>OX104134.1:55093255-55426439 GCA_944470555.2 Heterobilharzia americana
AACCCTTATCAGGTTTTGGCGATTTAAAACAACTGATGTCAATCTACGATGAATAACAGCTTGAAATATTTCCAAATCCCCACAACTCCCTCAAAATTCAATTGAACTGGCGCTCATTGGTAACTAGCTTCGAGATGAATTCCAGAAGTTCTAATGAGAAGTCGTGATCGGTGGGGGCAAAGCCTGATAGTCGTGAGGACAGTTACTCAAAGTTGACATTGGGTGGCAGTTGAACTACATCGTGAGCTAACAGAAGTTGGAAATATAGAGCACTGGATTCTGACCCAGTAGGTCAATGGTAACTTGCTGGCCAGGGAACCTGAAGGTGGCGGGTTCGGTCCCTGGCGGGTTTCGTGGGTACGCACTGCTGAGGAGTCCCATACTAGGAAGAAACAGCTGTTCGGTGCTCCCAGGATTGCTTTGTTCCTCTAATTAATATCAGTCTACGATGAATAACAACTTGAACTAACTGTGAGTTGAATATGCATATTTCAGATGAAGTCACTGTCAGTTAACATGACTTCATAAGAAATGATGATCCATCTTTATATTTGTTGGCGTTTGCTATGTATTGGAATAAAATTGTTTCTTCACGAATATATGCATCTTGAACAACAAAATGATGAATTTTTCTTAGACGAAAACTAAAACTTTCGGCCAATGAACCTGCAGAATTCCAAACATACTTCAGTCTCAGTATCCACAAAATCCACCTTACTATCCAGCATCATGACTAGTGGCATTTTATGAAACGAAATACCTAAAAACAATTGTTTCAAAGGAAACATTTTTATACTTAGTTTTGAGAAAGTATATATGACGGATTATATCAAAATCATTGACCTGTAGACAATTACTACGAAAGAATCTTCTGATCGTGATAACTCATAATTAAGAAAACCGAGTTGTATTGTAAGCATGCCTTTCTCAATTCATTAGTTAAAAAACCTTGTAGGTATTTTCTTGCAAAGAGCTCACAGCGAGCCACTTACTTGGAAATAAGGTATTGTATTCATTCACACGCCAAGAATAACTGAAAAGTAGTAGATGTTATTAGTCTTTGAACTCTACTTTTTAAAATCACAGTTTAAACTTACTTTACAAAAATATTTAGCAGAAAAACCAGTGTACTTTCATGCAAAAGGGTTTGTTCATTATTTTGGTAAAGAGAAAAATCATTTTTCTACAGAAATAAACAAGTTTTGTGCGTTCTGTGTGACTTTCAAGTCTGTTATAACTCTGGGTAAATTCATTATTTTAACTTTTATTTCAATTATTAAAATTCGAGTAATTTTCCACGAACGAAAAGGAAACTGTTAACTCTCAGAAGCTTCACTGGGGTAGCATGATCTTCTCCGCCTTACCTTATGCAGTTATCTCGAGTTAGGAGGCATCAGAACTGTTAAAAACTGCTCTTTACTAATATTTAACACAGCTGAGTTCTATTTTCAATCATACAGATTTCTGAAAACTTTTCAGTTTCTATGCACACTTTGAAAATAATTATGTTATTCCATTAGTTTTTCTCAATTTTCAACAGGAAATCAGCCGAAATGACTTACACTGACGAAGCCTGCTTAAATCTCTGCTCATCAAAAGGTTTTCACTAAATACATTTGGCCAAATTCTTTTCTTTCCTTTTGTTTTTCTGTCTGTTAAGCGTACCATGTACTCTAGCAATGTTTGAAAATGTTTTCATACTATCGTTTCTCAAACTAAGAAAGAAACAAAGAGAAAACGTTACATCGGATAAAATCTGTCATATAAATGTTTGGAAGTACAGCACAGTACTGTTCTTAGGGTACCAGTATTGAACAGCAAATTTCTGGGCTCACTGATAGAACTACCATCACCAAAATTACACTCGATTTTATTTTCATCTCCAAGTGCAGACCAGACGCTAATGTAACACCAGCTACCCATTTCATATAATTACTTTTAATACCGTTATTATGAACACTAGTTACATTCAATAATTATTTATTTCAAAAATGGTGTCCAGGGAGCGAATTAATTGAAATATTACCTGCTGAGAATTCGATCCTGTATCACATATGTTGTCTGGAATAATGCGACCATTATTACTATTATTATTATTAAACTATGCTTATTTTTTACCTTGACTTAAGGTAATGATATAATTATGCCCAACACTCGTGACGACAATCTTTTAACGAATAATGTCCCTGAAAACCTTGAACACTTTTATTTAAAAGGCAAGTATATAAAACCTTGTCACACTGAGCTGATGCCTTGCATATGAAGTCTGTGGGCAATAACGTGATTAGCTTATGTAATAAGCAACTAAAAAATATTTTTGGATAACTCAGCTGCCAAGACAAAGAAATTGTGCATTAGAGGTGAGGAATAGTATTCACCAATCAAAATGATTCACCGATTGTATTGGCTACTAAAAGTATTCAGATGCTGTCATAAATTTTCTCTTCCCTTTTAATTCATTTTTATTGTAATTCGTCGTTGCTACCGTATAGTGTATTATAAAAGTATCAGCTTCAGAAAGAACTTCCTCCATTGAATTATTTCATTGTCAAATTGTACTCTGTGAACAGTGCACCGTTAAACCTTAAATATTTCATGCTATGTTTCAACAGTTTCAACTAATCACCTGAAATATAAAAAATACGCAAACTTACGTCTCATACTTCACCAAAGAGATTATTCCGGTAAGTAAAACTTATTTTACTAGGATAATCTTTACTTTCCTTTTTTAAATATGCCATGAAATGGCATACTATGATCAGACAAACGAACTTGTGATCTTCGAGTAATTCTTTGATCTTTTCACGTAGATAAAGAAAAGTGGATCACACAACAGGCATTTTTGTAGCATGAGGGAAATTTTGGAAGTGAGTCGCTAACGAAGCAACTCCCACACCTGCTGTAATAAGTGACATTGTTCAATGTAGACCCAGAACATTCTTTGGCATAAAGCATTATACAGATGTAAAGTGATAAGGAGCAGAATTAAAACTGCTTTCACCAGTGGATGGCAAATATTCAACTGACAACATTTACTACCTTCTCGATTTTATTCCATAATAACCTTTCGCTACTCCACTGAAAAAATGAAACATATTCGCTAAAAGCTTATTAACAGTGATTTGTTATCAGAGCGTTATTCTCATGTACTAGTTCAGAACACCGTTTGTAAGTTCAATTAAATATAGCAATCTTTCTTAGTCAGATATAAACGTAGGTTTTAGAAGAATGATCATCATTTCAGTTTATCTTCACTTACGTCTATCCAGCAGGTTAAGTCCACTACTATGGTGATTTATCTTACCTATCAAATGCCAAAGTTCAGTTGACATTTCTAGTTTCGCTGTTGGATTCATCTGACACAGCCGTGATATGGCATGCTAGTATCACCTGCTGGTCCAGACTATACTCGCTATTTCCTAAGCTTTGTGATCCTTTGTAACTAAGGTTTAGACAGTAAGTAGATAGGTCTCATGGAACACTGGATTTGTCATTTGGAGATCACTAGATCGAATCCTGCTGTGACCCAAGTATTAACTTCATCCATAATCATTTTCCTTTATCGGCTTTTATTTCTGAACGCATTCTGATTAACAGTGGACTGGATAGTTTGGAAAAAGTTGAGCACCGAGTTAGTATGATTCATCGTATAAGATATATTTTGACTTGTGTAACCCCGGCGTAGTATATTAACAAAATAACAAAATAATCAAATACTAACTTTTCTGTCTTGCTAGGAAGATCTTTTTCAAGAGTATGAATATGACATTAAGCATTCAGGGGAGGAAACGTTGAGGAATAGTACAGAATAAGTGTTTATTTTTTATTTGTTTTAATATATCACACCAGGACTACACAAGTATAAAACTCTTCATGGGACGAAATTTTACTTTAGTTGATAAATTTCATTAATTTTGACAAAAAATTCGAATGTGAATAAATATCTTTGTCTGTCTCATAGCAGCTCCAATCAGTGACATTTTTAGTTCATCCTCACTTTGGTCAGAAAAGTGAAACCAATCTCTTAGTGCACAGGAAAACGGTTTTATTCATCTTGCATTACTTCTGAATGTATTTAATATATACATACCCAAAAACTAAGATATACTGGATTACTGACTTAGATTGTTCCTTCAATTTAGGGATAAAGTGTAACTTGTCATACAAAAAATTGGTCCATAATTGTGCTCTAAAATACACATAGTATCTCTTTTGCTCTCACTGCTAATGTTGAATATAAATCTTTCTACATCACAGCTTTTAGGTAGATAAATTCAACTAAGTGAAGACTAGTAATTCCATTTGCATTTTTCCTAGCAGAACCGTTTCAATAATGCATTCTTGCCGGAATATTGGCGTAAATTGAAATTATTAATATTTCTTCACTATTACCCAGAGAAGCATCAATCTATGGAATAGAATTGTGTATAAACTGAAGTTTTACTTGCAGTCTTAGGTAGTCGTCACGTTAGTGCACTGCAACAAGTGCCGTTTCGAAATTTAATACTACTGTGTTATTTATTCTTCTCACCTCTACTAAAAGTTGTAGAAGTTTTAAGGGACAAGTGAATCCCTGATGGAACACTTTGGTGTATATAAAATAACTTGATTCAGTACATAATGTTAGTGTGCCGTATAACTAGCCTGAAATCAATTCGACTGTTTTCAGTTATGAAAACAAAACTCTCAGTTCTACGAAACGCGTCTCATTTCGATGTTGAAATATTTACTATATCGCCAAATACTGTCTAGCTATTTAAAACAAACTATCAGCAAATAATTATTTCAGTTCGATTGCTGAATGCATCAATAACATGCTTCCATTCTGTCACAATGATCAAAAATCTAATGCACGGATAAAGTTGGTTACCATTCTGATTTAATCACCTTAATCCTTATTCTGATGGTGGTATATGAAAATGTTTTTGAGTGTCCTGTTTGATGAAAAGCGTGTGAACTGTAAGTAGTGATATATTCAATCTCAAGTGTATACATGTTTCCTGGTGATGATCTCACCTGTTTTCTTTATGAAAGTTGACCAACTGAAAGTTTTATGACTCACTGAGACAGCTACTGTTCAGCGAAATCCTGTCGAAATAGATTGCTTTTCCTACTGCTTTGCTGTGGAACTGCAGAATATGCTGTTCACTACCAGAAAAAAGGATTTCACTGCAATTCTAAAATAAATCTATTATTGTTTCAGTGACCAGTTTTGTATTCTTGATACATTACAAAGTTTGTTTTCACTACTGTTATTTCTGGATACATTTTATCGACAACTGAATACACATGAGAAGTGCATAGCATTTATGAATAACTGGAGTCTTACCCTTTGGTAAAATGGCTTTTTAGATCAAAATTTAATTTAAATAAACAAATTATAGTCCATGATGTCATCGTTTGCAACTTTTACTGTTCTTTGAATAACGAAAATACTGAAACCCTAATGAGGTGTACAAGATAAATAATAGCAACTTCACAGATGATCAAAAATATTTCAATGGAATGTTTCACGGTGTATTTGACTATCGAAATTAGTATTTCGGTTTCTCTTATGATGTTTATGTTGGTGGTTCAAGAACAGCATATGAGCATCAGAAGCAGAAAGTAGCACGATTTACGGCTTTTAATAGTGCGGTATCTGCAGAAAATTAAATAAATTGTTTTCTGATTCATTATTTCCACTCTTCCTGTTCCAAGGAAATAACATCATCCAGGCATCACAGTAGTTGTTTGAGAAAATTCAGTCACACGTGAATACAAAGATGTCTCAGATCACTGTGGAGAATTGTGTTCTTGGTCGCAGCGAACTGCTTTATACAGCATTACAGTCAAATCTAACAGTTATCCAATGTATTCACTTTATTCACATGAATAAGGCATAAATGAAAGTTCACATTATGAGTAACACTAGAATACACATACAGGGACACACGCAGGTTAGTTATCACAAAGTCAATACAGAATGCACTTGTGGTAACACTCTAATAATGTTGAGCAAGACTAACGGTGTCGATACTACTGAAAATAGTTAAAAATGAAGAATAAATCAGAAGCGCAGATACCGAAATCTGGTGACAATGAGGATATATTTGGTGATGTCGCTGACGACATATCGAGGGATGCGAAATCAGACACTCACTCGTAAGCTAACCAGGAATATGTATCAAAACTGGGAGAATTGAAAGTTAGAGAGAAGAAAATGGAACAAGGTTGGATACCACAATTCGGTTTGGAACTACAGACTTGAATCCTGGTACACTAAAAAATAGTTTTATGATTTTTATTCAAACCTACAGTTCCTGTAGACTGGGTGTTTCTCATCTACAGTCCAGCAACATATTCTTCTTGAAAAGTTCTCTCAGTGCAGCTCATTCCGTTTTCAAGCTACGCCGCATACGCAACTTTTCTATGATTTGATTTAAGTGAAAATAAGGTATAGATAGATACTAAAGCATGTATAAACATTTAAAATACACGGAAATATGTTAAAGTATGTTAAATTGAAAATTTAGGTTTTTAGGTACCCAACGGTCTCGCATGAAGTTTACTACCGAAACCAAATATTTTTTCGCGAGAAGAGAGGACATACTTTTGAAATTCTGTATATATTTTTAACCTTAAAACAGCTTTTTAGTTGAAGTATTGGAGCAGCTAGTTTTGCTTTCCACTGTTCTTTAAGCCTACCGTTCTTCATATTTTCTAAAATGCATGATGGAGAACTGTCACTCCCTCAATTCTTTTCTTAGGGCAGATAACAAGTACATAGACTGCAAAATTCTACCTAAAAAAGTTTACTAATACAAAGCATGTCACAGTAAAATTTGCGTATGATGCAAGTAAACTGTGATTAGGTTTCATAACCTACTGAGTTTATAGTTGGATTACGAAAGGCAGTTATGAGTGTTGGAATATGTATCAAAACATTTCTCAGACTCAGAATGGTCTGAGACCATATTATTGTTATCAACATCTACTTCTTTGATATCATCTTGACTGGCGAAGACCGCTTTTTGTTTTTAAGTGCTTTGAATGCGACTTAGAGATAATATTTCAAGGAGTCAGTCATCAGCAGCGTTACCGTCTTCTACTTAAACTTTGTTCTTTTTAAAACCTTATGAAACTTATTGAGATGAATATTTAGCTGATGTCTAAAAATAGAGTTTTATCGAAGTTAGTAGGACAGATAGTTCACTAAACAACTGTTTCCGTTTCTTGAAATGTGGAAAATAATCCCAGATATGTGAACTTTAAGCAATAAACATGCTTTACATTCAACTTATGAAAAAGGCTAAGCTTAGAATTCGATAATGTGTATATATTTGAGAAGTGATTCCACTAAAAAAGGGGGATAAATACTTCTAGTTGGTCATTGCTGTAGCAACATTTCACGATAATTGCAATGTAGTGTTAAGTTTTCTCTCAAACTTCAACAAATTTCCTTCACTTATCTACACTTTCTTTGCGTATAGATCCTTGAGTAGTTTTTCCTACCCTTAATTTGTTCAATAAAGAATAATTTCAGTCATTTAAGTAATTCCAGACTTACGAGCCAATCATTTAGTAGGGTTTAATAGATTTTCACCCATTAGTGTTTAAAAAATCATTATACAACCTTTATAAATAATATCTGAATTCAAGAAAAATGAGTTTTGGGGACGATTGTTAGAGAAAGTGGGTGGTACCAAGACAAACTTTGGAATCTGTCATTTATGCAGTAACTATTGGAAACAGCTAACTCTGAAATGAGGACTAAATTTAATAAATTTTGTCTCTATATAACAGTAAATATTACGTCAGTAAAAAATTGAAAAGAAGCTTTTTCGCTTGAAAAAATAGTAACGCTGTAAGTTTTAGTGCTGAAAGCAACGCATATATTCACCATTTATATTGTCCAGGCTGAGTTACTGTATAATGCGTAAAAGATACCAAAGAATTTTTTGGCTTACGACAAGTGACATTAAACCTGTAACCAGTTTGACGCAAAGTCATCAAAATGGATTTATTCCATGTCCATTCTTTTTACAAGCAGTTTTGAAGAAGTATTTCTGAAGGTGATAGTTGAGAAACAAACGCAGTGACCTACTTTAATCAAACAAATTATTTTTGGCACGTTTCACATACTCTTTTTTATGCACTAAAACATTTTAAACTAATGACATTTGAACCGATAAATCATTAGATACCTTAACTCATTTTCTAAAACATTATTTGCCAATCACTTTGCTTTTTTGTATGTCTCACATTTCCTTTTGAAGTTTATCTGATTGAAAACTTATGCATGCAACAGTAAAACTTGGGAACTGTGGTAGAGTATAACTCTAAATTAGATTGTATATCTCATACAGTAAGTAGTGATATACTGTTATTTACTGAATAATGCTTCCAGCGGAATCGATTGCTAAGTCATATCAAAGTGAATTCGTAGACGAAGATACTTAAGGGTGATTTCCCTTTTTGTATACTGAATGTTAAAAATACAATGATTGTGCACTGTGGTTCTGTTTATAGAAGTTGTGTGAATTTATTGTCTTTCATAGGATTGTGACCATTAAACATTACTCGTAAAGTGTTCCAATAAATAATATTGAATTATTATGTGCTATGTCAAATGAGTAATCGAATATGAATTTTAACGTAACATGACCAAAAATTGACTCTGTGTTTTATACTGATATTTGTTCCATATTTCAGTCTAACTAGATGATCACCTGGTTGGTCATCTTCTGTACCAAACTTCAATATTACCCTGAAAACCTAATAACGTATTCATACTCTTGAAAAGAATCTTCCTAGTAAAGATTAAAACGTTGAGGAATACTTGTTAGTGTTAGTGTTGTTAGTGTTTTATTGGTTCTAATATATTACGCCAGTATTACACTAGTGAAATACACCTTATGCAATGAATTTAATACGGAGTTAAAGACTCTTACATTCTTTTCGATTTTTAAGGAATGATTGAGTCACTTAATAGCCATGAAGTTCGCTCTGATAAAATGTTCACCTCACCTTATGAGAAATCCATTTACCTAATAATAAAATCTAGTGTGCTAGGTGACAGAATGAGGATAAAATACAAAAATGGGTCATTGTTTCGATTCGTCCTTTGTTTAACCTGCGATCTATTAAAATGAATGGGTAAAACTAAAAGTGTATTGTACATACTTTGAAAGAGCCCAATTCTATTCCTGACCAACTTAGATAGTGGACTCTTGTATTATTGAGATAATGGAGAATATCTGTACTTTTGGGGAATGATTTTGATGATATTATGTTCTCTGAGCTGGGTGGCTTAATCGTAAAGCTTCCATTGTCATTTAAGATAATATCATATCATAATATCATCAGCACAAACTTCAGAAAATTCAGAAATTCGGGCCGACGATTTTGTCTAAGATGACAATGAAAGCTTCACAATTAACTCATGTCTTGGTTGTATTATGTTCTCTGAGCTTGGGTGTTTAGTCATCTAGCAAGACGATGAAAGATCTGCGACTAAACAACCTAGCTCAGAGAACATAATACAAGAAAGACCATTCACCTGGGCTACAAATATTCCCCACCATTTCAGACTCATATGTTAACTGAACTGCATTTGAGATTTCCTGCGCAATCTTAGGATAAACAACCAATTACATCTATACGGACAATATTCTGAAACCTTATTCAATAACAAGGCACCGGGTTCCATTCGCATAAATATGGATGGGCCCTACAACTTCATAAACACTCGATCCCACTATACTGCAGAACAAACCGGTGTCTTCAACCTCAGTCATCCCTAATGTAACACTTGAAGTTTTTTTTGTGCGGGGACATACTTTCAGATTCTTGTGGATGTGGCTGAGTTTTTAATCGGCAAATCATTCATCATCTCCACAGAAAATGAACAGCTTCAATTCTGGTATAATCCAATACTGAACCTAGTTTCAAGTTCATTGGTCGATTGGTACCCTCTTATTGGTGATAGGTTGCCACTCTTCAGTTAGAAAAAGTGAAATTAATTGGTTGTAACCAATCTTTTGTCATTAGGACAATTTTCCAAATGAATTTTCAACTGAGTTGCCCGACTCTGAGAATATTTATCTTGAAGAATTAGTTGAGACTGAACAAAATAACTGTCTTCAGTTCAATTTAATTTCCCTTTGTTCTTTGAATTTGTTGTCATTTTTTTTACAGTTTACCTTAGAGCTTCGGTTTTAATTCATTTCAGTAACTTTTCTCGGTCACTCACTCTTCATTAGCTGGTAGTTAAAGTCAAAATCTCATTGCCCGTTCATTGTGAATGCACTCTAATACCACACCTCCAAGAATTGTATTTCTACTCTGAAGATAGTACTACCCAGCATCAAGAAGTTCGTTAAGCGAAATTCATGCTCATCATTGTAAACACGAAGTGGGGCATAGAAGATTTCTTGTGCTGGCATCTAACAGTTATCTAACAGTCGTGAATATATCATCTTATTAGGCGGCCGAACTGTTCGACGTAGTGTTTGTCACAACTAATGCAGTCGATTTTGTAAATCATGAGTAGTTCGGTTTAAACGATATATTATCAGTCGATTTTGTTGACTCAGGATGCACCTCTTTCCAAAACTCTTTACATTTTCAAAGTATGGGGATACTATCAACGGTTTTTGAAAATTGACTCTTTTTAGTGAACTTTTAAATAAGACATTTTGAATGTTTATTTATTTGTTGTAAAAAGGTTGAGTAATGGCAACTTTAATTAAGCAGATGAATTTAGTACTTCGTATGTGTTTGTGCCTTAATCTTCACGATTCCAAATTATTATACTGTAGTTAATATTGTGTATGGAAGCGTTATTTAACTAACTCTTTCTTATTTTTTTACTTAAAATTAACTCCTGTGGAGATATTGATGGTGTGATGGAGTAATTTACAATTCATTTTGTTCATTTGTTTTCTTGATGTTACGTGACAAGGATTTCGGAGGTGATTTCAGTGCTGCATATTTTTTCTATGGTTTGTGTTTTCTGTATTACAGTCAGAGCTTCTACGCAATGAGGTTTATGTCTTTTCTTAAACGTATTGCTTTGAGAGCATGAAAACTGTTTCAGATTAAAATTTTGTATCGGTGTGAAATGGCTGTATGCTCAGCCTAGCTTTTATTTTTCCTGATCACCAACGCTTATTCTTTTGTTATAAGGCCAACAGCTTTTAACACTGTTTGGAATCAGTTATTTTGAAGTAAGTAGGTGACTTATTACAAATTAGTTGGTGTATATTTGATATCATCATTTCAAACAGTATTATCAACTTTGCTTCAGTATTCGTTCAACCGCTTATTCTGTAAATAAGCAAAATTATCACATTTATGGGTGTATTATGACTAACCGAATGGAAAGGCAAAATGAACTACTTTCTATTGGTGAAATCTATTCCATATTAGATTTTGGTGGAGTGTACCACCCCTGGTAGTTTTATAATGTTTGTTAGTATTCACTTCTAAGGAAGTGGATAACTTAATCGAGTTGAACTATAAGCCTATGTTGTTGATCACAGAGTTTTCAATGCAATTCTATCGATCATCTTCGTGAAAAGTTCTACTTTGTAGGTTGCCTCAGTCAACATAAGACTTTGTAATGACCTCCTACAAAACGTTATATAGTGCTGGTTTACGAGTGATTTGTATTTTTATTACTATCATCATTCCTTAACTGTCCCTATGATATCTCCTCTGAAGAGCTATGCTTTAAGGTGGGCTATGTTCCCAACAATGCAAGTTGGATAGTCGTTTCTTCACTTAGTTATATTTAAAGAGTCACTGACCATAGAGCAATCTTTTTCGTGTTTCTTTAAGTTTGAGGTTTAAAAATAACTTGAATATATATTAACACTAACAACACAGGACATTCATACTTACTTTGATACCTAGGCTTCCTTTAACCTATTCTGGAAACGAAATAAGTTACAAAATATAATATTCTGGATCTCAAACTGGTTTGAACTACAAAAAATGTTTAGCATCAATCACTAGAGATTTAATATCGTTTCATAAAAGACCATTTCAAAACCTAATACTTATAAAACTTCTTCCAAGATGATAAATACCTCTCAGATTTTCACAAACATGTGGTTAGTCGGTTGATTTTGAGGGCCAGAATGTGAGTAAAACGCATAGCAGAGGTGACAAGCAATATCTGTTTATAATGTGTAGCTTTTTATATTCTCAAACCTTAAATTTGAAAATATTTTAAGCCAACTGTCAAAATGAGAGGACTATAATCATGAATGTATTGCTGGTAAACATTTGGCAAATGGGCATTGCGTTAAGTGTTACTAAAAGAAAGAAAAATAGAATGGATCCTCTTAATGACAATTCTTTCCACTAAGGATTTACTTTCGACCTATTATTTTTGAGCACATAGTTATGTTTCCCATTCACTTCTGTATGAGAATATCTTAATTCCATTTCTAGCTTTGACTCGACAATACTTCCGGTAGAAATCCTAAAACCTTTTAAGAATTAGTAGAACTGACAAGATATGTGACGTACCCTACGCAAAACCTTAGGACATATTTATTTTCCATCCTCTTGAACCAGAGCTTTTACTGTCTGTAAGGGAAGCCTGTATACGAATATCATAACATGAGCACAAAACATTATGAGCTGTATATCTTCATTTTCCTCGCTAGAAAACTGATGTTTTCTCTCAAAAACGATTTTCATTAACTACTAATATCTGAAAGAATTTTTAGGCACATCAAGATAGAACCAGTAGATGCTGCAGCTTAATTAAATATACCACGTTTTGATAGTGCAGTTATCCAGCGGTACGTATTTTAAGTTATTACTTTGCTGTCCAAGAAGCTGCGTGTGAGTTCAAAGAGTAAATGACTATACTTCCTCACTTGCAAATCCATTTCTTCAATATCAGCTTTTTGTATCATCCCACTAATAATGGTAAAATGGAAGAAGGAAAAATATTTTTTTCCTATGAGCATGAAAAACTGGAAGCGTTTTATTTTAGGCTGGTTCTGAAAATTTACAAAACTAACTAGATCGATTAGTTTTATTTTCCATACTTTTAAAATGTCTGACTGATGGTTTTTTATTACTATTTTCTCTCCCTCTCGTAGAAAACATGACTTCATACATCTGAAATCAATGAGGTTGTCATGATTGAAGAGGTAAATGAAGTTTCCAACCTTTTTCAACTTGTGGTTGATAATGGTTATCACTTTACATTGACTAATTATATTTGATAACCTCACTAGTTGTTTTGGTTTCTATTATATAAGCTTTAGATACGTGCTCAAGACCACTCACTTATGGAGTTTGAAAACAGTTTTAATTTGGGTCCAAAAACTGGATTGAAATAAATAGATTTAGTGAACGTAGTCATTTGTGAGAAAGCTTTGTCTCCAATTGTGTAGTACTGTTTCATCCAATAGAACAAAATAATAATTCTGATATAAAATTTACAATGAAGTATGAGCATATTAATACGTCTGATTTCTTAGATCTTGTCACAAAAAGTGATACAGATGGTAAAATATAGAGGTATTTTGACTGAAAGAAAACTTGGAGTGGACTCTTTATTAGATTCAGAAGCTTTCATCCTATAGGCTATTAAAAAGGGTTGGTTAAAACACGTTTCAACTGCAGCAGGAAACTGTACTCGAAAGAAAAACTTGGGGAGTTATTATTCATTTTTAAGAATTGTTCCCGTGATAGTGATTTTCTGCTGAATTTCACTGATAAATACAAAAAGAATGCAGTATAAGTTAGTAGAGGAGAAACTTGTCATTTTACAACTAGCCATTAAGGGTAATAAAATTATTTCAGGACCAAACATTTATTAGATGGTCATTGTAATCAATGTATCCAGCTGCCAAGGTGATCTTTCTATACAAGGAAAATTTTTCGGTGTGGGAGTAAAAGGTGAACAGTTTCTCGCTTCATGTTACCTCAGACTGCATCTATCAGTTCAAATGTACGCGACAAGGCACATACACTGGGAGAGCAGAAAGAAGTGGTGGAGAATATTCATAGCTCAGGTGGATGGTCTTGGTTGCATTGTGTTCCTGAGCTGAGTTGTTTAGTCTTGGAGCTTTCGTCGTCTTTCTGGACGACATCATCAACGCTAACTGCAGTATGAAGTGAGCTATCAATATTTCTCTGTGAGTGATTTAGTAGCTTGCCCTAATACAACAATCAAAGGAAACAGCCAATCACAAACCATTTCGTCAGAGCAAGCCGCTAAATCATTAATGGAGAAATATTGACATCTCACTTCATACTGAGGTTAGTGCTGAAGATATCGTCTAAAAAGACAATAAAAACTCCACGACTAAACAACTCAGTTTTGAGAACACAATGAAACCAAGAACAGAGAGAAGAGTTGTTGTTCACATTACTGAGTACATTCTCAGGGTCCGTAAGCCCTAAGCATCACGATTACACCTTATTTGATTGATTATGCACACAGTGTTAACAACCTTAAACAGTTCAAAGAGATCAGAAGGCAAAGAAACTCAAACGCATTACGTTTTGCTGAAGTGAGAGGTTCAAACCAAAAAATACGCGTGTACGAGAGATACAGTTCTCAACCTAGCACTACCATGGCAATATTTTTACAATAAAATTTGTGCATTCTTTTTTCACATCATTTCATCCTACATATTTTGCTAGGTCATTCTATCTTGCTTATTTAGGACTGTTTCAAGGTTCAATACTTTATGGCAACTCTGACCACTTTGCCCTTAAATCTGCTGTATATTCATAGCATTTTGAAGTTAATCAGTCCATGATAATTATTTTTCATCCACTTCTTAATCATCTCCTTCAAGTAATCCTATACATAGTTGTTCCTCCTCCCACATTCCAAACGCTTTTCTGTATTTTAGTCCTTTGTATCATCCGCGTTGCCAGCTGACCCTTCAAAAACTTCTTGACATCTTGCAATTCTTGTTACGTTTATATTTTGATTTCTAGCTTGTAAGCAGCTGAGAATAATCCTCGAGATAGTACAAATCAGCTCATATTATTCTAATAAACCTAATGTTTTGATCTGCTCCAGTTTTTTTAAATGATTTGTATGAAGAACACAACTCTTTGGTTGATATACACAAATCAGTCATACGTAATGAATTTCTTTGCATTTTTTTATAGAAAGTATTCAACACCATGTCTAAAGGTTTCTGAACAGGTACAACTTCTGGTGTAGTCACAAATGTATTGTACTGGAAGATGTCATAAGTTGTTCATTATTCAAGCTTTCGTTATATTTTGTTCATTTTTGTAGTACAATAAACAGTAGTTTCTGTATTTAGGTCAGACTTTGCTTATCTAATGAGAAATGTTTTTAACTAGGAAAGATACCGATGGGATTGGTATGCACTACCCCTTGGTCAGTGACTAATCTGTACGAATTGAGACTGGAAAATATCTTGGTACTGTATACCAATCATTTGTAATTTCTCATTTTGTTAAGCCTGAAGACTGCCATGATGATGTCTTACATTGCCATATGTTTGAGACTGCTTCAGCCCACCAATAGATATCCTTTTTGATATTCCAAAGCGTGTAGCAGTTTCATCTATAAGTAAGGTGGAGATATCTCAGTACATTCTTAGCATAATAGTGTTCGACTGAATAAATGCCCATTTAAATTGAAACTTAGTTGTGTATTTAGTTTTTAAGATAAATCATGTGGTTCGATCATTTACTTAGAAAATTCAGTCAGTATCCAGTACTGGATACTCAACACTGGTAATTCTACAGTTACTGATCAGCGTTATTAATGGCCAAAATATACAACTGATATTTAGTGCACCTGGTTTTCAAAGTGTAGATTTACGCTGCTGATAATTGACAACAAGCACAAAATACTAGTTAGGCAGTGTGTCTTATCTACTATTTGAATCTGTTGTGTTAAAAAATAAATCCCTTATCACTTGCGGTTGGTCGTATGAACATAAGAACTCAAAGTACGAGGTTTGTAATTTCAGCTGTTAGAAATGATTCAGGATCTAAATTCAGTAGTCATGTAAATGAATTAGAAAGTTCTTCTCATGATTTTTCAAACCATGTGTTGAAAAATGTCATTATGAGATTAGAGCTTCTGTCATAAACAACTGGTCTTTTTATACCACACTTAATTTTTTTATTCAAAACTTGATAGTATGTGCCCATTGACAAAAGCTAACACGAAGATCTCGTTGAAGTTAGCAAAGTTACCTTTAGTGTGAAAAGTCCTAACGTAATTGCATCGAAAACTAACTTATCACTGGTAAAATAAACCGGACAACAAGTTATCGGATTTGCATCCAAAACAAAATAACAGGACTCTCAGTTAATCAGTCAGAGGAGGAACTTCATAAGAAATAGAGAAAAAAGATGTGTTTTAGACATCAATAAAAGTATTTGATAAATTAAATTGGAAAGGACTATGATGTTCAGCAAAGTGAAGTTTAAACACTTAACGCCCCTTAAAATAAAGACCAGTCAAGCTCCACCGTAGTGCATAATGAGTCCCTCCACCTTGTACTTTTCTACTTAGATAGCATTTTTGCCTTAGAAATTCTGGTACACAAAACAGCACGCTGATGAACGAAAGTAATCCAAAAAATTTGTCGCTGAAGGAATATTACGTGTATCCAAAAACACTCGATCCACTCAGTAGACGGTATCAATGAATGAATCAAAACTGGTGATAGGTTTTATGAAACAACTAACTTCAAATCACGCCAACGACGTGCAAACAATTATGTATGATTTTTAGAAATGAACGCTGTATTTTGTAATTTATAGTTATCAAAATGCGTATGTACGAAAGACTGAGAGTACCCTGCAAAGTTTATCAGATGGTTCCGCTACTAAATGCTCTGAAGTTATGCTTGACTCCTTCTATGGATAAAGTAAAATGCAAAACCGTCAATCACCTTTAAGTCGTTTCTGAATTTCAAGAGAACAGTAAGGAGTAAGGCCAGATTATATTCAGATAGGAAGTATTATGATATCCTGCTGCGAAATATTTTGGATATTATACAAGGAAGCGTTAGATGAATAATCACAAGTTATGCTCTGATTAATTCACTATCAGACAAAGAAATAGTTTGAAGTAAATATAACTCATTTAGAAATTCATCAATAGACAGAAAATGATTTCATAAATATATCAGTCACAAGAGTAACTTTTCTCTGATTTGAGAGGAACGTTTTACTTAATCACCATCATTTCTTGGGCAGGAATTGTTTGAATTGGAAGATCATTCTATAACTTCCACTCACGAAAGCCTATTTAACAAATACAAACAGGAAGTTGGTAAGCAAGTCATTTATCAAAGTAAAACGTAGCGTAAATGTAATAGCGTGCTGAATTTGATTCTTTGATAAAACCTTTATGCTACGGAAGTTTGCTGTTTCTCATTTAGGTCACGTGGATGCAAAACTCACTTACAAAATCTTCATTTAAGGTTAAAAAAGGCCAATACCTTGAAATGGTCTACTGTCTATTTCATGCAACAACTGCATCACCATATCAATTAAGTTAGAAGTAAAGTCCTATCATAGGTAAATAATTACTGGCAGTAAAGGAAGAGTATTGGTGGGATTTATTTATTCGATTCAGTGAACATTTGACACAATTGGTTGAATAAGTTAACAAGGAAAAACAGTTGCAACTTCCGTTTCTAGTCTTTCGGATTTGAGTAGTCTGTCAAGAATGTATTGGTTTCATAGGGGTTTTCATTATAGTATCTCAGTTTTTTACAAAAGTATACACCTATGACCTGATACAGATATAAAAGTTTTCAAATAAATCACTTTAGTAGTTGGCTTTCAGGTTTCACGTTTCAAAAAAATAAACAATACTCACGAAAACTCATTACAATTATCATACCACACTAACTGTACATCTGAAAGACAATGGGGAGAGAAAATTTAAGTTTAACATTTAGATGAGAATAAGGTTAGGTTTACTTACATACCTATCCAAGTACAGATTAATTACAAAGCCGAATAATTTGTTAACTCATTCAACCCGACAAACTAAATTCTTGTTCACACTGTTAAGTTACCCTTAATAAATAAATTAAAGCATTATCGTGAGAAATAAACCTGGAAACTATCTTAAAGCATACTCCCACAAAAGGTTAGTTCATTCGAAAAGTAAGTAGTGATCCTGTGTAATTTACTGAGTTTTACATGAAACAAGCGTTGATTTGATAGAAAAAGATTTCATGACACACATCTCTTTCCACCTTACTACACGTCACTTAAAACGGTTACTCTTTCTCCAGTCTTTCAATACTTCACTCTAACGACAAATGAAGTGAACAATTAAATTTCATGTAAAAGTATATTTCCAGGTGAAATAAACTCAGTTAATTAGTGCATTAGGTGACAAGCTGGCCTTAAGAGTGAATCCATTTTCTAACCCTATTCTGTGATTAAGAATATTCGCATACATATCAACGTCTGTCTTCTCTAGATTAAAGAGGACTGTCATTCTAAATTTGGCTAAATCCCTACGCTTTCATAATCTGACTTGCACTGACTCGACTTACCTTTCAACGTAGCTTTACCTTTATTAGCTTAAGCATTGTTGGGTTGCATTATTAGGTTTAATTAGGTAGTTAAAATCATTTAGTCGATAAGTTTTTTGGAGTAAATGTTCAGGTTTGGATTTTATCTTTATGGCAGATTCAGTGAGAATATTGCATACAATTTCTGATTTCTTTCCCTTGTATGACAATACTGTCAATGCCTTTCACAGTTAGCTTGTCACTACTTCATAAAAGTGAAGATAAGAAAATTTCCATAATATTGCAATGTCAGAGGCGAGATTTATCGTTAAATCGAGTTTGTTAATGGTACAGACTTGGATTTTGGAATTTTTTAGTAATAGGAAAGTTAAGTTGACTTCCGTCAATTAAAAATCATGTATTGTAGCCTAAAAACCTCGAAAATCTTTAAATCACCTCACTTTAAGAGGTTCACAGAAGTATGTTATTCTTCTCTAACTTTGCATTTACATCTTAAATTTCTGGTAGCATGAATATTTATCCAGGATATATTGAATTACTCCTTGGACATAAACCGTTAGATCAGACTGTGTAGAAGACACCATGTGAATAAATGAGTCTTTCAAATAAATGTCATTCCCATTAACACACTGCTCAAAAAGATATCCATATTTGTCAGTTTGTCAATGAAGTTACGAAAATGGGAACTGACTGAGAGGATAATGACTGTCAGTTAATGGAATAGAGATAATGTATGCGAACAAAATTATCCCCTCGACATAAACGTCGTACTTACCTGCAAAAATTTGCAGCGCCAAAGTCTGATGAGTGGCTGCTACCCCGGGAACAGACATTCTAACTAGCCCACTGATGAGCTTAATTGTCCATGAAGTTCGCTTTGGTCTCATAGTAATGCAGGAATAAAACTTGCCCTGAGAAATCCTAACTCCAGTGACTACTGATATCAGTTTTTATTTTCGTTTACACTATGTCCAATAAAACTACATATTAACAGCTAACTGAAGAAGGAAACACTAGTAATATGACATCGTATGGACATCAAAATGTACTGGAACGAACTGCTTTGCGTTAGAAGGAAAATATCCCTAAAATTTGCTTGAGTTGCAAAGTGGTTGCAGACGCTTCTATTCACTTTGGGCTTGAGGTTATTAGTTTAAGCTATCAATTAATAAAGTGGTTATAGTCGCTTAGGGTTACTCAGTTTTCAGCTAGTTTTGTGTATCTTTAAGATCATCTAGGTTCTAGGAATCGAATATGGACGATACAGAATTTCAAAGCATGACAAATGTAATAAGTGTACTATGTAAGTTTTAGTTACTGCTTCCTATTTAAAGAAAAGAGGGTTCTCTTAGACATATTATTCTATACATCATCCATTTTATCCCGTTTATGACTCATTTACTCACTCGTAGCTTAACAAGTTCTGAACTCCTACTTCAACGTAAACATACATTTCTTTTGTTTTTAAATACTAACAGTCTCAATGAATAGAATAGTCAAACATTTTTGTTTTTCTCTTATACAAATTCATAGTGGTGTTTATGTTCTTTCCATCTGCAAAACGTTTACTAAATTTTGATAAGGTCATAACATGAAAAATTCTTTTCTTAGTTGATTGATGTTGACTCAGGGCTGTTTTCCATCCAGTAGAAATTTTATTCGCAGAGAATTATAGTTTTACCTTGGTCGACAGCATAAACTGTTCGAACCAAATTTTTTAGTTCGTAGGACTCGATCGAGGACTGATTGGATTCCATCTTTCTATTCAATAAAAATGTTAAATTTCTAGGTAACAAGACGACATTTTTGAAATGCCTTTTCTGACGTCAGGTATGTCTGAATTTGGAAATTCTGTTAACGGTTTGCTTCTAATGCAAAAAGCTTTTGGAAAATTATTTAAACTATAAATTATTGTGTTTATTTTCTGTGAAGATAAGGCCTTGAATCTAAAATCATGTGTAAATCTAAAGATTGGAACTTTTTGACTCTATGCGAAATAAGAAGTTTGATGTAGGAATCCGCTTAACCGATCATGAACTCTGCTTTTACAACTGTCTGACAAAGCAGAGATTATAAACCGGACAACAATGAACCTGTTCACCATTCTAAATATAACGTGAAATGTTGCTACAGTTTGATTATGAGTCTACACATGACTTTAGATATGTCAGTCAGGGGTTTTAATACCGAAATATTGACCATATATAGGTGAACAGTCCTCTGCAGCTAAAAGAATTATAAGTTTTAGTCAATACAGACAAAGTAAAGATAATTTCTTAGTTTTTAAAGGAACGTGTTAATGATTTGCAACACTAGTTATTTGTCTTGGACTTAGCAATAAAGTCGATCAAGCATTATGAAGAGTTTTAAACGTTAAAAGTAAGATGGTTCAACAGTATCTGCTTGACTTACTTCACCACCATTGTCACTTGTAAATTTCCCTAGGTTTGTTTTCTTCTGACATGGATTTTTCCCCTTGATCAAGAACAATAACAATTGTTAGTAGCTTGTCAATTTCATTCTAAGTGGTCTGTACAGTGATATTCAGAGTCAACCATCGTTAAAAATATCAATTCTAAAATGGCAGAAAAAATATTGTAAAATGTGTCAACTGAAAAATTTTCTATCTCCATTTATTTGAGGTCTACTATCAGCTTATCATCCCATAATAATTCTGAAACCAATAACTTCTGTGTAAGTACTGAGGATGGTGATATGTCCTCTTTTGAATTATGTGAGTTTTTCTTTCTGATATATACTGTAGCAATCCTTTTTCAGGGGCATTATAAAACATTAGCATATCTTTACCTGAAAATTCAAGTTGCTGAAGCATGCTGAATGGATTTAAATCATTTTTACGATTGAGTTAATCTGTCACTGCAGGCCACTTTATGAAAGAATAAACACGGACATCTGAATTTATCGTCATTTTAGTCTTTGAATCACGTGTAACAAGAAAACGTCTGCACATCAATTGAACACCCACTAAACATTATCTGTCTAAAACATAGTGATCAATGGAATTCAAGCTCAGGAGAGATTATTTAAGCTTTCCATTTACATCCTACTTTCAAGTTAGTCAGTTTAAACGGTTTTTCATAACCTCCAAAGGTTGATTTACTTCAAAAACAGGAACTAATACATGGGAAACTTTGAATAAATCACATTTTTAACCAATAGTTGAACAAAATCCATCTATTTTGCGGAAATCTGTCAGTAGACATTTTCGAAATCATATTTTTTTACTGGTAGTTTCTTAGATTAAGAAACTTATTCAAAATAAAGCTGCAACAGGTGTTCATGCGCTTTGCTGCAATTAGTTCACATATCTCAGGCATTTTTTGATGCATTTTATTACGGACAGTGATGAGATGGATATCATCAATTATATCCTTATCCAAAAGTACGAATACCGCACTATTTCATGTAATAGGTAGTTCTAAAAAAATCCAGATTCCATCAACTATCGCCTACAATGGTGAGAAAAGCATCAAATTAATTCTACGGAGATAGTACGAAACTGTTAGGAATGCATAACCTGCAGTGAACTCGAATTTTTAACAATCCATTAGCTTTACTGTGTTTCTTCATCTAATAGCATAAGATTTAGTGAAGACAGATGTATTAACTATATGCGAAAGTTAGTGTTGCCTCCTACTACTCAGTAATTGAGAAAATATTTTTCATATACACTACGTTAGGTGGACTTGCTAGTCCTGAGTACGTATAACTTGATCCCTGATCTCATCCTCCTCAATTAATGGTTAGGCATGATTCAAAGTGCATTCAGTTTATGCCCTAGTTTTGACGCAAAAACAGTCTCACAATGTCAGAATAAAGTTAACTGAATAATATATTACAAGGAGGAATAATTTGTGCTTGGAAGGCACTCAAGATTGTATAAGCTGTCATGCATCTTGTGTGACATTACAAACTTGGTCGTCTTCAAGTGCAAAGAACACAGAAAATGAATGCAGCAAAGATAAAACTTTCTTTTCGACTAAGTCGTCATCTTAGCTTTACATTCGTGATTATAAAACAGGAAGGATCAAACACTGCAGAGTAATTCCAAGTCAAACGTCAGTATAAATTGTAAAACAAAAAAGTTACGTAATGTCTATAGACTTTTGAAATAAGGAAATAGGCAAAATGACTACAAAGTCAAAATGGTAACGCCATATGAGAATTGTCTAGCTTGATCGATCCTCTACAATGGCTATGGTAAAGGAGGAGGTTGAACATACCCCTTCACTTTTGAATCGCTTATGCTTCAGTAATGCGTAGATGTACTAACCTCCCTTCTTTCGAGTAGTCTCGTCACACTGTACAACATTTTGAAGGACTTACCAAAAGCAGACAAATGTTTGAGTTTATTAGGTGTTTGGTCAAAAAGCTGAGGATACATTTCAGCTTTCTGCCTGTCATTGAATTTGGATCCTGTTCGCAAACGCAAGGCATAAGTTGGCCCAAGAAACAGTAGATGTACTTGGCAGCTCAGGAGAAAGTAAACTGGTATACACACTGAAATTGCCTAGTGGTGCAGCCTATCTTTTGTTTAATGACGAATGATTTTGAGACAGATGAATATGGTTCCAAGATTGGCGGTAAAGAATACTCTGTTCATGGATCTCGGTAACTTCTTTCTAAGTATATCTGGCAAGTTATCTCCATTAAATTCAAGATACAAAGGTAAAATCTTTTTCGAAGTAATGTGCATGTGTTCTGTAGCATTTTAAGGCCTAGATTCTTATCTGTAAATTCTATTGAATATTCATTTTCATTGGGACTTCATACACGTTTTCTAGTTCACCTTTCATGGTATCCTTCATGTAAATACTTTGGGTTTTTGAAAAGAGTGAGTTGACGAGATTTCTTCTTGTTTTTATGAAGAATAAGCTTTGAAAACTACCCGTTTCAAGTATGCTTTCCGCAAATAAACCTCTGGACTGAATTGTCGTTTTTTTTGAAGTTGGAAGTCAAGAAAGTGGAATTTCGGTTTCAACTCTCCTTTTAGAGTGAATATGACAAAGGGATGGGCACAACTAAAAGTTTGAAACAGGTTTTCGAGATTCATATTCTCATCAAAATAATAAAGGTATCATCTTCTTATCGACTGGAGATAAGAAGCTCGCTGATTTTTTGTGTAAGGCTTTGTTTTCCAGACTTGTCTTAAAGTAGTCAGGGGATCTAGAGGCCGTCTCCCTGCCACGCCGACTATTTGTCCGTAGGTTTCATTGTTAAATTTAAAGGTAAGCTGAAAGTGCATCTGAGAAGTTCGTTTAAATAGTGATTTGGAATATCAGTGTTTATCCAGGTACAAGACTTAATCCTATCTTCCAAGTGTGAGTTTGAGAGACTTAAAGCTACTCTGATTGATTGCTGCCATCAATTTAAGAATACTAAACAGTCTTTCAAAGGGATACTCACTAAGAATCGCCGAGAGGCTATCCAGAGGCTCAAAAAAGATGTTAATTGATAATAACTAAACCCGATAAGGGATCTGTGGCTGCAGTCATCAATAAATGTGATTATATAGAAAAGGTGAACCTTCTCAGTGATGATACAAAGTTTTAGAAGTTAAAAGACTGTAAAGATACTACACATACAACAGAAAGTCAACTAACTAAGACTCTGAGGACATTGATGGGACAGAATCTGATCTCTAGGTCCACATGTGAAACACTAAAGCCCTCGGGCACACATACACCTAGGCTGTATGGCTTACCAAAGGTTCACAAGCCTGGAATCCTACAACGTCCAATTCTAGATATGGTGAATTTCCCGTATCACTCAACAGCAAAATGGTTAGTACGAGCTCTAGAGTCTCTACATCGCGAATTGGTGGGATTCAGTGCATTAAGCTTCGTAGAACATGTCAAAAATATGAATGTTAGAGACAAGAGGATGATTTCATTGGGTGTAACATCATTATTTACCAATGTTCCGCTTATAGAAACATTTGCAATGAATTAAGAGAACGACAAATAGACGTAGGAATCCCATCGGAAAGATTTAAGTGATTGCTACTAAAATGCACCATGAATGTTCACTTAGTGTTTAACAACGAATTATATCGACAAGTAGATGGGGTTGCAATGGACTCCCCTCTGGTTCCTATGCTAGCGGATAGTTTTTTGGCCAAACTTGAAAAACGGCGCATTTAGGGACACACTTGACAAACTAGACTATTATTGCCGGTATATGAATAATACGTTCATCATTTGAAAGAATGGCTACAATAAGGTGATCTCTTGAATACCTTCGATAAACTTTACCCAGCTATGGGGTTCACCTGCGAGGAAAAACAAGGGAACAGTATTCCTTTCCTAGATGTCCTCCTCACCAGGAAAACGGATGGGTAAATTAAAAGGAATAGTTTTCGAAAGAACACATGGACCGGTCAATATATTCACTTTCATAACTTCACACCGATTCAATATAAAGGAAATCTGGTCAAATACCTGAGTTACAGAATAAGAATCATTTGTTCTGATGACTGTGTTGAAGAAGAAATGAATAAGATGAAGACAACATTACAGCGAAATGTTTATCCTCTAAACTTCATAAATAAACACAAGTCGAAACCTAGAGAGAAGATAAAGAAAGACAGTGTTGTTGAGAAGCCTACATATCTCAGACTAAGTTTCAAACGTGTTATTGCCGCGGATGTCTTAACACATCGACTAAGTAGATCAGTCGAAAGTACATTCAGTGTAATGAAACGTTTTGTCGGCTTCTCAAACAAACCATTACTGACAGCGAAGCAAGGATAGGTTACCTACGATGGCCACTTCAATGTGCATTCATGAGTTCAACTGCTCCTGTGGAGCAAGCCATATAGGCTGTACTCAAAGGGTGCTATCCATGAACATTCGTGCCATCTTGTTTAGGGAAAGGAATGACTAAGAGTATCAACAGCCTAATCCTCTCATATCTAGTAGATACCGGACATCAGATTAAGGTATATCACGTCTTTTCTGTGATATACCGTGTCCCTTGCAATCTCCCTAAAGGTACATTACTTCGCATCTTATCCACAGCCGAAGCCATAGGGATCAATGCAAGAAAACCGGACCTATGTGTTCAAAAGAAATATGTACATCCACTTTGTTTACCTTGGACCACAACAGGGTCAACAAGTTCTTTATGAACTTTCCTACCACAAATTATACATTTTAACCTCCCATTCCTTTCTTCTATATTGTCATTACTTTGATGAACATTCATTTTCTTATATTATTAGTTTTACGCCCTTCTTTATTCATACCACCTGTAGACATTTTCAACCGTAATGTATTACTTCACATTTGTTGTTCATTATTTCGTTATAGTATTCACATGGTTTTCATCCTACCTGAATATAACTCATCACTACATAATTATTATTTGACCCATAGTTCGCAAATACGCACGTACACACACATTCATGCCCCAATAAATGTATATAAATGAGTCATCATCTGTAGATTTGGTCTCCTCATTTCGTAATTGTTCTGTCAATATTGATTTGATTACACAACTAACACACAAGACTGATAACAGTTCCACCATTCCATTCGATTTGATCCCCAATCACCCATAACACTGACTGTCTCAATATAGTATGCCTTATTTCGCCTATTTTATTTCACTTATTCTCATAGATTTATAACTGTAGAGCCTGAAGAAGTTGTTTAATGCAACAGTTCTCTCAAATTGGAGTCAGTTTGATTGCTTTGAAATACTAAAATGATTGAGACAACTGGTTAGATTCGTGGCAAATATGTTTATGTTCTGAATCTGCGTTATCACCTAAAATTATTTTAGATGGGTTTTGTGAGAAAGTGTCATTTATTGTATACAGTTGGTCTACTTTGCATTTATTACACTTTAAAGTATCACCTACTATGTTTTTTTCTGGAGTGTCGATATTTTGTACCATTAACTTCACTAGTGTTGCCCTATTATGTGAGACTGTGACGTTCTAACCCTTTTGTAGATATCCACCTTTGAAATGCCCACAGCATTTATTTATACTAGTTATCCTGCGCCACATTTTTAGAAAATATAGTCAAAACTTTACTGTCATGAGTTTGAAAAATTTAGGTACTGTGTTGGAATGTAATTCCATATTAGATTTCTTTAACGTGGTGATGAATACTAATTTATCTTTAAAAAAACAGTAAGTAGTACTGTACCACTGTGCTTTATTTAATGAACAAACTTATTGTGGAATATTTCGCAAAGCACTCACTCGGCATGAATATGGTGCATCCGTACTGAATCCAGAATAACCACTAATATTGTTTCATGTGCATGAGATTTTTTAAAAGTGGCTGTTCTGAGCTAACTTGCAAATGAGAACCAAACGAGATTTCTTATTTAGCATCTACAATGTCCAGTTTTCAGTCGTTATTTTATCTCACTTCCCAATAATCTACGACTTAGTCCATATTCTGTGAACTATCTAAGACTATGCCCAAAATTTTTTAGTCATCTAATCGCCGCTTATCTTTTTCTAGTAGACGAATTGTTTTGTATTACATGAAGAATAAGATATTGTATTTCACTACTTTCGTGTGTATTTATCAATTTAGTTGCTCCTGTAAAGATATCGTGCATACTTTCAAGCAAATCAACCAAATTATCACCGAACACCTAACTTCGTGGCTGCGGAAAGGGAGGGTTAGATTTATAAGAACCCCTATTTTGTCACATTTAGTTCATCGTGGTCACACAGTAGATAAAACAGAAGCATCCCAAGTGATTTACTACATTCCGCCGAACCGTTTCTGGTGGCGTTTGAACTCAACTTTTACATATAGCTTAGATTTTAGGAATCCTAATGAAAAGCCTGCTGGTCTGTTTCCAAGAGAAATTTGTCCATCCTTTATCTCTGCCTTGGTCACAGAACACCGGATGAATGACCCTACCCATAAATTTTTGCAATACTCTTGTTCCATTCCCATATTTTACTTTTACTACTCGTTGTACATAACTACTATATTCCCATTCAAGCTTTATTTATTCATCGCCTTCTCCCCAATTTTTGTGGAACCTTACTGATCTTTTCCAAGCTTTGATCTACTTTGTCTGTTTGAACACTAGTTTAGGTTACCACTCCATCCTCAACATTCGCACTATTTCCTATAATGCCACTGTTTGTATCATTGTAAAGTGCATAAACCATATCTCGGTTGTCGTTGAAACGTAAATCACCTTGAATGTTTCATATTTTATGTGTATTGAATGCTATATGCATTACAGTGAAGCCTGGGATCAAGATGAACCCATTAATTTTCTCTTACATTTCTTCAGATAACAATCACTTAAGCAACAGTACTGACAATTTGTCTGAAAAAATATAAACATTTAGAAGCCTTACAAAATGAATAAAATCACATTTATTAAAAATTTTTCAAAATGTTTTCTCCTCAGAATGAAAAAACATGACTATTTATATTTTATCTGAATTTGCCTTCCGTTATTCATCTGCAATGTATAAAGCAATATGACATGAGGCCCTTGACTGTTCACGTGAGCCATGTAGGGCAATGCAGACTAGCCGATTGGGGTCCGTGGGACAAAAGTAATCAGCTATTCCAGACCGTAGGTGATATCCCTCAGAACTGATGTCAATGGCGCAGATGTATACACATTATCTTCATCTTAACCGCCATACTTCGAGGCATCATTTTCTCACTCCTCCTTCTTCACTTTTACTGCTCTTTACTCCTTTTTACCAATTTTTCTTTCCTTCATCATCTTTGATTTTATTGTCTTGTTGCTTGATGTGCTGATACAAAAAGTGTCAACTTTGACCGTTACTTAGCAATGCCTGGTCCTTTGTTGATCCTGAGGATAATAGCAATATATACTGGTAAATATGACAATTTCACAGATTGACTTGTGAACATCGCTATAACTGGAAGTAGTTTAGCATTTAACTTCTTAATTTATGTGTAAGAATTTAAGTATTCTCTACGAATCACTTTCCGAATGTCTGCTTTTGCTAAAAATGTGACAAACTCGTATTTGTATATACAATTTTATACTTATTCGTAACAACATCGTGGTGTTTATAGAGTAATTCAGTTTGGACTTGCAATAATGTGCTGCTTTTTCTGACTAAATGGAGCGTTATTATTAATTCCACTAGATCTGGCAGTTTATTTTCTACAATATCCGCTCTATAACTTAAGTTTAATGCGGAATGTCTGGTAGTCCACTATCCCCATTTCCAACCTTTAATCTTTGCTATCAAGTAAATAACCTTTGCTGATGATATTCATTAAAACGGTCAACAGCAGTGACTTATTTGTTTGTAGCTTTAAATGAATTTCAATCCACCTCTTTTTATACATCGGCTAAAAGGAATTACACTCTACCACAGTATCCATGTTTTACGCTTACGTCGCCAAATCAGGGTTAAAACTGACTGAGCTTATGTGAACAGAGTCAGTTATTTTGACCTTGATTCAAAGTAAGGATAATATGCACTTACCTTAGTATAACTAGCGGAATAGATGTGTTCTTTAGGTGACGTTTCGTAGTAGTCCCTTGCCATCTTCAGCAGTTTCCCAACTGTAATTGAACATGCAATGGCTGTTTTGTTACTATTTTCGTTGGCTCTCAACTGCCTAAAATTTACACCACGTTTGTTGATGCAGAAATTTCATCACCTTCTTATATATCTTTGATGAATTCTATTACATAGCTCACAAATGTGAATACATTTGTTGCTCTGATTCACCACTGAGGTCACCATAAAGGTCCAAAATGCTTAATAAAAGCGCCTTAAAAATGTGACATCCAAGAAAGAAAGACGAAATCTATGGTTTTCTCAGAGGTTATCAATTCTAAATCAGACTCACAGTTCGTACGTCAATCAGTAGGAAATCAAGTGCAACACCAAAGTGGGAACTATAGAAAGATATTTCTGGAGCACTTAAATGAGTAAAATAACATGCAAAATTTTAACCCTGAGACAAACTACCTTTATACTTGAGAGACCATCAAATATATGCGAATCAATTTCATATATCACAGATATTTTCCCTGTACCTCAATGACAGTGTGCTGTCCGCGGAACCGGAAGATCTTGAGATCGATCCCGACCGGTTCATGGGTGCCCAGTGCCGAGAGGTCCAATACTAAGACAAAACAGCTGTTCAGTGCTCCCACGTTTCAGATAATTCTCAACTTGAAATCAATAAATAAATCTCCACAATCCTCAATGTTGAATGGTTATTTTTTACGTAGACAGCTTGATTCTTACAGTGTTGATATTTTTAAAAATCACTGAAGGTGTTTCACATAATAAAATTATTCTGTTAGCATTTCAGAAACGAAATTTATAATCTGATTTGCTTCTGAGAATAGTGATAAAAGGAAATGGTGTCTCACTGATTTCACGTGATAGTTTTATGTTTCATACACACCAGTTTGACAATGTCACGAAGTTTACAGGTTACAGAATATGAAATTAAACTGCAGCAGTTTATATATATTATCCATGGGGTTCGCATATACGATTATAGTCCAAACATACCTACTAATTTACAAGTTGTAAATCATTCATATTGAGTGACAGTGTTTATACTTACACTTAGTCTAAAGATAGGATGACTTCAGCATTTGGTAACGCTCTGTTTTTGAACCTGGTTTCCACAGTGTTCAATTTATGCACTAAAATTTGATGCAGTCTTAGTAAACACCGTTTGGATTTGTGCAGTGCTTCATCATCCGCTTACCTTTCTTAATGTTATGAATCTTCTTTGATAGTTTGAGTTAAATGATCAGATACCATAAAAAATTGTTTGTTTCTTCGCTGGATGATTGTCGAATACAAGCACAATTCAATAATATCATACAATCGTAGTGATCCGACTATCGTTTGGTATCCATGAAAAACAACGTTTTGATAGATTCTAAATGTTCATAGAGGATGCTTATTAAATAAATGATATAAATATTCAGAAACTGACACAAACAGTTCTTCTACCTCCTTTTTAGGTACAATAGAAGACTTTGTATTGGTCAGATGTATCTGTAGCCCATCAGACTGCATCATACATTTTGGAACACATGTTCCTACATCGGAAGCAGAGATTCGTGTTTTCGAAGCACTGGACTTTAGAAGCGAAATGTATGTGGGAAACTAGTTAGGAATAAAACTGCACTAAAAACTGAAATTCTTATCATGTTGCTTTTAAAAATATAAAAGATAACAATGGAATATAGATGCACTTGTATTACCAACTACGCTACAACTCAGATCAGCATTATATGATTGCTCTGGCGCAAAACTGTTTTTTCTCCTGTATTTTATAAATGTACGTCATATAGAGGTGTTCCATTATTCAACTTTCTACAGATTTTCCAAAAACCGTTTCAAACAGTTGGATCTATACGGTACCTGCAGTTTTAAACTAACGTAACTGTGGAAGAATGGGATTACTAGATGAGTCACATAAAGAGAGACCGGAAATCAGAAACAGTAACAACAAGCCCTATGATATTCATCAGGCACTCAGTCTTCAACAGTTGACCAGTCGATAAATGAAATCGAAGAAAGAGTTTTGCGAAATTCAATGCTGAACATTAAAGTATTCTTAAGGCATTATGATATGTTACTAAATTTCCACAGATGGAGGCTTTTCAAAATAATTAATTTCGTAATCCCTATGATATATGTGCAAACATATAGGCTTTAAAACTTGCAACAATTCAGTGTTTCCAACACTAAAATAACGTTAAGTCAGTAAGAAGAGACAAAACTAGTTGAAAACTATTAACTTACAGCTGTAAGATTAATATCATTACTGAAGAATAGGTATGATACGGCAAACTAGTGTATTATCGCTTTAAACCGCTTTGGATAGGCATGTATTATATATATATATATATATATATATATATATATATATATATATATGAACTATAATGGAAGCATAATCTACGACAGTGCCTGAATTATATTTTCATACTAACGAGATTTACGCTTAGGATATGAGACATTAAAAGGTTGATGCAAAAACTGTTCCTTTGTAACAAAATAACAGCTGTTATCTTCTACCTCTAATTTTCTCTTATCTGACATGAATGATTATGAAACTGAACTGACTGACACAAATCATGAAGATTTAAAGTTGTTTTTCAACTTATGTGTGTCTTAAAAGAGTAAAGACGTTGTTAACCTACTTTTGCGGAATTGTTTTAATCCCGTTTATACAGCCACTATATTGCATATTTCATGCCTCCAGCAAGCCCTGAGATACGATGAAAATATGTATCTTATGCCAGGTTGGACGACTAGCAAAATATCTTTCTATCCAAGGGTCAATGATCCATCTCAAATCTATGCGAAATCCAATCAAAGGTTGGGATAAAACTTAAAGCATTGGTGAATCTATCACTAACCAGTGCATTTTTATCCTAAATGAATAAAAGTATCTCTAGAAAAAATTCGAGTCGTAAAAATATTTTGCCGAAAGCTGTTAAACATAATAAAGTTTCGATCTGTAATTAATTCGCTTGATTGAAGTTAAATGACGGAGAGGAAAAATATTTCATAGACTGATAAAATGTTTGTCATTCATTTGGAATTGAATGATAATCTCCCGATAGATATTTACCAATAAACAGTGCATTGATTCTTATTTTTGGTTAGGATCAAACAACAGTCCAAAAATAGAACATTCCAGAAAACCAAGCCTCCTCAGAGTGGTATTCATGTGACCCTGGCCTGACGTGACTCATATTTTCTTTTCATCTAAAGTTACATCCTCAGTTCGATCATGCTAAATGTGATTCATTTTAAGGGCTCTAGGAGACTCAAACACGAAATTTTAAAATGAAAAAGACATATAAAATACAGCCTATTCAAAGCAAATACAATCATACTTTTTACGTTACTAACAAGAACAGTTTCGATGTCCTATCATTGTTAAGATCTCATATTCGAAAACTCCGCACTCAAAACCAATTCCTACTTTCATTAGTTTCTAAAATGTTTTGGTGGTACGAAAAACGATTTGATTATTTGTTGTAGAAATATTATCCGGCAGTTTTTTGTTTCCCAGATTTGCAAAGGAACAAAAGATACAAAGTTCATACATAATTTCCGAGAGACTGCCTGGAAAAATATATGCTGAAAAGAGTTTAGTTTATATTACAGCAGTGCTCATTTGACCCTAAAAGATATTCGTTTCTGAAATTTCCAGTGATAACCAAAGTGGGCATACGTTTGATTCATGCAAACATGTCTACTGGGATGCACTTATGTGCACCATCGCTACCATCGTTAGATTTGAAAATTATCAGCTACCATTTTGGTGTGAATGAAGTCAATTCTATCATTACACATGTTATATTAGGAATGTGTGGTCATTATTAATATTGCACGCCATTTGATATACTGTGCTGGAGCTAAAATGCCTTTAGAAAATCAGCAATTATGTAGCACTCCAGCGGTGTGTTCTTAAATTCAAATACATTTTATGCCCGAAAAGCACTATTTTGAGCAGGCTGTCGGCAACAATATCTCAAAATTCCAATCTCTCAAAACTTAACCTTATACGTATTATAAGTTAAACTCGGGAGAGTAGATGATTAAGGGACTGATTAGAGAGTAATGTTAAGAAAAATAAGATTTTATTGGTATTTTTTGCTTACAAGTTTAGTATGTGTTGAAAGCTGTTAGTTTGAAATCCGGCGCAGCAGTTTCTTATCACTGTTAAGGATTCGTACAAGAAAGGTTTAGGAAGAAAAAGTGCCGATAATTGTTTCATTTCTAGAGTGTTACGTTCTTATTTGCCTTAAACAGAAACGTTTACATCCTAAACTACTTTAAAACGAGATTTCAGACATAAATAAGACAGCTACTTTGCTAGTCTGTTGTAGGACTACTCTTCCTGGAAATCCTGAATGTTAGACTCACAGACAAAAGATCCTTCAACTTATGGAAGAGAGTAAATATTTTGCTCATACTAATATAAAACCTAATATTCTATATCTTGTCATAAACATTTAAGTGAGTGTTTTCTGCAGAAAGATACTTTTGGTTTTAATAAAACACTGTGCATTTTAAAGAGACATACTGCTATCATTCCAAAATCTTCTAAGTATTGTCTTGTAATCCTGCCAGAAACAAATGACTACACAAAACACAAATCCAGTGACTTTATTATATTCATAAAGCGTAATGCGTGAAAATGTCAAGCTTCCCAGTTACCATTTTTTTGTTTTCATTCTTGTTTCTTAGTGATTTCGTTTATAACAGTTTCGTGTGCAATGACAGAATGATACCTTTCTTACTGTAACAAAAATTCATATATTGGCTTCGATTACTGAAAGAAACTAGAAGCCAAAAATACTTCATTAGTGTTCTCTGGCCTAGTGGCTTATATTTCTTGGTTAAAAAGGTTTCAGGCTGCTTGATTTTTTGTGGATTCATAAACAGAATGTTATCAGTTCATACACTGCACTTATCAGTTCAGATTTCTTTGAACTAATAAACACATAAGTTGAGGTTTCATATCGCTTCTCTTCTTTACTGATTTGAGAGTAATCCTATGGAAAGCTGTTTTATTTCCAGTGACTTCAGAGCCAATTGTCGGAGCACTTATTCTTTTATAAATACTTTTCATAAATATCAGTTTCCTATAAATGGTCCAAATAAGTAAGTATGCTGTAACAAGTAACTATTTTATTTGGTCTTTTTCTAGGTATATTAAAACAGCACAACTGAATATATTGGTCATTTGATTCAATTGTTACACGAAATTCTGGATACAAGCTATGAAGTTTCATTTCAGATCACAGTTTGTATGGTTCATGTGGTTACTAGCCGTATTTGTTGAAGGAAACAATTATACTGAAACAGACAGTGAAAATGCTTCAAATTTTGTGACCCCGCCCAATACTCATTCAGTTGGAGCTAGTACCATTTCACCAGTTTAACCTGTCTGAAAGGATTTACATCAGATGAACTCAGTGTATTCATGGTTTTCGCTCGCATAGTAACTCCAGTTGTTTTCGGTTTGATACTAATTATTGGATTTGTCGGTAATTTATTTGTGATGATTGTTGTTCTAGCCAATGCTCAAATGCGCAATACTACAAACATTTTAATATTCTCGCTTGCTGTTGCTGATATGGCGTTTATAGTTATTTGTGTTCCTTCTGCAGCAATAGTTTATGTGACTGGAAAATGGCCATTAGGGTTATCACTTTGTCGAGTTTATTATTACTCTTCTTATGTTTCTGTGTACTGTAGTGTTTATACCTTGGTATTGATGAGTTTAGATCGTTTCATGGCAGTTGTTTATCCGATTCAGTGTATAAATATGCGTACGCAAAAAAACACAACAATTGCAGTAATTATCACGTGGACTGTAGTTCTTATTACTAATACACCGTTATTTCTTGGTGCAATCCTAGTGAGAGGGCCGCCGGAAGGTGGTGAGAGTTCTTGTGTTACAGAATACTGTACATATTCATGGTTGGTTAACTTTGATGAGAAGACGAACATTGCAAGAGATAATCGACATGGTGGCCAAATGTTCTTTCTGCTGTTCTTTTTGTTTGGATATTTGTTTCCATTTGTCATAATCTGCTTGTTATACATCTGCTTAATATTGAGATTGCGTTGTGGTCCATCTTCGAAGATGGCTCACTCGGCAGAAGCACAACGTTCAAAAAAACGTGTAACTCATTTGGTTGTAACTGTAGTCATTGTATTCGGTATTAGTTGGCTTCCGATTCATGCAATCTTTTTAATACAATATTACGCGAAAGATCCAGAGACTGATTTATTCAGGATTATACAAATATTAGGAAATTGTCTAGCTTATGGAAATAGTAGTATCAATCCAATACTTTATGCATTTCTGTCTGAGAAATTTAGAACTGCATTCCTAAGACTCATTCGTAGTCGTAAATCAAATCCGAGAACCGAAAGACTGAAACAGAAAAGCTTCGAAAACGCAACAGCTATAGCTACATAAAGATAAATGAAACAAAATCCAACTCCTGGGAATTTATGTAATTTTTTCCCAAGTTATTATAAACTGAATTTCTTGCCAGTAATGAAACATTTAAATGCAAAGTGAGTGTGTACAAATCGTTTATGTACTATAAAACAGATGTTTGAATCAATGAATATAAAACTCTTACGCGTCTTCCTTAAAGGTTTACAAAGTCGCATGATAATCGTTGAAGTATATACACATAATTATATTCATTTTACAGATATCTTTACACATATAATTAATCTTTTCTGTATAAAGATATATGTCTTTATCATTCCCAGAGAAATATAACGGTTCGCAAATCGCTGAGGACCGAAAAACTGATTTTTGTAAATTATTTAAGGTGATTTTTCGATGTAACGACACATTTTTTGAGCAAATAAATGTCAATGTATTGTAAATGTTACTTTTTTAATTATGGAGTGGCAAGCCAGCAGCAGGTGTATAGTTCTAAGTCAAAGTTTCTACACAGAACATGGAACTTCACAGTCATAAATCAGCACTGGCTACATCAGAAAATGTAAGCAGTAAATTAATAATGTTTACCTTTTGTTAGTTGAAAAGATATATATATACGCTTACATTTAAGCGCGATATTATGAAATTTACTTGCCATGGGTTGTAATTCGTGCTTTGATAACCCATATGAATGTGTTTCTTCAGGATGAAGACCCGTTTGTTTGCTGGTCAAGCTGTCTGAAATACCTGTGGTTCGTAAGACGAATATAAATGATAAACAGTGATGAATAAACTGGAGGAAAGCGTGGGGAGCAACAAGATTGTGAGTAGGGTTGCCCATCTTTTACTTTTTTACCAAAAATTAAGGACCCGTTTATTGACAATGCCTAATTTTTAATCCTTACGTTAAGAGCTTATATTTTTTCATCAAGATGTGTCTGTCGAACAAAAGGCAGTGCATGAATTCTAACTGAAAATTGACTAGTCACTCTTTGCTTCCAACTCACTTCGATTTGAAGTTTGATGAATAATTGCGTTGACAAATAGTCAACTTGCGATCGTCCACTCCTTTGGCAATTTGATGGAAACGCTTGATGTATAATGTGGACTTAAACTTTGAACAGTAGTTTAGTCTTTTAGCTTAGTTGATCGACAGTTGACCAGTAATTCAAAGGATGTTAGACCAAATTCTTAACAATCTTAGCTTTTCTTTTCAAACCGAATAACAATTGCGCTACAATAAAGTGGGTCTTGCATCAGCTTACTGAGCTTCAAAACGTGGTCTCATTAGCTAGTTAAGATGAGTAAATATTAGTGCTAAAGTGGTGGTGTTGTGATTCAAATCAATAATGTTTTGTAGAATTCATATTATACGTGGATTAGGTTATGTTGAAAGCATAGACTTCAGTTATAAAACCACCATGAAATATATCGACAATCGCCATTTAGCTGCTATGTATCAAGGCCGTATACTTAAACAAAGTATAGTTTATGAAAAGCAACAATCTCAACGAAGAGTATCCTTTTCAATAGTGACAACATGGTTACTAAGAGTGTTGAAGTGGCGCTCGTTAGAAAAGTATAGTTTTACAATAGTTTAGCATTATTCACTAAGTAGTCCACGAAGCTAAGTTAACTGTTTAGAATTATATCAACTTGAATCAAGCACTAGAAGTATCGATGGCGGAATATAATGAATTTATGACATTTTCTCAACCCACTGAAGGTCTAACATAACATACTAGAAAGTTAACGAATATGGTTACTGAGTTCATGTTTAATCACATAGTTATGATTGTTGTTAACGAAAGGGGAAAATTTCTGAACTACTTGAGAGACTTTTCTTCACCTGAGTTTTAGAAGATGGGATTGTATTTTTAGATACTGGTTCCAACTATCTGTATGCAATATGGCTACTCATTTCTTTGTCACCTCTCTCAAAGATGTTTTCTGTGTTCTGCATTATTACTATTATTATTATTAGTCCCTTGGGTTCCTAATGGAACATAGGGCTTCACTAGCACGTCTCCAGTGAACTCTGTTCTCCGAAATCTTTTCAACCTGGCTCCACGACAGCCTACAAGCTCTCATTTCCTCCTCGCACGATCTCCTCCATGTCACCCTCTGATGTCCAACTAGTCGCTTCCCATGGGGATTCCACTCGAGGGCCTGACGCATGATGTCCCCAGTTGGCTTTCTCAGTGTATGCCCAATCCATCTTCACTTCCTTCTACATATTTGTTGGGTGATAGGTTCTCAGTTGGTTCGTTCCTAGAGCTCCTTGTTGCTTATTCTTTCTGCCATCTGATCTTCAGTAGCGAGCCAGCGTAAGCAGTTGTTGATGAATGTCTGTAGTTTATTGGAAATCCCTTTCGTAACGCACCAAGTCTCTGAACCATACAGAAGCACTGACTTGACGTTAGTGTTGAAAATCCGGATCTTGTTCCGCATGCTGATTGCGGAAGATCTCCAAACTGGTTTCAGGTTAATTAACGCGTCTTGCTTTCCGATTCTGGCTTTGACGTCCTCGTCTCTACCGCCTGTATTGAAACAGTGCTTCCTAGATAGGCGAAAAAGGTTACTTCCTTTAAGTGTTTCTCCCGTTGATGGTGATTGGAGTTTGTTGTTGTTGTTGGAGTTGTTGGTGCAGTATCTTCATCACTTTTATCTTCTCTATATTCACCTGAAGTCCCGTCTTCGCTGCCCAGCCTCTTCTGCCAACTTGTTAGTTTTCGCCTGTAGATCTTCAAGTTTGTGTGACATCAGGCACAAGTCATCGGCGAAATCCAAGTCTTCTAGATTCTTTTCCGCAGTCCAGCGTATCCCCCTCTTCTCACAGCTTCCCACTGTTTGTTGCATGATCCAGTCGACCACAATCAGGAATATCATGGGGGATAGTAGACAACCTTGTTTCACTCCTGTCTTCACTTCAAAAGCATCACTGAACTTCCATTGTGAATTACTGGGCATATGGCGTCTTCATATAGTTGTTGAATGAGGCTGATAAAGGTTTGTGGTATCCCGTAGTATTGAAGCAGTTTCCAAATTACCTCTCGGTCGACGCTGTCGAAGGCCTTCTCGAAGTCGATGAAGTTGAGGTATAGAGTTGACTGCCATTCTATACTCTGTTCTGTGATGATGCGAAGCGTTGCAATTTGGTCTGCACATGATTTGCACTTCCTGAATCCAGCCAGCCAGCCTGTTCCGGTCGTGATTTTTAATCCAGCGCATCCTTTTGTCTCTCCAGGGTGATGCGGCTTAATATTTTGCTTGCTCTAGGTAGACAGGAGTGGAGCATGATTCCTCGCCAGTTCTTGCAAACACTAAGGTCTCCCTTCTTCGGCAGTTTGATTAAGTAACCCCTCTTCCAATCACTAGCCAGGTGCCTTCTCTTCCTTCCACACCTTCTGCAATAGTGGTGTATGTCCGCTGTTGTCTCTGCGTCTGTTCTCAGTGATTCTGGCGGGATCCCATCCGGTCCTGCTGCTTTCCCACATTTCAGTAGCTTTATGGCGTTCAGGACTTCCATTTTCGTTGGAGGATTTATGTTCACTTGTAGTTCAGCGGCTGCAGGTGGTATTTCTGGAAGAAGTGCGGGTGGTGGTGGTAGATTCAAGAGCTTTTTGAAGTGGTCGGCCCATTGTTTCCTCTGTTTCTCTTCTTTCGTAATCAAATTCCCGTCATCATCTTTTATTGGTTTCATCTGTGTTGATCTCTTCCATGATAGCAGCCTGGTTATTGGATACAATGTCGTCAGGTCTCTATCTCTCCTACCTGCAGCCTGTTCTGCTTCACTTGCCAGTGTTTCGTAGAAGTGTCTTTTGTCTTTGCGTGCACTCTTCTTTACTTCTTTGTTCAGTGTTTTATACATTGTGCTCAGTTCCTCTTGTCGTTGAGCATCCTTGCACTGGTTTATCTTCTGCTTCACCATCCTCCTCTCCTCTATCAGCTTCCATGTATCCATCGAGATCCATTCCTTGTCTTCTTTCTTCTTCCTTCCTAATACGGTTGTGCAGGTTTCTTTCCACATAGCTTTCAAAGACTTCCAGTGTTCTTCCACACAGGTTTCTTCAGGGATGTTGCTCGATGTCTCCCATTTTGTCTTGATGGCTGCCTTGAAGATTTCCTTTGTAGTTTCATCCTTCAGTTTCCGAGTGTTGTACTTGAACTGTGGTCTATCACCAGCTTCCTTGAAGTCTCTCAACCTGATTTGGAAGTTTCCTTGCACTAGACAGTGAGTGGTGTGAACCTACATCTGCTCCTTTTCTTGACCTTGTGTCAAGTAGACTGCATCTCCATTTTCTTGAGATTGAGATAAAGTCGATTTGATTTTTAGTATGTCCTGGTGTCTGTTGAAATCCATGTCGCTTTGTGGATATCCTTGTGCTTGAACACAGTGCCTGACTCCAATCACCAAATCGTTGAATGCACAGAATTCTGCACACAATTCTCCATTCTCGTTCATCACCTCACCTAGTGCTTCTCGATCCATGGTTAGTTCTCTTCCTGTGTTGTCTGTTCCCAGTTTGGCATTCATGTCACACCACCCATTAGAATTTTGATATCGCCAACTGAGGTCTTGTCCAGTGTTGATTGAAGTTGTCTGTGGAATTCCTCCTTTTTCTCTTGCTCTGCATTATTTGTAGGTGCACAGTGTAGCGTTGTATGATTGTGGCCTTCCTTCCTTTTGAGTTGAATCTTGCTGTCATGATCCTGGAGGAGATTGGTTCCTACTGCATGAGAGCCTTTGATGCTCTTGAGGACATCATGATAGCCACTCCATAACTCAGTGTGCTCGTGGTTGTCGTCTAGGTGTCAGTGTCGGAGTAGATTATTGATTCTCCAGTTGACAGTTTGGAGAGTCCACTCCCATTCCATCTGCTTTCGCAAATCCCAAGCACTTCAGTGTGATACCTTCTCATCTCGTTTGCAATCTGGGCTGCTTTGCTGGGTTCAAACATCGTGTGGACATTCCATGTCCCCACGTTTACTTTCGCTTTCATCGAGAGAAGACACATCGGCCAATTGGCTTCCTGAAGGCTTTCACCAACTGGCGTCATTTCGCCTCTCCGATTCCAGTGAGGAATAATTTTGTTATTATTTTTTATATTTTGTTTGTGCTTTGAAGTTTCTTTAGCGGTTAGATTTGTTTTACAGGGTGGGGTTGCTAGCCCTATGCCCAACCATCCCTCTTTACCCGGGGTTAGGACTGGCTAGTAACTAGTGAACTAGTTAACCAGGCGAGGTGTCACAAATAGAAACGCATCTAAGAAAAACCATCACAATGGTGTACAGTTCGAAATTGAAAATTCTGAAAGAAATTATGCAAATGGAAACAAAATGCTAGACATCGTAAGTCTCTTGGTAAATAAGTAATAAAGTGCATAAATCCTACTGAATTAAACTTAGCTAAAATTGAAGTCAGAATGAAGCACACAATGTGTTCGAAAATTTGGTATAGCATAGCAGGTCTGAAACTTAGAAGTAAGAGTACTGGAGCAGGAAAAGATATCTATAAAACCTTTCTGTCGAGAATGAAAGCCATATTTAAGCATTTTTTGCTTTTGAGTTCCGCAACCTCCAGGAGGTCTAATTCACCATATCCAGGTATACAAATTTCCAGGTTCAACGTAAGTGATTGTTACATTTTTGCCATAAAGTAAATTTTTTCATATTTTAACAACAAAAATGTTAGACTTTAATCGTCCTGACGTCCATAAGATAAATTGGTTTCCTTGGTTTTTTATACAAACGTAGGCTTCTGGCCAAAAGTACACCAAAATTCACATAGAAATCATTGGTTCTTGTAGTAAATGGTCAAGTGTGTAAGGAATCTCAGATTTTCTACATTTAGGCTATATTTAAAAGTGGTCAGGGAGCTTAGGAAACCATAATCCATCACCTATAATATTACAATGGTATAACATAGACCAGATGACAAAAACGATCATGTAATATACTGATTTGTGTATCCATGAGATCCAAAAAGGTTACTGGTTCCCATCATCAGCACAAGAGCATATAATCACACTAGTTTTCTGGACAAATTTGACACCTTGTGTGCAGGCCTTTTCTGAAGTTAGAAAACAAGCTTCAATGAAGTCAGTGCTATCCTGAAGTGTCAGAAGGTCAGAAAAATGCATGATCAAATATAAGATTTTCTTGTGAAAATAATTCCTGTTTATTCTGATTTGAAGAAACTGAGAAACCAGTCTCCTTTAAAAACAAAAGACTCATATTCATTCTGATGTAAAACAACAGCTGTTAAATGGAAAATATATTTGAAAATAGGGTGAATAATGTAGCTGATAGACAGGCCTCATCGAAACCAAGCGGAAAATAACGTCGGCCGCTCAGGAATCAGATTTATCTGTCTTCTGATAAACAGCTGATAGATAAAAAAGATGATTTAGGAATTTCGCAAATAAGAACAGATGGTTTTTCGATTTTTTAAGGCATGTAATTACTCCATTAAACATTTGTTTTAGACAAAAGTGCTATTTGATTTGATACAGGAATATAAACAAATTTAAATACCGAGTGTTGAGGAATACCTATCAAAGCTCAATGCAAACAGGTTTTTAAAGAGACAGCCTCATTGAGATAATCAACAAGCATCCGGATATAATCTTCTGGCCAGTGTTAAAACAGTATGAAACAGAAGTAATCGATTCAACAGTTAGTCACTAGCAAAAGGAAATTGAAACATAAATATCTGAAAATGTTATGTTGGTCATACAAATAACCAGGAAAGTCTAAGAAAGTGTGATAGTATCCTGTAGATTACTCAGAGAAGCCTGAAATTCACTGAAAAGTCTTCATAGCCAATCATAGCATGTTGAACGCCAGCGAAAAATCACGTGTTCATACCTATGAGACTCAGATTTTCTAAAGGACCGTCTAAAAAAGTGAACTTTCCAAGGCTGTGGATAAATTTATATAAACCGTTTATTTTTCTACATATTCCACTGGAAAATAAACCTATATCATTTTTGACGCCCCTTCTCTGTTTTCGATAAACCGCTCAACCCGGAAGGAGGAAACCTAAAGTTACTGTTCAAAAGTCTGTATATATATATATATATATATATATATATATATATATATATATATATATATATATATATATTACAGTGATGTACCAACTAGTGATGGGAATTATGGCAAGTATTTCTAATGATCAAATACAGATATTGATGGGGCAATCAGAGGAAAGAACTGGAGAGACAACTATGATAATCACTGAGACACTTATTTAAAGGCTGTGTGGCATACGACCAGCATCAAAATACGTTCAACCTGTATTATCTCACACAGATCCTCTTACTTTTTTAATACAAGGTTTCGATTTCGATTTGCTCACATGCATTAGATTTGAAACATAGTTCAAAAAGTATGAAAACTTGTTTATTGTAGACCTTAAATTGCTTGAGGATGCAGCAAAAGTACGTATTCTTTTAAGAAAATTAGTCAGTGCAGAATATGGTCGTTACATAAATTTCATGCTACTAAATAATTCTGAAGATTTTACTTTGGTGGAAAAGGTAGAATACTAACCCATATATTTTGAGAGCAATCATCTTTCTTTCAGATAAGATGCCAGTGTTTGAATATTATAAAGAGTAAAGAGATGACTGGGTCAAACATGCCTACTTTGTTAACAAAGAGGGTAAGCGTTTTAAACTTTCAACGAATGTGTAGGGCCAGTTTCATTATCTTACTTTTCAGAAATGTTATACATTTAGTTCTCTTGACAAATTTGAACAGTGCAAGAACAAAGACATTTGCAGAATAAGATGAGTTCATTTATTTCATAGCCTTTCATCAGCTGCAGACAGCCCATGAGTGAAATGAGTTATTAGTAGTAATAATAATTCAACATACTTTAAACACATAGAAATAAGTAGAGATTTGAAATCCAGGATTAACAATAAGGTAGTAAGTCAAGGAAACACAGAATTAGTTAGAATCTATGGCTATTTGTATCTGCTGAGATGGAAAATTCTGTAGCTGTGGAGTGGGGGAACAACAAACAAAAATCAGTGTTAAAGATGGGGTAATAGTTTACGTAATTACATAAAAAAACTTGAGAATCGTGAAGTGATTAATATTCAGTAAGTAATTAATGAAGAGATAATGCAATCAAAAGAAGAAAAGGGAAGGTTATATACATATATATGCAAAAAAGTATATACACTTACCAAGGTAAAGGAAGGTTAATCATAGTCTCCGTCTGAGTACATAAATCAGGTTGAAAATGTTTGATAGCAAGAGCTTCCACAAACCGTAATAAACTGTTTTTTGGTTTGGTGTTCCCCCACTCCACAGCTACAGAATTTTCCATCTCAGCAGATACAAATAGCCATAGATTCTAACTAATTCTGTGTTTCCTTGACTTACTACCTTATTGTTAATCCTGGATTTCAAATCTCTACTTATTTCTATGTGTTTAAAGTATGTTGTATTATTATTACTACTAATAACTCATTTCACTCATGGGCTGTCTGCAGCTGATGAAAGGCTATGAAACAAAATGAACTCATCTTATTCTGCAAATGTCTTTGTTCTTGCAATATTCAAATTTGTCTTGTTTTCATCCGCAGTCTTGTATCTTCAGCAGATACTGATATACGTGATCATGTTTTATACAAGTTATTATCGAAAATTAATGAAGGAAATCTTTTCATCTGGCGATGAGTATTTGAAAATGTTTCCTTCCTTTATAACGGAAAACATTTTAGATAATTTGAATGCTGTTAGTATGATGACTAAATACAGGTCAAACACTTGTCATACTCATTTTATGTAGTTATATAATCCACTATGGCTCATCTACATTGAATCATACTACTTCGCGGACAATCACTAACACAAATGGAAGTATTGATGAATGCATCTTTCTTCGTATCTACTTAGTGTAACATACTCTCAGTTAAAAACATTTTGAAGATTGGTCAGCCTAAAAATAAATCTTTATCTTTGAATATGAGAGTGAAAATTGTTTCTCTAAGGCAAAAAATCTGAAGGCTTGAGTCAGTTATTATTTTACGTGGATAGAATTCTGCAGTACTTTTCTGCAATAAACGAAGACTGACCTCAACCCCTCCCAGTTATTTTGGGTGTATTTAACGTTGTATTTATTAAGAGTACTTGATACACACGAACAAGTCACATAACATGATTGTCAGTTGCATCATTTTACGCTGTTATGCTTTTCTGGCAATTAAGATTAACAACATCATTTTGTAACTGTTCATTATTTTACTTACAGTGGTTAAGATTATTCATTGGAGAAAAGTAATCGAAAGAGAAGCCTGTAAAATTTTTTATCACCTTTTAATTTCAATATCCTACCTCTAGCTTAAGTTATTTTGAAACCTATCATTTTAAGATCAATTGTAAGTACCATTTCTAAATTTGAAAATGGTGACTACAATCGAAGTAGTAGGAAACAGGTTCATTTTAGGACATGAATGCTTTTCTGTTTCGTATATGACCTGGTGAGAATTAATTTCTGATGAGTAAAAACAACATAAGTTGAACCTCGTAAATATTCTCGAGGGAAAGCTAAGCGCTAAACCTGAGTAAATTAAAAACATGAGTTTATTTTGCTCATAAATTCTAATTGTCACTTTTGATACAAAGGCTTGTAAGGGGAGATAACTGTTTCTATGATTGCTGTGGTCAGTTTCACTTTCACTCCTAAGGTTATATATAAATTATGATGCTTTCAGAACGTCGTTCTTTTTTAGCTGATAGTTCGCTAGTAATTAGGGTTTAGTTAACAGATTTCCGAAAGTTTTTGGTTTGACTTCATTGTTGTTGTTCAGTGATCAAATAAATTCCACGAAATATGCAATCAACAATTTCTTAGCTCGTAATGTAGTTACCCTGATCCTCTTGCCACCAGAATGCACTACGTGTTTTTCTTCATTTATATTTAACTTGGTATGAGACGTTGATTTCATCACCGGTAGGTATTTTCACCAAGTTGGTGGGATATAACGATCGACTAGTCTCCCTAAATGTTTTATCGGCTATACTATTTTTTCAAATGAACGCGTTATAATTAAAAATGCTGTTTATCTGTATTGAGCTTTTAGTCTATGTATGAAGTGGCTGAATCCAAATCATATAACTGGTGCTGAAGATTTGTACCAGTGTCTGTACTGTTGGAACTTATGAAAGTAACTAGAGGGTTATTTTTATATGAAGTAACAAAACGTCCGATATGCACACTTAATATTGACCAGACATGGATAGATTCCAGATCCTAATACGTTATAGACCTATAAATGACGCTGATAAAATGTATGCGTTCGCTAACAATAAAATCTGAAACTAGCTTTTCCCTTGTACTGTAAAGCTCTATACGATCAGCTCTGTAAATATTCACCTTTCTGTCCTTTCAGCTAGATTCACTGAACATAGTGATCTCTTTTAAATTGTCTTCTGATGGTTTCATGGTGTTCTTCAGACAGTATTTGGGAAGAAAATAAGGTAGGAAACTAGTAAGAATAACACTTAAGAACAAAGAAATTGAGAAAATCTAAAACAGTTGTTAGCTTCTTGATTGAGAATATACGAAAGAAAGAGTTTTTAGGTGTTCAGTTTTTGACACTAAGTAATCAAATAGTTGATGAAGAGGACAAAGGAATGTCACTTTGAGAGAAAGCTATACTTTCAACAGTTTGTATTGGTTGAATGACAAGTAGTAAGACTGTGCGAAATCATACCTTTACCCTATTAACAGAATACTCCACTGGTAAACAACTTATATGTAATAAGGACGATAAGCTTAGATGGAATATTTCAAGTTGTTATTCATTGTAGACTGACATCAGTTGGAGGAACAAAGGAAACCTGGGAGCACTGGACAGCTGTTTCTTCCTAGTATGGGACTCCTCAGCAGTGCGCACCCACGACCCCACCAGCAGGGATCGAACCCGAGGCCTTCAGGTTCCGCGGCCAGCGCGTTGCCACTGAGCCACTGGGTCAGAATCCAATGCTCCATATTTCTAACTTCTGTTAGCTCATGATCCCTGGCGGGGTCGTGGGTGCGCACTGCTGAGGAGTCCCATACTAGGACGAAACAGCTGTCCAGTGCTCCCAGGTTTCCTTTGTTCCTCCAGCTGATGACAGTCTACAATGAATAACAACTTGAAATATTTCCAAATTTCCACAACTCCGTCAAAATTCAGTTAAATGGAATATGACAGATAAGTTGAAAACCTGTCTTCACAACAATTTGACGTGTAATTTCCATTCAGAAGTCAAAATCGTTTTTGAATTCAATTGTTCTTTGTCCGGTAAGGAATAATGACTTTGAGAAATGCACTGTTTTATTTGCCTTATTTCAAGCATACAGTAGCTTAAATAGTGATTAATCACTAAGCGTTTGCTAAAATCTTTAGAAGGCTCAGCCTCCATAATTAATGTACACGAATAGATTGCATAATATACTCTTTTATAAAAACAGACACATAAAAATGCTTTAATCTTCGAAAAAAGTAACAAACACATGATGTCAAAACTTTGACGGTAATTTTCTTCAGAAGATATCTTATAAATGTTTGTATTCATACATGCATGAAATTGGATTTATCTAAAAGTAAGCTTCTGAAGAAAAAGTGTCGTTTGAAGTGTTTTATATGGACTATATATATTTATAAAAGAACTGATATCGTTCACCATTAATGGAAATGAGAAGTGAAATTCGATTTATATTGTGTTCCTAATCATTCAAAGTGGTTTGTAAAAATGACTTTGACTAGAATATAGTTGACAAAAAGGCAAGCACTGAATTTATTTTCAGTAATATAGGAGATTGAGAAATAAAAACGCAGTCTATTATCAGTCAGTAAGGTCAAATATCTACTGACCTAAAATGGCCAGATTATCAATTACCTTATGTCTTCAGGAATAACTTTCTAGTTCTACTACCGAATGCTGCAGGGACTACTTAACCCTATTGATTAATAATGGGCTGTTACTTGTTTCCGACAAACAGACTTACAAATGCACAGCATTAGTAAGTGGAATTGTTGAGACAGAATTTTCTTTCTAATGACACGGCATCATTATCTCAGTTGTAGAGAACAAAAATGCTCCAAACCAATCTGAATTTGCTGTTCTAGTTCGAATATCAGAACTCCACATGTCGATACTATCAATTTGTTTGTAAGCTGCACTCTAGAATTTCAATTTACGAATACTTTTGACAAGAAGAACGTGGAAAATGAGATTGTGTTTAACCAACATGAAATTTCTTATGACTAGCATTCTGTCATATAATAAGTAGGTTCTGCTTTCATCACATCAATATGAATGACATTAAACCATAACTACTTGGGGTTGTCACCTCTCCGAATTCGTCTTTTTAGTGTTTTCTTATAATTCATAACAGACAAAGACTGTCTTTAACTGAAGTACAGTAACATTCTTCAAGAAATCTGTGATAATGATTTCGATCGCAAATAGATTACAAGAAACACTAAAGTAATATGGGACTGCATTATCTTACTCAAACTGTTCCTCTCAATTCAGGATTCGTAACTCAACCTTTGAAGTGAAAACAGATAATAAAGCTACTTTCAATTCAATGGAAACAGTGTTTCATCTTTGATAACAGTAGATGTCGCAGCAACTATCGATCTCGCTTGAAATTATGCTAAATAGCTACTGGTGCATTTGATACCAAGAGAACTAATGTAGGTGACCAGTAAACTCAGACTTTGGTATTTATGTGCTTATACGTCAAGGAATTTAAAAGGTAAGTTGAAAAATATCTCATCTGCAGTCAACTTTAAGCTTTTATTCAACCACAAGTCCGCAAAGAAAGGAGCTATGCATTCTTATTATTATTTACTCATTATCAAGGGCGAATAATGAAGTGTACCTAAGAAATCATAGGATATGATTTACGAAATATGGCAATCCCGGATAACGCAGTATCTGAAACTGTAATTATCTAGAGTGATAGGTCAAAATGTTATGGAATAAAGTCTATGCTAGACTAAAAAAATTTCGTTTGCTAAAAGAGGAGTCATAAACAGCCATATTTAATTCTTTCGATGTAGTAAACTTTTAAATTCTATCCATTGGTCTATATGGGATAACGTAGGAGGTAAACTGGATGCTTTTCATCTTTTTAATTGTATCTATTCCATGCATGAACAACCATTTTAATATGATGACAATTAACTATTCAGTGGATCACTGGTAAAATAAATGAATATGAAGCTATCAAAACACTAAATGAGCATTGTTCAGCCAGTTTGCTTACCTATTCATTAGTCTATTTTACCTCATAAATAGAATGTCTTCAGAGTTGAAAGCTTTTAAAAATTGTGCATAGGGCGTGCACTAACCAACTTTAAGTATTTCGCTCTTAACATGTATAACCTAGTAAACCAGATGTTCACTTTTTTGCGAAAATGCATTTGTGAGACTTCGTCTATACAGATGAAACGTTTAAGAAAAATCAGTACTTTAGATCTTATGCATCAAATGAAATTGTATTATGAAGCCTTCTAAATTTCATTCATGAATCATTCACAGATCTTTTGATAAAGCTACCATTCAAATTTGGATTAACGGTTTAAGGTCACATTAGTATTGCCAGTTTCTCTCAAAAAACTGGGCATATCTGGTTTGCATAATAATCTTTACACGAGTTTTCAAGTAAAGTAACTTTTCTTTAACAATCATGTAACCTTTACTGAAGAACGAATTTAAGCAAAAGTATAATGATTTATTCACCCTCTGGTGTCTGTCACGTATAACAACTCTTTAGTATTATTATGGAGTACTCATGAAACTTGAAGGTAACCCGAAAAACACTTAAACGTTATGAAAGATTATGCAATAGTAGAATTTGGATGTCCATGCGTTCTAAATTCGGATATTTAAGTTAATCCCAGAAACTCCGGTATTGATTTTTATCCTTGTAACTTCCAGAAACACTTCCTAAAAGCACTAATGGTGTTTGCCTTCGTTCATTAAAAGCGGCAGGAGGATCGCACACAAAATAAGGTGGACAATAAGATATGATTTCAAATCACATAAGTTCTTATTTACTTACTTTTTTACCTGCTGCAGAAGACAGTTTATGTGTTCTACAGGAAGGTGGATTGCTTCAGTTAATCTTTCAACAACCAGTTGGTCCTGGTTTAAGTTCAAGCTTTTTTAAATTTTCTGAAAACTTATTTCACAGAGATAAATTGCATGTATTCCAAGTAAATTTTCAAGACATTGATTGGTGATTGCTCACATACTCTGGTGGATGCCAAACGACCAAAATACATTGCGGAAGTTTTGGATTACTGAATAATTGTTTAGAAACAATTTTCATGCTTACTTTAAAGGACTAGATCACGTACACGACTTCATCTAGTTCTGCGTTCACAAGTTACTTCCATGTAAAATATGTTCATGATGCATATTAAGTTCAATAACATCATTATATCAAGACCGAATAAACAGCTTCGGGAACATTTCACACCCTTTCAACACCCGCCACATTCTTTCTGACAGAAATATAGTTCCTTCTATTTATTTTCTATCCAAAATTATTAGCGCTTATAATATTATTCTTGCTGAAACGCCTTATTTGAAGAAACAGGAGTATGAGTGAAGGGAAAGTACTTATCATTAACTGAAGATGACATTAGCCTATAAACTAACCACATATCTGTTAGGTTTGTTAGTGTTTGCATGTGAAAGATCTAAGGAAGCTGAACTAAGCCAAATTTACAAACTGTCTCCTTCAGCTACATACCATGACGGAATATTTTATCGTTTTTACAATGCTGCTCGTGCTTTAGCCAGACGTAATACTACCCAATTAGGCACATGTGAACTTTTATTCCTACTGAATCAGCCTACTTATTTTTAGCGTCTGTCTGTCAACTATATTCAAAATGTAAAACGTTATACCGTTCTTTGTCTTCTCTGAGAGCTTCATTCCTCACCTCAGTGGTATAACCTCATGATTTCAGAATCTCACGCATATTTAATGTGTAATTCTAACATGGACTACTATTTTTTAAAACACCACAATAAATTAGTTAAAACAATCTGTCAACTGATCATTCACAGTATTTGCAAGGAAGTAGGTTCAGGTGGCTGGTTTACCCCAGAAATCAGTTTATTACTTTCTGTGAAATCAAAAGCGCATTTGGTAGTCCCGGATTCACTTTCTATGTACTGAGAACATTACTGATACAAAAAGCCACTTCATAATTTTTGGGTAGGTTTTCAGTTGTTCGGAAAGTAAACGCCAGACATTTCTTGAACTATGTTGTGTAGATTCTGCGTAAGTTATTGAGCATTATGTATCTAAGAAGCTTCCAAAAGCTTTAAATATAAATTGACCAAATTTTGTATTTGAAATTACTGAGCAGTCGATGAGTAAACAATTCATAGAATACGCATCTGCATTCCCATTCAAGCTATATTATTCTTTTATAGTAAAGATGGATAGTGGCTAGCACTGGAATCCAGGATGCGCATTTCGTTCTATCAGCGACTTGTCGGCTGGATGTACCTGCTTCCCAGTGAGTGATATCGTTCCCACCGGGATTCGGACTCGGAGGTGATCTCTTCAAACACCTCAGCGTTATCCACTACACCCAGTGGGAACAACATAACTCACTGGGAGGTAGGTACATCCAGCCGACAAGTCCCAAATAGGACGAAATTCGCGTCCTGGATTCCACTGCTAGCTACTATCCATGTTTACTATAACTAGAACACAGGTATATCGAGGCATCCGCACAGGATCTCATATGCCAATAGGGACCGATCAATACGGTCCAGTCAACGACGGTATAATACAAGCAATAACACTAATATATTATTCTTTGTAAATAGCTTTGTCCATAACATAGACTGAAATACCTTTACTTCATATATCTTCGAATCCTGATTTCTGTTCAATAGATACGCTAAAATGAGTGTAAATGTAGTGAGATCTGATATATTTCCAGCACTAAGAATACTTTTTCCCTTCTGTTGGTTTTAGAAACGGAATGAGAAGTAAACCAAAAGATTTATTGCAGGTAACACAAGTACAAATCTCTCCATTTGCGTAGAAATGACTAGATTAATAACACGTAGAAAAACGATTGCCAAACTTCCAGAGTATTTATTACTGATTGCGTTGATTTCAGTGTCATAAAAGCTTTGCGAACAAACAGTATGACAACCGTTAAAAACCAGAGGGTTTCACTTACTATTCCCAGTTGACTCAATACATACATGTTTGCAAATTGTCAGGAAAACCCTACAAATTGTCTTGCACTGAGACTCAAGTTGTCCAGCTTCCAGAGATATGAAAAATCAATCCTTTTCATTAACTATAAGGCCTCTTAGTCTACTGAAATAACACCATAAAAGGAGAGAGTAGTTTCCGATGGCAAAACCGCAAATCGTTGTCAAAAGACAACTGTGCACTGACCGTAGATATTGAAAGAATTGTATATATTCTCGAAAACCTGAAAAACATAACGAACAGAAAAACTATAAGAAATTAACTTAATTTAACTTTCTTTTCAAAAAATAACTGTTAATTACAGCTATGAGAGGAGAAGGCACTGAACAACTTTTTCGTCTGATTTTCCTTTCATAAAACTCAGTTCTTTTATTGGCCAGTGCGAGGAAGACAGCAAACCGATTTTTAAAGTATCACTTCATAAGAAGAAGAAATTATCATTGGGCTCTATTTTGACCGCTTAATTCAAATTTCTACAAGATGGTATAGCCATTAGGCATCCGGAATGTCTATTATTAAAACTTCTTTATGATTGGCTTTGAAAATTCCCCACCTGAAATTAGAAGTCAATGCTGACCACTTAGATGTGCAGTGAACCTTAAATTCGTTTCTATAAAACAGTTGACAAAAAAACTGTTGAAAAACTCAGTAAGAACAAACTCTTCATAGGGAATTATAAGTCGACAAGTGTTCGATGAAGATGAAGCTCACCTGTGTTAGAAGAGTAACTTTCTCTTCTTAAAAATATCCTGACTAATAATAGGCATTCCCTAATTTTGGTGGATTACATTCACCCGGAACGTCACAAGGAAGGTTTTGTCTTCCTACCAAAATTGATTTTCGGCATGAATTTAGACATTAAACGTTAGTCATTCATTGTTGGGGAGATCAGCAAGCAAAGTAAACAGAAATCTTCCCATGTTTCTGTCTTTGTGTCTATTGTTTCTCTGTGGCTTTAGTCATCCACATATAAATCATGACCAATGGACACAAACCGAACGAATCCAGTCGATTCTTTGTTGCCTTATCTTGAACAAAAGCACTCCTTTCTTTTATTTTGTTTAGTCCTTTCATTTAAACATTTTCTGACAATATTCGGTTCTCCAGATGTTAAGCAGCTACAGACTGTGAACGTACTCTACAAAAAGGGTTTAAGAAAAATGATAACATCTAAATATTTTATAACCAATGCGATAGTACATCATGAAACATCAATTTCTTTTCACACCAATAATTTAACATTAGTAATCATTTCAAATCAAAACTGGTGTTAAAAGATAGGTATATAAGAAACGAGGTCAGTTTGGTATTTGCAGAATAAAATAAAGTAAACATGCGTTAAGGATTTTCACCAATTATAGGCCACCAAAAGCGTTGCGCGCTCATCACTTTTGCCAATGGTTTACTAGTCTAAATAGCAAACTCTCAGTATTGAATATGGATTGGTAATTTAAAAAGCACAATGAACTGATGAAGTAAAAAATTCTTAGAAAATAAATTCACAAATCGCGTTTCCAAAATTCATAGATAAATAGAACTGCAAGAAATGAAAAAGTGGACGCCTTTCCAATATATGTATGAGACATGAAGATGGCCTGTAACATACTGAACAATAGACATTGTCACTTCAAGTACGAAACACTAAATGGGAATATGCATTATAAACATACTTAATACTGTTGTCAAGACGCCAGTGAGCAGAAATACTTCTTTATACAAAAACTTGTTAGACATGCCATCATCAAACTATTGAATTCCAAAAGCGATTCTTATTGCAGCATATGAAGACATCATTTATTTGAAAGGGTTATGCAATAGCATAACATATTTTGAACAGTCTGCTCATATTTTTTCTACTCACCTAGAATTTGAAAAGGAATAAAAAGGGTTCAAAAAACAATCATTTTGATAACAAATTATCAAAACTTTAGTTTTCAGATCAAGAATGACAAAGACAATACACTAGTCATCTGTTTTGTTAAGGCCAAGTTGTTAAAAGAGGTTGACTGCAACCGAAAATTGTTTTGAATTCACGAAAGAGACCTAAAGTTCCTCATACCTAGTACTTAGAAAAAACTTATTGTGTCGTCATTAGGTTTGCGAATACGTTCAAAACATATGTGTAAATCAACCTCTTCGAATGTTTCATTCATGTTCTTACCCACTGACGTATTTGGACGTTCATTGCCTTAGTTTATAAGATGATCTCGAGGGCGACTATTTGACTGATTATGACACCCGTACTGAATTATACCCCTTCACACTTGCTTGTATACATCAGTGGGTTGTCAGTTTATATACACTACCCAGTAATTCACATTTTGTGAGAGTTTTAGGAACACACTATTATCATTTTCACTATGATGTTGATTTCTACTGTAGTGCGTGTTCTCTCGATGCAAATCAATTTCTGAAAACACTGTCAATATATGGTATATAGACGCATGTTATTAAGGGAAGTAAAACACTTTTCAGCAAAAAGACAATGAGGTGGAAATACCCACCCTTAAATGTCAATTCCGTTTTCAAAAACAATATTATAAGTAGTGTCATTGCTGGATTCCACTACTAGCTACCATTCGTCATTATTACGTAATATTATAAATATACTGGAATAGGTCAAAATCATCTTATGGAGCAATCTTACAATATGCTTCTTTGTATGTTTAAATCGCCTCACCAACCAATTAGCAAGCCCACCATTTAACGCAGAGGATCATCGGTCTCATGTATTATCAGAAGACGATAGAAGTGCAACTTCTCTTCACCAATACCATATTATAACGAGGAATCTCACTTGATTACCAAACTTTTTCGCGTGAAACGTTTTGATATTTTCATTAAGACAGTTTCTTTTATTCTTCGAGGAGGGATGATATGTTGCTTTTATGCTAACTTTTTTCTGTGACAGCGAAAGCTGAATCGCTGTCTAGTCTAAGAACAATTATCTCTAGTTATAAAGAAGTGTGCTCATTACATTAAACCCTTCTGGGTAACTTAGCTTCAATGTCGAGGATGGTTTAAACACCATCTATCATTTCCAATCTGTAATTTGACCTCTAATCTAAAATTTTGATTCCTTACTGCTTAATCCATGGGATATGAACCATTGACTGACATGATTAGCTGTCGGCAACTCACACCGATCAGCACAATAAACAGATCAATGTGATCTATTCACCGAACGGCTATTTAGCTGGTTTAGAGTTCAGTTCATCTATGATATACCTGGATTGATTCAACTCAGACAGCTTATATGAACCAGCAAGGTCTCTAGCCACGTACTGCATATTTCACAACCACTTGATTTGATTCTCTGTAATAAACTCAACCATTTTTTAATACTCATTTATCCTTTGTCAAGTTTCACACAAATATGCATGGAAAGTATATGGTCAGATTTTTCGAAATTTGTTAAGTTAATACATTACATGTTCTCAGTTTTCACAAATTTATAAAATAAACACAGTTTCAAATTTCCTCAAAGCTATGAATTTATATTAAGAAGCTATTAACTGAGAAGTATACTCAAGAAGGTTGTGATGCACTCCTTTTTGTAATGGTTGTTAGCAATAAAATATGAAACATAAGTCAACATTCATGTCAAACACTTAGAAATGACGCAACTATTGGACAAAGAAGTTGACATTTAACATTCAGTTTGATATAATATTGGGAAAAGAAGTTAGATACTTTTATTTCACTGCCAAATCTCACATCAGCTTCAGAATAAAAACGTCAGGTAAAATACTTTCCACATTCCATCTTACTACATTTACATGAAAAAAGTAATCAAAGTATTTCTTGTAAGCACACTTATTGCAACTAAATCAGTTTAGTTTTATTCTTTTACTAACCTGAATTGAAAAAAAATAACAGCACTAGGTATTGTGAAAATACTTCAAATCTTAAGAGTTCAAAAAAGAATATCATTAGGTGAACTCTTTACCTTATTACTTATGAATCAACTAATAAATTGACAGAAAAGTAGCTTTCACCTTGTTTTTTCTGAAGATTGCACTCTTGCATCAAAAAATTGATAATTTTTCTAGAATTCCAATGATTTCTACACCATGAACTAGGCTACGCAAATATCAGTGTGTTAAGTATCAATCTGAATGCAAGTATAGACTGACAGCAAACAATATACCACTTTTCTGCATGAATGACTAATTTAATCAGTCGAACTGTCACTTTGACAACATCCATTGTATGCTGAGTTCAATACCAAAGGCTTGCTTTGAAACCATTCAGTAGTATGACTGATTAAAAAATGCTAAAATATGCCTCAATTTAAACGCATATTTTTGGGAGCAAGATTCTTATCTACTTGGATATACTTATGTTAGTTACCAGTTCTAGGATTTGTATTTAAAGTCTCTCGGTAAGTTGCTGACAGCTGCAGTTTGATATGAAATCTCTGCAAATACTTGTGTTGTTTTATGATGAACCATTCATTGATGTTTACAAAAATGCTTTGTTCTGAATAACTACGTTTCCAAATTATTTTTAGAACATTAGTAACATTATGAACCTTAGTCTATTTGGGTCACATATCAATAATAGTTTCAGCATCTTTTAGTTACAGCAGTTATGGCCCACTGATTTGGTCAGTCTACTTGTAAACAATGATTTTTGGCCTTAGTTCCTACTTTGTCAATTTCTGCCTAGTACTAGTAGGTTACACCCCTGTGCATACAACACCTCAGCAACAGTTGGTTAGATAATGTTGTGACTTATATCAAAGCTGTACCGAATGTTCAACTTGTAAGGTATTCCGTCACAACTATGTTTACAGTTAACTTAGTAATAGGTAGAATTTTGATGATTGTAAAGTTACTTCAGTCATTACAGTTAGATGTTAGTATTTAATACCATGGTTTCAAACATTTTCTCTTAGATACTCTAGAATTGTATTTCTTTTCAGTCTAGTGTTTTTGTTTCTCTTCCTTAGTTACACACATTCATCATGAGATATGATGATTTTTCAACATGCTAGTCATCAGATAAACGAGAAATGTTTGACTGTTCAGTTTTTTCAGATGTTTCCCAGAAATGTTCATCAGTAGATAACTTTTGATAATCCATATTTTTTTATCCATCACGATGATATACAGTAGCTTGTGTAGCTAATATGACTCATAAAACAGATAATTTCAAGAGACCTTAAACCGTTACTTAGGCTGCCAGAGTATAAAATGTCTGTTGAATTTGAGCCATGAAACAGCTTGCAGTTGGCAGTGGCTTTTTGAGTAACATCACCAGGGTAAAATATTTTGACTTATTTTTAGTGTATTCCACACATTCATGGTAATTCATAGACTGACCTCAGATGCATCGTCATGACAACACATAAGCCTGCTGAAAACAAAAAATGACAACACATCAGATTTCAGTCACATTGCTTTGGACTATTACGTTGTGTGTCGATCAAGCCAATGACCATAGTATCTTGGACAATAAGTCCGACGTTCATCAATTTCGAAATCACCATCTAATACCATATAAGCACAACGGAATGAAATCAGCATCAAAGCATATTAATCTCACAGTAATTAAACTTTGCCTTATGGTTTAATTAACACCACAAAACGTCGTTTCACGAAACACTCTATTATCTACACAAGCTGAGAAAGTGCATAGAATTCTATCAAATTTAGGCTTACTTTTTTTCTCTTCATGAAAGGAAATTGAATCTTTTTCCAGCTATATTCAATTAACATATACCTCTTGTCTAAACATTAATCATTCTCATTGCTAACAATCATATGCTTTACGCACTTGTGTATGAAAGTTTCACAGTTAACACCGGAAACAAAAGCAGGAATGGTGTAATTAACTCTAGAAAGTGAAAATGTTCAAATGTGAAATTTTTCAAGTCATTAGGAGGAGACTGATACTGAAATGTCTGTAAACATCATGTTATTCCTCACGTTAAGTTAATAGTATGAGATGAATTCAGATGGAATAAAAGTCACTCCGATTTGTAGATTTGTTAAAATCTTAAAATAGTAGTCAAAAAGACAGAGATTGATTTCCTTTTAATTTTTCTAAAGTACTATGGGAAAAGTGATGATAAGTTTCAGAAAGCAAAACACCTTCCTATTTTAGACTCAAAAACTAGCTTTCGAAAGCTGTTTTACTAATCGGTAGCAAGCGTATGGTAATTGGATTGCATTATTTAAGTGATAGGATTTCAGAAAGATTTGATTACATACAAATGGTTGTTACATTAGCAAAAGTCAGTAAAATTCTTCAATGGATGTTAGTTAGCTGGAAACGGTCGGCAAGAAGACCTGCTGTGCCTAAGTTTCTGTTTTTTAGTATTCGTCATTAAGACATATCTGAGACTTTGGGATAATTGAAGTCCCCTGTTAGATTCGGACCCGCATCACCGAGTGTTGTGGTTAGCGATGTTAACACTGAGCTATTCGGGCTGCAATTAACCTCCTGCATGACTGGGTCAGACACTGGAAAGCAACCAATTTCATGTTGTCCAGTGATGACTAAATTTTATTGATCAGTCCCGTCTGGAGAACACATACGCCTTGCTGATGAGTGCTAACAAGTAGGAAACCTAGGCTGAGTTGGCCCTCCCTCGATCACCTTCAACCAACTAACATTTATCAAAGTGCACCGTGATAGTCAGCCTTGTAGCTTGGTAGCCCGATCGTAAAGTGATCGATAGAATTTTGTCAGCGACCAGGACTAGGCAACATGATATTGTTTTCTCTTCAGTGACCAAGCAGCGTAAAATTCACTAAATTTCAGACAATAAAATCTTAGTTGTTCACTAACGATATGGTCTACGACAGTAGCTGTTTGTATATTGGTGAAAACGAATGATCTTATTATGCGGAGTCTGGAATCGTTTATGCTTCCTAGACACGTGTAAAGTATCTGGTACTGGGGTTTTACTCAATGACTTGTTTTCTTATTTATATATGGCTACCTTAAGCAACCTCAATGTTGTCGCACTTATTTCAGGGACCAAGTCGGTTTCAAAGGACAGATTTGAATCAGATCTACGAACAAAATAATCAAAATCATTTCAACATTCATTGTTATCTTGACAAGAATTACTTTCAAACATGAACCTCTGTGACACGAGGTAACTTCAGAAACTAAGCCACCATCACAAGAGTAAACAACCACATTCAGTCATTAAATGAAGTAACTATTTTTTTTTTACTTAAATGGTAATCCTTCTAATCTTTCAAGCATAAAGCTAAGCCGTTTGCAAACTGAAACTTAACATAATCTACGATGCATAGAAAGTGAAGTCTAGTCTAAAACAAAATTGGATTTATAAAACACTTACTTAAATAATTATTAGTAAAATAGTTATAAGAATTCAATAGACGAAGTTTTTCTGAATTCTTAGGAGACTCAAATTTTTCCTCTGATATATTTTTAAAGAACAAACATATAAACGTCTCAGTATTTTATATTAAACCTGTATGTACAAAGCTTTTAAACTTCCTTTTAAATAAAATATAGCTTAAGATTTGCTTATAAAAGAGTTGAACATCTTTTGATATCAAGAAAATAGCGCACAGAAAGTCTGTGTTTTCTGTTATTCCTAAAATTGCTAAGCATTTTTCACTGACCTGAGAGAAGAATTCATAGTTCTGTTCCTGTCCTGTCATTCTCAGGATGGTAGAACGGAGTAGTGTTGACAATGATATCTATCTGCTTTAAGTCACAGTAAGGAAAAAAATGATTTGCTTTTGAACAGCAACAACTCCGTAGTTCATGCAAATACACTACTGATGCTTGAAGTAGATTTTGAAATTAGACGTAAACTAAAAGGCCTAGGATTAAACATTATTTAAAAAACTGACCACATTCCTGAAAAGATTAGTTTTCATGTGAAGTTTAGAATTCTTGGAATGAACAGTGAATCAGGTTAAACCGCTTCAGCCACTTATACATATATGCTACTATTTTTTATTTGCACAGTTTCTTGTCTAACAGTACTTCTAGAAAACCTTTCGCCGTGGTACATTTGTTCTCCTGTTTGTGAGGGTTTAAAATAGTCTGGAAATCTGAGTTTAATTCATTTTTCAGAATTCATGTACTGTTTGAAATATATATATATATATATATATATATACGTATGAATAGGGTGACGAAGTCTACCGAATATGACCACTGAAAATCTCACGGCATAAGAAAACTTCTTCAATGACGCAATGAATTTGCTTTGTTTTTTGAATATATACGGACTTTTTTTAATTATTCCCTCAGTATTGTGTAAATCTCTACTTTGTGATCTCTACAACTCAGAAATTCATCATATGGTCAGATTTTTTTTCCTAAAAAGGCAAATAATTTCCGTCTACTTTAGTGTAAAATAACATTGCTCTAGTATATTGTAAGCCTTTACCTTCGAAGGTTTCCTGTTTCTATGATAGTACACCTGAAACAGTTTTCACGAAAGCTTTTTCTTGATATCTAGAGTAGTTTCTGAATTTTAATACTGTAATTCTTTTCCTTCCTAAAACATCAGTGTTGGTCCCGAGAAATCTGAAATGTGATTTACAAGTGAACATCCTGAAAACTGTCATCTTGAACATATTTATTACTGGATCACCCAAATGTTATTTTGATCTATCAACACATTCCTATATGTGATAACTTCATTATACACATTTCATGGTACTTAGAAGAATGTCACATGAAAAAATTCTCTTGAAATTGATCTTATTGTCTGAAGTCATCTTGGAACTTTTCAAGGCTTTGTCTTATTAGACATCCTTCTATTGTATTCAACAACAGCCTGAATTGTACACAAAGTTTGGTGAAATGTTTGTTCATTCTCAAATATTGCCTTCTGTAATCTCTCGAATAACTCTGCCTTGAAATTTCATGCATTCGAATGCCATTCATCTGTCAACTTGTATTTGAAATAAATCTTATCGGTTATTTTTGCAGCCTTAGACTCAAAGAACATTGCTGCTGATAATACCTTGCCTCTGTTTCCAACGAAAGATAAGCTTGACGAAGAATCGGGACTTAGTGGTAGTCAAAATGCGGAAAAGTAGTTGCGGAGTGTCAGTGGATTTCATGTGGACATTTTTGCATCCCTACAAATAATTCACTATTATCAAGTACTTAAACTCCTTTCTTGCCTGGTTGTTGTTGAATAATGTCAGTTGACTATGACAAGTTAGCCTGAGAATAAAAGTAACTGTAGTTTAAGACATGAATCGGGCTTAACTGTGCAAAATGACTACGACTTGCTTCCTCACAAAAAAACTGAGAAAAGCAAATTAAGAATGTGACTTAGAAGTATGGTTACCAAATTCATGATCTCGAATTCCTAAGAATATGACTCATTCCCGACATGCTCAGACACATAGAGTTGAAGTTTGGAAGTGATCTCAATTTACCTGTGGAATTTTACTGAACCTAGCGCTTTGTATTACCTCCAGTCGTCAGTTTTGAATAGAAATCAATTTGACTTCATCAAGTCACTCCAAGCTTTTTCAGTTGAAATTTTTGTGTATATATATCTGCATTGTTGAGGAACTGCTTCTCACAGAGACAAACACGTTTCCAGAGAGTAGGTTTGCGCAAGAAAACATTCCATAACTAACAACCTAGCACACTTGTGTTCATTTTGTTCCTCTGACCAAAACAAATGTGTGCTGCACAACAGAACCAGAAGTAATCAAGGTCAACATGATTATAAGGTGTTTTTTCTAATTATCCTTCCTTGACATGAGGTGGCGTTCTAACCACAGTATATCAGTGGCTTCTACTGAACTTTAAGGTGATTATCTAACATGACAGAAACAACTGATGATTAATCTTTATTAAGCTCATGTGTGAAATATCAAATATGAACGTGTTTTTTGGTTGGCTTATTGTCAGAGCTTATAATGTCTCAAATCATACATTTTACACCGTAACTCAAAACTATCGCTCATCTGTTGATTGTATTTTACAAGTTTACTGAATCCTATTACCATGAAAGGAAATACCATATATTCAATAACTTGTTAGAAGTACTCTGAACTTTATGTACGTTTCATGCAATGGGAAGTTATGTCTCACCAAGTATTGATTTAATCACTTTGGCTGAACCACAATTAGTTGTCCTATTTACCGATAGCGACATTAACTCGTCGTCTTTCACATACCATGAAATAAAATATGTAAAGTAGTTTGAAGGATCCTAGTTCTTGTGAGTTTAAGTATGCGGATGGTACTAATTTACAAACTTTCGATTTTTCGTTAATATTTTCATATCACACAAACAATGATCATAAAAGTGATGATAGCTTTCACTCAAACTTGTTTTGAAGTGATAAGTTAACAAATAAACGAGACGTTTTCAAATTGTCAACAAACCAAAATGAATTAAGCTGTAACGTGCAAAATCAAAAAGGCAGGTCAAATGCTTCAAAATCACATGTTTTTCTAGTAATGAGTGCACCTGGTGAAAATAAAATGATATTCATCCGCGGAAACAGATATTGTAACAGATATGTAATTTGAACCCCAAGTAAACCAACGTGTTTCAAGAATAATGATAGTATAATTGGAAGTTATTCAAGTGATTTTGCTGCAGGCGAGTTATATTTATGTTATGACTGTAGTAAAAACAAAGGAGAAATATTATTTTCTTCATTGTGAAACACAATGTTCAGTGAAGACGAATTTAATATCACAAAACAAAACGTGAATTTATCTATCGAAAATAATCAAAGAATTACGGAAAATCTGATGATACCGGAGTAATATACTAGTCCTCCATTCCAACCTATATTTTCTATATGCAGCTCTCATGACGAAATCTCAGGAACAAACAAGAATCAATATGAAAAGTCATTACCTTTCTATGAAGAACTATTGTAGGGAACGAGTCAAAGTATTACAACTTCTCAGTCACTGGGTTGCACAACAGAAAGTCTGAACTTATCGACTTGTTACAAAATCAATAAACCAGTTGTGGCTGTTGCTAGGGTGAACTACATGCAGGAATATCCTCATGAGATAAGTGTTTTACAAGGAGAAAGACTTCTAGAACTTAACTATCAAACCATTTCACATGACATTTCAAAAACAGTAGTATACAACAGTAAACTCTGGCTTGTGGAAAGAATAGAATCAAAAATATGTTTAATCATTGTTCACTCAGAGGTAAAGTACCGGCAAAGTTTTTGAAAACAACAAGTAATTCTCCAACTAACCATGTTTCATGGTCTGACATTGATAGAGCTGAAGCTGATAGACTGTTGCTTTTAATGGGCAACCCATTAGGAAGAAGTTAGGTGTTTTAGATTTGCGTATTGAGTAAAACTTCACAAAATTATAAAACAACATGTGCACACGTGCTTCATTTTCAGCTTCATATCGAGTTACTCCAGTTTACGCAATTACAATTGTTCTGATTAAACACCTCAAGTGGAGATGGATTGGGCATGCACTGAGAAAGTCGACTGGGAACATCATGCGTCAGGCCCTCAAGTGGAATCGCCATGGGAAGCGACTAGTTGGGAGTCCGAGGGTGACATGCAGGAGATCGTGCGAGGAGGAAATGAGAGCTTTTGGGCTATCGTGAGCCAGGTTGAAAAGATTTCGGAGAACAGAGTTCACTGGAGACGTGCTAGTGAAGCCCTATGTTCCATAAGGAACCCAAGGGACTAATAATAATAATAATATTTGGGAAAATTGTTGACAAATTTCGGAAAAACGTTATGGACAAAAATTCAACTAGGACATTTGACTATTTTTCATTTTTCTTAGAAAGTGTCGCCAATATTTTCAAGTCATCGCTATATTAATAGAACCAAACTTCAATTACACTCGTTTTGCACTTCATCTTTTGCAGAAAGTTTGAATATGAATTCAGTCAGGGTATCGAAGGACATTTCTATAGTAGCATTATTTTACTTTATATCACGTTTGTTAGTAGAGAATTTGAGTCAGCATTGAATAACAGGAATTTTCTTTTATGCAGCTAAAGTTGCCACAATTGTCTGCGACAGTATGTCACCAAAACGACAAGATCAAAATCATCACTCCGTGTCTTTGAGGATATGGAATACAAAAATTTATGCAAAGTTCTAGTTTTAAACAGTTGACTGAAGATAAACTAAAAGAATGAGAACGGAATAAAGAACTTATTTAACGGTTATTAGTTTACATAGCAGAGAAACAAAGAGGTCATGAGGAAATGTATACCTGCTGAGGATACAAGAGCTGATTTGCCAAGCAGAAAATAAACATGAAAAATACTCAGTTCTTTCGGCTTTAAGTAAACAGCACAACAAAATCTAAGCACGTCACGCTCGTATGATTTTGAAAGAATGAAGAATATTTGTAGCTCAGGTGGATGGTCTTGGTTATATTGTGTTATCTGAACTAGGTTGTTTAATCGTGAAGCTCTCAACGCCTTGCTAGACGACATCATCAACACTAACTTCAGTTTGGTTAGGGTATGAGGTTGGACCTCAGTGATTAGTCGTTAGCTTTTACTGAGCTAACTAACTTTCATTGTAAAGCGTGAAAATGGCTGAGTGCAAATATTTAGCACTTCCTCCCTTCAAGTGTTTTCCTGCAAATTTAATAAACTCTACCGTTGGTCAATGCCAATACCGGGCCGAAACTCAGTGGCCGCTGATTCGAATCCAGCCGTAGTCCAAATTTTCATTTCACCCTCAATCATCACCCAGTACAAATAGCAGTCTACCAAACTCCAGCTATCTCATACAGTTAAATGATAACAACATAAATATCAGAAAGAGATTTATAAACATTAATTGATTTCAGTATGAGGTCGCTTTAAGTTTACGTAAAAAACTTTAGGTTCATCTGTAACTGATTCTAAGTGATGAATCTGGATCTCATTTTCATGTCTCTTGCCTTTACGGCTAAATATAAAATTCTAACTATGCATTACCCAACACGCATCTTTTTTAAGAGAAATGTGTCGCAGAGATTCACTTATCAACTTTGTAACACTAAATAGTCAGTCTTTTCAATTTTCACTTCATTTATGTTTAATTGTCCTCCTTGATAATAATATTCCCATAATTTCAGCTATTGGAAATGTTGTATATTTTTCCGAGAAAATTACATGCTGGTAATTCATAATCGCATCAAACTTGTTTAGAATATAGTGCTCATTATCACCATTATTATTATTATTATTATTACTATTATTATTATGATTATACTCAACTCCGTCAACGTTTGAGTTCGAAAGTTGAGTTACTAAATGGTGAGACTAAACAGGAAAGATTAAATGCAAATAAATGTTATTTGCAACGTATACTTTTCATTCACAAAGTTAGCAATGAAATCACCTTGTTAAAAGAAAATATTAAGTAATTAACACAAAAACTATGGCACTATGCTGCAACAGAGTTGCTTATTTGAATTTGATATTCCAATATTATGCCCAACAAAAGGGCTAGTAGTTATAATAAAACAGTCTTGCGGCTAACCGAGACAGCTGAGTCACAATAATGTCCAGCTAATGTTCATTACAGATTGAAATCGATTGAAAAACCAGTACAATCCTCTAGATTTTAAAAATATTTTGCGTCAAAGTTAAGGCAGTGACTGCGTAATATCAAATGTCATGAAAGAGCAACTCTAAGCGCTTGCTTGAATAACAAAGTTTCATGTAAAAGACTGTGATAAAGGCATGGTTCATTTAGAAAAAGGGGTTACAAAGGTCTATTTCATCCTAATTAACCATTTTTGCACATTCAAATTCTCCTAAAATCCTATGTATCTAGATAACGTTGAAAAAAGTATGAGATTAATATCCATCTAAATATTTTTTATACATTGCATCCACTGAAAAATGTTAGAAGATGGACAAAAGTATATATATATATATATATATATATATGCCTACTCTTCAAAATCTCTGATAGGCTTTACTTAGCAGATTAATATATCAGTTGGCTAGATGAAATAGGCAGAAGTCTCAGAACCTTTGTTTTATGTTATTCGCACTAGTCAGCAATAATTATCTACGACCTTGAAGGAACTGGTAATATCTCTGAGATTCAAATCAGAATTACCCATAGATGCAGTCAGCGAGTTTTACTGTTGATGTATATAGACTACAATTGATTTCCTCCTTGACTGAATCAAATAGGATTCGGTCAGCCCTCACAACAAGTTAACATGAAATCAATTGTTCTTCAGGGACCAATTCATGTACCAACAAATCAGCTTACAATTCCTAATACAAGATTCTTAAGATATTTGAGCTTATATGTTCTAAGATCGAAAACTATTACAATAAGTTTGAAAATAAACATTGATATACAGAAGTTATCATCCAAAGAAGAATTGGATGCATGTATACGCATAAACGGCAAACTACCTTCCGGTATGTATATACACACATTATTTCTTTTAATTGGGATATTCAATTTTTGTATACCACATGATTTATAGTCATATGAGTATAAAAATATATCAGTACGGAGGTATGGATACTGTTATTAACAAATTAGTTGAAATATACTGTATAAAACTGGAAAAAGAAAATCAAATAAAAGAAGAGGGATAAACATGCGGAGTGGTTTTTAAATTACTGCTTTCCCTCCTCTCATTACCAATATAACCTGTAAAAATTGCTTGACAACTGAGCGTTACCAGTTAACGTTTATTTTACTGTGTTCAGTGAATCTCAAATCTTGAATTTCATCTGTTTTATATCGTTCAGTAAGTAGACTATTAAAATTTATCATTGGGCATGGCATCGAAAACTGAACAGAAGGCGCACTGAGTTTTGTTATGTATTAAAAAACAAGCCAGTCATGAATGACTGAGTGATGAAGAAGTACGCTTTAACTACTTCTACTCTAGTGAGGTGTTAAAAGTTTAATTTCAGCTACACTTAACAGCGATTTACAAGTTAAAGCGTGTATGCACATTATGTAACGAAATTCAAATCAGCTTATAATTCCTAATACAAGATTCTTAAGATATTTGAGCTTATATGTTCTAAGATCGAAAACTATTACAATAAGTTTGAAAATAAACATTGATATACAGAAGTTATCATCCAAAGAAGAATTGGATGCATGTATACGCATAAACGGCAAACTACCTTCCGGTATGTATATACACACATCCTGAATTCCAATTACAGCCATTATTCCTCACTATATTTTAATATGTCTTAACACCACTAGACATCTATCTCACAGTGCCATTTCATGTGTTGAAGTGTTACTGACAAACAATGCTTAATCCTGTGTAATTATGCGGTAATTATCGAGTAGCTTAGTGTTAACGTGGCTGACTGCAACATCATTAGATTGCTCGAGTTTGTATATATGCCTTACGACAAGTTCTGACAAGCAAACAAACTGGGCTGAGCCAGACTTCTTGACGATTGCCGCCAAGTAACTAAAATCCACCAAAGGTTGACAGCTATGTTGAGCCTCTTAGCCTGGTGCCATATTGCAAAATGATTGATCGAATTCTGTCAGGAATCAGGACCATACAATATGAAACTCTTTGCTCTCCAGTGAACAATAATGTAATAAAACTGACACCCTGTTGCATCACATCCTGGTGATTAAAACGTTGTCACCTGGTTTACTACCAACTCTTATCAATCTACAGCCAGAAAAGTCGTAAGAACACATAAGTGTACAGTATTCATTGAATGTTTTTGAAGTGGGGGGGGGGGGAACGGTACAGTAACGATGGTAAAGACAATATGGCACTGCGAAAAATCACAGGAAAACCTAATTGTGACTTCCAACAAAATCATCAATAATATGCGTTCAGTCAAGTACAGAAGCCCTTTACGATTATCTGGGAATGGCACAATTAAACTGGATTCACACTGAAACATGAAAGATATAAAAATTGAAAAAACCTACTACCTGACTTTAAAACGACGTTAGTGATGAAAAAGAATTGGCTAAATCTGTAAAAATACAGTACTAAGTTTGAATTACGTAAATATGCATGCTGAACTGTTCTGGAACTAGTGAAACATTGAGGCTCTGTCTTTACATGATTTCTTTTTGAATTTTATTTCGAAAAATTGAATGTCGACCAGCAAATCGAGTGATAAGCACTTTTATTGCATATTATTTTTCGATAAAAACTATGAAATTCATCAGCTTTTCCCATTCATGACACAAAGAGATCTGAGACATTTTTTCCTTCCCAGAAACATACTTCTTATGCTGGCAATCAAAGTCCGATACTAGGTACGCATAAACTTGTAATCCGATAGATTCCCATGGTTGGGTCAACATTGCCATTAAAAAAACAAAGCTTGGTGAATGCACAAATGCAATTTCGCCTACAAACTCCATCCAAAAAAGTATTTCAAATGGAACAGTGAATGACTGAACAGCAAAGTTCAACTGAATAATTCTTCTCCTTCCCAGAATAAATTTTTCTACAGAATTACAAATTTATCTCACTAGGTTACTGATCTGTACTTATAGGAAAAACTAGCATAAGTGAAACTTTAAGATCAAAGACATCTTTTTGGCAGATTTTATTGAAATGATTTTGATTAGTTTTGATAAATCATATGCCCAGTAAGCAAAACCGCATCATTGACAGTCGATTACGGTCTTTTGTTCACTTCACGATGGTAATTCTGCCCTAGTCTGTTTATTATCGCTTCTAAATTTCAGAACCCATTGGAAATCCTGGTGAATGCAAAGTAAACTTATTTGTAAAATTATAAAATTTCACCATAACTTCACTTTCACTTTCCTGGAAGTCAATGGGGTTTGCAAGTTCACAATAACTACAAAATGCCTACCGAAAAGTAGTAACTTTCTTGACATAGTAGCATAAATACAATGATGGGATTACCGGAACACATTTCTTCTTTCAGTTATTTCTATCTTATTTTACTAAAACATAGACAACGATGTTGAGTGAAATTACTGTATTTAAGTGCATTCATGACTCTTGCTACTGCTTAACTTTAACTCAGATTTTACTTTGGTTTTGATGATAGTGGAAGGACTAAATGAAAGGTGACCGAACTTGTATCGTGAATAAGTGACTAAACTCGTATGTGCTTCTGGGCTGGTCACGAATACCAACCGGTGAACATAGGCGATAGTGAAAGATATGTTTAAAAACACAAGTGTCTTAGCACCTTTATCTATTGCTACTGTGGTAATCCCTGGGTGTCATGTACATCAGTTTTTTGACCCAGAGGGACACAACTCTCAAAATAATTCTTTGGATGACTTATTATTTGGGCAATTTTTTATACATACCGTATCACAAAAACAGGATCACATAAATTTACTGTGAAAGTGAGCACAGTCTCATTCCCTAAACTGTTTGCTAGTACTCCTCTAGTTGCTGTTCTAATGGTCCAGTCCACAAATTAGAAATGACAATGAATACGCCCTTTGCTTAGTTATTCCTGGTGATTCGAATAACTAGTAATTTTAACGATGAAAACACAATACAAAACAAAGTGACTCTTATTTTTGTAGAGCGAATAGATTGTACATTAAAATTGTGAAGTTTAACCTAATAATATTTTCTCGTGCCTCTTATGTTACTTTCAGTATCAGTTAGCACATTTGCTCTGTCAATCCGCTATTTGGACCAGTTGACGATGATATGGTCAGTGAAACACTATCGAATACGACTTCAACTGACAGATTAAACTTAAAACATTTTTCGTCGCATCTCATTCCCTGCAGTCGATCAACTGCTGGCACACTAAACAGGTTAATTGTAGGAAAAAATTTCCTTGAAAATTATACATCTGTTTTTTAAGTATGGATATTTTAATCATTATCGAAAAGTGAAAAAAACTCTATCTTCTGTCGACATGGAAACAATAGTCTGGACCTAAGGTTAGTTTTCCTAGATTTTTATTTACTTCAACATATTGACCTCTCTGTTCTGTTTGAAAAACAGCTAATTTTAAAATTCCTAGTGTCTTCAGTGTTTGAAACACCGCTTGAAAAAAATAGGTGAATCAAGTTTATATCATTCAGTATAAAGATATATATATATATATATATATATATATATATATATCAGTAGTCTGCCAGTGTTCAGTCAGAAACTAAAGGATAGCCTATATAATCCTAACTTTTCATCCTGTATATATCAGTCTCACTGCTCCTGTGGAACTGACTACATAAGGTGTACGATTAAGCAGGTGCAACTACAGATAAGAGAGCATTTGCCAATTTGCTTCTTGGAGAGCTAAATGAAAGTGATAATAAGTTCAGTCCTACAAAACCTAGTAGTCAATGGACATCACACATATCTTAATAGAACTTTAGTCGTAATTCGTCGTACACTGGAAATGACACCACATGTAGCTCGCTAACGCCTGTTTAACATTGTAGTGGCTCTCTCAATAAAACTGACCAAACCTGAACTGGGAATTGAGAAAAACATGTTCAAGCGTTACTTCTCCCTCTTCCTTCAGTAAACTAAAGGTCACTCCTGCCTTTTAATTCGTTATCTTTTTGTTCACTATCATATCATTCATCCTAATATGTATCATTCCAGTATTGACAACTAAAAAAAAACTTGATTTCCTTACAGACCGCAAATCTCCCCCCATTTTGAAAATGTATCTGCAACTAATACGGCTTGACTTCGCGCCGTACAAATACAGTCTATAATTGTAGAACGTGAAGATAATTTATTGAAAAGAATATTTTTCATTCAGATTGTCAATGTTATGAGAATCTCTTTTTGTCTAAATTTAGGTAACCAAGTGGATATCTAATCAAGCATAAACCAAACACTACCTCAAATCAAAAGAATAAAATAAACTAGTACCCTTACTTAAAAGTCCTGGCAAATATTGCTTATTTTGCGCTTACTATATATTCTCTGAGTCCAAGAGCATAAGTTACTCTTAATAATTAGTGCTACTTTGCTGCTGCAGAATCCACTAGTTACACATCGGAAAATCTTGAATGAAGTTTTGAAAACTTTGATAATACTTCAAAAAGTGAATTAAAACCTAGTATTTTTAGACGATTGTTGTTCATCATAGTAGCAGCCAGTAAATTTATTATTGTGCTTGTCGCAGTTCATTTGTAGGCGGCTTAGTTAACAATCAAACTGGCGTCCTCAGTGAAAATTGAAGAAATAGACCACTTATCGTTAATAGTCAACTCAAATGTTCATTTAGAAGAAAATGTTCTGAATAGTGTTTGCTACTTTAATCCATAAGAATATTACAGCATCATTACCTGCGCTTACATTTTAAAATGGGCTTTTGATTGGGGAATAGTGAACTGTTGTTAACTAATACTAATAGGAACGAAGCAAGTGGCAATTAAATGACTGTATCTCTTGAACCCACCTATCTTTACTTTCTATTTCGACCCACGAGGAAGGTATGGTTCGATGAAAATAACTTTTATCTACAATCAAACAGAAATCTGTTCATCTCATCCTCCCCGTTCTGCCATTTTTATGATCTAGTGTGTCACAGAGTAAAAATGACACTCTTAAAAAGGAAAAAAAACCAATCTGGAAATCAAATAATCAAATATAGTTCATGCAGTCAGGATTTGGGCATAAAAAGCGACAAACCTATTCTAAGATTAGTTCTCTGTTGGAAACAATAAAAGCTGCTACAATTTCTCGATGGAAACCATCACAATAATCTTTAAAAAGCGCTCTGTTTGCAGTTATATTAAAAGACGAGAAGAGATCTAGGTATCTTGTATTAACTCCCAACGCAATAATTCATATATTTGTGTGCTACTTCTGATAGTCAAATGGTTTTAGAATGAGGTAATAAATGTTTATTTGCTAATTAAAAGAAGCTTTGTCTTTTGTTGGGAATTTAAGGTTTAAAAGTGAAAGTCGTCATATTTAACTTGATTTTCCATTAAAATACGTCTTTATTATGAAAACTGACAGTCTTTCACCTAGTTGTTTGACAGTTCATCTATGCATATTACAAGTTCACTGAAATCGGGAAAATAAAATTTCATCGTTGATACATTTATTTCGCTTATTTTTGTTCTTGCGTTATTCAAATTTCATGGTTAATTCTGAGGTTTTGAAATTCAAACAGCCAAAACATAAATCTTGTAAAAGAAGTCTGGTGAATGAAGTGGATGTCAAAAATTAGCGTAAACTCTTATCACTATTGTTGAAACTAACTCAAAGTAGTTACAATATTCTATGAACAAATCTTCGAATTTTGGACATCTAGCAGCTTCTTCTACTTGTCAAGTGTGATACATATTTTGAGGCATACTTCATTTGATCGAATCAAGTTTGAAATACTCTGTATCAGATTTTAACATTCTCAACCTGGAATAAACTGAACGAGAACTTAAGCTAAGATCTTATGTTCGTACTTTCTTGACGTTTCGAAATCGCAAATCAGCGTAATTCAGATTGTTTACTTATGTCATTTCCCCAGCCTTTTTATGGCAAGTGAGCCACAAAAATCATAGTTTAATTAGTAGTTATACTATAATGATTCACAGGTTCTTGAAAATGAGGTCACTAGGTATACCCCTACATGTTTGTCAATTCACCTCTAAGTGTCTTCTTTAAAAACATTTCATCAAATAATTGTAGGTTAGAATTCATCACGGACTGACATTAGTTGGAGGAACATTGGAAACCTGAGGGCACTGAATAACGGTTTCATCCTAATATGGGACTCTTCAGGAAGGCGCATCCGTGACCCCACCGGGAATAGAACCTGGACATTGAGGTCCCGTGGTCAGTTCGTTACCATTGAGCCACTGGGTCGGAATCCGGTGGCCTACATTTCTTACTTCTTTCAGTTGGCAATATAGCAAGCCTTACATCCAATTCGACCCCTGGAGAGGTCGTGGGTGACCCTTGCTATGGAGTCCCATACCAGGATGAAACAATGGTCTAGTGCTCTCACGTTTCCAATGTTCCTAAAACTGATGTCAGTCCATGATGAATCCCAACATAAAATCAATTAATAAACCTCCAGATAGAATTGCATAAAATAACTAAATATCTAACTTAAATTTTAGCAGGTGGATATGTTATTACCCTTGAAGTCAAAATATACTAGATCAAAAAGTTATTTACTGTACTTCAGTGGTAGTGTTTTACTATTTGTAACACTCAAAAGTCTTGGTAAACCTTTTGACGCAACCACACAGAAGTAGTAATAAACTTATGGCACCCCTTCCGAAAAATCTTATGAGGGGTATTCAGTTGTAAAATCTACTCCAAACTGTTTTTTATCAAACAATTCAGACGTATTCTGAGTGATCTATTGCTTTAAGAATATAAGTCAAATATCTGCAGTGAAGGTCTATTTGATTGAATTTTCCTGCGCCATGTTTCACAGCTAAAGTCGCTATAGTTTCATATTTTCTGCAAGTAACTTTCGCATCTTTGGTCAAACTATCTCATATAGCTAATGTTTTGCACACCATTAATACTGAAATCTTGAGATGAATAAACTCGAACAAAACCTAAAAAATAATGTTTGAAATTCTGCTGTAATCCAGGTTCCCATTACAAATTCTATCGTAGCTCAACTTCTACGTCAACATCTAAAACCAATTACCATTTCAAATTTGTCGAATCAGTTTGTGATTTACAGTATGTTGCCTGCACAGAAAATTCGATCTCTGTTAAAAGCTGACAGTTATTGATAGATGTTTTGTCATGACAAATGTGGGGCAGTTTTTCTACATCCTGTCAGGAATGAAAGTTTAAATATGTTTATTTAAAGTAATTAGTTTACTTTCATAAAGATCATCTTTCTTGATTATAGCTTACTATCAATTAATTTCATTTTATCACATAAAGTGACCTCTGATGGGATTGCCTGCTGTCTGACTAAACCCTATCTTAAAATTTACGAACCACCAGCTAGCCTGTCACTACTAAAAGTAAGTCGAAGTAATTTCATCTTCGTTGAAAAACTCAATCGAGGAAGTTTTGGAGAGGTGTGGTACACGACATGGAATAATCGGATGGCTGTCGCAATAAAAAAAAACTAATTGACGGTAACATGGATCGAACAAAATTTTTGAATGAGGCTCAACTCATGCAGCGTCTGAATCATCCTCATATATTAAAACTTTTACCTGTATGTACTACTCCTGAAGATGAACCAAATTTAATTGTAACTGAATTGATGGGAAATGGATCGTTAAAACAGTACATGCAAACTCTTGATCCCGGTGTGATCATATTGGAAAATCTACTTTCGATGATGAATGACGTGAGTATAAAGAAATGCCTATCCTAACCTGTTTAATAAAAAAATAATTTTCCTTCTGAAAAGATGTCCAACGGTTCGCGATGTCTATTTAACATTTATCCCTACGTAAATTGCCCAGAGATAAATAAATATTATGATCAACTTGACTGATGCAAAAGCTATACAAAATAATAGGGTTTTATAAACTAACAGGAATACAAGTGGAAAATATGGTGGCTTGGGGGTGATGGCTAGTTCACCTTGCCTTTAGGCAATGTATTAGTTAACGGGCGCCGTTTTCTGTTACATGCCAACCATTAGCATAAGGATTAAACGTCATACAGTAAGCTGTACAGCTTAAAAGGCGGATGACTATGCTCAATCCGAAAGATTTTCAAAAGCTTGCTTTTTAAAGTTGAGAGTGGAAAGCTATTCTTCCTCTTAGCATGGAGTTTCTGCCATGATCTCAAGAAAAAAAATCTGCAAATCTGGTGACTCTCACGTATTCCTCAGAAAACTAGGTCAACTTTCGACCTCAGCTGTCCACTGACTACAAAAATTCGGTATTCAAGTAAATAGACCTTATATGATCTGGAAAACAATATGTTTGATTCTTTGAACAAAACACTTGTAGTAATATGGAAGATAGGGATTTTGAAGACGTTCACTTGAGTTCTGTTGTGAATAAGTAAACTGAAAAGACAGACTAATCGGAAACATTACACAAAACCGCATCAGTTCAAGCTGTTACACTTCACTGTATCATCCAAGGAATAATTGAACAGCCGAAATTATATTAAGGTATATGATTGTGCATGAGAGGATGGGGAATAAATATGTTAAGGTTATTAAAATACTTAAGCTGTGCCAATGCAACCAACTTTAGGCCAAATCACTGATTATTGACCGTCTTGATTTTCTAAACTCTAACTAGGCAATCTACACCTTCTTAAACGGCTCTCAATGATAGCCAAAGACTGCATGAAATGACGCTAAATCTTGACCTTATCACCACTAGTCTTCTCCCAACTCGAACCAATTTTTGGCTAACTAGCACTGCACACTCAGATGATGGCCTGGCACGTGTAACAAATGTCTAACCCATTTCAGCTGACTGACTTACACAACCTTATACTTCTTTTTCCTCTGCACCACTCACATGATGATTTCTGCATATGTCAGCAACACTTCAAAGACGGTTGCCATCAAAACCTTTAGTTTTTAAATATAGTCTAATTTCACAGGTGACGTATCATGTCTGTGTAATATAAAAGAGCAAAATGTGGCATAGTATACTTATCCTTTAATCCATAGTAAGACACATAATAAAGGTTGGCAATGTCTAACAGGCCTTTTGTATTCGAAATGGAGACTTTGTAAGCAATCAATCCGCTTATACCAATCCAGTTGCCGGAGAATGTGGATTATTCAAGGCATTCCACCACCTTGCTTCCTCTTTATCAAAAAGCAGTCAGTGAAGTGCATCATTGCACCCCTGTGCTGTATTTGGTATTGCAAGAGAGATACTAAATATACCCAGATTTCTTCTCAAGGCGATCAGAAGGGTCTGAAATTTGCCAGCATCTTTGCCCAGAAGTAATGTATTAAGGAAATTAGGTGCTGTCTTCCTAGGGTCACAGATGTCTAGATGAAGCCCACTAGCATCTCTATATCTAAAACCACTGACTGTCGTTACTTCAGAAGACAACACCTTAATACCCCTAACATAGTTGTGTCAGTTCAAATAGAGAGCTTGGATAGTCACTACATTCTTGATTAGTGAAGCCTTCAGAGTCAGGCGCTGCCTCAACATTTCTCAAACGACATAGCTGAACTCTGGCTTCAGGTCAAGAAGTATAGCAAAACTTAAATGCCTGCAAATGCATCTGCGTTCTAAAATCTGCTTAAATGAGAAAATTTTAGTGTTACTCATTGTTTGGTAGATATATGCCTGTACCCTGTTGAGCAGCATTATTTGACTAAAATACATATTTGTAAGACTTATTGGTCACCAGGGGAATGAAGTACCTTGAAGAGCGAAATTACGTTCATCGAGATCTTAGAGCAAGCAATGTATTAGTTGACAGTAGCCACAAACTGAAAATTTCAGATTTTGGTTTGGCTCACTTATTAAAGGATTCAGATGAATACTTTGGAACATTTCGTAGGACAAACACTGCTAACAGTTTTCTTAAGCTGAATTATTTGTATGTGTAAACCAACCGAAATACACTTTCTCAATAGGCATCACCTTCAACTTGGATAAATGAAAACATTGTGTCTTGGTTATGAGCTATAATCCTTTTTACATTGATCTCATTATGCTAATAAAAGGATAATAACCTAACTATCCAATCAGACACTTCTGAGCATAGAAATTATGATGACAGTGAAAGTTTTGATTTAAAGAAGAAAGAAAATGTCCAAATCATATAAGCAGCTATAGTAAGAGGAAAGCAACTATCGACAACCAAAGTTCTGGTTACAGATCAACAGAAAAAGTACAGCACTTGTTTCCTTTGTTAGTAGAATAACAGTCACGAGGCTAAGAAATCATCCTGTGAAGAGCTTCGTAGAAACCCGATATACATATTCTTGAGTGGACTCACGTCCACTTGGTCTTTTGAATTCTGGTAAAACCATTAAATATATATGTTGACTAAAACTTGTCGAAGGTTAACTCTGTAATGCTAAGCAATATTATTATTTTTTTTCTTTTGGGTTCTTAGTGGAATATAGTGCTTCAGTAGCACGTCTCCAGTGCACTCTGTTCTCTGCAAACTTTTGAACCTCGCTCCGCGACTGCTCACAAGCTCTCATTTCTTCCTCATACGATCTCCTCCATGTCATCCTTGCCTTGAACGCCCAACTCGTCGTTTCCCATCTGGGTTCCACTCAAAGGCCTGCTACGTAATGTCCCCAGTCGGTTATCTCAGTGTATGCCAAATCCAATCTATTTCCACTTTCTTCTGCATATTTGTTGAGTGATATGTTCTTGGTTGGTTCGTTGCCCAACCGGAGTTCCTTGTTGCTTATTCTTTCTAGCCATCTGAGCTTCAGTATCGAGCCAGCGTGGGCAGTTGTTGATGAATGTCTGTAGTTTGTTGGAAATGTCTTTCGTGACGCGACAAGTCTCTGAGCCATACAGAAGCACTGACTTGACGTTGGTGTTGAAAATCCGGATCTTGTTCCACATGCTGAGTGCAGAAGATCTTCACACTGGTTTCAGGCTAATAAGCGCCTGTCTTGCTTTTCCGATTCTGGCTGGCTTTGACGTCCTCATCTGTGCCGCCTGTAGTTGAAACAGTGCTGCCTAGATAGGTGGAGGAGGTTACTTCCTTTAAGTTTCTCCTGTGGATGGTGACTGGAGTTTGTTGTTGTTGTTGGAGTTGTTGTTGCGGTATCTTCATCACCTCTGTCTTCGCTACTTTAACTTGAAGTCCTGTCTTCGTTGCACTACCTCTTCTGTTAACTTGTTGGACTTTGCCTGTGGATCTTCAATTTTGTGTGACATTAGACACAAGTCATCGGCGAAATCCAAATCTTCTAGGTTTTTTTCCGCGGTCCAGCGTATTCCTATCTTCTCGCTCCTCACTGATTGTTGCATGATCTAGTCCACTACAATCAGGAATATCATGGGTGATAGTAGACAGCCTTGAGGGTAGCTATAACAAAATGTACATTATCCAAATTTCACAAATACTCTCAAAACATCTGTTTAGATGAAAACGTAAAAAAATCAGACTTGTCACTGATATCTCTGGCTTACTTATCTGAGCAGTTTTTTCACTAACTAATGCAAAGACTCATATAATAAAGCGCATTACCAATCACAGAAATGAAACGAACTTATTCGATGGATGTAAATCAGTATTTCAGAATTCGCAGAAGTTTCGTATCATCCGATGGTGGATCAGTCACCAGTGACTATTCTGGTCACTGAATGGTCAATACTCTAAATTTTGCACTGACTAACACTTGTTTAAAGTTCTGGAGAGAGGAGAATTTGAAGTGAATATCATTCAGCAATTACTTAAGACGGCTTACATGCACGGAAACCTAGGTAATTGTTTGATACTGACTGTCTGCAAACATTCATTACTGAATGCATCAAACAGAAAAGAAGATTAAGTAGAGAACATTTTCAAAGCCTGTCTGTTTCTCTGTAAACCAAGATGTCAAATAACAGGTGAAGGGTTATATATTATTCAAAATAACACTTTAGTAGCTTTTAGTGCATTTTATCTGTTTCACGTTACTGACACTTACAGATCAACTGAATAGAATCAGTAGATGTCAGCTGATAAGAGGCAATCGGAATGATACCCGGCTCAACCCAGGTTGTTTGCTTGTCAGAACTCGTCGGTAAGGCATATATACAAACTCGAGCAATCTAATGATGTTGCAGTCAGCCACGTTAACACTAAGCTACTCGATAATTACCGCATAATTACACAGGATTAAGCATTGTTGTCAGTAACACTTCAACACATGAAATGGCACTGTGAGATAGATGTCTAGTGGTGTTAAGACATATTAAAATATAGTGAGGAATAATGGCTGTAATTGGAATTCAGGATGTGTGTATATACATACCGGAAGGTAGTTTGCCGTTTATGCGTATACATGCATCCAATTCTTCTTTGGATGATAACTTCTGTATATCAATGTTTATTTTCAAACTTATTGTAATAGTTTTCGATCTTAGAACATATAAGCTCAAATATCTTAAGAATCTTGTATTAGGAATTATAAGCTGATTTGAATTTCGTTACATAATGTGCATACACGCTTTAACTTGTAAATCGCTGTTAAGTGTAGCTGAAATTAAACTTTTAACACCTCACTAGAGTAGAAGTAGTTAAAGCGTACTTCTTCATCACTCAGTCATTCATGACTGGCTTGTTTTCCTGGTCATTATGAAACAGAATTGATTACCTATGCATATTTAGTTGAGCAGTTTAACGAAAGGATCACTTATCATGATAAAACCGTCCAAGTGTATTTTAGTATATCGACAATTATTAAACTTTTAGACAAGTATATTACATAGCCAAGTAACATCTGACAAACAACTCTTTTTGTCACATATCACCACTTTCAAGGATGCTTGACAAATATTAGGTTAAAATTTTATGGAATCAAATATAATGCACCGCAACGAAAACATGTATTTTTCATTATCAGCCTGCGGAAACAGATGGTTTTCCATGTGAGCCACGATTTAGTTTCTCGAAATATTTCGCCTTTAAAACAGATTCCATAGCCAGTGAGTGTATGTTACAAATGAGCTCTAAAATCCAATCATAAAATTTTCTGATCAGTAGTTTATTTTAGCCTCCACCAAATATTGCCTATTTGGAATCTTCAGCTTATTTGTTACTTGGAATAGGTAGTTTCTACACTAAACGTTTTTAAACTAAGCATTAAACATCAAAAAACAAATCACAGTGGGAAACTTTTATGTGTTCAAATGAATTGCTGTCCAGTGCACCCTAACTATATGCTTTGACATGCCATTTGGCGAAGTTCTAATGAGAACCTATGACTTGTGGAGCAAACGAAGACAAATACCCAACGATATCAGTGGATTATAGTCGCGTTATATCGTGAATAGACAGAAGTACAAAAATATAGATCATTGGATTCCAATCTACAGGACCGTCGTAACATTCTCACTACGAAATTTGAAGGTCTTGTATTCAGCCCCTATCAGGTTGTGCATGGGCAATGCGGTGGATTTTCATACTAGAACGAAACAGATGTTCAGTACTTTCAGGTTTTTAACGGTTCTCCAGCTGATGTCAGTCAGTGATGAATATTACCGTGGAATCAACAAGTCCACACAAACCTCTAAACTCAATAAAAAATAGTTTTTGTCTGCTGAAAAGTGGTTAGCTTTTTGGTAGAAATCATTCTTAGTTAATAGATATCGCAGTCTTTACTGTCAACACAATGTAATTATTTAGGAATTTTGTTTTCCCCCTGTTATTGTTCATTGTAATCGAATTTGACTGTAATCATGACAAAAACTTGTTAAGAAACTTTCTAGCCCTTTGACTTACTGACACAATAGATTTCCTACTTATTACCATTCATTCCCAACGGAATCAATTATTGAAAATATTGGACTTCACTTGCTATAGCATTTCTCGTTACTAAAAACACACCGAGTAATTCTTTCTTCACACTGTGTGATTGAAACTGAAAGAGAAAGAAATTAGTAATGATTATTTCATGCTATTAAGTAAAATCTCTGTATTAGTTTATCAGCTGTAGCAAAGTGACAGGGTGAAGTAATTAAAACAAAAATTAATTTACGCTTATTTTCATCTCTAATTTACGAGCCAGATGATTTTGTTGAGAACAGTGAAAACACACATGTGTACGCATGTGAATTAGAAAAGATTTCTTTCTCATATTGACAAATTTCATTCCATTTTTTGCCCCTCAGTATTCCAATTACTAAATTTTACTCATAATTCGAACAAAAACATACAATTCTTATTCCAATCGAATAGCTAATATCTCATGTTTGGTTGTACCCTATAGATTCGATTAGAATGTAAACAGTTCCAAAGATGTCAGCTTATGAAAACTTTGTGTTTTAGTACATTTATTCCACTCAGTTTTATCATTGTTCATCTGTATTCACTGAACCTTCTCAAAATTATATTCATAAACAACTAGTTTTACAAACTGTTCCATTCAGATTAAAAAAATTCACCAGTTGTCATATACACTGATTTCTATAAGGAAATCGCCATCTTACACAGAAAGCATCTCTTTTAATGTCATATTTTCAAAAAACAGGAGAAATACTTCAGAGTTCTGTTTCATAAGGAGACCTTGATTGTAAAACATCATTTTGTCTGTATACTGAAGATTTTGGCAAATCGATGTAATGTTTTGTTGTTTCAAGCATCATCATAATATGAAAATGACTATATATTTCTACAAGATTGGAGACAAGTAATAAAAATTATATTTTGCCTTTATTTGCAGTCAGAGACAGAATCAATCAATAACATATGGGAATGGATATATTCATCAGCATTTACTGTACTCTGGCATCATATGCATTTATTAGTAGAAGATAAGAAGATATCAACAAAAATAACGACAAAAACATTTTTGAGAGACCAGAACTGTTCCTTTGAATATTTAGGATAAATTTGTACTAGATAACACTGACAACTGCTTTTACTGAAATAATTTATGACTAAGGTGATTGTGACTTCAGTGTTCAATATCTCAGATTTCTATTCACCATGAATTTCTTTACGGTTTCACTCTGTAACTGTTTTCTATCTTTTTTCCTTTACTTCATAAACGCAGAGTTGACCGTGTATGAAGTTAGCGAGAGAGTCTGTTCCGGTTATAGGTTACCTCGTCCAGAAATGAAAATACCACTAACCCAAGTATTTTCGTCCAAAGATGATCAGTGAGGGATGCCCAGATGCAGAAATGTAGAAAATTTTATATGCCTAATAGGTTTATACAATAAGATACTTAGATGTTGGAACATTTTGCCGCATAAAAGACCATCCTTTAGTTCATTAAACTCTTTTACGGAAGAAATGGTACGTAAAGAAGTGGAGTTTAACATTCATAATAATAAACAATAGAGAATTAATAGATTTTACCTTTTCGAAGCATGATATATGCGCCTTCATATCTGTGATAGAGATTTACTGTGATAGTGAAAATTCTTCAGAACCAGAAAATAAAATTTTGATATTAATAAACCCTAATTCTGTTAAGCATTTCCTGGGAAAATTCGGACATATTTTGTTCTTGAGTCAACAATTCCTCGTATTTAGCACTGGCCGTCCATAACTTGATAGGTGAAGGTAACAAGTGTGATCAACGTAAAAATGCAAGGAATCTTGAAACCAGTGTACTGACTAATATAGAGTTATTACTAAAAGTATTACGCTGACTTTGGTATTACAACACCATATAGGTGATATAAATATTTACCTCTTATTTTTATACATTGTACTTAAAGTGTTTCCAAATGTTTCACTTCACAAAAATGACAAAGCTGGCTAAACATATATACTCAGTAAAAATAAGAAAACGTTTAATTTTCTTATTTGTCCAATGATATCCTGGTGAAAGGTAGGGTTTCAGCAGCAAGTCACCATTTCACTGTATTCTCTACAGTTTTTTGAACCTGGTTAAACGACTACAAACAACTGCTCATTTCTTCCTCACACCATCTCCCCCATGTCACCCTAAACTGGGATGCCCAACTCGCCGTCTCCCGTTCAGGTTCCACTCGAGGGCCTGGCCTGACGCGTGAAGTCCCCAAATGGTCTTCTCAGTGTATGTCCAATCAAATCCATCTAAACTTTTTTCCGTATATTTGTTAGGTGGCAGGTTCTGGCTGGTTTGCTGCCCGATCAGAGTTCCTTGTTGCGTATTCTTTCTTGTCATCTGATCTTGAGTATCGAGTGAAGGCCAACCGGGACAAATGTCTGTAGTTTGTTGGAAATGCTTTCCGAGACGCGCAAAGTCCGTGATCCATCACATGGAAGCACCAACTTAACTGACACTAGAGTCGGAAAACAGGAAGTTCACGCTTTATGCTGAGTGCGGTGCAGTGCAGAGCAGTAGATCTCTACACTGATTTCAGGTTAATGAAGGCCAGTCGTGCTGTATTTCCGATCCTGACTTTAACGTCTTCATCTGTGCCGCCACCGCCTGTAGTTGAGAGGATGTTACCTAGGCAGGTAGGTGGAAGAGACAACTTCCTTCCGGTTTCTCCCGTTCATGGTGATTGGCGTTCGTTTTTGTTGTTGTTGTTGCTGCTGCTACTGTTGCTGTTGTTTGTTGGGTATCGTCATCACCTCCGTCTTGTCTACGTTCACCTGGAGTCACTCTCGTCTTCACTGCTCTGCCTCTTCTGTCAACTCGTTGTTTTTTGCCTCCACATCTTCGAGTTTGTGTGACTAGACATTAGACATATATCATCATCGACGAAATCTAAATCTTCTAGAGTCTCTTCATCGTTCCAGCCAGCGTATGCCCATCTTCTCGCTCCTCACAGTTTCTTGCATGGTCCAATCGAGTCCAGTCCAGTCCAGTCGACCACAACCAGGAAGATGATCGGTGATAGAAGGCGGCAACCTTGTCTCACTCCTGCCTTCACTTCACTTCACTTCAAAGGCATCACTGAGCTGAGCTTTCCATCGTGAGTCACTCGGCATGTGACATCATATAGCAAATAGCTGCTTTTGAATGAGGTTGATGAGGGTTTGTGGCAGTGAAGCCGTAGTGTTGGAGCAGCTGCCAAATTAACTGTCGGTCGACGCTGTCGAAGCAACGCCTTTTCAAAATCGATGAAGTTGAGGTTGAGTTGAGTTGACTGTCTTTCGATGCTCTGTTCTACGATGAGTTGATGCGTAGCGTAACGTTGCAATGTGATCGGTTCATGATTTGTTCTTCCTGAAGCCAGCTTCAGTCCTGCTTTTGTTGGAGGGCTTGTGTTCGCTGGTAGTTCTGTGGCTGGGCTGCTGGTCGTATTTCTTGACGAGTAACAGGTCGTGGTGGTGGTGGTGGTGGTGGGCTCAACAGTTTTTTGAAGTGGTCACCCCACTGTTTTCTTTGTTTCTCCTCTTCGCCAATAACTAAGTTTCCTCCACTATCTTTCATTGGTTTCATCTGCGTTGGTCTCTTCCCTCCCAGATAGTTACCTGGTTACTTGATATATTGTTGCAGGTCTCTGTCTCTCCTACCTGCAGCCTGTTCTGCATCATTCGCAAGTGTGTTGTACAAGTGTCTTTCGTCTTTGCGCGCACTCTTCTTCACTTCTTTGTCCAGTGAAGTGTTTAATAGGTTGCATTCAGTTCCCCTGTTCGTTGTTCATCTCTGCACTGCACTGCATTGGTTCACCATCTTCCCCTCACTCCCTCCCTCCCTCCTCTATCAGCTTCCATGTGTCCGTCGAAGTCCATTCCTTGTCTTGTCTTGTTTCCTCTTGCTTCCTAACACGGTTATGCAGGTTTCCTCCCACATCCCTTTCAAAGAGTTTCAGTGTTCTTCTACGCAGATTTCTTCACTCACGTTGCTTGATGTCTCCCATTTTGTCGTGATGGCTGGCTGACGTGAAGACGTTCTCTGTAGTTTCGTCCTTCAGTTCAGTTTGTGTTCTGGGTGTTCAACTTGATCTGTGGTCGTCTATCACCAACTTCCGTGAAGAATTTCAACTCGGCTTTGAAGGTTGGTTCCTTGCACTAGGCATTGAGTGGTGTGAACCTACATCTGCTCCTCTTCCTGATCTTGTTGGCTGATCCAGTAGGCTGCGTCTCCACTTTCTTCACATTGGAATGAATTTGATCTGATTTCTAGTGCATCCATTTGATGTCTGGTGTCTGACGGAATGCATGTCGCTCTATGCCTTGTCAATATCCTTGTGTTTGTACACACTGCCTAGCCTCCAATCACCAAATCATTTAATGTGCAGAAATCTTCAAAACACTTCCCAACTGTCATTCATCATTTCACCGAGTGCTTCTAAGTCCATGATGACTTCTCTTCCTGTGTTTTTCGCTCCCAGTTTAGCATTCATGTCACCCATTAGAATGAGTTTTGGTGTCGCCAACTGCAATTTTTTCCATTGCTGATTGCATTTGTCTGTAGAATTCCTCCTTCTTCTTCTTCTTCTCTTTATCTGCATTATTTGTAGGTGTGTAGTGTAACATTGTATACTGGTGACTTTCCTTCATTTTGAGTTGAATCTGTCTTGCTGTCATGATATTGATCGTTGAGGAGATTGCTTCCCATTGCCTGAGAGTCTTTGATACTCTTGGGGACATCGTGATAGCCACTTGAAAACTGTACTCATGGTTGTCGTCCGGGTGACAATATTGGAGTAGATTATTGACTCTCCCGTTGACAGTTTGGAGAGTCCATTTCCATTTCATCTGCAGATCCCTCACAGATTCCTAACACTTTTATGCCACATCTTCTCATCTCTTTTGCAATCTGGCCAGCCTTACCAGACAGCTTCAAACATCGTGCGGGTATTCCATGTCCATCGAGAGAAGAAAAGACATATCGGCCGACTGGCTTACCGAAGGCTTTCACCAACCGGCATCATTTCGTCTCCCCGATTCCAGCGAGGAGTAGGTTTAGTTTTATCTTTTATATTTTCTTTATGCTTTGAAGTTTGTTATCGACTGGACTGGTTTTCCGGGTAGGGTTGCTAGCCGTATGCCCGACGTTCTCTCTTTATCCGAGCTTAGGGCCGGCTAGTAACTATTGAACTAGTTAACTAGGCGAGGTTATCGAAATAAATAAGGCGGTTATATTTTGATGATTTTCACGTCGTGTTTATTATGTCCATAGTGTGGCACAAAACATTATAAGGAAGCAGTTTCAAAAATCATTAGCTTGTTTTGGCGGAAAAGAAACGGTTAGTAATACGATCATAAGTAGTTTCATTTCTAGTACACTTTGAAAACGGTTTCATTTTCTTCGCGGTATCAGTTTTGAGTAGTTCTTGAGAGTGTTTTGCAAATTATAAGACAAAATAGTGCATAACATCTTGAAAGATTTGAACAGCTTACAGGATACTGAGAGCCTGTGCTTAATTCACCTTTGTCGCCACTGAACTATCGCAAATAAATGAATCAGTAAAATGCTGCAACGACACTTTTATTTAGTATAAAATATCAAAATACATTAACATCAAGTAATAACTCAGAGAGAAGCGCAGTCTCAGTTAACACGCTCGGCCTGCATCAGCTTAAAAGGCGATTATTTTCGGTATTCGCTGATAACATCAGCATATGTGACAAAAATCGGACATATACATTGAGTGTTGTACCATGATCCGGTGCAAATGTGTGGCAAACGTGTGGAACAATTCTACCCAAAATTTCCTTGACCAGTGCATTTTCTTTGACTGACAAAAGAAATTTAGAAGTTTTCACTCAACACTGTCTGGTTAAAATTGGTCATTCTTGGTAGTACTGAAAAGCAACTTTGCATTTTTTCGTAAGACGCAGAGTAACACTGACAGGATATCTTAAAGTGCTTGTTAAGCATCTTTAGAATTCACAGACCATATAAAACCAGACATGTTACTGCTTTTCAACCAATTATCAGGCAATAACAAATAGAGAAATTCATCGTTTGGCCTATACGATTTACCTCAGTATCGTCTTCTGCCTAGTTGTTTGCAGGTCATACTACCTTCTGAGGATTAATTATCTGACAATTTTCGAAACTTGCTGCTTGATTTCATAATGCAATACAGGATTTCCTGGAAGATATTCACAGTTAATCATGGTCAGCGAACTAATTTTGACAAAAGGTAGGTGTTAGAATTAGTTAGCACTTACATGAAGCATTGTTAGGCATAATGTATCACACAGTGATAAAATATGAAAGAAAAAATAAATAACTACCTATAACACAAAAAAAAATCATCAACTGTGACTTGTTTATGTGTTATTTACCTGGTAAAAATATGAGATGGGCATGTAGTCGATTTTGGGGAAAAAATAACAGAAGGTAATCAACCTTCGTGACATCAAATACGATCTGCACACAGATTGCAGATATTTTGATAAACAAATTATCACTGCAGTATGAAGAGCTTACAGTCACATCAGGTTTTAATTATACATGAAAAAATTCAACAGTTTGTATCCAATAAATTCTCACCATGTCAGTATACTAGAAGAAAAAAATAGGACAAGCATATGAATAAGCTTTTCTAATGAATCAGTCCAAGCGCAGCAGATTCTTTTCATGTACTAACTATTAAGAAAGATCCATTTAGCAGTATCAGATTCATATCAGCCAGCACACTGCAACTTATACCCAGTGTTTCTAGTCATTTTCAACAAATTCAGAATAATAATTCTTGCCTTACTAATAGCATCTTAAATCTAGAAGTTAGAATTGACACAAATTGTTGTGGATGGAATTTGTGAACAAAAGCATATCATTAAAGCTCATCATAAACTTCGTCTGAACTTGTATTAGGTCTGAAATTCAAGCCTAATTTAATCAGTATTATAAACAAAGAAACTGAAGCTTGAATAATGGGCTGATAACTATTGTAATGTAATGAAAAAGTGCTAATATGAGATGCTCTTTGATTAAGCTGATCAGGCGTCTCACATAGATGGAAACCGCGAATATTTCAAATTTATACTCCATAGCTATGATAGCCAATAATAATCTTTTAAATTTCACAAAAGAAGCTTCTTTTCCATTTCAAAGCTCATACTAAAATTCCTAGTCATATATGATGTTGCCTACATATGTACTCTGTCGAACTATTAAGAGACCTCTTATCTACCATACGTCAGCTCTGACAATCTATCACTTATTTATTTACATTTCTGAAGGTTTCTGAAAAGTAAAGTTGACACTGAAATTCAAAATTCCTTAACAAAAATTCAGAACAACAGCTTAAATCCCATCACCCCACATATGTAAAAAATTAAGTTACATTTTTACTGCAATTACATAAATGACTTTCGTGTATTTCAATTTACAGTAGTAACACTGTCATTGGTTTCAGATTAGCATATCTGTAGCAAACTAGTGATCACACCCAAATTACTGTTGTTCACATGAACTTGGTAAATTCTATACAAGACAAACATGAAAAAAGAAAATAAAAACCTTATCAAATATCTTAACTAAAGCCTAAATGAGTTACAACAAACTTTTTTTACGAAAATAGCTGTTGACTAAGACGTTTCTGTGTATTATTCCAAGTAGCGACAATGCATAGATAACTAATTGTTTTTATTTAAGCGTACAGATGGACAAATACTGTATGAAGCGCATACTTCAAGTATTTAACAAGCTCTGTTGGTAAGTAGCTTCATACTCACAGTTTTAACAGACTTTTAGCTCATGTTACAGATTTGTCGTTTTGCTGAATCAACGATGTATCTCTCTCTACTACTGGTTTGCTTACAGTGTAGAATAGGACAAGTCTATCAATCTATAAGTTTTGCGGATAATTCAATTTGATCACACTCAACTAAAAGCTTAGGCTAAAACGAACTTTGGGGCTAGCAGAAGAATCTAGGTCGAACAATTTGATCCAACAAAACAACGTAGAATAACAAGTATGTCAGTAAATAGTAATAACTACTACCTGCTGTACAAGAAGTGGCTATCGTTCCTCCGTGGTGTAATGGATAGCGCCTTGGAGCTGGAAGCAATGGGTACAAGGTTCGAGTTTCAGTGGGAACAACATCACTGGGATGCAGGTGTATCCAGACAGTGAGTCCTAGATAGGATGAAACGCGCGTTCTTCTGCTAGCCGCAACCAACCAAATTATCAAAATTAACATTCAGGCAATATCGAGGCATCCACATAGGAGCCCATATGCCAACAGAGTTCGAGCAACCAGATCTTAACAAAACAACGGAGAATAACAAATATGTCAGTAAATAGTGATTAGAAGAACTTTGTTGATACGTCTCAACCAAACTGGTACTTATTATTAGTTTCTGGAGCCAATGGACTACGTATAAGCAGTTTCTGCTAGAGTCTCTTCTTTTGGAACTCTATGCACAAGGGAAAAAAGTTATTTACAATAAGGAAATATGAAGAGTAATACTCAAGAAAATTGGTTGATAATTTTTTACATTTTTAGCATTGACTAAATTGACAAAAATAATCTAAACTTTATGAAGTTATCCTGTACATATATCACCAAATAATATTTTTTTAATGTTGCAGAACGCCTAGAATGAACATTATGAGACTGACTTAAACATCATCAAAGAAGTATGTAGGTAATGTGTAAACCTACAAACCATCGATGTTTCAAATGACCGTGACTAACATAGATCGCTAACATTATCAATAAATACAATCTTCACTTCATAAACTTTTTAAGTGGAGGTGGAGCACTTTTTACATGGACAATCTCTAAAACCTAATTTTTCTCACACGCCAGTAGTAAAATCGTAGTTTTAAATAATCGGAGAATTGAATGAAATATGACCAACAATGAACTGAATAGTCTGGAAAAACTTAGGCACCGAGTTAGTATGACTCATTGAATGAGGATTAACAACAAATTTAACGAATTCTGCATTATTCCTCACAGTTTCCATCTCATTATGAAGATCCTTTTCAAGAGTATGAATCTCATATTAAGTTTCCATTCTAACATTCAAGTTTGGTACAGAAGGTGACCTTTATGGTCATCCAGTTAGATCGTGATATAGAATAAAGATTAATAAAAATTTAGGTGAGTGGTTTAATTAAACAACCAAAAAGCTTATCCCTTGACATTTAAGTTCTCTTTGAAATCTCATCGTTCATTTTTTACTGCAAAACCTGACATAAGAACATTTCCATAGGGTGGGACAAATAAATGTACACTAATGCTCATTCATATCCTAATCAGATAAAGGAACCTCGTTGAGTGCATTAAATGTCTAGTTGCGAAAAACTTAGCTGATGTACTATTTGACTTCTTGAAAAGGTGAGATAATCATATGAAAAAAAATAAATTAAGTTTACTAAGAAAATTCAATACACTCAATCCAAACTCAAAAAAATGAAATGTGATGCAGGGTAACTAATCATCTCGTCTTAAAGCAGTATTTAATTCATCCAATCTTGTGCTTACAGATAAGAAAAATTCGCTTTTATGCAAAGGGTTAGATTTTAAGTCTTGTGCCAATGTTAGTATCTGAAGTTGAATCGTCTGTAGAAACTAGCAATGAAACTGGTTCAACAGAATATTACTGAAGAAGCCAGATGTAAAAATTCACATTTTATAGATAATCAAAAACCGTCAAATATGAACATGTCAACAACAACAAAAGGGAACACATACTTCGCTCCTTAACAAATGACAAGAAAATACACATTATGGAAGCTGGCAAACGAAATATAACAGTGGTCATGAACAAAAACTATGAATAAAAAGCACAAATTACTTTCCCAGTGGACTTTATGAATTTATAGAAACAAGAAGCTGAAGCCAACACCCAGCAAAGGTTGACAAATTACCATGTAATCTGAAATCAAAACTAGGCAGTCCTTTGTGGGTTAATTTGGCACTAAAATGTTATTCTTTTCACACTCACATGGTCTTTTCGAAAATTTGCAAACCAAATATTCCGATTTGTAGGATTGCATAGTTTACTAATTCTCCAGTATACAACCTTACCAAATACCCTTCTAAAATCCTTAAACCATCACAAGACAACCTGGTAAGTGTTATTAAAAACTCACTAGACATTGGAAATAAATTGTAACAAAAAATATAAAGATGACGAATCAGTTGTTAGCTTCGATTTTTTCGCTATATGTAAATGCTCTGCTTGAAAAATACAGTTTGTTAAATCACTATTAGAATCCTATACTTCCCTATTTAAATCCAATGTTTCTATCAGTGAAATCTGTGATGCATTAAAATTATGTTTAGCCTCACTGTTTTTTAATTTCATAGAGGTCTTAATCAATAAGCTAATGAGGCGACCATGAAAAGACCGGTTTCGCATACTGTAGTTAGTACATGTACATATTTGAATCAAGCCTGTTTAGCCAACACAATTCAAAACTAAGAATGTTTCGAGGTACTTTAATGACAGCATTATCGTAGCCAAAAGACAAGGTATAGAGAATCGTCTCGAATATCTTAACAGCCGCTCCAACCGCAAAGCATTGATTTATGAATAAAATACGAATACAACACGCTAGATTTCTTAGACTGTGAGGCCGTGTCGAACAACGACAGAATACTTGGCATTCATGTCTATTGAAAAGATTCTCAGCCCAAGAAATACCTTGAATCTGATTCAGCTTATCTACTGGAAAGTAAGTTTAAGGTCACGAAATATCTGTTCACAAGATTTCAAAGGATACCTATTAGCTACAATTCCAGGAGGCAGACCGGTAACTTGTTCGAGAAATCATAAAACAAAATAGCTATGTAGATAAATTACTCTAAAGAAAAGAAGAAAGTCTGTCAAAAGTAGACACAAGAAAAGCCAACATGTAAAGACTTGTTAAGTACTGTAGTTCTTTCCTTTCGTGCCTGAACATCAAAAGATATAAGACATATCCTTAAAAGTTACGTTATTGAGTTACGGTCTAAAATGAATTACACTCGGCACTCACATCTGTTCAACTCAGAAGGTCTGACCCCCCGTTTGGAGCTAAAGAACTGTGTTTGTAAGATAGGCTCTAGTTTGGGCAATACCTCATTCATTGGAGAGGCATCACGTCACGTAGTAACATTTCTAAAGTAACAATGTCGAATTAGAAAGCAACAACCGAAAATTCCTATGAACAAGGAAAACTTGAAGACTGCTCGGCCATCGTCTTTCATGCCTTTTACTCAGGTAATGAAGTATTATGAGTTTTTCTCAGAAAGAGCGAACCATCGTAAAAACGTTACATATCTGTTCGTATCCTTCTGTGGTCAACAGAAAAGATGTGTTAGGTATCCCACAAACAATGAAAAGCACATTACTGATTGGCATAGACAGTTCCAAATAATATAAAAGAAGAATAAATGAAATTTCATTTCATACCGTTTCATATGATTTATTCCAAACATTTTTTTCTTTGAGTAGTTCCCCATGACATTTAATCATAGTAATGTTTCCAGAAAACATTGGTTTCTCCTAAACAACTTGTGTAATACTTTGTTGGCTTACTACCTTCATCAATTTTAAACCCATTTTATGAGGTATATGCATCCTATAAACTACTCTATAGATTACACACTCTACGTTGTTGACTAACATTCATACTCACACTTCCATCACATGTATAATTACATTCATCATTATCACTATTATAAAATGTATCAGTGAAATGTTTGTGCATTATGGAATGGACTAATATATATTACATATAAGTTTAATTGTCCTCACGAGAGACAATTTTTCATATATTTATCTTTTCCGAGTATTAACTTATTGTTTGTCCCCCCTTATGACTCAACTCCATTGTAAATTTCAGATCTGGGTTAAATTCCCCAACCTAATCTTGTTCCATCTTATTTGCACAACTTGAATAAGCTACTCTGATCGTGATATTAAATCACTCACCTAAATTTTATTAATCTTTATTCTGTATCACGATCTAACTGGATGACCATAAAGGCCACCTTCTGTATCAAACTTGAATGTTAGAATGGAAACTTAATCCTAATATGCTGCACCGGGATTATACAAGTTAAATGCGCCTAATGCAACGAATTAGTGGATTAATAATAAAGCTTTTCAATAGTAGAAGTCACAATACGCTAATGATAAATTGTGTACAAAGTGAAATTTTGAAATTAATAATCATTTATTCCAGGAAGCGGTAAATGTTTCTCATGAACTGATCTAAAATCACTTTCTACCAATCCTGTGCATTAGTTAGTCCACTTGTGTAAGACCTGTCGTACTAGCAGGTTTTCTTAATGATTTTGTAATTACCATTTTGATTGTCTTAGATAGCCGTTGTTTGGCAGACTAGTATTGATACTGGTTGGTGATTGAAGGTTAAATGAAAATTTGGACCGCGGCCGGATTCAAACCACAAGGTAATTGTAGATGTTTCTAAGTTCCCAGAACTGAATAGTTTCATCGTGAATCTTTCGTTGTCCTTCTGAACAAAAGTATCAGCACAAACTCTATTATAAATTGAGCCATCAGGATTTCTACTTGAGTGATTATGAAACATGTCTCAACGAGGTAGTAGGTAATTAGTAGTTCTCTTTGACTATCCTATAACTTATTTAGAAGTGTTATATAAAACTCGCCTCTCTGTCTATCTTTTGATCATAAAGTTCTTCAACATTTTTCATAATGATGAATAAACCCGGTTTATATCTAAGCACTTTTTGACTGATGATTGACCCAAGAGCCAAGCCGCTAGAAATTCTGTAATATTCTTTTCCAAGATTCCCACATTTTTCGAAATCAAATTCATGTCCAGAGTTGTCGACATGCATTGATATATTTGATGAAATGTCATACCATTTAATCCAAAATAACAAATCCCCAATGCTAAAATCGAGGTCACAGTAAATAAGAGACCAATTTCTTTATCTACTAAATTGATCATACTGGAATTTGCTGTCTGAAACAGTTTTATATGCTAGTGCAGATAAACAAGAAGGGGACAATTTCTTGTTCCAGTGCTGCTCTTGACTCCACGTTCTTACTGAGGTTGGATTTGTATAACTCTACTGAGTACTAAACAGCATAAGAGGATTACCTACCAACCAAATGGTACACAATTTGTCATAGTCACTGTGTTCGAATTTTTACAGAGTTGATTGGTTTTTTCGTATTTCTGACACAGAATGGGAACTTTGAGGGAGCTGTGGAGATTTGGAATTACTTCAAGCTGTTATTCATCGTGAGCTAACAGAAGTTGGAAATATGGAGCATTGGATTCTGATCCAGTGGCTCAATAGTAACGCGCTGGCAGCGGAACCTGAAGGTCGCGGGTTCGATCCCTGCTGGTGGGGTCGTGGGTGCGCACTGCTGAGGAGTTCCATACTAGGACGAAACAGCTGTCAAGTGCTCCCAGGTTTCCTTTGTTCCTCCAACTGATGTCAGTCTACGATGAATAACAACTTGAAACAGAATGGGAAGGTTTATAACTTTGCAGTAAATTTAAAAGATCTGAAAGAAATGGTTTAAAACTATATGCATGTTTGTCTTTTCGTTAAAATAACTTTCCTCACAGGCTTGTTGAAACATGTCAAATTTGTGACACTATGTAAAAACATGTTTTTTATAGACGTCGACTGTGAAAGAGGGAACACTTGTTTTGAAGTGTTGTATGCTACCACAGGTGGTACATATTATTCTGCACTTCTCAATGAAAAATATTCTTCAGATTTAAGCAGATTCAGCTACCTAGGAATTCAAGTGAAACAATTTCACATTAATCATTAAAACAAATAATACAATGTCATAAATTTAAGAGGTCCTGAAGTTAGTTCTGATGATTTCGTGTAGAAAGACAATGAAAGCTTTACGATTAAACAACCCAGCTTAAAGAACACAATACAACCAAGATCCTAGCTTCGTTAGGCAATTTCGCAATCAACACAAACCCTAGTGAAATAGTTAAGTGGTTTCAGTAATGTTCAGACTAACTAGGATACACTTATAAGATTTGTTTAGGATAAGCACCTTTTAGAGTATTATTGTATCAAAAACTATCTAAATGAAAGCTGGATTAACAGGATGATTTTTGCATCAACCGGTTGAAGATCTGATTGCTGTTCGAAAACAACAAACTCTTTTTTGATATGAAGCGATAAATTCACAGCATTGACAAGGCAGCACCTATGAATAATTTTAAACTGGTGAACACCACAAGGGTAACTTTCGTAATTTAGTTGAATAGTTGAGTGATGATAAGGCATAGCAGTAATGTTGGTATCACATAATCGTTCAAAAAAGCTTCAAAAATTTTGGCGTAGTCATGACTTAACGTTTGAAAAAGGGAGAATATGAAAACTTGAAGTAATAAAGTTTCATTCCTCAGGGACAGAGGAACCGAAACCAAAAAACTGTTCGCTTTCTGTTTGCATGATTAGGATCAAAAGTATTTTTCGAATAATGAACATGCAGTTTAAAGACCGTTTGCTATTTAAAAAATTTCCATCCTTTTCGTCTGATCATTTGTGACCAATTTTGGACAAAATGTGTGCCCTAACTGAGCATGAGTTTTTTAGTCTTATAGGGGTAGTTATCAAAGTCTCGACAAGACTTGTTGAGACGCATTTCATAGCAGAAAAAAAATTACGAAGAGTAAGCAATTTTGCTTTTTTACAAATATCTAAGATAGAATTATCATGTATGACAGTGCCAGCTTAATAATACGGTTCGAGGTAGTATTCTTCACAGACTGACATCAGTTGGAGAACCAATGAAAACCTGAGGGCATTGGATGGGTAGTTTGTCCTCGTATGAGACTAATCAGCAGTACGCACCCATGACCTCCGCCTGAGATCGAACTTAAGACCGTACTTCAAGGCAAATGCGTTAACCATTCACCCAATGGGTTGGAGTTCATTAGTTCTCAGTTTCTAGCTCCTGCCAATTCGCGATATAGCGTGAATATCACCCAAGCTCCTCAGTTAGCATCTACTTCCATTCCACTTGGTTGATCCCACAGGTCGTTAGAACTTCGGGATATCCATCAGCTGGAGAATATTTCTTATATAATCATTCATGATTCTGATCTACGAAGCAATACAAAATCCAGTAATTGTCACCTGTAAATGAAAAGCATAATTCGCCAATCCATTGAAGTTTGGCGTATTCTATCACTCCGGTTTCAACAATCCCTAAAATGATAAGAATACAAAAGTCTAACATTTCAAGTGTATCCAAAGTTCTATGAAGATTACAACTCAGTGAATAAATCATAATATCGTCCGGTACTAAGTTAAAAATAGACATACCACTGAACAATCATTCTTTAAAGCCAAACTAGTCTTTCGTCTATGAAACATCTGCTTCATTTTAAGTAAATGTTATAACATAGAAAATAGAGGGAAAGTATGAAGAAATGTCACAAGTCAAAGTGATCATGTTTCCGAACTACTATGTGTTGCTTTCCAAGTAACTTTCACCTACTTCCAAAACACATAAATTCCGATTTTCATCAAAGAGTTCAGTTCCTAGAGTTGCTACTGAGCATGACTGAAAAACTGCTTCATCCAACTTACCAAGTGAACCATTAATCTGTCGGCAAAGAACAAAAATATGATTTTGAAGAAAAATAAAACTATAGTGGTAAAACATTTTTTACGAAAGCAGAGAAATGCTTCTCAAAGCTCTTTTACAATCGTCCGATGAATAATCAAGTTTACCATTTTTTGATTTGTAAAATAGCTAAGGAGTCAATAAAATTCTCTGGATTTGTGTTCGTATAAAATTCATTTAGAATAATTTATTCAGCTCTAACGCCTCTTCATAGATAGTAACATATAAAGATTGAAAAACTTATCACACACCTTTGCTTCATATACAACAAGTAATGAAGCTGATGAAATTTCCTATCACCTCTTATGGTCATCCTTCCATTTTTTCTAGCTTTTTTTCATCTGTGTGGTCCAGGATGGTAGAATTTGATCATCAGCACCGTCTCTTTAAATTAATGGCTTTTCTCGTCGTTCTCCAGTTATTTACAAACTCAAGGAAAGCAGTTACATGCTTTTGTATCTCTCCTCAGAAATCACAATCAAAGGCTAGCGTATATCAGAATATAACACTCTCTGTCAAAGTGTCGTAGAGAAAAATCCTTTTCTACCTTATATACTTATAGTTCCCTGAATTATATTCATCCTCTGCAGTCACCTCAGATGGGTAATAGATGTTTTCAAAATAGTAACAGTTTACATCACCAATTTCAACATTGAAAGCATCTATTAATGAAGTTTTTGCATAAAATCGGAGGTTGTGTACATTAGATCGTAAAGAGATACATGCGAAAAACTGAATTATACGTATCAACTTGACTGGGAACGTAAATGTAACTTAAACCGCAGGGTAAGTTTCAGGATTACGAAAATCGACAGACTACATTATACAACTGGCAACCCTACAAATCCACATCATTCTGTTTTAAGTATATTTAGTGAAATAATAAGTACTGTTGAAAACTACTTTTACCTTTTATAATATCGTAGTGCACACTTTCCTAATAGTCAATAAGCTAAAATATGAAAAGGCTGATTTTCGAAAGGGTATATAAGTGGGTTAAAAGACTCGGAAAATGTTATGTTGAGATTTTCTTCCGGCAGAATGTTATTCATTCTGTATTTGTTTTAAAGTGGAAGGGATTCCACATTCATACACTGTCACAATGAAGACTATTTTATTATAATGATGACATGAATCTGCATAAGCAAGCTAGTTTCTCATCATTCTGATTAAATTTTAGTTGCAAAACTTTGAATCTTCGCTATTCTAGTCAGGTGTCTTTTGTTTGTCAAGGCAGTGAAATGTCTGGAATTCTTTGACCATCGACATTTGATTGTAGGCGTTTAAAAGTTAAACTGAATGATACATAGTAATTTACTTAAGTAACCTTAGTTTGTTTTACTTCAGATTGACGTTACGTTACTTTGGTTACTTACTTACGTTAAAAGGTTTCTAAGTTCATAATAAGCATGTCAGACCCATCAAAGTATCTTAAAATATTTAGTCTGTGTTCAAATATATGATTACCATCATTTATAACTTTCAAATTACATAAAATGTTTGGACGAACATCTGACTTTAGTAAACACAGAGACTTTTCAGATCTTAGAAATAAATTTGTTGAAATTCACGCAAAACAAAAAAATCTTTTCAATAATCTGCATTTCTTTGGTTCTGATTTATGCAATCTTTGCTAGAAAATATTAAGTTGATGCTTCTGCATGAAAGCATCACTGTAGGACAAGTGAAAGTGCTATGAAAAAAAATAAAAAGAATACGGATTGGATTCTTTCCAAGTTAATCTAAAGTGATGTATTACAAAATGTGGCTTGCGATCGTGATATATTTAATTTGATTAACTCATGAAGCCTATTCAGTATCTAACAGGTGGAATCTATAAACGGCTTTATCTTCCCATGATAAAGTTAAGAAGATTTCGATGCTTAGTTAGATATCGTTTCACGGCAAATAGACAGAAGAACCAAAATGCAGAAACATATTACAATGAAAAAATATGATCAAACAACTGACAAAATACACTGTAAGGACAACAAAACTGAGTAAGTACATTAGTTTTAACACGAAATATAAACTGTTCCTGAACACAAAATCATCTCATCTGAATTCCAGCGAATGTCACAGCCTGGACTTTTGACCCTCGGAATAAACTAATAATACTACTCAACTACTACTAGACTGAACAAGCTACTGAGTTATGAAGTCCGATCGCTGACCAAAATTTCGTTTCACTCCAATCACCAAGAGTTTTGTTTCCAAGTGCTAGATGACTTGTTTCCTGGGTATGTGTTTGTTACTTCAATGAATTGAGTCTAGAGGTAACGCTTGGAATCCAGTTTTCACAAAAAAAATAACTCTCTCAGGTCAAATTTTGATCCTGGTGTTTTTGAGAGAAATATTCACATAATGTATTCAGTGTTTATAAAATGTAGGCTGCAATCTATATCAAAGTAATCTACCTCGTATAATAATAACGCTTCTCTAAATAAACATGCGAAGAAATAGCCTGTAATCAAATAATACACATTTCTGCTTATGAAACAATTAACAGAATTAATGTATGAAAAATTCGACTACTGACTGAACTGTGAACCTTCAGAATCCCATCAGTTTACGTGAGACACTAAACTTCATGACAGATAGTTCCTAAATTTTATTCAGAATAAAAAGACTTGCAGCATTGTTGATGTCATTCTGAGGATCCTATAATCTTTGACCGCCGGCGCCATGGTACCAGTATTCGCATCTTTAGAGTAAGAACTGTACCATTACTTAACAGTATCAGTAAATATTCGATTTTTTTTTTTGACTCTGGGCAAATAACCCAGAAATTGTTATCTGTTAGTAAGATGACATGAATTATTTTCAAACATGTCAGTAAAATTCCGAATGTTTCGCCACATAGTAGAAAATTTCATGGCATTCAACACTAGCCACATCAGGAAACTTCTTGCAGATCAAACGTTTAGAATGGCACAGAAGTAATCTATTCAAACTTTAATGCTGAATTGCAAGGTACACTATTGTTAAGTCTGACCTTTCGTACGCCTTCTCAAACCCCATCAAAACTTTAGTTTACTGGACATCTCTGATTCTGCATACAAGTCTTGAAAATAAACTAATTTCCTTTCTGTCACTAAGACAGGACGGTTAGGTTCCGCCACTTTACTTTCCTCACGATAGAGCACACTAAGCTAAATCAGATGAAACAAACAATTAATCTTATGGTAATGACTGTTTCCATTATATTTCCACATAGTTTCTGCAATACCTATCAGGAAGAAATGTTTGGATTTACTGATAAAAAAACTTGGGCATTGCAGTAGAATGTAACTTTATTTTCGTGAATTTATTGAATGTACCAAATACACAGATCATATCTCACTAAAAATACGTCTTAAGTGGTGGAATGAGACATTTGGGCTGTATATGAATAGCAACTCTGCCCCCTCAGAACCTTATACTTCACTGTGCTGCGAAAATCAGAAGACAAAAAAGTGACTTATGACTACGGAGGACACTTAATTCGAGAAAAATAAATCACTGATATACAGTCTTCATGAACAAATAAAACCACTAGGTCGGAAGTTGAATATTTATTCTGACTGGTCAACTGTAGGATAAATTGTCCAATAAGGTTTTCCTGTACACATAGTAACATGAAACAAAAGTTGGAATCCAAAACTTCTATCTTAGCGTCTGGTGCATTAAAATGTTGAGATACACGCTTAGGCCACTCCCTATCACCATCATAGCTAATGAGAATACGAAAATAAACGTCATCATTTTCATAGAAGCATCAAATGATGTCTGTGGGAAAGTTCGATGACGGAAGCTTCATTCTCCTCTATACAGTTACTTTCAGAACTTTTAGAAGTGTTTACATTGATAAACGTTTTGTGGAATAAATCCTATATTCCCTCGACTTGTGATCGCCACTGTTTCTTTCATTGTGAATACAGTAGTGTCTTTTGGTGATAGATGAATGCTACAAAGCAAAGAAGCGTGGTCATTAAAAAATCCGAATTAGTGGCAACAACTAGATTATCCCATATCTTACACGGAAAGTGCGATATTGTGCGACATATTTTTCTTGTTTGCATATTATATTTCGAACGTTAATTGTTCACTTTCTCACGGTATGAATTATTTTCAAATTGCATACTTTTTAATATCACCGAACTTATTTCTCAAGAAAATACCTGATATATGGAACCATTTACTATGAATATATATCTGCCATTCGTAATTAAAGCAATTCATACACATGCGGCTTTTTGATTTGCATAAAAAAGAATATACCTAGTAAGTGGGTAACGCGATTTATTTAGACATAACTTCGAGTATGCCTATAAACTCAACTATGCCTAGATATTAGGAGTTGCTCATCCCACTTAGAAATATCTGTCTCATTCACGACTAAATGCCACAATTATGCGTAATAGACTCACCCAAATAACAACACATCAAACTCTCTATAATTAAGAACAGGTATCTGTGGAAGTTAAGACGTCAGATAGTAATTAATTATTGTGAAACGATTGCAAAATAATACGTTTCACACGGAATTAAAATCCATGTGTCAGTCATAATTGACTTCAGCACAAATGTTGATGTATCTCGTTTTCTTTTCTCTGCCAGCCATTCTATATAACTAGTATAATCTTTTTTAAAAATGAGTCACTCAAATAATTCCTTGTATTTTATTATATGTTCACTTGAAAACATTTAGTAGTTTCTATCTTATTCAAAAGCATAATAACTAAATTACTTACTTTAAGCATAAATCTAGATGAGAGAAGGATGACTGAAGTTGAACCCAAGCCTTGTGCATGTCACAAGTCAAGTCACTAACCTTTAAGATTATCAACTAACTGACTAGATAGTAGTTTTATTTCAGTCATCCGAAGATCACATAAACAAATGACACAAAATTATCTACTAATAACCGATTCACTTGTTATATAGCGATGTATACTTATACCATCCTTAATGTACCTAAATTATAAAGCGTCAGTGACTGAAAAATTGTTGATTAAACTATCTGAAATCTCCCCACTGTTGTGAACTGTCCTTAATATAGTGTGAAAATAACTTGAGTTGAACTTAAATATTTTTCGAGTTTGACGGTAAACGAAACTTTTTTCCACTTCCACTGTTATCTATCTAAATAGGGATCGATCAGCCGAAACGTCACTCTCAGGTACTGCTGTCAATCAAACATATACTGAAGCATGATTTTTATAGGATCCAGGTTTAAGACAGATAACCTTAGGATGTCTAAAAGGTGGTAACACTCTTCTCTGTCTTCAGGTAAAATATGCTGATATGTAAGTTCTTAACATCTTGTGTCTGTTCTTTAAGAAAGAGAATACTGTATAAGGGACATTGAATTTTGTTTATTTTGGCTAAGAAAATGATGATGCTAACTTCTCGCAAATTCATCTGTCCTCTAACACCCTCCATGCATTTTGAACCTTCCTTGGCTTCGCCACTTTTTATCAGAACTACCTCCCTGTATGTATTTTATTGATGGGCTGAAGAACTAGCTAAACTCTGAAATCAGTAAAACCGATATACACGCCATAATATGACTCAAAAGGTGTAGTTGTCAGTATAAAGTAATTTTCCAGCACATTTCAATATTTTAAAAAATTGATAACGTTGACTACAGTACCTGCAATATAGTTGATAATGATGATAAGAACCAAGAAAGCAGCATGGAAATGTAGGCACTCCGATGATAAAAGTATGTCAAAAGCTTGGGAAAATAAAAGTTACTTAATTCTGAAGGATATTTAACAGATGAAGATAAGGTAACGAATACTCTGTCATTTTTTAATCATATGAGTGACACATACTTCATAGGGACTCTCCAGACGAGACCTGAAGACTTTATATTGCATCATAGAAACACTTGCTTGCGAGTTTGTCTGTAACTTCATAAAAAATTGAAACATACTTCATTCAGTCAGTTAATAAGGCACATAAATATTACTGTTTAAGTCATTGTTGGGTCGAAAATAAAAAAAGGCAGCTATTTTATGATAGATCTGTATCAATCGAAAATGTACCACATGCAAAAGTAACCATTTTTAACTGTGACCACTAATATGTAAGACATAGTTGTCAGCGAGATTGGGGTTATCCATAACATTTTCATCACTTCTTATTTTCACAGAATTCAAAATATTATGGATATTGATCAAACCGTAACCTGCCTATTCTGATTACTTAAATATAATCTCTAGATCTGTATTTACTGTATGCTGCTATGAAGATTGAAGGTGAAGACAGGTTTGGTCTCAGTGGATCTAGAGGTAATGGCTTTATTTCAACTAAATAGTGTGTCAGTGAATAAGCTATAGAAAGAGCCATAGGTAAAATTTTCCCATTACTTCGTCCACTGCACTATGTTCAGCTGTTGCTCAAGTAACATGCATGGTTGTCTGCTTGTATTCACATTTTTGCAGAAAACTGCATAAACACATGCTGATGCTAGTCTTACTTTTTAAATTCAATAATAACCTCAGTGTTTAAAAACAGCTGCTCCAACCTACGCCATTCAGGTTAGTTCAAGTGTTACCACACACACACATGTACAAATCCTATGCATGGATAAGAAACATCTGGAAGGCTGAAGAAACTTTACATCAGATTACAGTTTACCTGATTTCCATCATCTCGGTAAAAAAATATCAATATATAAGAGTGTTTTGAATCACTATGATTAAAGTAAATAAAAGTATTAAAAATATACATGTATTCAGCTTAATTATTACTTTCCTCATACTGAAATGCTGAAACGTTAAACGGTGATGGTTTTTAATAAATAAACGGAAAACTGCAGGGAAATTACTCCTCAACAGCTTCTCTGAAAACATCACCGTTTCTCAGGAAAAGGTAAATAATTACTAAAACTGGAGTTAATTGAATGTTTTTTCATTGAAAATAATGAATGATAAAATCTTTTGTTAATAAAACATTTGTATAACTCAGTTTATTATTAATAATCACACAATAATGATTTGTTGTTAATGAAAACTTATATAAAAAAAAAAACAACACCAGCTTTACAAAGATGTGTGTAGAGCAGTAGTATAGCATAATAGTTTTGAGTGATGGAAAAATAGGAAAGCGTTAATACACGATGAAAAGATTATTTTTTATTGTAGTAACGATGCTAACTGTTACCTCTGCAGACCAATAATCTAGAATTTTTATGGAATAAAAATAAAGAATAAGCTTGAAGCGTAAAAAGGCGAGTAAATTTTTTCAAAATAAATTTCACTTTTTAATTTCTGAGTTCCTTAGTGAAAAAGAAACGTGATGCAATCCAACTTACTTGAAGGATTGATAGTCATAGATGAAACATCAACGCCCATTTATAAAGGCTGTTAATGGGAATAGGTTGAGTTCTGTGTTCAGAATAATCTTCAACAGCTATAGAGATCCTGAGGTAATATATTCGAATATTAACCTTGACAATAACCACGGCAAAATAAAATTTAATCGATTCTTGCATTGTGTTTGGTGCAGACAGGATTAAATTGTAGGCAACTTCAGAAAGCCCAATCACATAGGATTTATTACTGAATAAGCGTTTACTAGTAGAAGGCTACTGCATTTGTTAAAAAGTTGGCCAACTCAAACCTTAGGTCATCAAAGCATTCTTTTCACTGAAAATACTTCATCAAATTCTTTCCTTTCAGGTTGTTTTAATCTTTTTAATATCTTCCGGATGTATTATTTACTCTATCAATGTTCGGGAAAATTTTCATCATGTCATTTCCCAAGTTAACAACGAATCAAGAGAATCAAGAGAAAATGATACGCCGGATGAAAATGAACATATTATATAAGTATCAGATAGTTTAGTTCGATTAGTTGAAACTTGGCTCAGTAGAGGTGAGAGTTAAGTTTCAGAACCAGCGCATTTCTGCTCAGTTAAGTTGCGTATCAATTTCTTACTATAACTGAAGTCAGGCATAATGGAAAGTAAGCTTTCAATGTTTTCGTTTCCAGAGCAGTGTCTTGTGAAGATTTTCAGTATGAATTCCCTGACTTTTGTTTTTATTTGGTCAGACTGCAAATATTGTGAGTGAATAGAAAGAACAGTCTGTTTATCAATCAAATCCTTAAATATCTATTTTTGTGTTTCCTATGCTTCGGCAGAAATAAATGAAAGAATAATGATGTAGTCCTGTGAATGCCACTTAAGAATGACGAGGTGGAAGAAGAGAACTTCTGCGGTTATCATGGGTATACTTTACTGGTCTAGAAATTTTAACTTTTAAAGCAGACCATGAAATGTGGTATAGATAAAACATTATTGGTTTTTTGAGTGACTGTATGACAAGATTTGCATACCCAACCATCGTTTCGTGTGAATTCAGATTTCGTAGTCTATATTTGCGAAAGTTACAGTAATGTATCATCTCGGTCAGAAATAGGATATAAGGCAAATCAAAATATAGAATTTTGACTGGTAACAACTTGATGTGCTTTCGGGTGTGATATTTTGCGGTGGACGTTACAGTACAAAGATTGCTGACACTATCGGTACCAATTTTATAAGAAGAGGTGAAAAGTTCATGGCAAACTACGAAAGCTCAAAGGAAATCTGACCATCGTCATCGCCAAACCCGGCTTCATATTTTTCTAGATTCTGCAGATTTGAGCGACATTCTTCATTTTAAAACATATAGACATGCGATTTGCCAGGCAAGAGAAATCAATGTTCAGCATCCAACTACTTTGAAACTCAATCAGGATTTTAATCGAAAAGATGCGTATTCTCCTACACATACTGAATAATCTGCTATATTTCTACAAGCGTTCGACAGCTTTTGATGGCAGGATTATGAATCTCGCAATCTGTATCAAATAACTAAGTCTGACTGGTTGACTGGTTTGGCGTAATTAAAACAACCTTAGCTGCCAAGTACCAAGGTAAACTATATTGAGTTTTACAGTCTAAGGGGGCATGTGAAAATAGCACTCTTAGGTGTAACACTAACAGCCTCTTGTTTGATTCGTGAGTAAAACAGTATGAAATACATTTATATGATGAGGGCTATAAAGAATAGAGGGTAGATTCAAAGCTTACTGTCGGCCTCTTTCAAATTAAATTTCTTGTGTTACGAAATATTATTACATTCCATCTCTAAATCTACTAACTAACTATTACCTTTGACCAAAATCTGTCTGAACCATTCTGTCATTTTACAGCTATGAAAATCAGCCGTTGAATTTTGTTATTCTACATCCTCTAAAAAATTTATCTCACTGTTTGTTGCGGCAAATTATCATTAGAACTTAGGCTAGATAAAGATACTATTGTCTGATTTCCTGCAACTGGTAAATCTTGCGGGTGGGCGCCAATAAGAATTAAAATTAGATTAGGGCCTCATGCTTACTGACCGCAAATAGCTTACATAGAATCATACTGTCACTCGCTGATTTCGAATGAACAGTGAAAAGATTCCGTTTTTAAAACTCACTTAGCACTTACCAACCATTAGTATCGTGAGAGTCGAAATACTGAATAACTTTTGTAGAACTGATATCAACGTATCACCTTCAATATTTAAAGTATTATGAAACAAAATGATTACGACATTACCTTATATGACTTCATGACAATATTTTCAACAACTCATGATATTTTTGCTTTGTTACTCATCTAAAGCTTTAATAAATTCATATTCTGTCACTATCGAGATAATGACATGAGAGCACATATGCTGACAGAGGTCGATCAATTTGATAACACTTTGGCATTTGAAGTGATGGGTGGTGGACTCGAGTCTCAACCATCAAGATGCAGGTCCATCCGGACGATGAGTCCTAGTGACGGCGTAACGCACGTCGTAGATTCCACTGCCAGCCATCAAGAAGTAGGACTAATTCTTGTTGCAAACTGCTCTATTTAACTTAAAATACCATGCAAGATGACATTTGTGTCAAAATACACGTAAGATGCGCCGAAACCCTATGCGATAAACTATCACAAGAAATATTTTTAGATGTTATTTTAATATTCAATGGTATTTAGTCGATTCGCTTTCAGTGACGCGATAATTTGGTAATAACACAGAGTTCAGCTCAACATTTAAAGATGTTTGCAACAAAAATTCTCCATGAACCCGGTCTGGATTTTTAAAAAGCATAAATGCACTTAACGTGTACAACACCACGTGTTTATTTGTATAACATACCACTTTTTGGCAGAACCACTGAATGGATAGAAAAGCTAATGATAGTGGAAAGTTATAGAACTAAGGTATACATTCTATGAAGCTTCTTAACTTCATAGTCACTATTCTTATAAGAGTACCTTATTTGATCAGCAAAAGACTCAATTTAACACTACTAGAATTTTCAGTTAATGAGTCCTAGAAACCTTACAGCAGAATCATAAATTACTTCGACAAACCATGACGTCTTTCATCGTTTCTATAGCCAAAACCACACGGATAGTCACTACACATGACCGATAGTTTCTATCTCCACATTCTTGTATCAGGAATACCTTTTTCCATTTATCTGAAAGATGCGTCGAATATTGAACGTATCCATAACAATTATTCACAGTTTTTATGCGTAAAACAGGCCAATAATTTAGACGAAATTTGAGTTTTTAAGAATTAATCATCTTTGTCCACTTCTAAGTAAATGTAACCAAAGAATACTTTTGAAAAAGTCACTTCTGTGAGGTGAAACTGATTTTTATCCTAAGGGTTTACTGTTTCATTTAACATCTAGGCATTCACTAATCACTACAAAAACATTACACTGTTCCAATTTTAAAAAAGTCGACAAAAATATATACCTGTCGAAAAATATAAATTTTGAAACCAATACTGTAATCCGATTGTGAGACGAAAATGTTCTATGAAGCGTTGCAAAATTTCTTGAATAAACTCTTGTTGTTCGAACCATTTCATCAAGGATGGTTTGAAGTCACTCTACAAATGAGTAAATGCTTATGATATTCGCTGCATAATAATGCAGTGGTTATTGAGAAGTAAAAACAAGTGAACAATATCTCTTGCCTCAGTTAGAGTTCCACAGTCAGATCTTAATGATGCCTTCTCTTTTTGAGAAAAACTAGATTGTAAGCAGGTAGCTCAATTTTTTAAAAAGGCTTCTACCAGAAATCAAGCTGTTTGTTTAATCAACAAATCACAAACACCACTAAAATATCTAAAAGACCCTTCACACTTGTTTGCACTTACTTGACAATTACTGTTCTTTGTAGAGACCATGTTAACAGTAACTGCAATTTAGAAATTTAATCTCTAAGCTTGGTTCGGATAAATCTAACGTTTCTGGAGTGTAGTATCCATAAATTTAAGGCCGTCATTTCCCACATTCCTAAGTTATCTCACTTCAGATGAAAATTACAATTTTGATTTGCCTCATTTTAATAGTTTGAAAGAAATTCATTTTTGAATTTATGTCAAAATGTTTGCCTGATCCTAAGGTACCTAAACTTGGCTTCGGATTCATCTTACCCGAAGAAGCTTTCGTATATGAGTGAACGATTTCAGAGTACTCATATTCAGTGCAGAAATGACAACACCTCACTTACAATCACTGCGAGATTTGTGACCACCAAGCCCGGATTTCGTCAGTCTGTTTACTGTGGTACAAATGTAAATTTAGTAACGTCGAACAGGCTATGTATTACGCTGAAAGGTACTTGTGCATAAGCATTCAAAACAAATTTACTATCAAAATATTCCACTGAAAAATTGGTCTTTACTCATTGTTAGTCTTATAATTCAAATTAAGCGAAATCATTTAACTCAAAACGATAATCTATATCAGTTTAGGCACCACATCAAATATGAAATCATCTGCTTGACTGCAGCATGAGAATTTACCTACTGACTGAAACGCTATAAAAAAATTCTGTTCGTGGTAAATTACATTGATTTCGCTTCTCGGTAAGGGAAAACGAATACTTTTAGCTGTAAAATTGGTAGTTTATGAGGAAGTTTCATTTCTAGTAATTTTAACGCCATGATTATTCATTTTCATTGAAGTAAGACATTATAATATCCCTCTAAGATCCCTTAGAAAAAACTATAGAGTTAAAGGTTGTTTACTAAACTCATGAAAAAATCATGTTCAAATTCCACAAAACTATTAAATCAAAAGATTTAGTCAGAATAGAAGTGAAGCTTTTATTACAGATTCTTCAGAATTGTGGATTCCTACCGATAAATGCCGCTGGTAAGTTCATCTTGTAACTACGATTACTGTACATAGTTTAAGACTCAGGTCAGACCTATAGTTATTTTAGGATACGTTGCAGAATGAAAACATTACACAACAAGAAATAGTAGAAATTGTACCGAAAGTATTTTGTTAACAGTTAACTAATCTTTTAATAAAATAACTGTATGAAACATTAACTGTGCTACTAGTAGATTTCTTTTACATGCACAGATGTTACAACATGTTTCTTTGGCCCAGTTATACGTGTACTTTGTGTACAGACTTATAAAGATAACTGAAGAACTAACCTATGTGAGTAAAGTTCTATATTTATGTATAAAATAGAAATAGGCTCATCCTCCATTTTATTTCCCTTATATATATATCTTCAAGAGACCGGAACAGAAACCCTATAGGAATAACATGAACTCACAGCATTTTTGCAAATTCAAATAATAGCTATACAAAACAGTAAACATTTTCAAGTTACTAGCGAAAATTCACTCTGTAACTTAGGTTCCATTCGAATAATCTTGATACAATTTAAAGTAAGAAATAAATTCTCATAAATCTCAGAAAATTAAATTGTTGGAAACTAATAAGGATTAACTTTATCTTGAACTGATTTATGAGATAATTATATATAAATGACAGAACATTCATTAATTGGAGGGTGTACTTTAAATCTGACAAGGATTTCGGTTGCTACTAATACATCTTGCATGATACTGTCACCAACCGTGTTTAGTTAGCATGCGCTTGTAACGCTTATTGAACATCCTGTGTCTTTGTTTTTTAAAACGACTACCTGGTGTTTTGCATTTAAAATAACTTCTTATGTGACAAGTTGGTAATGTTTTCAATATCTTCCTTGCTAATTTATCATTTATTCTTTATGGTAACACTTTTCGATAGTTCTTAAGATGCAAAGAAGAGAATTCTGGTTGACCGACGCCCACTTTATATTATCGTTTTTGCACATAAGCAACATTTCAGGTCATTCTTTTGTTATTCTTTTCATGTAGGCGTAGATGAAATAAACGGAATTAACATCGAAGTTTTAATTGTCACTTGATACAAGAGTGAACACTCGTATATCGCCATCTGTTTATACAGTTGCATAAATGTGAAATGTAATAACGTCTTGCATACATTTATATTTCTGAGTACTGAAGGCGCAGATTTACTTGTCAACCAGTTGAGGATTTGAAAAATATCTTCTAGTAAATATACTTTCACTATGAATATCTCTTCGGAAACATTTAATCCAGTTCCATATAATTTGCACTAAAGGCCGTATCACTGTGTTTCTCCCAATATGCTAATTAACCTGTATCCACAATATTGATGCGATAGGCTTTACCACTGCAAATACCATTTTTGGTACAGCCTAGAAAAACCACTAATCTTAACATTGTTTTCAAATTCCCAAACATTAGGTTCAAGATAAAACCCGAAGGTATATAAAATATTCAGAATTCAGTGAATGGTTAATGATAAGTATGTTTATCAGATGAGAGGAAACAAACATTTTAATCAAATTTGTTGCAATCATTTTCCTAAAAGTAGTGCAGTACAGAACGTTAGGACACATTGATTTCTGAAGTGACTTGACTAAAATTTGATATCACATACTAGCTTGATGTGGTCCCAAACTTATGCTGAAATCAAAACCAAACAAACCATCTACTATTAGATCTGCAACAATTAGCCTGTATACTGATGACGATCTGATTTCTTTTTATACCTTCAAAATAGAATAGACTACTAAAGTTGGTGGTGAAACTCCTGATGATTCTCACTGAAATAGCAAAACTATGGTCGAGTATGATTTGACGCTAAATTTAGAGTGGACAATAAATTATTATTTAGGATTGATAGGCTAAATCCTAAGGAAAATTAAATATTGAACTAATATGGAATTACACTCCATCACAGTACCTATTTTTTAATTAGTGAACATGACTTCAAGAAACTACTGGATGACGAGAATATCAGTCATTTGTTAAAAGCTTTATGTGAACATGACTTCAAGAAACTACTGGATGACGAGAATATCAGTCATTTGTTAAAAGCTTTATTCAAACCCCCCATAGAGAGAATACTGAAGATGTCTTTCACAAGAGAAATTAATACTGAAGGTTAGCTTTGTTTTCAAAATCTTTTAGTACCTTTTCTTCTTTTAACATACCAAAACATAGGCTAACTTGTAAGGATTAAGTATCAAAAGAGACCACTGGGGTTTGTCGCTATCGTTGACACCTTTATCAACCAAATTAACAGAAACTTCATACAAATCTTACCACTTGTTGACATCACGTCTTTTGTCTGAATATAGAGCAGATGCAGGAAAAGAATATGCTAAAACACTAGCAAGGAAAGTTAGTAAAATTTCTGTCGTAAAACTCATTCTTCTTCCATAATAATAACATAAGGTATTTAGAGTTCATGTCAACTTTCGTTGCCATAAGAATGCCATTGTTGAGAAGCATAAGGATACCTTAGTGGAGATGTAATCAATATGACCTCACATTCAAGTCAATAAAAACTAGCTGTGAAATACCATCAAACGTCCTTTTAGAACTTCTTTGAAATAAAGTAGAAAAACTAAACACATATTTCACAAGGACTATCTGCTAGTAAACCAAACGGTATGATGCAGTAGAAATTATATATATATATATATATATATATATATATATATATATTATATATATATATATATTGGTGGTTTAAAAATTTAGAGCTTTAATTTACATGAACCACTTTTAACAATATATTTAAATAATGACCGTACACCAGTTATAGGTGGACGGACTGCAGAACACTTAACTGCGGAAACCAAGTTAATGGTGGGAAATCAAACGCCACAACTTCCATAGAAACTTCTAAACCAATTAGTGTGGGAACACAATCAGCTTTTTAGACAGCCAGAAATATAAGATACAAAATATGGCTTTCCTAGGTAGGCAAACAGATAATTTTGTGCTCATGTAAATTAAGTGTTTATAATTCACCGAGAAAAGTTAGTGTTCATACCCAGTCGTTGTTAAATTGTCAGCGTCATATCTCATAAATAAAATGATACCGTAAAATACATTTTGAAACTAATATTCACCTTCAGACTAATAGTTAATATGTCATAATGAAAAGTGAATCTTATTTGGAGGTATTTCAATCAAAATAGCCTGGTTTTCGGTTATCAGAGAAAAACCACTCATAAGAATGAATAATGAATGGCCAAAATTGAATATTACTATAAAACATAGTAACTGGCATCTTTTATTCCTCAATAAAAAAAACTTTAACAAACATGAGATATCTAACACAAAAGGCCAGGAGTTAATGTTCAAATGAATAGTAATTAATTAGGTCAGCCAAGGTTATTAATTGTCACAATTAGCTTAAGAATGGTATGCGTCCATCATTTCTAACTTACTGTTATCTTCAAGAAAAAAACTGATACCGTTTTGTGGTAAAACCGATCAATGCCAAACGCCTTTGGAACTCTAAATACTTAAAATCTATCTAGTTACACTGTATGCATTTGATTACTCGTATAGCTTCAAACAACTTTTATCCCACCAAGGAATCGAGTACTTCATTTTAGAGTTTTCCTTGTACCTGAAGCATTTAAAGTCGAACAATTGAAATTATTTTCTGAAAATCTCAACGCTTACACTTTAACCTGATTAATATTCTGAAATAATTCAGAATTTCCTGTTAAGTGTTTAACCCCTCTGTCTGACGTCATTTTGCTATAAAACCAACTAGTCATTTTAACAACCAAAAAATCTTCCCGCATTCTGAATTGAACTAAGTACCAGTTAATAATAATGCACCAGTGGTTTTTGGATGAAACTAATGCCAAGTGAGTTGGTTTTGTATAGAATACAGTATAGATTTCGAATTAACACTGTATCAGCTCATTAAGATACAAGTAAAGTGTTAGAGATGGCAGTTCAAAAAATGAAGTTAGGTGTTAGAAATTAATGAAAAGGACTTTTTACTTTACATTATCAAAAGTGAAGTGTAGTGAAACCAACACTTCAACATACAACCATAAACCAGGGTACCTAAAGAGGAGTGATTTGGTTAATGATTTACGCAGTAGCTGGTTGCTCATTTATCCCAGCTTCCTGCTGTAGTCGGCACTTGCTTCCAATAAACCCGCATCATCTTACATAAGTTTGAAACAATGAATCTCATTTATCAAAAAACCTTATTACCTAGCAAACGTCTACTTTTAGACTTCCATACTTATTCAAATCACTTGTTATTACTTGCATTAGTTAGCGTGCTAGTTGATTTTTTTCATATTTTTGCAACATAAAAAAATTAGCTGAAAAACTGAACTCAGTCTCTGTCAGAACCAGATAAATAAAAATAATGAAAGCTGAAAACTACTAATCAACCGGAAGTACATTGGCATAAAACAATGTTGACAATCAGCGACTTTTGACATAGAATAACAAATGAAAGGCTTTCGCTGGAAACTGTCAACACAATAGGGAGCTTTCTATTGATTACCATTAATCTATGAAAAACATGCACGATCATGTTCACTTAAAAACGATTTTCTAACTTATTGCATTTCGAGGTTAATGGGGATTTTAATTTTGAGGTAGTATTCATCATAGGCTGACATCAGTTGTAGAACCATTGAAAATGTGAGGCATTGAAGTTTGACCCAGTGGCTGAGTGGTTAACGCGTCCACCGTGAAACCCCAAAACAGTTTAAAAATCCCCATTAAGTCATCAAACAAAAGACGCTTAGCGAAGAGTCACTCTTTTCAGTGATATCAATTTAACAACTGCCACGCTTCAGTGGCGTTCACATTAGAAAAGGAACCTAATTCTAAGATATCCTTTTCACATGTGCCTCTAAAAAGACGAATTAGCAGACCACTCGAAAAGTACATCCAAAGAGAAGCCACATGGAACCGAGAACTTAAGAATTTTCACAGTTAGTTACCACTATGCACCAAACGAAATCTGATTCGTTGTACGTGCCATCGGATCCACACCGTCTGCAGTCCTGATACTTTGGAAGATGAACTTAGTTTTTTCAAGTGTTTTGATTAAAAACCCGTATCCTAAGCGCTTCATTGCTAAAACTATGAAACTAAAACGAAATAATCATTCCACTTTTACGGCTCCTAAGATGTCTCTTTTCACGAACAGGCGGTTCAACGGAGACACATCAGCAGATATACTGAGAAACCATCTGGCATGCTCATTGAGAAAGACTTTCTATGCAACCGAAAGTAGATTAACTTTCTCTACTTACCCAATGTTTCGATTATGCGCAAAGGATAAGCTATTTCTCTTGGTCACCTCGATGTGTGTTTATCAATTCACCGGTTCCTATGGAGTGAAGTGTATGAGCCGTAGTCAGTGTTCGCTTCCCAAACACATTTCTGAACATATACCAGCCTGAGTCCACAAAGGAGAACACTTTGCAGCTCTATTTTAGAACATTTGATCGATTATGATCACCCGGTAAATGCATAAAACAACTTCAGTTTCATCTATGGAGTTCATGCTAGTCACGTGAAAGGTGTACGCCTCAAACTCCTTCAAACTGCGGAAGTCATAGTAACTGATATTTTGAAACCTGATCTCTGAGTTCAAAAGAAATCTGTCCAGTTACTCGAGTTTCAATGAACATAACCTATAAAAAACATTTTTGTATCTTCAAAATCTTTTCATTAAGGTCTTCTCATGCATCACATTCCTCTACCTATATAACTTGAATTTCTCTTAAAACTTGCCATATTGTCATTTCACTTAGTAACCAATTATTACTTCGGTCTTGATGAGTCTTCTTCTCAGTACCATTTCAAACACAAAGTAATTCTTTTTCCAACCTTCTAATTTATAATCAAATCTGAAATTCGTTCAGAATACTTCATGAAACATTCTTTTTTTGTTACTATATGGATAGAACATTTGTTTGCGATTGCATAGTTGGAGAATGAAATCTTTGAAAAGAGTGACTCTTCACTAGACGTCACCTGTTTTAAAACCTGAAGGTACTGATTTTGATCACTAAGTGGGTCTTGGATGCGTACTGCCGAAAAGTCCCATACTAGGATAAAACAGCTGTCCAGTGCTCCCAGGTTTTCAGTGGTTCTCCAACTGATGTCAGCCCATGATGAATACTACCTCAGATTATCTAACTTTTCATGGTTATTGTTTTACAGGAATCCTCGTCTTTTTACTTCTCTGATAATGAAGAATTTGGCTTCAACTTTTCTCGAGAAACTGATATGCCAAAAAAAATCTGGACTCAAAGTCGTATTAGAAGAGCAAACATATCACTAGGCTCATCCTATTCATCCCAACTTGATTTCCCTACAGTAGACGTACAGCAGCTGAAGCCAAGTGTATTTATGGAGAGTAACTTACTGATAACAACAAGAAGTGTTCTTCAAGGCGGCCACCTATTACTCCTGCTATCTAACTTTGTAATAAGTATCCTAAAGGATGCTATTATAATAAGTTTGACATTTTACAAATTATTTCCCACCTGAAGGTCACATGGTTAAATTAAAGTATCCAAATGATGTACTCTTGTCCAGTAGAGGTGTGGATAGACTGAAAGATTTTCTGAAGGCTCTAATTGAAAATCAGAGTATGATTGACCTGTACTTCACATCTATCAAAGACGAAACGATGATTTAAGACTTGCCTGCACTAAATCGTATTCTAGAGAAAAAGATTAAAACGGTGAAAAGCTCATATCATGTATTTGTGGGTTTTCATATGTCTTAATGAACTAACCGCTAGCAGAAAACTCCTGCTGACATTCGATTACATATCAAGTGGTGTTTATTGTACAGAGGTTTTCTTCATCTTCTTATATACCTATGAGACATAGTTTCGGAACAAAGCTGTCTTCATAGAAATGCCCTCATATGGAATAACCCTATGGTAAATACTACTAAACGCAAAGTACTAAATAATAAAGACAAGTCAACCGATGAGGTTGAAACTTTTAACGAATAAGTTGGGTGGGAAATGTGATACACATACTAAATCACCACCCACCACAATGTGAAGTGTTAGTTCAGATAGGATTAAGTTGTAAAGAAGACAAGAGGAGATATGCTGAAACGCAAACCGATAACCAATCCAAACTGTGACTGATAACCTGTGTTATATCAATAGGGGTAGACAATCTGGCCGGAGTCGTAAAAATGATAGGCATCAGTGACTGAAGACTGGTAATCATGTGGCCCAAAATCACTCACAGAGGTGCAATTATATATATATATATATATATATATATATATATATATATATATATATATAATTGCACCTCTGTGAGTGATTTTGGGCCACATGATTACCAGTCTTCAGTCACTGATGCCTATCATTTTTACGACTCCGGCCAGATTGTCTACCCCTATATATATATATATATATATATATATATATATATATATATATATATATATATATATATATATATAATCATCGTCATGTAGATGCTTCTGAACACTTTTACCAACCTCCAATTACTTTTATTTTTTCCTCTAATACATTTCTGTGTACTTAAATGTCATTATTTTTAAACTCGCTTCCTCTTTATGTACAGGTGTAGAGTGTAGCAACTTGAAATGATACATTTCTAAGATTTTAAAATTCGTGCGTGTGTAAATCTCTCCTTCCTCCTTCTTGATAAAAAGGTACATCTGGAAACACATGAATGAAATAGTAAAAAATTGACTTTTACTACCCGAGCTATAAAAGATTTCAATCATACTCCTCCCAGACTTGTTTAGAAGATTCAAAGAGATGCAGTGAAAACCGAGTGTATTATTTTTTCATAAGACTATGCAACAAGAAATAATATTGAATTTCATAGTATCACCAAAGTTTCTTTTATAAATTATAATGGCTTCTACTAACCCGCATTTGCAGTAAAATATTCCAGAAAATGTGAGACAGTGTGGAATGTTTTAAAGTTTTCTGAAGACTGTTGCCACGACATAGACAAATCTAACATTCCAGGTCAATGGTCACTTTCGACGTTTGTTGCTGTGTGGCTAACATGACCTCATTAAACAAACTGATGTCTCATCAGACCAATTTGAATGATTTTACTAGCGCGTTTCCTCACTTAGTTTGTAGACAAGTACAAAAAGCACTTATAAGTCATTTTCCCTGGGTATAAACCATCCCGTTGGTCACAGGAGCAGTTTCTATCTTCCAGTGTTTTTGTAACTTGACGAAACACTATGCACAGGAGGAACAGTCTTTTATGACATACAGCTGGATTATATTGTCATATTCAGTATCAGTTTTGGTTTCCTCACTCCCCATAACTACTCTGTCACCTCACCTAGTATCTCGAAGCTAATACTTACTTAACATTAATTTACGATGATGTCTGTTACTTACTCTTATCAAACGTGAGGAAAAATCCTAGACATTTTAAACAGTTTTAACATTAATTACTTGGCTGTGGCTAGCATAGGAGTCAAAGAAGCTTGTTTCGTCCTCTTTGGGACTCATCAGCTGGACGTACTTGCACCCCATTCAATGATGTTGTTCTCACTGAGAGTCGAACCTCGTACCCACCGCTTCAAACGCCGAAGCATTATCAACTAAATTATATAGGAGTCCCTACGCCAAGACAGGTTGAACAATCTGATTTAGTACAACAACAAAGAATTACAAGTCTATCAACGAATAGTAATTTTAACTTTAGTTTCATGATCCTGATCTAACCTTTAGGCAGACTGAATAAAAGTAGTACAAACACCAGTAGATTTCCAGATTTTTGTATTTGGTTCCTAATACGCAGTTTTAAAGCTCATGATGTACTAGATCCTTGGAGATAAACAGACTTTAGATATCAATCCATGATGAATACTACATTGAGATCGACCACTCTCCACAAACCACTATTTGAATGTCATGACAAGCATAAACTCTGAAACACGTAGTGTGTTAGAGTTGTACATTTAGAACAATCTGATCATATATGAACTTGTCGAATAATTTATAAGGAACATAGAAAGATAAGCCAATGGAATTATAACTAAGAAAGATAACAAAGACTGAACAAAAACAAGAGACAAAAAAATAGAAAGTCAAATGAGCACCACCAGTAGTATGAAGAGATGAACTTAATTCTTCTAGGGCAGGTTTATTGTGCTCATTAAGGAAAATGAATAATGCACAAAGCCACATTAGCCTCACTTACGAAGTGAACGACAAACTACCATTTTTAGACATATTGTGTAGGGGTCAAATTCCTGCTGGATATATTAGTGCAGAATTTATGCTGATTAGAACTTATCAATAGATGTAAATCAGCATAACGTTGAGACTAAATAATCAGGAATTCACCGATTCACCCCATCATTCAGGGTGAAGCGAATAACCTAATCGTGAAGAAAAGACTCAAATCAGTTGTTAGCAAGATATATTACGCGGCCAGAGTCATCCTAGTGGAGAAGATATAGACCATGCTATAACACAAACCCAAACAGCATTTAAACGAGCGAATCACGTCCCGTTGTGTCGCTGTGTGTCCACACATATATAGGGATATGCAGTTAAAAATGGTTGAGCATATACCCAAATAGCTCCAGGAACAAATGATCTCCAGAAGTTTAATAAGTGCAGATAACAAACGTTCTTCCTCATGGATACCAAAACATATTTTAGAAACTAATCATAAAATTGATATGTAGAAAGCTTTTACTGTTCTGTATAGATATGGTGAAGGATGAATACTAAGATTTATCAAAGAACCTGCTATCCATAAATCCAAGCTCCTTTTATGTATTCAAAAACAATTTATGCTTACATTAAAACTACCCTGGAAGAATTAAGTTCATCTCTTCATACTACTGGTGGTGCTCATTTGACTTTCTATTTTTTTGTCTCTTGTTTTTGTTCAGTCTTTGTTATCTTTCTATGTTCCTTATAAATTATTCGACAAGTTCGTATATGATCAGAATGTTCTAAATGTATAACGCTAATACACTACACATTTCAGATCATCTTCGTTTTTTCGTTATATATATATATATATATATATATATATATATATATATATATATATATATATATATCACTGATAATAATATGCTTATCGCAGGTTGTCTGGATAAGCCTCCTGTTTCCTGATTTTTCTTCATATGCTAGTAGAGTTTGATAACCAAACTAAGTAGATTTATGCGATAGTATGTAGTTCATTAAAAAGGAATTAATGTTGGTACTCGTAATGTTTTCTTGCTTTCACCGTTCATACTGGTTCTACTGAAAAGAGTAGAGGCAAATATTAACACTGTTACATCAAATTAGTAATATCTATTTTAGTTTTGCAATTCATTATATGTTATGATCCTAATCAAGTACAGAAATATATTGGAGTGTAACATCAACATACAAACTAACTTTTGTATCGTATCATATGAAGCAAGTTACTTTTGTTACACTCAGACGTATTTTGACACTTACCAGGATCATAACATACAGTCGAGTTCAAAAGTAAAATACATAGTTGACCGAATAGTCGTTACATATGCGAATGTATTGGTTCTAAAAGATCAGATATTGGCATACTCACTCGGTATCTGAAGAAGTAGTTGTTGAGATGCTGCTTCGATTTTCATTCAATTCTCTTTCATGAATGAAATATGCCTAAAATAGGATGGTATAGTTATGCGTTTTCCAATGTCACCTCTTATTACGTCTATGCTTTGATACTTAGGTTACTTTTCTTGAGAAAGAGGTGAAAAGAATCTCGTGTGTAATCTGTGCAGTATCTGACTCAAATTATTACATGCTTTTAGCTGTGTAACTGACAGCTATCTTCTTAACCCTGAATACGGCGTTGGGCATTTTACGCTGTTCGGAGTTAGCGCTTATCAAACTGAAAATCTGTTGATCTATTTTCGGACAGTTATGATCTCTTCGGTCAGGACAATTCAAGCTCAGGTAAATTGAATTTAACGAATTTAGGTTACAGTATACATTAATTTTCTCATCTTTTCTTATTTACTGGAAGCACTGCTCAATATCTCATTGCCACTCATTTATTTCGGTAATTCCCAGTATATTTTTCAATATTTTATAGCACCTAAATAATTTATAACGTCAACGTTTCACATTTGGACAATGTCTTGGTGTCATCTTCATTCTAGTTTCCTTCTGCACTTCTAAAATATTCATTTATGAACAACATTTGCAATTTTTCTGTCAACTGAACTTCATTAGTTTTGATCATATTGATGTCACTGGTATATCCCCTAATATTCCTATAATTTTGTTGTTGCAAAATCACTTAGAGTGCACTAACATTTATCAGGTTTACATTTTTTTATGCCAAATTATTTTAGGTAGTTGGCAACCTACAATAATCATATGAATAAAATCGATATATATTATTCAACTTCAATAATTCTTCTTTACCATATACCAGACTTTCGTTTTATTATGATTAAGACTTGCCGATTAACTTTGAGGAGAAAATGTATATGAATTTTGTTAAAACTCTGTAAAACCTCTGGCTGATTAGCTATGTAGTAAACCGTAGAAAGAAGAAGCAAGAGTTATGATGCGTGAACATTCTATTTATCTTTCCTGAATAGGTGCCATCGGTTAGTTGTTTTAAAGATGTTTACTATTCTGAACTGAACTAATTATGAAAATTTAGGTCGTTGAACAATGACTTTGTCTTATTATGAGCACTAAATAGAATTTCAGATACCACGTGCTTACCTTATGGGAACAAATCGCAGCTAACTTATAGCTTTGGTGGATCCATCAAGTCTTCAATATGTTGCATCTAATTCACCAGTAAGTACTAACCCTGATTGATTGCTTAAGCTATAACTTGTAATCAAATTCTTGGAAAGTGCGTTTTGAGGTTATTCATCGAAAAACTAGATAGACACTGCTGATTTACAAAACAACTTATAACATCCTGACCGCCAGATTCCCATTGAACAGCCTAAAAGTAGTCCTATTTACGTGCAACCCAAAAGTACATGATTTACTTCCAAATGTTTCGGATTGCATTCCCTAAGTTACTGAAAACAACTATCGAGTTTCACAGAAACCGATTTTTATTCGAAAATTGTTGCTAACTTGGGACAGCTAAAACTTTACGTTGTGCGTGCGTGCATCTGCGTGCTGAAGCTTTTCAAACCTTAAAACAAATGAAATTTTGAAAAAAAAGTAGTTCCAGTTTTGAGTAGATAAGGCCACTGAAATATTGAAATATTTATTCCCATTGTTTCTCTTTAAGTTGTAAGTATTAGCTAGCTGTCAGGCAGTGGAAAAGATCATATTTGAACACTACTTTTAAATAGTTTAGTAAGAAGTGGTGAAATATGGAAATAAATGCAACCAAAAGTTTTATTTAACCTCATCATAAACCATTAATAACTGCACATAAGTAACTGAAAAATCCACCTTACTGGAAAAATACCAATCAAGAAGATATTGTCTTACACTATATCCATGACCAATGACGGATAAACATCGACAATCAAAAACTAGACAATATAAAAGTTCAGGTTGTTAGTAATGATAACAAAGGAAAGCAGTACACTGGAAATCATCAACATTGAAGCAAAACTAGACGATCTGTGCTTCATAAAACAGAAATTCTGAAACTATTACCCTGTGTTAATGCTAACCACGTATCAAGTAAGCCGAATTATTTTTATCAAACTGCGAAGTGTACTAACTTTCAGTATTGTATTACCCACCAAAATAGTCTAAACTGCTTGAATTTATATTGAAAACTCTTGCCCCTTTGGTAAAGCAACAGCAATATTGTAGTTTTATCACTCTGAATCGAAAAGTGAATGTAAACGTATAATTCATTAGCTCTAAACCAATATCTTATCACTTTCACAGTGTTAACAGCTAAGTGGTTTCGTTTCGCAAAACAAGTCTCAAAATTCAAGCTATAGCAGAGAATTAAACTTCAGAAAGACCTAAGCTCCCTCACATAAACTTTAGCCTAAACTACAGTGGAAAAGACTTTTCGAAGATCACAATGTTATCCCTTTAACACTACTAAATTAGGTTTTACTTTCTGCCTAATCGAAAACCGCTAAAATCAAAGATGCACTTCGCTCCTTAAAACATGATAAGAATATACGTAGTGTGAAGGCTGACAATGAAAACACCACAATTGTCATGATCACATCAGATTATGCACAAAAGCCACAGAAATTTATCTGATAGAACTTATGAAATGGTAGAAAAAAAGAAACATAAGTCAACTCTTAGAAAACTACCAAGCAATCTGGAAGCGAAACTGAGTATTTCCTTCTCACTTAATTTGACAACAAAACGTTATGCCTCTTCATGCTTCTGTGACCTCCTCAAGATCTACAGACCAAATATTCAGATTAATCTGATAGTGGATTTTACTAACTCTCCAACAAATAACCTTCCCAAACACATTTTAAGTTTCTTTAAACTATTGCAGGAAAACTTGACAAGTGTTATTAGATTTTAAATAAACTTTATTAAAAAACAAACATTGAAAACGATGTTATTGGGATCAATAAGATTGTCTAGTTCCTCCCTCAAAGAGACCTGAAATCCCTGATGCCTTTTACAACCAGTCATTGTACTCTGAAGAATCAAAAAGAGACATGTTATCATATATGTGAATATCTGGTTGGTTTGAAGAGGCGAAAGCAGTGAACATTTAGAAAGGCATGTAAATAACCAAGGTCAGTGTGCATGCATATTTTCGACATACATTCTGACGCTGATATACCTTCAGTGGTCCTACCACCTTTTCTATTTTTCGCAGAATTAAGCGATCATCGAGGATAGAATCTGAAGGTTATTGTTCAAGATTTGAGAAGCAGATACCAGGTTATATCATATCTCGCCCAAAAATGCTAAATAACTATTCTCTGTTTGTCCCATCAGGCAAAAAGTTGTTAGTGTTTATAAGTAAATTCACTAATACCTATCTACGCATCCTCAGTTTACTTTTATATGGAACAAGGATGCTGATACTTCAACACGTTTATCATCAGCAAGACATTTAAAAGGTGTACCTAAAGCCTTTCTAATCCATGATCATTGAGCTAAAAACAAAATAACAGCGACACTACTCAAAAGATAAGCAAAAGTGAAGGCTGATATCCTAGCCAATACACTTGCTTAGCTTATTAATATTTACCTACTTCGGGTCCAGTAACATTCAGTCTTCACTGATTTGTATGAAGTATGTTAATATAGGGTGTTGATAATTTCTCTCAGTCCGTGAAGCATTCTGGTTAGAAAAATCGCTGTTGTCTTGTTGCATAATTAATACTAACTAGTGGAAGATACCGCTTAGTAGTCAACAGCAGGTGCATTCTAACAATAATCTATGAACTGATAGGTACTATGAAAGATGCTAAAGTAAATATTTCTTTGTCTTCGTAAGTGATTGGCGTAACCATCTGAGAGAATCATAGTTTTGCATACTGACGTTGAAGGTTAGATGAAAGCTATGGCCACGACAGGATTTGAAGCAGTGGCCTTTAGATAAGCAACATATAATTAACTAACACAATTACGACTGTTATACTTAGTTAACTGCAGTTGAATTCCAGTAGTTTTTTCGATGATTTACGCGCACGGTCACACATGAAATACGTATGCAGTTGATGCCTACTCCAGAGGTCATGTTACACTGGTTTGCAACTTGAATCCTAGACAATTGGTCTGGTTGAAAACCTCATTGAAGCACGTTATGTGTACGGCATATATTAAAAAAACGGATGGAAACGTGGATGTGTATAAGTCACGCTAACATTTTTTTCTTAGCAGCTTAGAGTATATTCCGTACAGCTTTCATGCTCCCATTCTTAACACTCATAGTGGTGTTGAGCAGATAATGAGTTACGGTCTAATTATTTCTATTTTTGAAGAAAACTATGGTGAAATTTTGCATTTAAGTCTTACTTCAAACTCCATCTGCTTTCGGACACACACTTCATCCGAAACGAAAATATTCAAAACGGAATTCACAAGGGAATAGACTACCAGTAAAATACTATTACGCAACGAATAAGTGGGTGGAAAACATCCCGAAAAATGATAAAATTAAATACAAACGACTTATGTCCATTTTTCAACAAACATAGGAAGAAATGCATCGCGGATACTGCCCTCAACTTACGCAATTATGACCACAAGAAAATATCAAGGACAAACCATTGAATAAACAAGTGTTATATATGAGCGTTTACGCAGTTATAATATAAGGTCATTAGACCTCTTGCACTGAAATAAATAGAAATATAGTTGAAAAATGCATTTAGTATAGACAAGGCTTCTTTCTTATATCGTTCAGCTAGCAGGCTTGATGATAATGGTCCAGTATTAGGAGAGACACTGTTAAGCAGTGCACTAAATTAGAACAAATACAAATTTCATCACTAATAGCCCTACTTAAGCCCGATCAGTTGGAAATGTCGCCATCCAATCCGTGTAGATACTCACAGCTGCCGTATATAACATTGATCTGTTTACAGACAATATCGAGGCATCCATAAAACAGTTAAACAATAATGCTAAGTTAATGGTTGGTACTAACTAAATTGTCGATAGTAGGAGCACACTAACCAACCAGGAATAATCATTTCAGTTTTATATATCAATTAGGATACGACAAGTATACAAATGCATACCATTTGGTAACAATTTCTCCTAGTGAATGCAGTTTCGAAATTAAAAAACATTACGCTTCTCACTGTTACTTTATTTCCTTCCTGTCATCGTTCTATTGAATCACTACACTGATTAACCTTCACTACTGTCGATAAACGGACAAAAAGATTACACAGAAACACTACATTTCAACATGACACGGAAATACTAAATTGTTTATCTGGTATGCTACACTGTGAAAAAGTATTCTTTACTGAATAAATTTTCGAGGAGAATCTATCGCTCATAATTATATGATTATTAAAACCATCAGCAATTGTTTATAGCTAACAAGTTTAGACGATGTTGAGAAAGAAGTTATGAGAGATATCTCAGCCTCCAGGAAGTTTTTGTACTATGCAACTATGTGTCAGAACTCTTTTACCTTCAACTAGACAAACTATTAACAACAAACAAATAGAATAATATGATTTCGCTTTTCTGTTTCCAGTAGTTTTCTTCTGAGACGATAACAAAACTAAGAATCATATCCAAAAATATTAGTGATTGCTAGAAACCTTTAGCGTTCTTCCACTAACCTCATACACTTCTTAAGTCAGAAGTCAGTTAGTATCACACAATTAAGTGTGAAATGCGATATATACCCATTATGAAGCACAATTTTCTTTAGATTAGTCCGTGAAAGCAGTATTTCATAATGAATAAACCAGTTGCCATGATAAAGACAGCTAGTTAAAAACAATGTCGAAATAATGCAAAACTTATACAAACGACTAGATGCATAGCAAAGAGTAAATAGTATTCTACCTAATAAATAACACGATACAAAGCTATGTCACTTTGAACCTGTAGTCAAATGAGGTTGAGTTAGCATATCGGTAAGTACTACAACAATTTTTATATATTTGTCTATACAAAGAAATAAAACATCCTATGTATAGATTAGAATTTACATTGTTGGTACAATTTGATGAGTTATCATTCTTGAGTTATAACCGTCTTCGATAATATTATTTCCTCTATCCAATACTCTGCCTGTACGTCAATTTTGTTTTGGATTTACCAACAAAAATGTTTAAGCGACTGTGTCTTGATATAAAAATACCATAGTAAGTTAACTTATTTCTCATCAATAGTATTTGGTGTCAGTCAGAAGAAATTCTAGATCTTATCAGAAACGATTTTAACCTTCTTACATCTTCGAGATATACTTCATAGGAACGTTACTTTAGAAACTCTCCACACTTCGTACAAATTCAATGCATTTATAACCATCAGGAATTCAAGAAATCGGTTCAAATTTACGATGTTATCGGTGTACAATGTCCACGGGATCGAAACGATAGATTCAGTAACCGGAAGTTGAACGTGAATATTTCTGAAATAAATGAATAAGCGTCAAAGATTAAGTGATCACTCAGCAGTTTAATGGTTAACAATGAACTATTTCCTGTTCTAATACGTACGTGTAATTTTGAAATGATGGAAAACATTTGCAGCTCCGGATGAGGATGATGGTGGTTTGGTGCTCTCTTAGCTTTTATATTTCGTAGTGAACAAGAAAACCATACACATATATCTAATATTGAACAACAATAGCAATCATCCTACAGTCCACAAGAAATGTTGTGTACAAACATTACTCTCAAGAGCAAAAACATATTGCAGTACTGAAGCACTACGGAAAGCCGAAGAAAAATATCTGTACAAAGTGTTCAAAGATAATGATTATCCACCCAAATTTATCAAAACGTGTTTATCAGCAGGACAGAAAACAGGGCAACTGCCTCAAAGCAATAGGCAAGTTATCATACCCAACATCAAAGATATCTCACAAACAGTAAAACGATTCCTACGTTCTTTGGGAATCAGAATAGCGTACAAACCGACGAAACCACTACAGAGCATGTTGTGCAAACCAAAGGAACTATTTTCAAAAGAAACCAGGACAAATAAAAACTACAAAATATACTGCGAAAATTACTCACAACATTGCTTTTGCCAGTATAGCTAGAAACTGCTCTAAAAATTCATGAACACCAACTAGCAGTAGAGTGAAATGACGCAGCTACCTTGGTTTCAATGCGTGCAGACAATTACAACCACAAAAGTAACTAGGAAGAAATCATCTAGAAATAGGTTCGAAAGCTGCAAGGGAATCTCTAAAAGCATGGCATCAAAAAACATCAATTCAGATTTGTGGATAAAGAACTAATCTACAAATCTGTATAGCGAGAAAACAGTCATCTACCAACAAAAGGTAAATTCAATAAAAACTAACAATCTGAGCGAAGAGATATTTTTTCTCAATTAGTTCTTCATCGATGGCTCTACACTAATACATAGCATTTCCAAAACATAAAATTACATACCAACCTAGTGGTGAGAGTTGTTTAACGACAGGTTATCAATCTCAAAGTATCATAACGGTGGTAATTGATCAGGTAGTTGAGACAACAACTAAATCATAGATTAATTATAGTAGAAAGATTTTGTAAAATTTCAAACAGGTTGTTGTGCAATTGATGCTTTGTATAATAGCAACTAACGAGGAAAGAAAATGAATTGTTACGTCAATTGGTAAATTGTTGACGGTAGTTAGAGACAGCAGGGGGAGAACAAGATGGCCAAAACTGTAATAATAATGACAATAATAATAATAACGATAATCAAAACGATGATGATAATAATAGAGATATCAAAATATTAGTTATAATCATTTGTGGGATGAATGAAAGGAAGGGTCTAGTTTCGATAGGTAAGCTATACAGATGGCCAAGGCAAAGAAAGAGGCTGTAGAAATATCTTCTGAACATACAGACTTGGGTTGTTTAGGTGGACACAGATGGCTTCTGCTGTATCTAAAAGACAAACTCGTAAAGCATTGGTGAAGTTAGAAGGAACATAATAAATAACTCCAAAGGCGTGAATATCAACGCAGCTACCAGTGTCAATCAAATGAGAGAGTATTGAGCTTCGTATTGACCTGGTGTACTCTTTACTTAGCCATGAGGAATAATGCTCGGCGATTTGACGACGGACCTGCATAACTGTACGTCCAATGTGACTAGCTCTACAGAAGCAGTTGGACTAATGAATGCATATAGAAGAGGCGAAGTCAGGTAGTCTGTCTTTGATTCAGGTGGTCAGCGTAGGCAGACTGTAGAATACACAACATGAATTTGCTGCGTTAAATGATCTTTTTATGGTATTTCTCAGTCACTATCACAATTTTGTTGATGTCACCTCGAAATTGTAGTCCTAGGAACAACGGTTTCTTGGAGACTGTTGGTATCCTGGTTTTCATATTAGACGTGTCCATATTTTTTTTGCCGTAAACGTTACTGGATATCAGTTACTACTGAAATCATGGATAATTTGAAGTTCTTCATCAAATGTATCGTCTGAATAGATAAGTCTTGCCCGATGGATCAAACATTTGACTAGATTTCGTTTATATTACAAGGGGACGAAACTTAAGAAGTGGGCCTGTTGACATTGATTTCCGATATACGCTTCTTTTTGTAGCTTCATCCGCTTCCTTGTCAATCACACATCTAAGGTGATACTGTCGTAACTTTATCTCTCAATGGTGAAGGTTATCGCTGGATTGACGCCATAAAACCTATCTAGTATAATCCTTGCATCGTTCTCGTTATTCATAATCAAGAGTGTATCGTCTGCATAACGCCAGTAAAATTCTAACCTGCTTATTATACTTTCCACAGGGCTATTTTCTAATTTGGCTACGAAAATATCTGCTAAGACTGGGCCTGGTGGTAACGCCATAGCAACACCGTCAGACTGTTTATAGAATTCCTTGTTGAAGGGATAGTTTACATTCATCGTACAATGTAAGAGAAGCTCATTCAAGGTGGATACCGTAACTCCAATTTCAATATTTCTGTTTGTCAGCTCACTACATATGAAGTCTACTGTTCCCATTACAGGGACATTTGTGAATAAAGACGATACTTATGAGGATATCATAGACTTATTATTCGCATTCTAATCTCTTATCTTCTCAATAAATTGAAACGTATCTTTGATGCTGTGCTTTACAACTTCCTTATGCAATCGTTGCAAGAGTTGTACTAGCCATTTCGCTGTCGCATGATATGAAGAGTTCGACATGTCAAGAATTGATCTCAGCGATAATCCATTCTGATACACTTTTGGTAAACCGCATAAGCTCATCGTTTACATGCAGCAGAAGCCATCTGTGTCCACCTAAACAACCCAAGTCTGTATGTTCAGAAGATATTTCTACAGCCTCTTTCTTTGCCTTGGCCATCTGTATAGCTTACCTATCAAAACTAGACCCTTCCTTTCATTCATCCCACAAATGATTATAACTAATATTTTGATATCTCTATTATTATCATCATCGTTTTGATTATCGTTATTATTATTATTGTCATTATTATTACAGTTTTGGCCATCTTGTTCTCCCCCTGCTGTCTCTAACTACCGTCAACAATTTACCAATTGACGTAACAATTCATTTTCTTTCCTCGTTAGTTGCTATTATACAAAGCATCAATTGCACAACAACCTGTTTGAAATTTTACAAAATCTTTCTACTATAATTAATCTATGATTTAGTTGTTGTCTCAACTACCTGATCAATTACCACCGTTATGATACTTTGAGATTGATAACCTGTCGTTAAACAACTCTCACCACTAGGTTGGTATGTAATTTTATGTTTTGGAAATGCTATGTATTAGTGTAGAGCCATCGATGAGGAACTTAATGTTTGCGCACTGCCGAGGAGTCCCACGCTTGGACGAAACAGCTGTCGAGTGTTTCTTCAACTCATCTAGCCCATGATGAATACCAACATGTCGAACATTCGTTATGCTTAAGGATTTTGAAAATACACAGGATAGAGAGCTAACATTTTCACGTAAAATAACATTAGTAAACGACTATCCACTTGGATTCACTGGCTATAACTTAGAAGAAAAGGCACAAATATAAAATTTACCGACCACCTCAAAGAAAACTCTTCATACGAGCCTGAAATTCATAGGCGATTTTGCAGCTGAAATCCTAAAAAACCGTTTCTCAAGACCTTTAAGGGAGACATTTCATACAACTAGGCTGAAAATCACGTTCTTGCTTCAGTTTATTAAGGACAGAAGAAAGCTTTAGCCACATTGTCTATCAGTTTACTTGTCCATGTGGAGCAACGTAAATCGATTGTACAAAGTATCAAGTCCATAAACTTATTCTGGAGTATTACCCATCGTGATTAATCACAGCAAACTGAACAAATATTAACAGTTCCATTATTGAACACTGTGTCATCTCTGGACATCTGCCCTCTCTTAATTGTAGATTCAAAGTAATTTACAGAATGCCTTATCTCAATTTCGAAGAATTTTGACTGTTTCATCCACGCACACCTGCATTCGGCGATTCACAACTTTAAACTCAACCTTTGTTCAACTCAGTTATGGCGACAGAAAGTTCAAACTTCTATCATTTATCACTTGAGAGGGTTGATGGGAGATCTCCACTCCCCTTTGAGTATGTTTAGACAGTGACCACGCGATAGTTCGAACATCCTAATATCTGAACTTAATTGTATGTATAAAAACTACAGCAACCAAACCATCACGATTGCAGATCGATGATGGGAATACTACAAACGCCTTCAACAAAGAACTGACTGGAAAGTTATTAAAGCATCATAATGTCAGTCACTCAGTAGAAGTCTGTCATCATCGTCAGCCTGCTGTAGAAAACAGTGGTAAAGACCATAACTAACTCGCAGAAAGACGTTGGAAAGAGTTAGCGAATGCAATCAACTCCTGAATCAATGCATTTGCATGAACACATCCCTGCAGACTCCACTCGCATAATGCGAGGAAACAATTCAAATGCAGACTGATGAGAAGTCTACGTAATGACCGTGAGTACTGCAGTAAGAAAAGCAACGATGAGAGGTAACAGTAGACAGTTATTTAGACTGATCAAGAAAGCTGGGAGGGGGTGGGGGGTTAATGTTTAGTGATAATATAGCAAAGGATAAGTGCATGATTTACCCACGGGAAAGACGACTGAAACAACGGATGGATCACTTCAAGGAATAGCTCAACTGGAATCTATCTACTATTCTGCTGCTAGTCATGAAGTTGGATCCTGAATGATAAATTGAAGTAGGGCTTCCAACTTCTGCAGAGACTAGAAAGGCTGTAAACATTATCAAACGAGGAAGGCAGCAAAACTAGACAGGCTAGTACCTGAGGTAATCAAAGATGGCGAAGGAATACTATTGGTCAGGTTGGATGGTAATCAGATACAATGTCCTCCGACTGCTCTCAACCTATCTGCCTTCAAGAAAAGAGGAAAAGTCTCTTACGGTGATCACAGCAGAGTTAGTCTCACGAAGATAGTCTAAGATCCCAGTTTCTTTAATTACTAGACATTTAAACGAAGCTCAGGAGCAGACCTGGTCGCGACACATTAACCAACAGCCACACTAAACAGCGTCAGATACTATCTGTATTTCTTGACTTGAAGGTAGCATTTGACTCCGACCACTGAGGGCTCTCACGAATGTCTCTCACTGAAAGGGATATTCGGTTAACATCCTGTACTCGAACATTTGTGAGCATATCAAAGGTTATGAAGTTATCAGTCAAATGGTATCCGTGAAAGATATCCCATCTCTCCATCCTTATTTAATTGATCAATGAAATACATAAGGTCTCTCTCACCACCCAGCTTCACTGAGATTGACCTTGTCACAGGAGACTCCTTAATGAGTACAGAGCACCCATATTACAAAGTCCTGTTAGGTGAAGATGTTGACAACATGCAGTCTTCTGGACATCTTGAATGGCAATTTGAGAATGTTTAAGATGCGTTTCTAACCACTCAAACGCAAACTGTTTCTCTATGACTGACATAAGTTAGCACCCCCTACAACAGTAGGAAGTAAGCTGGTTGGGCGTGTTGACCGCACAACTTATTTAGTAAGTCGTATCAACCCCGATGGGTTAATGATGGACGAAATGTCTGCACAAATATAAAGGGTTTATCTAGCTTCCGCCAACTTATGTCATTTATGACGCCGGTGAGATCGTCTATTTAAAGGCCGAGTGCACTGAGCTGCTGTTTCCTCTCTTCTACTACAAGGGTACCAAACAATAGAAGATATGAAGTTTCAGGTGTTTAACCATAGTTGCCTTATGTTACGGTACAACTACATAAGTAACATGAAAATCACTGGTAGAGTTTTAAGCGGAAGATAGTCAATTTATGAGGTTGAAAATTGTTACCGACAGTGGTGGCTGGGATATATGCTATGCCCACCTAAACACCGCCTCACACCACGTTGACTGAATCAGGTTCGGGCTGGATTGAAGTTAGAGACAACCAAATTAAAATATGACATCAGTCCCTGAAGTTTTTTACTTTTAATCTAAGTTATATCGGGAAGTGTGTAGATTTGCCGGTTAGGGTTCCCAAGACCACCGAAATTAATGGCTGGAGACCCTGGTTGGTATGGCTCAGATATGATCGCAATGGCATGGATGTACCTACACATTATCGTTATCTTAAAGGTCATACTGAATTTCACTGTTGTCTCATCCCCCACCCATCTTTGTTCATGACTTTTTATCACTTTTGGTTACCTCCTTCTTCATTGCTCCGTCTTTCATCGTAATACATACTAGCTTGATGTGCTGGTACGAAGCGTAGCAACCCGGACAGTAACACAGTATAGCTAGACCCTAAGTTAATATTGACTGAGTAGTTCTTCAAAAACATTACGTGAACTCAATAGCCTTACCATGATCACAGTAGTAACTTCGTTTTACCATTACAAACGTTTTACTATACTCTTGAACAAAATAAGAATCATGTGACCCTATCGACTACTAAGGGACTGCTACTTCTTTCCACTGATTATAAATACGATGGTACAGCAAATGAGATCGTCGAAAAGACATTTCCCTTCGCTGTAACATCTATGACATAATGTGAGGATTCCTCGTTCGTAACATAAACGAATGGTTGTAGACTCTTGGTTACATGGCTGAAAATCAATAATAATGATGCTGAAGTATTTATTCTTCAACGTCTTCAAAATCTAGAATATTTTCACTAACTTTCAGTTTTAGATTTTCTCCTTCTCATACATTTTTGTTTACTTTGATGTCGCTCTTCCATTATCAATTCCTTGTTTGAATACTGCTGTGAAGTGTAGCAGTTTGAAGCAATTTACCTCTGTATGAGGTTCTACGTTGACTACGTTTGGCTGTCTGTTGATAAAACTGTCCTTGTATAGACAGACGACTTAGCAATACCACTGAACTGATTATGTGCTGAAATTGACAATAGGCGTCGACTTGCAGGTCGTTTGCGGAGATCCAGTGCTTATTAGTGGATGGTTCACTGAAGTTACAAGTAGTAAAATTCGTAATTCTTGTAGCATCTTGTAAAACAGCGTTTGTTTACTTGCTTTGGACGACTGGCAGATAGCTGAGTTTATCTCGTTTTAATACAGGCGATTTTCTTACGCCGGTTTCTCTAGAATGGCGACTTTTAGCACTACCCAAACTTAACATTAACTTAGCACACAAGGAATCACGATAAAAGTTTAAATAGGAAGTCCATAAAACCAGTTAGTACAAGGCAACGACTTCGATATGAGTTCATGTTGACTACAAATGGGTTGTGATTCACACAGAACTCCCGGAGATGATATCCATTGTTTGGTGATAAGCACAAATGAAACATACTTCTGAAGTCACAGATGATGAACTCATTTGAAGTTATTTACTAAAAATTTGCACACCGTACATCAATGCAGAGATTTCCAAGTTCAAGGTGCAGACGTTGACGGTAGCGGTCTGCAACACTACACGTGATTTAAGAATAGCTGTTATATATGACACTGGGAAAACAATTTCCTAGTAAGCCGAAACGACAAAGACAGATCAGATGTTCAAATAACACCGACCAGCTGAGAGGAATAAAGACAAAAGTAAAAGATAACAATAAAACACCATGCAGTTGAGATACATATTATAATAATAATAATAATATAATGACGGGGATTTCTACAACTGCACAATTGTTTGACACAGTAGGTTTGATTTTTTCCGGGGCTAAACTGGAAGTTCAGAATTTTTTATCATAAAATACACCTTCATCTGTGTGAAAATTGATATACGACATGGGAGTCCAAAAACGAACTAGGTGGTGGTTATCTTACGTGAACGCTCCCTGAGCTTTTTAATTCAGTTTGAACCCATAAAAGGGGAAATAGTCAGAAACAGCAATTCCGAGATATTGGTGTTTCTCAGTTATTGCTAAATACCATGAATTGAAAGTTACGAGATCACTAGATTATGCCTTACATAAACTTAGTGACACCTTACGACCGTTCGAATCACGTCTTAGAACCTGGAAATGACAATTCATATGGTGTTACCCATACCGACCAACAGCTGAACTGTAGTGGATAATATTCAATGCCAACTTTTTGACGGGCTTTGAGTAAGATGCTCATCTGTTAAAAAAAAACTGATTGTATTTACACCAATGATACTTAACGCCTATTGAATAGAATGTATTGCATAAAATTCTGTATTCAGTATGCAATTAGCAGTTGGTAATTAGTTAAAATAGAGCAGACTTATTTACTTCTTTCCATTTTTATAAATCCTGAACATCTTGTTATTAGCACTTTTCTCCCCAACCACCTCGTACCCCCTTATTCATTTTTCCTAATCAGTTTTGAGACTTGTCCATATTCAAACTTATGCACTTTTAAGTAATGCTCAAAGCTGTACTGTCTCTCTAAAGTAAAGATACAAAGTGAAGCGTCAATTCCAATATCAAAATACAAACGGTTGAATTTCATTAAATGTATTCGACTATTCAATTACGATGTCCACTGACAACTAGTAATTGAGTCATTCAATAGAATAATAATAGCTCAAAATAATTCCATCTTCATTTCGAGTTGTTAACATGAAGACAAGAAATACAGAAAATAATTCACTTCAGAATAATTACATGATAATAACTACAATGGTAATAAAGATCTGGGCATAGAGAACCAAGTTTAAGTTAAATATGCTGGAAATAATGTATGAAAAACTAAGATGAAGCTTCTCCTACCTCTTAATGAGAAATCAGAAATTTGTGAAACTCGATATTTTTATACTAAACCAAGAAGAAAAATAACCTAAACAGTCTCCCGAAGATTACGCACATGGGAAATATGCAGTAAGTAAGGAAAGTTAAAAGTTACAGATTGTGTGGGAATGTGAGTATGAAGCTGTACAATGAAACTTATTCGTCTAAACTCACTCTAGTTTGTAATCCAAGACATTACGAAGTACGATTAGTAACTTTCGAGTCATCATTAGCAATGGACTCAGTGTCTTCGAATGCGGTGGTAACGTTTGGTCTGTAACCAGGTTTCACGTACACTTTATCATCAGTTGATGGTGGAGGCCAAAGATAGAGAAGGTGTTCATAGAGACAGCGAATTCCAAAAATGAACAATGCTTGTAGAGCATATTGAGCTACAAGAGCACCAAAACCTCTATAAAGTCCCAAAAATCCAACAGGCAAGTCCAAAGTAGAACGTAGTGCGTCAAAGAAGCCATCATATGATGATACAATGGGAACAACCACATCACCAGTATCCATATTATCAACCAAAGTACGAGTCCCCTGCACACACAAACGAAGTACTAATGTTTCTACCGGATAAAGTATAACATCTGCTGCAAAATTAGCCGTCATTCCAACTAGCAAGTCAGTGTAGTAACGATTGTAAATAGCCTGCAACGCAGTATCTTGACGTTGATAAGCCAAAGTAGCCATATCGGTTGTATGACGTTCACTGGCAGAAGGCGCATTAATACTTGGCGTTGAATAATGTGTAGCATATCCCGGAGAAAACTTGTTCTGACTGAAAACCCCGGTCTAGAATTTATTTGGGAAAATAATTTTCATTCAGAAAGCATAGAAGAAAGCTCTCAAGTTCAAACGAAGACAAGGAGAAAAATAACTTTTACAAAAGTTACAAGTAGAGAAAAACCACGAAAAATAAGTGATGCGGGTGAAAGATTCGCAAACTGCTATACAATGTGAAATGAGGACTTTACAAACTAGTGTAACCAAACAGATAACTAGCATAATCGCTTCCCACAACACCAAACTGTTACCATCAGAAATTGTTTCACAGCTAGACAGTAACAGGGTATGATTTTTAACAATAAGCACAGATACTGAATTGCGTAGTATGCCATTTTAGCCGGAATGCCTTGACATGATCGAAGGTGAGATAATCCCGGTCACCCTCTCGAAAAACTCGCACATGTTTCATCATCATCATCATCATCATCATTATCAACATAGGACCAGGCATTACTACGTAACGGTCCGAGTTGCCACACCTCATATCAGCACATCAAGTAAAAAGGTAGTGAGGTGAAGGATTAAGATAAGTGAATGCGGTCAAAAGAAATATAAAGTACGAGAAGAAAGGAAAGAGGAGTGACAAAATGGTGAGATTCGGTATAGTGTTGTTAAGATGAGGATAATATGTGTATACATCTGCGCCACTGACTTCGGTTCTGAGCCATATCACCTAGAGTCTCCAACCGCTGGTTCCTCTTGTCCCGTGGACCCCAACCACCTAGTCTGCATCGTCCTACATGGCTTAAACCAACAGTCAGAGACTTCATACATTGGTGCCATGTTTTAGTCTGGCCACCTCGGGCCTTTTTCCAGCCTGAACCCACCTCAGCCAACATTGTGTGACGAGGCAATCGGTGACTAGGCATACGTAGTACGTGTCCCAACCAGCCATCTCAGTCGATGAAGGTTCACAACCTCGTCGACTGACACGTTCACGTTCATAACACCTGCCAGGGAAGTTCATATAACAATGAAGGGTGAAAGTAAATGTTGGGCACTATTACCGAATATGTGCACATGGAAAGTACACCTAGGAGAGTTGGAATACCCTGATTCCAAACCAGTGTTGCACATGGGCCGAACCATCCAAAATGGAGGAATGACGTATGAACCTACCCTGGTCATCTGCTACCATGAGGACGCAGCAACTAACGTCGTTTCACAGCCTTATGGATCGAAAGTCATGTCAAAGGCCCAAGAAATGGTACCTTAAGACAACCATCTGCTACGTTCCGGTAATCCGAGTAGTATCACAGACCACGCACAATTTGTGAATCGTCATTATCAATGGGGACTTTAAAGCTTTCACTAAGTCTCTAAACTAGAAACAAAATCCGGTATGTACCGAACGTTTTAATTAACCGTCCGATTTGTCAACCTTACATAGTCGTTATTTTACATCCGAAGTATACTGTTTTTCGTTAAGTTTTTAAATCGCATCCAGATGCATATTCTTTTCGCTTAACAACTTATCATTGGCGATTTCGGTCTGTCTACAGCTTCTTCAGTTGCAAACAGTTGCTTCCACAAAACTGTCCTTCAGTGTGATATCTGATACAACTATTCTGAAAATGTGCACACTGTCTCAGATGGTCACCATCAACGTTCGGACTTCGATGTAGATCGGAAACTAAAGGAAAGTTTCACTGAGACTCTGAGAAGCCTTGGTACTGATATGTGCTGAGTTTTACAGAATCGCATACATTACCTCAGTGAGACATTTTGAATAACTTTCCTACGTGTCAATTCAAAAGGCGTATTCACAGTGCGCTTATCCGGGGACATTGCGGCATCAGTAGCGAGGCTTACTGGTGCTGTTGTCAAACCAAGCACCACAGCCAAAGCTGCACTAGTCCGCTGGATCCCTATCAATAGTCATCTGAGCAGCTGGGTTAAATTTTGAGTGGATTGAGAAGTAGTTGTTAGGAAAAACAACCTTCCCTCGTCAACTATCCAAAGCGGGCTAGACTCAAGTCTAGCTATCCAGCTCCAATAAAGTTTAGATGAGCATTGGCTACATTTAAAAGACTCCAGAAAAAGGACAATTATAGATACATGTAGCTTCGAAAAATGTTACACTAATAAACACTGTCTGTTAGCTCTCTACAACGTCTTGAAGCTCGTTGATGTATTCCAGCAAACAAGTTGCAGAGGCTCTTAAGGAACTTAAAGTGACCGAGACTTGCCATATTTCTTGGCCTGAAGGCAGCATTTGACTCTGTTGACCATGGTGTTGTGGCAGTGTTTGACTGTGAAGAGAGTACCCAGTAAGTATACAACGCTTATCGCCAGTGATTTGTGTCTAATGTCACACAAACTTGAAGAACTACAAGTGAAAACTAACAAGTTGACAGAAGAGGCAGGGTAACGAAGACGGGACTTTAAGTTAAAGTAGAGAAGATAGAGGTGATGAAGATATCGCACCAACAACTCCAACAACAACAATAAACTCCAATCACCATCAACAGGAGAAACTTAAAGGGAGTAACCTCCTTCACCTATTTAGGAGGCACTGTTTCAACTACAGGCGGCACAGTTGAGGACGTCAAAGCCAGCCAGGATCGGAAAAGCAAGACAGGCGCTCATTAGCCTGAAACCAGTGTGGAGATCTTCTGCACTCAGCACAAAGAACAACATCCGGATTTCCAACACCAACGTCAAGTCAGTGCTCCTATATGGTTCAGAGACTTGGCGCGTTACGAAACGGATTTCCAACCAACTGCAGACATTCATCAACAACTGCCTACGCTGGCTCGATACTGAAGCTCAGATGGCTAGAAAGAATAAGCAACAAGGAACTCTGGTTGGGCAACGAACCAACCAAGAACATATCACTCAACAAATATGCAGAAGAAAGTGGAAATAGATTGAATTTGGCATACGCTGAGAAGGCCGACTGGGGACATCACGCGCCATGCCAGCTCTCGAGTGGAACCCAAAGAGGAAACGGCGAGTTAGGCGTCCCAGCTGAGGGTGACATGGAGATCATGTGTGGATAAAATGAGAGCTTGTGGGCTGTCGTGGAGCGAGGTTCAAAAGTTTGCAGAGAACAGAGTGCACTGGAGACGTGCTACTGAAGCACTATATTCCACTATGAACCCAAGGGACAAATAATAATCATATAATCAAACCATTCTACTCAAAACTCATGCTGTCATGTAAGGGCTTGTAGAGAGTTGTCATCGGAACTGACGACAACTAGCGGTGTCCACCAAAGATGCCTACTGTCACCGTTCCCATATTGGTCTTCGTCATAGACGTACTACTGGACATAACCTTAGGTACGTCTGACTTCACCATACTCACCATAGGTTATTTAGTTGGTTTTTAGTATGCAGACGATATTGTCACAATTGTGAAGACGCAGAGCTTCCTGCCGACTGCCTCCAACCAACTGACATCTACTAATGTGCACCGCGATGCTGAGCTTCCTAGCTTGGTTGCCACATTGCAAATATGATCGATAGAATTCGGTCTGCACTCAGGACTAGACAACATGAAATTGGTTGCACTCCCATGACCAATCAATACATACTGAACCACTGAATTGCATAGTGCTTCTACAAAGTTAACAGAAGCCTGTCTCTACACATGTCTTGGGTGGTGAATCACTGGAAGCTACCAAAAAGTTTGTGTAACTGTTGGTGAGTGCTAATGAAGGTGTAAATGATGAGGTTCAAAACTTTATGTCGAAAGCCAGAGTAGCATACGTCAATCTGAGCCACCTTTGGAGCCGTCACGATGTCAACCTTCCTTGAAAAGTCGAGTATACAACGCGTCTGTACAGGCTGTTCTGTACTACGCTTGTGAAAACTTACCTCTCCGAAGATGACTCAACGTTTTCAATCACCGTTGTCTCTCCAGGACTGCCCATATGTGATGGAAACACCGTAATGAATCCTGAGATAAGGTGGTGTGTATTTAATAATGATGGGGGTCGTCATTCCTTGAGTGTGATCATTTCGGAACACCGGTTTTGGTGGCTCGGGCATTTATTACGCACGTTGTGTTAGCGGCTCTCACCAGGAACTTTTCACTTGCCCTCGAATTGGCTGCAAGAAGGAGAGAGGTGGCAAACGTGTGACGTGGAACCATAGGATGAATGATAGTTTTGCCAGGTTAGCATCTGAAGGTACCTCAATATTTCCTAGATGGGGTCCGAGGGTTCATGAAACTCAATGATTCGAAATGATAGTATATATGGGTTCAGAATAGAAACCAGTGGCGATAGTGCTACAGTGTCCATGTTTCGTCTATTACTCAAAAGTAGGACGAAAGTAGTGAGTGTTTCCTTGGATGTACACCACGACTGCTTCTTTAATAGCCCACTTCTGCTTTTGTTTCCATTCTGTCTTCCGTTTTCTGCATCTTCGTAATGTTCCTCTACTATTTTGCAGCGCATATCTCTTGGCTCTAATGCTGTACCAAGTTTTCATTCCAATAAATATAATACAAAAACGTCCGTTACCACTGTAAGAAAGTGCTTTGAATAACCACCTGAGTACAACCACTCTTTGCTCCACGGTTTCATGTTAAAATTAACCAACCACTTCATCTTTCCTATCTGTGAATTAGTCAAGAAAATTAGATACTCAAGGAATCAGGTCAGTATACCCAACCACTAAGGCAGTAAACCAAAGAAATCAACCTCAATGAGGAACAATCTGTCACTCATCAAGAAAAAGATCACGTGACTGTGAACTTTGACATTAATGTTGCCAGCCCTTAAAGTAAAATTGGTCGGATGTTGTCGAATGTTACTGCTTTACAACTACTGTTTCTTGATCTGATGGTGCGGCGGATGTCACTGAGTTTTATCTTTGATCCCTTTATTACACACTATGAAATTGCCAGAACGCTGGTTCTATCTACCAATAAGGGTACACCAGCTGACTGACAAAGAAGAAAGGTATAATCTGCCAACCTGAAATCGAAAACTTGATACCGAATTTCACTAACGAACAATAAAAAAAGAATAAAACAAAACAATCCATCCTGGATTTTCGGACTTTTGTCTATAATGACAATAACAATAAAGTTTGAAACAGTTTGTCCCTTTTGTGAATTTCGATAGCGTAATTAGAAGACGAAGTTTATTTGAGCAATGTGATGTATTTGTGCAATACATTTCGAAATGTATTGCACAAATACATCACATTGCTCAAATAAACTTCGTCTTCTAATTACGCTATCGAAAATAACAATAAAGGATCTCTCTGCATGCTGCCTTTATATAATCAATACCATTAGTCATAAACAGATATGCGATCCTTCATGTTTAAAATATAGACAACAGGAAATAACTAGCAAACTTGAGAATAGTGGTTGTAAAATAAATCAACATTTTTTAGTAACGAAGTATGTTATCATAACTGAGTCAAAAACACTTTCAATGTTCAACTTTTATGAACCTCTTACTATCTTCAAAACTCATACGTAGAGACAAAAGGCAGTATCATTATATCCACGTGCGCAACCCTACCACTCGGTCACAACAATTGGCGACGGGGATTGTTTGGTTGACAATGTCTATCTCGTTGGATGATCTTAAATCGATTTTACAACTGCAGCAGGCTCAAAATGAAGCAGCTCAAATGGAATTAATTGAAGCCCTTACTCAAAAATTTTCAAGTCAAATGCCTTCAGCATCCCATTCAGATAAATATGAAAGCATTTCCAATTCTGTCAATGAGTTTAATTATGATCCTATGTCTGGCCTCATTTTCGATTCATGGTTTAATCGCTATGAAGATGTCTTTCGTATTGAATGCTTCAAATTTGGTGATGCAGCCAAAGTTCGTCTATTATTGCGCAAACTTGGCACTGTTGAACACAACAAATATGTCAATTTTATTTTGCCGAAAAATCCCCGTGAGTTATTTCTTGATGAAACAGTTGGTGTTCTTTCTCAGATATTAGGCAAACAGTCATCCCTGTTTAATATTCGTTATCAATGTTTTCATTGTCTCAATTACCTGCTGATGATTATCTGACGTATGTTGGTAAAGTAAATCGAGAATGCGAGAGGTTTAAGCATAATGAAATGACGGCGGACCAATTTAAATGTCTAATCTTTATTTGTGGTTTGCAGAACCCTGAAGATGCCGATATTCGGACCAGAATTCTGTCACGCATAGAGCAAGATCCGAAAATGACACTGCAGATGGTGAAAGCTGAATGCCAACGCTTGATCAATCTGAAGCATGATGCAGATATAGTACAGCAAAAGTCCCAGCCGTCTGATTTGGTTTCAGTCAATGCAGTGAAAACCCCACACTCTACAGCCAAGCACATGCAACGTAAATCAAAATCGTCAGGCAAACCTCCTACTGTCAAACCTCCTTCAGTTTGCTGGTATTGTGGTTCATGGCATCTTGTAAAGTTTTGTCCCTTCAAGATGCACAAATGCCAACAGTATCACCGTTTTGGACACAAAGAGGGTTACTGTCCCGCAAATACAAATGCTCCTATGCGGACAAAACGTCCTTTTGTCAAACCGAAATCACCCAGCAAAATTCAAGGTATCTACACGACTTCCAGAGCTGATGTTAGGAACAAAAGAAGATATGTCAATCTATCTGTTGATGGTAAACCTATTCATCTGCAGCTGGATACAGCATCTGATATTACTTTAGTTTCTCGAAACACATGGTGCACACTTGGGTGCCCACAGGTCCAGCCAACTGACCATATCGCTAGGAATGTTTCTGGAGATATCCTAAAACTGGTCGGTGAGATTAGTTGCCATATTCAGTTGGGTGATCCTAAATTCAATGACGTCGGTTACCTAACAAATCGTCATGATTTAGACGTACTTGGTTTGGATTGGATTCACAAACTTGATATCTTGAATGTTCCATTAAATTCAATATGTTCTGATACGTCACCCTCTCATAACGAGGTTTCATCTTGTAAGCCGGATAAGTCTAATTCAGAACACTCGCTCCAGAGGCATGCATCATTCTCTGTTGCAGACGATGTATTAAAGGTAAGGGGGGAAGAGGCGACGAAGAAATTTTTTGAGCGTTTCGCTGTCTCACCCTACGGAAGCATATCATCAGCCCCGAGTCAGTTATCGCCTGCAGAAGGCCAAAGCACTTCCAAACGGACCATAAAAAGAAGTCGTACACTCTTTACTGGGGGAGGTGAAACGTAGCGACAAGAAGGCAGCCAATAGGGGAGTTGTTTTCAAGTCATGATCAGATCATTTTCAGGGCATGATTTATGCATACACTGACATGAGAACCTGACTGGAGAAAGTCAACCTCATACAGGAAATCTGATTAGTTCATTTATGGCTTCACTTTCCGAGAGTTTTGTAAATACAAATATGCCATGTATCTGCCTAATAAAGGTTGTCGCTGTTCTTGGAGTCACAGGCCGTCTTTGTCTTCTGATTTCTCCGCGGTTCAGTGAAGCAGAAGGTACTGATGGAGGTCAGTCATAAAGGTATTCGGTTGAGGTGTCTATTGAATCTCAGTTTCATTATATCCACGCGCGCAACCGCACCACTTGGTCACAACAAAGACTGCTTATAACAAAACCCTGATATGAAAAACAAACAGAGTAATGTCATATGACAGCTACATAAACTCACTACTTTTGTGGAAAGAAACAGATAAGTACCTGTATGTCAGCAGTTGCATGTATTCAAAGTTTACAGTTACTTGTACTCTACAAACTCTACAAGTTGACTTACTGTTAACATAGGTTTCAGTTGCACTCGATGACGAATTCACTAACTGGAAGTAAACTGAGTCCAAGGATTCTCGTAAAGCAACTCTAAACCCAACAAGGTAGACATGAAACTTCTCCAACTAAACAGCAGTAACTCAACTGGTGTTTTGTGGCGATTGATTTTAAGGTAGTTTTTATCACGGACTCATATTAGTTGGGGAACTAATGAAAACCGAAGAGCATCCGGCAGCTGTTACGTCTACGTGTGAGACTCATCATCAGTATGCAAGGTCGACCTCACGAAAGATCAAGTACAAAGCCATCAGGTCTTACGGTGATCGCATTATTACACAGCTAGTGGGGTGGAATACAATGGGTCCACCCAATGTTTCAGTGAAAAGCGGTAGCTTGTGAGGTCAACTAAGTCAGTGTAAGGATAAACACTCACCGACAGCATTGCACAACGGTCACGATATTACAAACTGAAAGAGGTATAAGAATGAGGAACACTGGATCCCAACCCCATACCTAAATTGTAACCTGCAGGCCATGAAATCTGAAGGCTATGAGTTAGATCCACCTCTAGGTCATGCGTGCGAACTGCTGAAGAGTCCCATAACATGATGAAACGGCCGTTTAGCGCTGTCAGGTTTTCAATGGTTCCCCAGCTGATGTCAGTCTATAGTGGGAACTAGTTGAAACGGGAATAAATTGTGGATGAAAAGATATACCTCAGAACTACGGCCCCAACTTATGTTCCATCTGCGAAATTGCTCAACTCACATTACTACTGCTTCAACAAAAACCCTCCATGTAACACTTTTACAACTACGTTTTCATATTGTTGTGTACTTGTTGCATTTCTGTCTTTCTTCCCAGTAAGAATTTTGTGTCTCGCTGACTAGTTAATGATTTGATGGCGAAACTGACTGTCCGAAAATCCGGCAAAGTTACATCATGATCACGAAGTGCGGGCAATTGGACGAACTTCACTAGTTGGTGATAGAATACAAGTGGAAGTGTTGCTACTCGAATTCAAGAATAGCGATTTTTAACGCGAAATGTACACAAAATTATTGGTTACTGCATACAGTCGTGAAAAAATAAGTTGAGGAAAAAATACTGCATGTGACAGAAGTACTTCTGTATTTACAAGACAAGTGATTACCAATTTTTTCCCATCACAATTTCCAAAATCCAAAACGTAGAGTTCCGACACTGTTATCTTATGGAGACTAATGGGCTTGGATTTCTCCAGGTATTTGGAAAATTAACAGTTGTGAGACGATCAGATCCAAGATTATCTTCAGTTACTTTAGGCGGCTGACGTCTACCATTTTCCTTCGAATTATTATGACTGACTATAACTAAAGGTGCTTCATACCTCAACGAAGTTACATGTCGTTACTGAGTTGGATTCAAATCTGATCAGTTGCTAAAATGGTCAACTTAGCAGCGACATATTTGAAACCTTGCAAACAACAAAAGCGCTCAGAAATAAGTTTCGTACGGAAGGTCTCATGCAATGAATACTGCAACTCACCGAAAAGTAAATGTGGTTGTTTATATTATCAATTTACAAGTTCTAGAGATAAAAGTCCAAGCGCATCAACTACCCACTGGCGGTTGAGTCAGCTCTTTGTAACACTAAATGTCGGAAAATAAATCTTTATTACTCCTATCTTTTCTACGAACTTTTTACAATTCATTTTATGATTGTATTCTTTCCCAATACTTCCTCCACACTCACTTTCATATCTCCCAATGAATCATTATGATCACGACCAACCAACTTCTTTGATATAAAGGAGGTTGCAAATGTAAATGTTCACCACAAAACAGGACCATCGAAATGAGACAGTAACAAAATCAACTTCACCGAAACCGAAATACTCCAGCAAATACAGCTGTCACTGGAAAATAAACACAAAACTAACTGTAACCATAACAAAAAATGTAATTACATGAACAATCGATAGAAATTAAAAATACCCAGAAATTTTTAAATGAGGAAACTCAACGTCTTTCTAACCTTATTACTGAGGTCTATTTCAGCATCCCGTTCAAGGCGATCATCATAGCCATTCCAGTAAGACACTGATACAATACTTGCAAATGATCGGACAATATAGTGCCCAACATTTAGTATAACGACAGGCGGAAAGAGACGCCAAACAGGCAACAAACGTGAAGTTGCAATTGGAATGCCTCTAACAGTAGGTCCACTGCGAAACATGGAACCTCGTGAACCTAATCTTGGAGATGAAGGCATGTGAAATAAGCGATAGAATCCATCGCGTACACACGAGATAAGTGTCGCCGGTTCGGAGGCTTTATCAGACTGTAGTCACGTTGTTAGAAAAAAAGATAAGCAAACGAAATATAGTGAGAAAAAGAATGGACGAAATTACTTTATAAATTTTGAATAAACTACTACATGTTAAGTGTCTGCATCTTAACAACCGCGGAAACAGTCTTATAATAGGCTACAAGTCACACAGTGAGAAAGCTGTTGATATTATCTTGACGAACAAATCTAGTTGGTGGAAGTTAGGTTTGAACGTGCAACTTCATGGCTAAAAGTACATTGGTTAGACCGTAGCTACTCTAAAACAGCACGAAATACTTAGACGTCGGGAACGTGCTGGTGTACCAGAGTGTCTTAGACGTTTAGTATGAAAGCCGAAGACACTGTCCAACTTCACAAAACCAATGATGGGAAACCAACAAGGACTTGTCATCAGATGACGTTAAGCAAAGTGCTGAAACCAACTGACCACACGTCTAGACAATATGTTTCTTAAGATTATTTTGTACAATAGCGGTTTATGTTATTTTGTTATTGTAATGTACTACTAACAAAAGCATGTAATTAGATGATAGATGGTAATCAAACACCATGAACATGAGGCTAAATCAAGAGCTAAATTTAATAAACATGATGTAGTTGTCTGACTGCTAGTACTGTATATATGTACAGTAGGTATCATACTTTACATAACAGTTCACTATGTCTTGGCCAGTGTAGCGCGGTTAGTACGCGAACTCATCTACGGTAAACTATTCGCTTAGAAATATTGCGGATGCGTAGCGCAGGTGGATGATAAAATAACTGGTGATTTTACTGCACTGTGTAAATATTTGTTATAATCGTATAAATATTGTCATTATTATGTTGCTGCTTGCATTATTCCGATATGACCACCCTCTACTGGCATATGGCTAATGCGCGGATGCCTTAATATCGCCTCTTGTTTTAATTTTACGGTAATAATGAAAAGTGGCTAGTAATGGGGTCCAGGACGCGCGTTCCGTCCCATTTGGAAATCATCAGCTTCATGTACCTGCCTCCCAGTGAGCGATGTTGTTCCCACTACACATCACTATTATAAAACTGAAACGACAGCCAATATCGAGGAATCCGTGCAGGAACCCATATGTAAACATAAGCCGACCAATTCGGTCCAACCAACGACGGGATAATAAAAGCAACAACATAAAAACTATACCTGTCGCACAAAAAGCGGATATCATGACTCGGTGGCCTAGTGGATAACGTTCTGGCGTTTGAAGCGATGAGTATGATGTTCGAGTCTCAGTGGAAACAAATCACTCACTGGGGTGCAGGTACACCCAACTGACGAGTCCCAAATAAAACGAAACGCGCGTCCTGGATTCTGCTGTCAGCCACTATCCATCGATAATATAATACTGTCATTTATTCTATAGTTTAACTGAGTAGTATAACAAGTGTAAATTGTGAGGACAAATAGGGGGACGTGTTGGTTGTACTGACGACCACAAAAGCTTGAAAGTGAATCTTACAACTGTACCATGAAGGGTTAAAATCTGTTCAAAGCTGGCAACTTAACAGCTGATTACAGACATACATGATAATGTACAGCAAGCAGTGTAACAGTCCAGTGGATGGCTAGATACACTCATTGCATCGTGGATAATTGCACTGACTAGTTGCGAAAATTTTTGTGGGTAAAACGAATCTCAAATTATGACAACTAGCTAATATACCACATTAGCATCAGATAAAAAAAGTTGACAAGTAATAACAGACAATGTTATCTTTGTATTTCATGGGACAATAAAGACAACGAAGAAAGAAGACTCCTACCGCTGATTCTTAGTGTCTATACTTACGCACCCACCAACTACAATTTAAATGAAGTGGGAGATCAGTCCTACCCAAAACTATTTAGTTTACTACTACTACAAGCAAAACATTCAGTTATGGTTTTTGAAGCGGACAACATCAAAGCACGAACATGAAGGCTGAGGGAAACAGACTTATTCAGATGTTACTTTCGGAATCCCAGCCAAACAAACAGATGACGGCTATCACCTATGACAACTGCACTCACTCTTAAAAGCATGGATTTCAAACATAAAAGAGGATCTGTCTGACGTAAAATTAATCAACTTCAACTCAGTGGTGGACATAGGTAGTTCATGTCGCTATCAGTTATAGCTGGAAGGTTAGTAGACGATTGCAACTCATTTAAAAGCACGTGGTTGGTAGTAGTCACGTACTAATCTGGGCGGAAGTTAATATAATTAAATAGGAGTAGAAAACTGAAACTGGAAGGACTTGAAGAGTCAACGATGAGGATGTTAAGATTTCTTTCAAACCAGAACCGGAAAGCCAGTTATCAGAACATGAAGTTATTTATCTTGAGGTCTGATATCATCTTCAGTCTTCTGCAAGAACAATGATGAATGCCGTAAGTGACACTCAAAGTGAGTAAGTGAGAACCAAGAGACTGCAAAAGATTCATTCGAATTCCGAAAACAAGTTAACGCACTTCTCAGAAGGTTTCGAATGCAATGAGCGCAAACAGCTCATATATACACTGATAAGGAGTCTAAATAACGGCCATACATAGATATACATAATCAATGTAGAAACTCACAAGAGCCCATCGGTTCACGTCTATGAGCAGTAGTAGGTAAGGAAGAATAAAGAAATACATAAGGCAACAGTCATAGGCAAAAGCAGAAAGTTATTTAGCCTTATCAAGAGGACTAGACTGTAATATTCAAAGTTCAATAAGATTATAACGGAGAAAGATGGGTCTGCAAAGGAGAAATGGAAAGTGTTGTAAGGCACCAGTTTGTACAAAACGTTATCGATCTGAACATTTTTAACTTGGCATTCTCACACCACTTTACAGTATGACTAGTAGTTTAATTTCTGCCCAAAACTGTAATATAATTCGCTGATTGGTTAACTTTTACTCTTACTATGCGAATATCTCCAATTGCGGACAAGGTCATATTTTATGTGTTTACTTATTCACGTGTTTTGGATTGAATGATTATTATATATATATATATATATATATATATATATATATATATATGAACAGAACAATTAGAGGAACAGTTCAACGCCCTCAAGTACTTTCCGATTACCTGATATTCAGCAGCTTTTTGAGCAGAAAAATGTGTTAGGGTCGTCAGCTCCTTCAAAAGTTGGAAAAGCTGTGATTATCATTTTGACTATCTGAGACTGCCATGGTTTAGCAGACTAGTATTTGTACTGGGTGGTGATTGGAGGTGAAATTTTTTTGGACCGCGGCCAGATTCGCACCAGCAACCACCGGGTTTACGGCCTGGTGCTCCCACCTCGTAGCTCAGTTGGCAGAGCATTGGGCCGGAAACCCGATAGTCGCTTGTTCGAATCCGGCCACGGTCCAAATTTCCATTTCACTTTCAACCATCACCCAGTATAAAGCTGTAATTAACCTGAAAAGACGAATCACAACAGGTCTTAACGGGCTTGTACGAGAAATATCTGAGAGCAGCGGTCTGGCTGTATAAATTTGACTGAAATATTACCTGACATGTGAGAATCAGACACGATCACCTCTAACTAGTCTAAATCAGTGACTGCCCGTCTCCAGGACAGCAAAAATGTCCTGTCGTGATAACCACAGACAAATCAGCCTCATGAACATGATGCTAGGTTTCGTGACCACCAAACGTTTGAGAGAAACTGAAGAACAGAAAACCCGAGAAAATCAAACAGGTTTCAGATTTGACCGTCAATGCATCGACCAGATTTTCACTCTGTCAGATGTTAAGATGCAGGAAAATTATTTAGAACACAAACCTGGGATAACATAGGTTTCATCATGTTATAGTAGACTTTAGTGGACCTAGAGTAAACAGATACTACATTTTTTTACGTACAGAGTTTGACAAGCTGCAAAGTCTTACATACACTAATTGATAATTTAAGAATGTTTGGGATGCGTCTCTCTCAACAACCCATTTCCTTTATCGTAAAGATAAAATGATCCAAGCACAAAATTATGCCATCATGTCTGACAGACTTTAAGAGAAACACATGAAAACGGGGCACATTAAACACATATGTACAATATATCTCACCTGAACAACCTCGACAATACTTGCCGCGTAAAAAGGAGTAACAATGACCCATGAACAACTGCAATAGAAAAAAATCGAAATAGGATACTTACACCTTAAGCAGTAAATGTCCTAGCAAGCGTTTGTAGGAACTTGATCTAGAAACTTCCCTGAAAAAATATTTCCGAGGATGAGAATTTACTTAGGTAATGATGTGATTTCACAAACTAGATTTTCAGTCATGTAATTTAATCCACGCACGATAAAAACACTACCCAATCCTTTAGAAAGAAATGAAAAACCCTTCAGATGATAAACGCTTATTTTCCAAGACTTTACTTGGGACTGTATGCATTTTCGGACAACCGGTAGGAGAGTAAACGGCGTTAAGTGATGACACTGACGCGAACCCATCACTTGACACTGGTTTCTTATGACAACGAAGGGGTGTGACAACAATATCTCCATGAGCATACTAAACATAATATAGGTTTTTTTTTGTCCGGATTTACCTGGCAAAACCGATTCCAAACCCAGTGAGGGCAGGATTAATGTCTAGAAATAATCATATCGTGAAACAACACAAACCATTGCCAGCGACTATAGATTTTTCATCCAGTGATTCTTCATGATGTTCTTCGGTCTCCGAATTTACTACGTTGGACGGTAAGGATCCGTCCTGAACTAGCCTGAATTCTAAGTGTTTAAGGCGCTCGGAATACATCACTCGATGTAACGCTACACATAAAAGATTGACGAACATGTTCAATATCCAATACCCAAAGTGTGTTATACGAGCTTCTAACATGCAACTTCAACAGTGCGAGTTGCTTTTAGTTCTCGATCTTTCGCATTTGGCTTCTGGTTATTGCTGTTCTGTTCCACCTCTAAATTGTGTAAGGAAATTTCTACTTTCCTGCTTTTCTTTCAGATACGGTGTGTTTAATATGAGTTTGTACCTGCAGCATATTGATTGAGTTGGTTTAGGAACCTATAGCTTGTTTGGAAGATCAGGAGTCTTAAGTGATTTCTGTTCGTACACTTTTTTGAATGGAATAACAGAACAGTGAGAAGACATATGGGATGCTCCCGAAGAGTGAAAGTAGATAGCATGAGTATGATGACCGAACAGAAGCTTGAAGACAAAGCAGGCAAGTTAGAATGAACATGATATTATCAATAAATGGCAGCAATCTGCTGGTGACCTGGCGAAGAGCAAATGATACCCGTAGGGCCCTGAGTGCCTGCTGGCAAGCCATCCGAACAAACATAGCTTTCAAGCCCTTCTAGGAATGAGTCCACTGAGAGAACCCCCACACTGAAGCACTTGTAAGACACGTAATCTTAGGCATGTAAGTCTGGCTCGAGCCCGGTGTTGTCTCTCTGGCGTACTGTTCTCTGTGGTGACCGATGTGTTACGGACAAGGATAGTTTGTTCCGATGACTAGCTTGAAATATAGCCTTACTGGACATAATAAAGTCACTACTCTTTCTATGATAGCCTGCGGTAAGTATGTTAAAGCGTCTCAGTCCGATGAAATATATCTTTCCCCTATGTCAGACAATTTTTCGGTCATCTCTGTTCGCTATCATTAGATAATGTTGTAGATTGTTTGAATGGCTTTACTTGCTCTGGAAAATACAAAAAACTAGTAGCAAAGCTACATCCATATCAGATCATTTAGCTATAGATCAACTTTAAGGCGGCTTTAAAGTCTGTGACATGATATCACAGCTAAAATGCAGGACTAAATTGCTTCGCGATCAAAGTTGTTAATAACCTGTTCCATGGGCCAAGCATCACCACTTGCCACGTGACATAAAGCATTCATTGACTTGTGGGGGTGAAGTCATTTACATCAAATAGCTGGTTGTCATTACGGATCGTATATATTGGATTGGCAAACCTCCACTTGTTTCAAAAATCTTGAAATCATCTCAAGCTTACAGGACTGCTACCTCAAAGAGAAAGATGTAGATGCACTGCAGGTGGGCTGTGGCCCACACTTAAAAATATGGCTGAGAGGTTTCATGAGAAGTAGGTCTCTCTACAGACATGCAGATCACTAACAGACCTGGATATCTCTGCAGCATGCTTGCTGTACTGAAAAAACCCCGGCCACACCAGTCACCATCTATGACTGAGTGGCATTCGCAAGAGGTCTGACTGAGGAAATGCAAAGGTTAGCAGCCGATGGAGACTCTTGTTAGCGGCAGAAATCGACACAACAGCCATTTGTTATATGTAATCAACGCATGTGCTGGGATTTGTCACCCGACTAATTGGCGAGAAGAGATTAGTTTGCACCCACCAACCTTCAATGACGTCATGAAGTACAATCCAAATTTGACCATTAAAACCTTGAACGCATCTAGGCCACAAACTCAATGAGGCTATGTACAACCCACTTTTCACAAACCACAATATTAGTAAAAAAAGCTTTTCCCTTTATCCGGACCGTGGCTTTTCCGTGTCGATCTATCCTCCTGGTGAACCACAAGAACCATATTCCTTTGAATGGTAGAACTCAAACACCAATCTAAGGTATACTAAACGAGACCACGCTTAGGAATCCTGTTATTTCAGCCAAAATGTGATTCGGCTCCAAAGTTAAAACAACCGATATTCGTTGAAGCAGAGCTGAAAAATATCATGCGTAACATTATGATATTCGAGGCCCTATAGTTTTGAAAACAGCACAAACATGCTGTTTACAACTCCAGGCAGCTCACAGTGAACTCTTTGGAGTTTGCCAATTCATTATTCTCTAATCCACTAGTCCTTAATTCTCCCCTTTTCCCATCGAATATGGTCGTCGGTGCAATCCTGAATTACTCTGCAGGCGAAAATCATCAGTTACCATTGAAAGTTTTCTGAAAACTTCAGCTTTCAAAGTGGAGACAAGTGGAGACTATGACGGGACTTACGCGCTTCGTTCCTTAAAGTGAAGCATTTTGGATGTAAAGTTTCGAAGAGACGATAAGGAAACTACACCGATTACAACCCTTAACATGAGCCACTCACGCTGCGCACAACACTCACTAAATGAGAGGAGCTCAATAGATATGCCTCGTTCCACACTTAATGTTCTCCATGGGTGACAGCAAAGTAGTTGATACTATATCAAACACAACATTGAACAGAATAGCAACCAGGATAGCCAAATTCGTCAAAGTGGCAAACTCTAAGCAAACAGGTCGGAATTAGATGAATTACCAGGTTCTAATCCCGTATTATTCCGAACAACTAGAGTAAATCTGGGTGGTTTCTCTTTAGTATGTGAAACTTCTGCTGACAAAATGCAAGCATCTGCTAATACCAGCTAATTCTGTCTTTTTAGAACGGAGATGTCCCTGTGACGAAAGTGAGTGGAATTGCACGGCATTATGCTGTAGCGTAACACACTCCCCCAAAATCAATAGCCTAGGGTTTGACGACTTTCGACATTAATGCTGACCTTGATAGTTTAACTGGCCTCGCTAGGCTGAAGGCACCCGGTCAAGCATCGTTTTGAAAACAGCACAAACATGCTGTTTACAACTCCAGGCAGCTCACAGTGAACTCTTTGGAGTTTGCCAATTCATTATTCTCTAATCCACTAGTCCTTAATTCTCCCCTTTTCCCATCGAATATGGTCGTCGGTGCAATCCTGAATTACTCTGCAGGCGAAAATCATCAGTTACCATTGAAAGTTTTCTGAAAACTTCAGCTTTCAAAGTGGAGACAAGTGGAGACTATGACGGGACTTACGCGCTTCGTTCCTTAAAGTGAAGCATTTTGGATGTAAAGTTTCGAAGAGACGATAAGGAAACTACACCGATTACAACCCTTAACATGAGCCACTCACGCTGCGCACAACACTCACTAAATGAGAGGAGCTCAATAGATATGCCTCGTTCCACACTTAATGTTCTCCATGGGTGACAGCAGAGTAGTTGATACTATATCAAACACAACATTGAACAGAATAGCAACCAGGATAGCCAAATTCGTCAAAGTGGCAAACTCTAAGCAAACAGGTCGGAATTAGATGAATTACCAGGTTCTAATCCCGTATTATTCCGAACAACTAGAGTAAATCTGGGTGGTTTCTCTTTAGTATGTGAAACTTCTGCTGACAAAATGCAAGCATCTGCTAATACCAGCTAATTCTGTCTTTTTAGAACGGAGATGTCCCTGTGACGAAAGTGAGTGGAATTGCACGGCATTATGCTGTAGCGTAACACACTCCCCCAAAATCAATAGCCTAGGGTTTGACGACTTTCGACATTAATGCTGACCTTGATAGTTTAACTGGCCTCGCTAGGCTGAAGGCACCCGGTCAAGCATCGTTTTGAAAACAGCACAAACATGCTGTTTACAACTCCAGGCAGCTCACAGTGAACTCTTTGGAGTTTGCCAATTCATTATTCTCTAATCCACTAGTCCTTAATTCTCCCCTTTTCCCATCGAATATGGTCGTCGGTGCAATCCTGAATTACTCTGCAGGCGAAAATCATCAGTTACCATTGAAAGTTTTCTGAAAACTTCAGCTTTCAAAGTGGAGACAAGTGGAGACTATGACGGGACTTACGCGCTTCATTCCTTAAAGTGAAGCATTTTGGATGTAAAGTTTCGAAGAGACGATAAGGAAACTACACCGATTACAACCCTTAACATGAGCCACTCACGCTGCGCACAACACTCACTAAATGAGAGGAGCTCAATAGATATGCCTCGTTCCACACTTAATGTTCTCCATGGGTGACAGCAGAGTAGTTGATACTATATCAAACACAACATTGAACAGAATAGCAACCAGGATAGCCAAATTCGTCAAAGTGGCAAACTCTAAGCAAACAGGTCGGAATTAGATGAATTACCAGGTTCTAATCCCGTATTATTCCGAACAACTAGAGTAAATCTGGGTGGTTTCTCTTTAGTATGTGAAACTTCTGCTGACAAAATGCAAGCATCTGCTAATACCAGCTAATTCTGTCTTTTTAGAACGGAGATGTCCCTGTGACGAAAGTGAGTGGAATTGCACGGCATTATGCTGTAGCGTAACACACTCCCCCAAAATCAATAGCCTAGGGTTTGACGACTTTCGACATTAATGCTGACCTTGATAGTTTAACTGGCCTCGCTAGGCTGAAGGCACCCGGTCAAGCATCGTTTTGAAAACAGCACAAACATGCTGTTTACAACTCCAGGCAGCTCACAGTGAACTCTTTGGAGTTTGCCAATTCATTATTCTCTAATCCACTAGTCCTTAATTCTCCCCTTTTCCCATCGAATATGGTCGTCGGTGCAATCCTGAATTACTCTGCAGGCGAAAATCATCAGTTACCATTGAAAGTTTTCTGAAAACTTCAGCTTTCAAAGTGGAGACAAGTGGAGACTATGACGGGACTTACGCGCTTCATTCCTTAAAGTGAAGCATTTTGGATGTAAAGTTTCGAAGAGACGATAAGGAAACTACACCGATTACAACCCTTAACATGAGCCACTCACGCTGCGCACAACACTCACTAAATGAGAGGAGCTCAATAGATATGCCTCGTTCCACACTTAATGTTCTCCATGGGTGACAGCAAAGTAGTTGATACTATATCAAACACAACATTGAACAGAATAGCAACCAGGATAGCCAAATTCGTCAAAGTGGCAAACTCTAAGCAAACAGGTCGGAATTAGATGAATTACCAGGTTCTAATCCCGTATTATTCCGAACAACTAGAGTAAATCTGGGTGGTTTCTCTTTAGTATGTGAAACTTCTGCTGACAAAATGCAAGCATCTGCTAATACCAGCTAATTCTGTCTTTTTAGAACGGAGATGTCCCTGTGACGAAAGTGAGTGGAATTGCACGGCATTATGCTGTAGCGTAACACACTCCCCCAAAATCAATAGCCTAGGGTTTGACGACTTTCGACATTAATGCTGACCTTGATAGTTTAACTGGCCTCGCTAGGCTGAAGGCACCCGGTCAAGCATCGTTTTGAAAACAGCACAAACATGCTGTTTACAACTCCAGGCAGCTCACAGTGAACTCTTTGGAGTTTGCCAATTCATTATTCTCTAATCCACTAGTCCTTAATTCTCCCCTTTTCCCATCGAATATGGTCGTCGGTGCAATCCTGAATTACTCTGCAGGCGAAAATCATCAGTTACCATTGAAAGTTTTCTGAAAACTTCAGCTTTCAAAGTGGAGACAAGTGGAGACTATGACGGGACTTACGCGCTTCATTCCTTAAAGTGAAGCATTTTGGATGTAAAGTTTCGAAGAGACGATAAGGAAACTACACCGATTACAACCCTTAACATGAGCCACTCACGCTGCGCACAACACTCACTAAATGAGAGGAGCTCAATAGATATGCCTCGTTCCACACTTAATGTTCTCCATGGGTGACAGCAAAGTAGTTGATACTATATCAAACACAACATTGAACAGAATAGCAACCAGGATAGCCAATTCGTCAAAGTGGCAAACTCTAAGCAAACAGGTCGGAATTAGATGAATTACCAGGTTCTAATCCCGTATTATTCCGAACAACTAGAGTAAATCTGGGTGGTTTCTCTTTAGTATGTGAAACTTCTGCTGACAAAATGCAAGCATCTGCTAATATCAGCTAATTCTGTCTTTTTAGAACGGAGATGTCCCTGTGACGAAAGTGAGTGGAATTGCACGGCATTATGCTGTAGCGTAACACACTCCCCCAAAATCAATAGCCTAGGGTTTGACGACTTTCGACATTAATGCTGACCTTGATAGTTTAACTGGCCTCGCTAGGCTGAAGGCACCCGGTCAAGCATCGTTTTGAAAACAGCACAAACATGCTGTTTACAACTCCAGGCAGCTCACAGTGAACTCTTTGGAGTTTGCCAATTCATTATTCTCTAATCCACTAGTCCTTAATTCTCCCCTTTTCCCATCGAATATGGTCGTCGGTGCAATCCTGAATTACTCTGCAGGCGAAAATCATCAGTTACCATTGAAAGTTTTCTGAAAACTTCAGCTTTCAAAGTGGAGACAAGTGGAGACTATGACGGGACTTACGCGCTTCATTCCTTAAAGTGAAGCATTTTGGATGTAAAGTTTCGAAGAGACGATAAGGAAACTACACCGATTACAACCCTTAACATGAGCCACTCACGCTGCGCACAACACTCACTAAATGAGAGGAGCTCAATAGATATGCCTCGTTCCACACTTAATGTTCTCCATGGGTGACAGCAAAGTAGTTGATACTATATCAAACACAACATTGAACAGAATAGCAACCAGGATAGCCAAATTCGTCAAAGTGGCAAACTCTAAGCAAACAGGTCGGAATTAGATGAATTACCAGGTTCTAATCCCGTATTATTCCGAACAACTAGAGTAAATCTGGGTGGTTTCTCTTTAGTATGTGAAACTTCTGCTGACAAAATGCAAGCATCTGCTAATACCAGCTAATTCTGTCTTTTTAGAACGGAGATGTCCCTGTGACGAAAGTGAGTGGAATTGCACGGCATTATGCTGTAGCGTAACACACTCCCCCAAAATCAATAGCCTAGGGTTTGACGACTTTCGACATTAATGCTGACCTTGATAGTTTAACTGGCCTCGCTAGGCTGAAGGCACCCGGTCAAGCATCGTTTTGAAAACAGCACAAACATGCTGTTTACAACTCCAGGCAGCTCACAGTGAACTCTTTGGAGTTTGCCAATTCATTATTCTCTAATCCACTAGTCCTTAATTCTCCCCTTTTCCCATCGAATATGGTCGTCGGTGCAATCCTGAATTACTCTGCAGGCGAAAATCATCAGTTACCATTGAAAGTTTTCTGAAAACTTCAGCTTTCAAAGTGGAGACAAGTGGAGACTATGACGGGACTTACGCGCTTCATTCCTTAAAGTGAAGCATTTTGGATGTAAAGTTTCGAAGAGACGATAAGGAAACTACACCGATTACAACCCTTAACATGAGCCACTCACGCTGCGCACAACACTCACTAAATGAGAGGAGCTCAATAGATATGCCTCGTTCCACACTTAATGTTCTCCATGGGTGACAGCAAAGTAGTTGATACTATATCAAACACAACATTGAACAGAATAGCAACCAGGATAGCCAAATTCGTCAAAGTGGCAAACTCTAAGCAAACAGGTCGGAATTAGATGAATTACCAGGTTCTAATCCCGTATTATTCCGAACAACTAGAGTAAATCTGGGTGGTTTCTCTTTAGTATGTGAAACTTCTGCTGACAAAATGCAAGCATCTGCTAATACCAGCTAATTCTGTCTTTTTAGAACGGAGATGTCCCTGTGACGAAAGTGAGTGGAATTGCACGGCATTATGCTGTAGCGTAACACACTCCCCCAAAATCAATAGCCTAGGGTTTGACGACTTTCGACATTAATGCTGACCTTGATAGTTTAACTGGCCTCGCTAGGCTGAAGGCACCCGGTCAAGCATCGTTTTGAAAACAGCACAAACATGCTGTTTACAACTCCAGGCAGCTCACAGTGAACTCTTTGGAGTTTGCCAATTCATTATTCTCTAATCCACTAGTCCTTAATTCTCCCCTTTTCCCATCGAATATGGTCGTCGGTGCAATCCTGAATTACTCTGCAGGCGAAAATCATCAGTTACCATTGAAAGTTTTCTGAAAACTTCAGCTTTCAAAGTGGAGACAAGTGGAGACTATGACGGGACTTACGCGCTTCATTCCTTAAAGTGAAGCATTTTGGATGTAAAGTTTCGAAGAGACGATAAGGAAACTACACCGATTACAACCCTTAACATGAGCCACTCACGCTGCGCACAACACTCACTAAATGAGAGGAGCTCAATAGATATGCCTCGTTCCACACTTAATGTTCTCCATGGGTGACAGCAGAGTAGTTGATACTATATCAAACACAACATTGAACAGAATAGCAACCAGGATAGCCAAATTCGTCAAAGTGGCAAACTCTAAGCAAACAGGTCGGAATTAGATGAATTACCAGGTTCTAATCCCGTATTATTCCGAACAACTAGAGTAAATCTGGGTGGTTTCTCTTTAGTATGTGAAACTTCTGCTGACAAAATGCAAGCATCTGCTAATACCAGCTAATTCTGTCTTTTTAGAACGGAGATGTCCCTGTGACGAAAGTGAGTGGAATTGCACGGCATTATGCTGTAGCGTAACACACTCCCCCAAAATCAATAGCCTAGGGTTTGACGACTTTCGACATTAATGCTGACCTTGATAGTTTAACTGGCCTCGCTAGGCTGAAGGCACCCGGTCAAGCATCGTTTTGAAAACAGCACAAACATGCTGTTTACAACTCCAGGCAGCTCACAGTGAACTCTTTGGAGTTTGCCAATTCATTATTCTCTAATCCACTAGTCCTTAATTCTCCCCTTTTCCCATCGAATATGGTCGTCGGTGCAATCCTGAATTACTCTGCAGGCGAAAATCATCAGTTACCATTGAAAGTTTTCTGAAAACTTCAGCTTTCAAAGTGGAGACAAGTGGAGACTATGACGGGACTTACGCGCTTCATTCCTTAAAGTGAAGCATTTTGGATGTAAAGTTTCGAAGAGACGATAAGGAAACTACACCGATTACAACCCTTAACATGAGCCACTCACGCTGCGCACAACACTCACTAAATGAGAGGAGCTCAATAGATATGCCTCGTTCCACACTTAATGTTCTCCATGGGTGACAGCAGAGTAGTTGATACTATATCAAACACAACATTGAACAGAATAGCAACCAGGATAGCCAAATTCGTCAAAGTGGCAAACTCTAAGCAAACAGGTCGGAATTAGATGAATTACCAGGTTCTAATCCCGTATTATTCCGAACAACTAGAGTAAATCTGGGTGGTTTCTCTTTAGTATGTGAAACTTCTGCTGACAAAATGCAAGCATCTGCTAATACCAGCTAATTCTGTCTTTTTAGAACGGAGATGTCCCTGTGACGAAAGTGAGTGGAATTGCACGGCATTATGCTGTAGCGTAACACACTCCCCCAAAATCAATAGCCTAGGGTTTGACGACTTTCGACATTAATGCTGACCTTGATAGTTTAACTGGCCTCGCTAGGCTGAAGGCACCCGGTCAAGCATCGTTTTGAAAACAGCACAAACATGCTGTTTACAACTCCAGGCAGCTCACAGTGAACTCTTTGGAGTTTGCCAATTCATTATTCTCTAATCCACTAGTCCTTAATTCTCCCCTTTTCCCATCGAATATGGTCGTCGGTGCAATCCTGAATTACTCTGCAGGCGAAAATCATCAGTTACCATTGAAAGTTTTCTGAAAACTTCAGCTTTCAAAGTGGAGACAAGTGGAGACTATGACGGGACTTACGCGCTTCATTCCTTAAAGTGAAGCATTTTGGATGTAAAGTTTCGAAGAGACGATAAGGAAACTACACCGATTACAACCCTTAACATGAGCCACTCACGCTGCGCACAACACTCACTAAATGAGAGGAGCTCAATAGATATGCCTCGTTCCACACTTAATGTTCTCCATGGGTGACAGCAGAGTAGTTGATACTATATCAAACACAACATTGAACAGAATAGCAACCAGGATAGCCAAATTCGTCAAAGTGGCAAACTCTAAGCAAACAGGTCGGAATTAGATGAATTACCAGGTTCTAATCCCGTATTATTCCGAACAACTAGAGTAAATCTGGGTGGTTTCTCTTTAGTATGTGAAACTTCTGCTGACAAAATGCAAGCATCTGCTAATACCAGCTAATTCTGTCTTTTTAGAACGGAGATGTCCCTGTGACGAAAGTGAGTGGAATTGCACGGCATTATGCTGTAGCGTAACACACTCCCCCAAAATCAATAGCCTAGGGTTTGACGACTTTCGACATTAATGCTGACCTTGATAGTTTAACTGGCCTCGCTAGGCTGAAGGCACCCGGTCAAGCATCCTCGCCATTTGGCACGCTGCCGTGTTACGTCGCACTGCTCGTATTCGACTCTCTAGCCAGTTAGTTGGAACGCATCGGTATCTTGGCACATCCATCCAAATATACTATTCCATCCGACTATGCTATTGTGTTCTTCCTTGGTCTCGTACTGGTGGGTATATAACAAGTCCGAATAATTAGTGATTGGTCTTTGCGTTTGTCAAGTTCGCACGAGGGCAAATCCTAAATTGGTGAGCCCGACGATATCACATATACCGACCAATAACAAATATGGAATTGGTGAGCCTGTTCCCTTTTATATTTGTTTATTGTTTTCATTTCCATAACATTTATATATCCATTTACTACACTTTCTGATGTCCGACCACACTCCCAAGCTTATTCGTATTAGGCCGACTACGAACACGATCCAACTCTTGCCATATTGGCCAGATAATGCAGAAACTTGGTTTCTGTATGCCGAGGCAGGTTTTCGAGAACAGGGCGTCTCAGATCCTCATTGTCGGTCAAACGGTCACTACCGTTTTAAAGCACATATGTTTGGTCCCGAAGTAAGTGGTCCTTATGCACTTGTCAAGGCGGCACTCCGGAAGAAAGACGATCTGACAGATGGCCAGCGCCTGGGCGAATTGCTTCAAAACATCGAGCTAGGCAGCCGCTCAGCTACTGAAGTCATCGCATGCATGCGAAAAGTTATGGGTGCATGAACATTCGACTATGGCCTCTTCCGAGAACTATTTCTCTCGAAACTACCACAACCGGTGCAAACCGTATTGGCGACACTGCAGTCAGTCCCACTCGATGACCTGGCGACCTCGACGGATAAAATACTGGAGATTTCTAGCGGACCCATCTCCAATGTATATTCCATCTGCGACAAACCAGAGAGCCAGGATTTTGAGGTGACCAAGCTGTGAGACTCTGTTAAACAGCTGCTACGATCTCGAAGTCCTAGTTCACGTAGAACTCCGCAGAAACGTGTCTTAGTGCGTCGCAGCAACTCGCGTGATTGCTCCAAAATTAAACCTGACTGGGCGGAAAACCCTGAATGGTGCCGGTTTCATAATACTTACGGAGACGAAGCCAGAAAATGTCGGAAACCATGCAGTTTAAACAGGGACACAAACTCGGGAAACGGTCAAGCCGGCACGTGCTCACGGCAACCGTAGCCGGCAAAAACAGCCAATTGCTCTACGTCACCGACATAAAAACGGAAGTTCGCTACCTCGTCGACACCGGAGCAGAAGTTAGCGTTCTTCCCGCAACGACAAAGGAGCGTCATCACGACCCATCCTTCAATCTTCAAGCAGCCAACGGCAAGGCAATCGCGACATTCGGGAGACAGTATGCCTACCTCAACTTAGGTTTACGTAAACCTATCTACTGGATCTTCCTCCCTGCTGACGTCTCTATGCCCATCATTGGCATAGATTTGCTAAACCATTACGATCTACTCGTAGATGCTCGCCGTCGACGACTGATAGATAACAACACAAAGTTATCTATTGGCGGCACCACCTATGTAGGTCCGAGTTTAGCCATCGTTAGAACCAAACAATCAGGCGACGCGTCCTACCAAGCAGTTTTGGAGAAATATCCAGAGTTGCGACAACCGAAGCATCACGTCACAACCACAGGTCCACCTGTGGCATCCAAAGCGCGCCGTTTAGCCCCCGATAAGCTCAAAGCGGCGAAAAATGAATTCGACCACATGCTCGAACTGGGCATTATCAGACCGTCAAACAGTCCTTGGGCATCGCCATTGCACATGGTTCCCAAAAAGGATAGCAACGACTGGCGTCCAACCGGTGATTACCGAAGGCTTAACGCCAAAACAACTCCGGACTGCTACCCTATACCTCACGTTTACGACTTGACTGCAACCTTATGCGGAATGAACATTTTCTCCAAAATCGACTTGGTCAAAGCGTACAACCAGATACCTATGGCAGCAGAAGATATCGCGAAAACAGCCATTATTACTCCTTTTGGCCTGTTTGAATTCCTGCGCATGCCATTTGGTCTTCGGAATGCAGCACAAACATTCCAACGCTTTATGGATGACGTCTTCCGTGGTTTGAATTTTGTTCATGTCTACATCGATGACTGTCTAATTGCGAGTCCAGATAAGGAAACTCACCTTAAACATTTGGACCTCGCATTCGAAAGACTTAAAAAACATGGCATCACAGTCAACTTACAGAAGTGTGAAATAGGAGTTGAATCACTCAGCTTCCTTGGGCATACCATTGACAACAAAGGTATACGCCCATTGAGAGATAAAGTGGCGGCTATCACAAACTATCCAGAGCCGACCACTGTGAAACATCTCCGCACTTTCAATGGCCTGGTAAGTTATTACCGAAGGTTTATCCCTAACTGTGCCTCTGTCATGAGACCACTACAGATCTACTTCGAGGAACTGCGAAGTTCGTGTCTCTGGACAACGCGGCTAGACTTGCTTTCTCTAAAGTCAAGGAAGCCATTTCGAACGCAACCATGCTTATGCATCATGACCCCAATGCTCCTTGAGTATTGCTGTTGATGCATCTGATTCAGCAATTGGAGCAGTTTTGCAACAGTTGACTGACAACCAGTGGCAACCGTTAGCCTTTTTCTCGAGGCGGCTGCAAGACGCGGAAACAAGATACAGTACATTTGGTAGGGAACTCCTAGCCATGTACTGTTCTGTACGCCATTTTCGACATTCTGTGGAAGGTCGTGATTTCATTATTTTCACAGACCACAAACCGTTAACGTTTTCCCTCAGCTCGGCGTCTGACAAATACTCCCCTCGTGAGTCGCGACAGCTGGATTACATTTCCCAGTTCACGTCAGACATCCGCCACATTTCTGGAGCAAACAACTCCGCAGCCGACGCACTATCTCGAATAGCTTCGATAAACTATATCGAGGGTATTGATCTCGTTGAACTAGCTCGGCGTCAAAAGGAAGACCTTGAGCTGCATCATGAGTTGTCGTCCACAACTCTCAAACTGCGACTTTGTCCGTTGGATCAGACAAGGATACAATTTTGTGCGATGTCTCTGCTAGTCAACCACGCCCAATAGTTCCGAAGAGTTGTCGACGCAACGTCTTCAATACGTTGCACAAACTCTCTCATCCAGGTGTACGAGCCACCATTAGGCTTATCGCACAACGTTTCTGCTGGCCTGGGATGAACAAAGACGTTAAGGAGTGGGCTCAGTCGTGCTTAGCTTGTCAAAAGTGTAAAGTCACGCGACACACGAAAAGCCCTTTAGGCTCATTTCTAGCCCCAGACATGCGTTTCGACCACGTCCATATAGATATTGTAGGACCCCTACCAGAATCTAATGGATGTACCTACCTTTTCACTTGTGTTGATCGTTTCACACGATGGCCGGAAGCAGTACCTATTAAGGATATTACTGCCGAAACAGTTGCTCGTGTTTTCGTCGAAAGATGGATCGCGAACTTCGGATGTCCATCTTACGTCACAACCGACCGTGGGCGCCAATTTGAGTGTGGATTATTTCACGCTCTAACGGCACTTTTAGGTTGCACTCGGTTCCGAACGACAGCCTACCATCCACAAGCAAATGGCATGGTAGAGCGTTTCCATCGACAGCTGAAAGCTTCCCTTTCAGCTGCAAACATACCTCAGTGGAGCGAGGCTCTGCCTCTAGTCCTACTAGGTATTCGTAACGCGTTGAAAGTTGATGCTGGATGCACTCCTGCAGAACTCGTCTATGGGACCACTCTTCGCCTACCAGGTGAGTTTGTTTCCCCTTCAACTTTCAAACATGTTTCCGACAGGGCATCTTACGTGACTAGGCTTACAAACGCAATGCGTTCAGTAAGGCCTTCTCTGGTTAGACCTTAAACGACTGATGTTTTCGTTCACCCCAGTTTACAGAAGACATCCCACGTGTTTATCCTCCTCGACGCCGTTCGTCGACCATTTGAACCACCATACGACGGGCCATCCAAAGCGATCAAACGATGCGAGAGATTCTACATAGTTTCGTGAAACGGAGGTGAAGATACTGTCAGTATCGACCGTTTGAAACCAGCTTATTTCGAAGGCAACCCTATTATAAGTGACCTTTCAGCCCCCTACAGCCGACCGAAGGATGGTTCAATTATCAAAATTCTTGACGATGTGCCTGGTAATGCACAGCTGCAACAACCATCGGTGCAACAGAAAGCACAATCAGGTCTAACCGTCAGGTTTCCGGAGTATTCAAAGTCGTATTCAACTTAGCGGGGTGAAATAAAATAAGCTAACCATATCTTTTTTTACCTACAAATATTTTTCCGAAGCACTGTTTTTCTTATTTGCTTGCAATGCCTTTCTATGTCAATTTTTTTATTTTCATGCAATGAAACTTTTTTGAAAAAAACGGTGAAAATAAGCGTAAACTTTATTTTCGATATATTTGTATATACATAATTCCCACTTTTTTCGAAGCGTTTTCATGGTATTAAAGACTTTAATTCATGTTCTGGGTGCAGCGAGCACTGGACGGAACGTCAAAAGGAACTGAGGACCGCGATCGACGTCCAATGCGATTTATTGTATTTTATTATTTTCTTTAATCGCCACGACACCCTAGAATAAGTTCAGACAAGCAGGGGCCACTTCATGCAGTGAGCCCATCGGAAGAGTTTTACCAGTGGAGAAACCACTGGATTCTTACTTCCTGCTAGCATCGTCTTAGGGTCCTCACGAACCCACTAGGGCGGGAGTGATCTGTAGCTTCACACACTCCCCAAAATCAATAGCCTAGGGTTTGACGACTTTCGACATTAATGCTGACCTTGATAGTTTAACTGGACTCGCTAGGCTGAAGGCACCGGTCAAGCATCCTCGCCATTTGGCACGCTGCCGTGTTACGTCGCACTGCTCGTATTCGACTCTCTAGCCAGTTAGTTGGAACGCATCGGTATCTTGGCACATCCATCCAAATATACTATTCCATCCGACTATGCTATTGTGTTCTTCCTTGGTCTCGTACTGGTGGGTATATAACAAGTCCGAATAATTAGTGATTGGTCTTTGCGTTTGTCAAGTTCGCACCAGGACGAATCCTAAAATACGACTTAAATTTTTGCTTAGGCAGCCCAGTTATCTACGATGAATCAAGCTGACATATCGCAGCCAAAGGCAACGATGAACAAACGACTCCTGTTTCTAAGTTCGCTTGAGCTAAGAAGCGTATTTCTCCTGGTAATTCACCTGATAAACTGATAATCTACATACCGTTAAAAAATAACAAGTGTTAATGTCGTCTGAAATTTGCCAGGGGCCGATTATTCCAGTTAAACTTCGAAGAGGCTTTTTAATCAGCACGCTCACTAGCCATGACCAATGTCACCACTTGACTTGCTTACAGTAGTGTTTAGTTGTACACCTCTGGCAAATGGGCTGAACCTACGCTTCTGACAGATAAAAGCGCCGCATAAGTTTAATTTTACTTGTTTCCGTGGGTCGAGGACTCTACCAGGTAATACAACACCCGCACGCGTGATTAGCATGGATCGTGGCCGAATTTTAGCCAAAATACCCTGACTACATAGCGCTTGCTTATTGTAGATGGATAGTGTCAGGTTCTAAACACTCAGCTTGGTCAATAGCTTCTGAGAATGAGCAACGTTTCCGTTATGGGAATGATAAATGGATTCAAAGTTTCCTGACAGACTGAGTTTCTAATAAACTGACGGATTCTGTGCAAATTCTGTAGATATCATCTCATTTGCAGAATCCCTATGATTTGCACTAGCATCAAATACCTAATAAATGAGCTTGTGCTGAGGTGGGCCTTTTCCTCGTACTGTTCATAGACCAAGCAAAACAAGTCCATCGGCGGATTCCTTCAGTTTGACCTACCCACCAATATACTATGGGCTTATTAAACCCGATGGGTGGTCCAGTTGTGGTTAAATTCGCGGGAAAATGTGTGATTTGTGGTGTGAACAGGTCACGAATACGTGCCCTAAGCCCCATGTAATGATAATAGTAAGAATAATCCGCTTCAGATGAACTACACGAACACATACCATTTTGCATACGATGTCTGAACGTTAGTGTTCTCACTGAAACTGAAAAAATAAGTCGTCACGCTTATACAATCCCCTAGAGTGCACAATCGTATGGATACTGCTGGTCACAAATGTGGGGGAAAGCCGTTCCACCAAGCAGCAGCAGTTACAAGTAATGCGGGTATAATCACCCAGTATTAGCGGTATCTTGACAACAGTGAGCCACGTGGTCATTGAGGGTACATAGCATATCACATGTTAGCATACATGAAGGCGGATAGCACGCAAAACCAGATTTAAATCGATGAGGTAGCTGTTCCGACTTTTCATGAAAGGGAGATAAGGGAAGAACAATAACTGAAGAGAATAAAGGAAAGTAAATGAGAAAAAACACTTGTGGATCTGTTTAGGAAGAAAACGGTGATTCGGCGAACTTTAATGAAAAAGGTTGAGTTGCAGAGGGTCATGGGGAGGAAATGGAATGGGGAAGATTGTGGTAAGGATGATGGATTCAGAAAAGGCTGTGATATAAATGGTGATACGTGACTCCAGATAAGCCATTTGCAAGAGGAGCAGAATCTCGGGTCAAGTTCATGATAGTGGCGGTTATCAAGATAAATTGGTGTGGAGGCAGCTGGAAGTCGGCTGGTTGCTCAACCCCAACCCGTGCCCTGAATGGATGAGATTTAGCCACTCGTCCTTGCGTTGCTTTTCAAATTACCTTGGAGCGGCTAACAGGTCTGCCAGCAACTGTCTCAGCAGGCGGTGCGTTCTAGCTGCTACGGCTCTAGGGAGAGTAGTGCGGGCGCACACGAGTGCTCGCTCTATGACAGGCAACCATCTTCGAGTTAGCACGAGGATCGCCGTGGTGGACTTTTGGTAGTATTTCACTTTCCGATGACTAGGATCACTCAGCAGCTTGTGAGCAGTTATCCGTAAAACTTACGTTGACCAAGAGATTAAAGGTTCAGGTCTCTTTGTCTATCCCCCTATGGTTTTTGCCACATCCAAGCAACGTCATTTTACTCTGGACTTCTCCGGAAGACATACACACTTTTCCAGGTGTGGCGGCACACAAACACCGTGAATCTCTCCATGCAGTCGAGGGTATGTCTCACAACCCTTTAAAAAGGGCCCCTGAATAATGCCACCTAGTTGTTGCTCATGTAGTGTATTCTGGATAATTAGGACTGGCACCTGGTTTTTTTAGTTTTCATTGGTCCTAGGTCTTTCTGCATGGTCATTTGAGAATGGCGTGTACCGCAGAGACATTAGAGTACTCCCGACGATTTGGGAGTGCGGTAGAGATGGTCTGGGACTTATCCAGTTTAAGCGCCAACCAGCCGATTTTCATAAACTCTCCGAGTATTCTGAGGTAGCCTTGTAGTACCTTCAGTCTCATTTCGCGTGTCACAGCTCTCAATGACTAGATGCCCTCCGCATTAGGCAGAATAGGAGGGTTGAGGCTCGCTGGATGATCCTGTATGAAGCGTGGAAACGGCAACCAACCCACAACCCCTTCTTGAGACATTCCAAACTATATGTTGTGCGGGTTGACAGAACCTCGTTGACTACCTCACAGAACTTTCTGGTGTCTAAACAGTCCCTCGGCCAGAAAAATACTCGTCTACCGACACCCAAACTTACCAGTTGGCGTATAAGAATCATACATGGGTCTATGGCTTTGGTAAGTGTTGCATGAACAGGGTCTCGACGTCCAGACATCCTGCCCAGTCGGTACAAGTTACCGGAGGGTCAGGGGTGTGGGACAAGACCCTTCAGGAGCCCGTCTGAACAGTTACGAGTTCCCCTTTTTATCTAGTTCTTCCTTGATGTGATCTGTCAGTAGAAGCGATATAAATCAAGACATGCCAGCATCCTGCTGAGGATGAGAGTGAAAGCACGTTTCCAATCCTGTGGCAGTTTTTGCTCATATAAGGAGTCTTGAAAAAAGTTTTTGAGCAGGCCACATGCGGCACCTGCACACCCTTTCGATATGGATAGATGAATGTGTTCGCAGCCTCAGGATTTTCATATCAGAAGCTTTTCGGGAACCATGGCGGAAATTACCTATCTTCTGTGTGACCCTTCTATTCTCGGTAAAAATGGATGCTCTTCAGGCTTTTGCCATATATGTGGAGGTGGTGGGATATTGAGCTATATATCAAAGGTTGCAGTACAATAATTATCAAACTCTAATCCAGAAAGGTTTTCTCTACTCGAACTCTTTATAACGCAACCTCCCTCATCACTAAACATTCTCTTCACCATGCATCTACGCGGGTTACTTAAGTTTGTCTCGAGCTCCTGGACAAGGATTCTGTGGGCTGACCAAATGTTCCCCCGCAACGTAGCGTCACATTGATCCCTTAGAACCATACGTGTCATCTGATCTGGTTATTTTTGGAGAGTCTCTGTTCACGTCATTCTTTCCTCTTGGCTTTCGACAGGTGCCCAGTACCTCGTTCCCCTCCCAATGCCCGATTTTAAGGTGTCATTACGGGGGTATCTGCACTGATTTCCCCCAGGAAGACCCCTCCCATAAGCCACTAACAATGTTCATTTTATCAGGAAATCCCCCCACATTTCAAAAAGCCATCGAAAGATATTTGCCACCCCTACGGTGAGAGAGCATTATTTACTTGATGTTGTCTTGAATATAAATTATTGACCACAATCATATCAGCGTGGTTCCGCAACTTTCGACGCAATACTGCACTTCATGCGCAGACAACTGGGTGCCCAGACCCCGGAACTCTTTTCGAAACTTCATAAGACCTACATACGACCCCACCTAGAGGTACACATCGTTGCACCACCATATCTGAAAAGAGACGTGAACCTCCTGGAGAAAGTCCGAGGGCGAGCTATAAAGGGTGGTGAGGATAACATCTTGGAGGACTGCTTTTGGGCAACACAGGGGAAAATATCGGAAGAGGTCCTGAAAGCTTTAGATGATGTTGAACCTCACAGGCCTGCCAAACAACTTCGAATGCTGGGGTTCAAAGTGAATGCGGATCACAGCACACCTTTTGATAACTTCAATTTCAGATGTTCCGGAAAGAATTGTAGCTGAGTACTGTTTTGACCAAAATCACTGTGTGGCTCGTGACGAAGATACGGATCCAAGGAGTTCTAAAATCCAAATCAAAACGGACCAGATTCGAAACATTTGGTTGCCAAATAGTATAGGGACTCTGTGAAGAACTGTTCTTTACAGCAAAAGATATTTGCAAAATTCAGTGGCAAACTTTCAGTCTTAAAGCTACTAGAGGTTTCAACCACAACAAAATATAATGAACCTGCCAATCCAAAAAAACTTCGATGTAGTTTTACACGCAGACTGAATGGAGTCAAACAAAACAAACGGTCACTATTTTCAAGCACATTGCAAGAATAAGATCAAAACACGCTCAACAGAGTACATCGGTAATCCCGCTTAAGTTCGTGTAACGCAGATGCAGACCGAGGATAACTTTAAAGGTCCAACATAACTCAAAAAGTGTCGTTAACGAATGAGGAAAACACATGGGCGACTACGTAATCTTGTGCCACTTCTGAAATATGTGTTATGCAAGACATCACCTGGAGCCAGAAGGGAACTTTGAAAGTTTTACGGGTGCTGGATATGCCAAAATATCCTTCAGCAATAACGACTCCAGCACCTAGAAACTCCCTGAGAAAGCGGACTCCATGGGGTCACTATCTTCATATATGTTTGCAAAAGAAGGCTAGTCTGATGATGTACTACGCTGGAATGAAAAACTGTGACGCTGACGAACTACAATCTAATATTGCAATGTCGTTATTCAGCCATTCTATCCAATAACTGTGAAGTATTCAAGATCAAATTTCATACCCCTTGACAATGGATGTCTTCTTAATTGTTGTTTATTGGGGCCCCAGCAAACCTTGATAAGGTCATGCCAAAGTTGTCAAATGTTTTAAAGAATGGTGTCCCCGTAGCTGACTTGAACTGAATGGTTCCCTTGAGGCTATTGGATGTGAATTCATTTGTTCTAATTACTTTTGCTAGCAACTTGATTCACATATTCAAAGGATGGTTGTTCCAAGTGGTTCGGAGAATCTTCAGCAGCATCGAGTCTTTCTGTAGCATTTTTCACCGACTCTGTTATATAAGATGTTAAAAATCAACGTTGTTAACAGCATGCCATTTAAGTGTCCTCCCATTTGGCTCGACTTTGCTACAATGTAGCGATCTTCAATGGGCTAAATGATAGTACTTTGTTTCAAAAGTGATTACATAATAAAGTTTGTGCAATTGTGAAGAGGTAGTCATATAATTGGTAGTTTGTATAATAGTAACTAACAAGAAGAGGAAATGAACTATTATGTGAAGTGACCAACTGTTGACCGTAATTGGAGACAATAAAAGGAAGAACAACATGACTAAAACTGTCATCCCTATTATAACCATGTGAAGTGAGCGAAGGGAAGGGTCAGTTTCTTATAAATAAGCTGACAAGTGTCAACTAGATGAGAGAGTATGGAGCTTCGTATTGATTTCGTTCACCCTCGAACGTCATGCAAACCAAGTGTCCACTGTCATTCGTTATCACAGTTTTTGTAACAGATTAAGTCAGAAGCTTGGCAATCTTGATACTGCCATTTCAGCTAAATTTCCGTAAACGCATCAGCAACAACCACATAAGTTCTTCTGTGTGAATTCTTTGTGATAGATATAGATTATTTAACAAAGCTCTTCAGTTATCTGCCGGTTCTGCAGATTACCTTAGCATAATTTGTATGATTTTTGTACATATGGCCTCTGTTGCAGGCATTGACTCATCTAAATCAGTGTCAGGTTCCATCAGGCTTCAAGTTTGTACAGCAAATTCAACGCTAATTTCAAACCATGAATTCCCTTTTGATGAATTAATGGGATTGACATTTGAGTCTGTATAAAAATAAGGAGCATTGAAGTCTAGCTACAAAATATGGATGATATAACACAAATGATGATCTTTTACAGTAGACTAGGTACGAAAAATGTGAGTGGCACACAAAATCTACATCTCAAAAGTATCCTAAATACTACACTGCGCAAGTTAGGTATAATCTTACTTAAGAAGGGTCTTCTGATTCGCTGTACTTTTCTTCCAGATAATATAATTAAGATTAGCCGTATGTGAGACATGTACATACTCGAATGTTTTGCTGTCCTTTTTAGTAATCCTAGGTCAGCAGATCGGAGAAAAGTTGAAGGCACCCACATATCCTCAACAAAACAAAAGTTGCGGCGTGATCACAATCAGACTAAGTTGTTTAGGTGGAGTTTAGTACAGTTGTCACATTTTTTCAGTGGTCAAAGACTACAGTCACAGTAACAGATCAATATAATAAGCAAATCACAAATCTTACCGCTTGCGTACCCACAACTGCCTATTGAAAGTGGTTGACGTGACTGAATGGTACTGAATTGAAGGTTTCTCTTAACAATGTGATACGAACAGAGAAATTTCGTTATGCACCCACGAGGCTTCGGCTCATGACAGTGGATACTCACTTCTGGAATATTTTCCGCCCACTAGTGATAGACACACGAGACAAGAGTGGGAAGGAAAGGTTTGTTACTCCAGGAAATGATTAATTAACGACGTAGCTTTTTACAAGGTCATCTTACCGGATCAACAACTGCAGAGTCTATTACTGAAGAGATTCTTTTCTAATAATGAATTACATCTTACATAAAAATATTGACCGATTAGTCATCTTTTAGTAGCGTGTTCTGCTTGTTAATACATGGCGAATGTAACGGCCTACATAGAGGATGGTTAAAATACTCATGGGTTGATTAGTGAAAATTTTATCATGGATGCATGGATTGCTGATTGATATACCAACCTTCGGTCATTGTGGTTGTACTGCTGCCATGAAACTTCAATTACTAACCTTCTTAAATGTTCAGTTCATTCTTCTTCTCATATAGTGTACCTACATTCTCTCTCTCTCCTTCCCTATAATCTTTCAATAAATGGAACGCCTACGCACCGCAATCTGATAAAAGGCCAGTCCTTTATAATTCTCGAAGTCCACCAGCGTTTATCATGGAAGTATGCATGCCTCCTCACGAACTATAAAAAATTGCTTAAACTGCTCAGCACATCTTGCAATTACGGCAAAATACAATTACAACGAGGGGATTGAAAGGTGCAATGGCATTTCAATACAAATGGCACAAAAGTACTGAAAATTATCTGTAACTTATTCTCAAATAAACATCCCAAGTTACATTTACTAAACACAGTAATAAGGAGCTTAACGATAAAACGAATTTAAATAAAATATTCTCTGACAGGATTACAACGATGTGAAACACACTGAGCCAACTATACAAACCATACCAAAATATTCAAATGGGTTGACGGCTTACATCATTTTAGTCTGCAAGTAAAGGTTATTTATCGTAATGTGGCAAAACTATACATCACCCTTACCTATTCCGAAGAATATTAAAAAAATGATTTATTCCAAGCCGACAAGTTCTGAAAAGAGCAGAAAAATGTCATCACTTTACTCAAAGCAGTGGAGATTTTATTACCCGACATTAGTCGCATTTCCGTTCACACATTTCTTGAAATGATCTATTGACTATGAAGTTGAACTTCTGCATGGGACCACGTATAGTAATCATCAGTAGCTGGGCATATCATGCACTTGTACCTGTTGGGTGATTTCAAGGGCTACCCTAACAAATACCGAAATAACCAATTACATTTCTTTATTTCACACAAGTCTGCTATTATGGACAAAATGAAGAGACCTAATTTGTTGGTTGCGAGTGGATCCGTTAGAAACGCAGTAATTGAACACCTTGTCAACATTGGTCACAGCATCACAACTGACTCAGGGTTCAAAGTCGTATACAAAGTGAAAAGAAATCGGTCGAAAATGGTGCGTTTCCGCCCTCTCTGTACTGCAGAAGCGCTTGCCAGAATTAGGTATTCAGAAGCAACTTATACGACATTTGTTGCTACCTTGAACTTGGTAAGCTGCTAACAATACACCCACCTCCATTTCTCTTATTTTTCACAATTCTCTTGTATTTTATGATATATTTTAATAACTCCATATCGTCTTCATTTTTTCTCTACGCCACTTTTGATCATGCTTTATTTTTAAAATTATTTTTACGTATTATGCAACTTAATATGCCATCCGGTTAATCATGTTGGTTTTCATGCTCTTCTGTGATTAATTTTTACCTTACATCACACTTGTGAATTTTCAATCTTCGTTGAACTTGACTTTTGTTACGAGGTTAAATAATTCTTGAAAGTATCCAACATAATTGAACAAAATTGCATAAATTATGTTTGTACAAACTATCAAGAATGAAATCTCCGAAGAAGATATCTTCGCAGAACTTTTCATCTTCTCAAATGTCCGGATGGCTGCGTTCAGTAATTTGTTATTTCAGTCATTGCTAAGTTGACCTTTAGATTCTCTTTTATATTTTTAAGTTTATCTGTTTTAAATATGTATAGATTTATCGATGAAATCGAAGAGGCAGCATGACTTTATGTGAGGAAAAGTTGGTAAATTAAGAGTTCTGCTAGTTGGAATCTAAACAAGTTTACTTAACAACAATATGTAAAGTTGACTGAGAGATAACTGTAAGGACAAATAAACTATGGCCGAAGATGGTAAAAAATAACATTTTTCAGCTTCTCTGCTTCATGGTATTTTTTGAGTGGAATTCACTCAATTGTAGATTTGAAAGGAGTGATTGGTTCTAAAGTAGTTTTCATCACGGAGCTCGTCAGTCACATGCTTACATAGGGATTTGCCGAAGCTCTACTGAGAAGTCGTGACCAATGAGGCTGACTAAGTTGCCGATATCAATGAAGGATGGTCCCACTGTATCAAAAACTGACAGAAGTAGCGAAATATGGACCGCTGGATTTCAATCAAGTACCTGAATGGCAACACAATCTCTCAGAGCCCCATCAGTCTCTAGTTCGTCGTCATGCACTACTGAGGAGTCGCAAACCAGGACGAAACAGTTGTCCATTGCTCCCAAGTTTTCAACCTTTGTCCAAATAAGGTCACTTTTTGATGAAAAGTACCAGCAAAATCTATTTCTCGATGCTTCAACCAATTCCTGTTAGCTTAGGTCACACGATATCGGCATAAATACTTTGTTTCAGTCATTTCAAAATGCGCTCGGAAGTAGATGTACAAGATTTCCTAACAATAATAAAAATAATATCCACTTTATTCCAAAACATTTGTGGTAAAATTTGGAATTCTAAGCATGAAATATTGCAACAACAACAAAACATATGTATTTATATCTTGCTTTACATTTTGAGTTGTTGGTTATTATAAAAATTTAAGTAATGTAGAGTATATTTAAAAACGGGTAAATTTTACATTGTTAATGAAATCACAAGTGGGATTTTTAACTGTTACAAAGTTGATATGTGAGTTCTGTTGTAACACTTTTTCCTCACATAATATACGTGCTAGGTAAGGTATAGTCGAGTTTTTGTATTTAGCTGTACGAGTGTACATTCTTATGTAATTTCTTCTTGTCCCATTTAAGGAGATACAAGGAGAGAGCTGTGAATGAAGTAGGATGCTCAGTGTCAGTTAAAATTACTGTAGGTAGTTGCTTGCTACAATTTAAATGTCTGTCAATTACAGTATTAATCAGTTAGGTCAGAGGTGCAGCTCTCCCTCTACTGACGGCTTTCAAAGTCCTACACAATATAATATAGTCATTTTTCAGTATACCAGGAAAGATCAACGAGGAACAATAGAGAAGAATGTGAAGATGTGGGAATTAATAAATTGTAAAGGTAAAGGTTGAGTCATACGAGAGAGCCTCAGTTTCTTGATGTAGTACGTTAAACGAAAAATTTTTTACAAGTCAATAAGATATGAGATGACCAACAAAGATCAGAAGTAAAGCTCAATCCAAAATAGTTAACACTCGATTTATTTTCTACCATAATAATATCAATGTAACTGGAGTCATGGGACTTAAGCAGCTTACACAAGTTTTCTTTACGCCTGAGGATAAAATTCACAATTAGACATTGAGAAGGGTTTAATTTGAGACCATTTGAGAGAGAGAACTGGTCAATTACAGACAAGAATCCATTTAATTCAGAGCAATCTAATTTGAATACGTTTAAGAAAAATCGTCATCATACAAGTTATGAAGTCATGTCTCCTGCAGCGTTATTACACTCGTATTCTGATAAATATTTATGGATAAGTGAATGAAGGAAATCAATTTTCTTCTGCAACGATCTGCAGTTTGTGCGAGGTATTTCCGGAATATGGGTATAAACAGTATAACCTTAAGGTCAATGTTTGCAACTATGTTACCCTCTCAGACGGCATTAAGCCTGTCACAAACCCTGTGTAAATTTCTGAGTTCAGAGATTTTAAATTAAATATTGAATAAGGACATCAATTAGATTTATAATTCCAGAAAATAATTTTTAAGAGAGGTCTATTCTGATCAGTGACCAAATCAAATCTTTACGGTTTCAAACGATTGACTGCTCAGTGACATTCAGTCGTACTGGTTTATTATTTGTTACATACCTGTATTAGATACTTTATGCAAAGGCAACTATTTATTTGTTATTATAAGAATTACAATTAGTAACAGCAATGTTCAGTAAAGATCCTTTAGGAGTTATCCGTTGGTCACCAAAGCGTCCCTTACCTAGTTTAATCAAGAAAACTATGAAGCATATTTTTATACGGTTTGCAAACTATTGTTCAGAGTTAAATAGGCCACGGAGGTGAAAACGCACTTTTATGTTGAAACAGAACATCTGATAAGATCTCAATAAAAGCCTATGTATATGTAACAGATTACTTTTCAAACAATCAGAGCCTTGAGTTCGTCTAAAAGTTGCAGCTAATGAAACCAAAAACAAACTAGACGAATAATATTCGATGAACAAATCACTAAGTTTGATGCTGAAATTATTAAAGAAAAATAAAAAAGCATGAATTCAATTCATTTACAGAATCATTGGTCGTCCACTTAGGAACACTGTGACACTACACCTTAGATATGTGCCAGTTGTAGTCCAAAAAGACCAGTTAATAGCTTAAGTTATGAAGAGCGTATAAAAAAATGAGTGACAAGAAAATCTAGTCGGAGTTCAAGGAGAAATCACAACTGCATTGCATTATTCAGTAACTACCTGAAACTGATAGATCTCAAATCCCAATTTGTCAAACGTAATGTCAGCATTTTTGTTGTTTTTATGTAGATTATTCATTTAGTTGACATCACCTACATGGTGTTGAAAATAAACCCAGTCGGAAAGTGATTTGATTTCTTTCAATTACTATCTAAACATGTAGTAACTTATATTAGGGTTTTATTCTCTAAAAAATGGATTCCACTAGGTCGTGAAACTTCAGGAATTTATTTTTCTCCCTCGCTGGGATTTTAAAAGTATACATCTCTGTCACAAATTATTTCAGCCAGACGTATTCTGTGTAAATAATCTTTTAACGCTTGGAAGGAATATGAGATTACCTGTCAAGAGTTTCACCACATACTTAATGAGTCTTGAACAAAAATTATCGAATTCTACATATGCATCCAGATATTTAGGTCCAATAGTAAAGGATACAACTAGTTTGTTCATCTTTAGTGAACAGATTGTGATTCTCTTTTTCTCACAGTGCATAAACTCATTTACCTAATCATGTATGTATGCGGTGTTTTGCAGTTCACTTAATAAACATACGATCTACACTTTGTCCATGAAAAGTGTGTACATGCACTTACTGAATGTATCCGGAAATTTAACGTGACCCAGTATCAACCAAACATATTCATATCGAAAAGGAATATAAAATAGATGGAAAGTCAGTTTCATTACTTGGATGTTTTGTTGAAAAGGCGAAATGTTTCATTTCAAAGATTAATTCACAGAAAGCTGACATGGACCGGGCCGTATACAAAGCTTTATAGCTGGACTCCAATGAGTGAAACAATAAATCTTATCGATTCATTATCATCGAAAACCAGAAGAATTTGCACAGGTGACACGGTTGATGATGAATAGAATAGACCTCAAACTACATTTAATAAGAACATGCAGTTCCAAAGAAGACTATATATATAAAGTCGTTTTAAGGAGTGATACTGCCGCTGAAATCTTGAAGAACCGGCTGTCCGCATCACTGAGGCGAAGATTTCGTGTTGCGAAACTACAGACCACATTTTTTAGTTGGTAAATAACTCCCGAGTGTGCTAAGCACCAACTGAATATTTGGACCATCCCTGAATGTGCTCACAAGTTTATTTGTTCCTGCGGAGCTAGTTATATTTGTATCAAAAAGCGCGCACCTTTCAAGTACATACCCAAGCATTATTTTGCATACTCATCGAGATAAAAATGCAAACCAGTCACTAGTTTGATTCTTAATCAATCAACTTCATCATAGTCTGGCTTTGAGATTATCTAAAAAGTCAAAGCAAACAGTCCAAAAAGAGTATGATTCCCTATCTTGCGCACATTGGAGCCAATAGAAGTTTACTAATTCAATCAATCCAAGTCTATGTCAGCACAAGTACATTCAGTCTTTCATTTTACTGTGGTTTCATCAATAGTGTATCACTAAGCAATTGCTTTCTATCTTCAGGATCATCTTTTCATTCCACTCTAGATTATTACAGTAATCAAGTGACCGTATTGACTTGGGGTAGTCTGTTATTTGTTACAGACATTTAAAAATACAGGTGTACAACCTTAGTAAATTCGTCAAAATGAAATTTCCTTCGTTGCTTTGCCTTTTTTCTCTTAATGATATAATGAACATCCTTTTTCGCTTCAAAGTTTATTTTTTGTAAATGCAGTGTTCTTTATGCTAACCATATGCCGCTTGAACCGAAATTGATATAATCGTGCTGGCATACTTCTACATTAAGGTAAATGTAGTGTTGTTTAAGATAAACTTTCCGAAATCTTTGGTTCCACTTCAGAATCATCTCGTATTTTATTTATTTGAATTATCACGGATTTGCAATCCTCTTCAATGTAATTAACATTATACTATGCCGTAGTAACATAGCTGTTGCAAGCAGTCTTCAAAAGTACATTATCCACCCGCCAATGAAGGTTTCTGAAAGAAACTGATTACTTGTATTAAAGTAGCTGGAGCACTCGTAAGAATTCAGTACGCGTTCAATACGAACAAACTACGATTAAAAATATTTATTCTTTTCCAGCTTACTACGATTTTCAGATGGTGCCGATTTTTGAAAACAATCTTAGAAAAGTGATAGATAAACCGATTCCATTACAGTTAGACTAAAAAGACAAATAAAGTGATTTTTCCCTTATATAACATTAAAATCGTTCTCATTATATCTGAAATCACCTTACATGATCATAAATATTCCATCAATAAAGCTAATGTTTAACTAACTATGCTTACTAAAAGCATACTGAACACATTTGTGCAGATATGAAGTGCATATTATTGTTAAACTGGTATTGTATCAGTTTTACTTAACTGATTAGATGCATCCCATAGTGAAGCAGCATTATTTACTGGATTACGTTTCGGACACATCTTCATCTTGATATGAAAATGAACAATAAACTATGTCCTAAACGCAATCCAGTAACAAATACTTTTAATAAATCGACTAAAATGTGATTACATTCTACCACAATGCCAAAGTTTTACTCCTACATTAACGGCATTGTATTGGCTGGAATAGTTACTGGGTGATGACTGGTGAAAAGAAAATCTGAACCACGGCCGGATTCGAACGAGAGACCACCGGGTTTCAAGCCCGATGCTCTACCAACTGAGCTACAAGGTCCGACTGCTGACCAGATTTTGATTTCATTTGAATCAACAACAGAATAGACTAGAGTACAGTCTTTACTAACTTTATTCAAACTTAAAAAGCACTAAAAATTGGAGAAGAGGTTCGGCCCAACTGCGGCTTACTACTTCATCGTTATTCAAGTTAAGATGATCAATTAGTTTAGTCTGTTAGTCCACCGCTATAATTTAGATGTGAATGACTGGAATATTGTTCACTACTAATGCTTCCTTGAAGAAACTCTTACATTTTAAACAGTAGTACAGCAACATCGAATATTCGTACTTTAGAAATTCTACGACCATTATTAAATATTTTAATGAACAATCGTTTTCAATATCTTTCTTCTTAGGTCTTACAGCTCTTAATTCATTGAGAATGTCTTACATACATTAAAGGGTGTAAGGTATCCTTGGAATTTTGAACCTCCATATTGTACCTATCCCCTGAAATCTGATATCTTAAACAATGTTATCAAATTTCATTTATATTTGTGAACATACCATTTACGCGTTATTATTCCTCAAATTATCTTTGCGTGTATACAATGTCACATTCACATGAATATATACGCAATCCATTCCGTTTACATAAACTCATCTGCGTTTATTATTCACGAAAATTGTATAATCAGACTGCAAAGGATGTATTTAATCAGAAAAACTCATCATTAAAAAACATATCACTCAAAGAAATTGACAGTGAATAAAATCCCCTGGAATGAAGCGAAAATCGAAAGGCATTCGGTAGCCTTGCGAACATTTCTGCAGTAAGCCACACATTGTGTAAGCGTTAATAATACAACTACTTGGCTGCCTAAACCTTCGTAGGTGGAGTAGGGCTCGAACCCGCCATCCATAGGGTTGGAAGTCATCTTAAATCAATGAGCCACAGCTACACATTCCCTGAAATAGTTGCAGATCACAGTTCGCAAACTTGATAATAACCCATCGCATCACAGTGATATCTACTCTTTTAGAGACTAGGGATGAAACCCTGACAGATACGACTACTATCCTCGAATTCAATGAACTTGTTCATAATCTATAACTGAAAAGCCAGACACTTAGTTTGTTGTCCGAGGGAAGTTGCATATTCGTAGAATTGTAATAAAAATCGAGATACGTGACCTAACTAGATACTCCACGAGGAACGCAACGTGCGTATGTGCTTGATCGCCAACTTTCAGCTGAACAAATCTGGTGAAACTATAAAGGTCAGGACTAATGTCAAATTTCATTGGACTGTAGGCTATTGACTTGGGTGATTTATTTTCATCCGTACACTATTATTGTGAAGTAATGGGTTATGGAGAGTGGAGTGAAGGCCTGTCGTATACAGTAGGAAAATAACGAACTTTGTGCCCCAGGTAAGCCTAAAGAATATTCAAAGAGAACAGCATAAATAGTCAAGGTAATAAAAATAGTAACACAAGATATAAATGCTGCACAAAACAAAGAGGAAGAATAAAAGAAAAGATTAGGGGGTTTGAAAATCTGAACTCACTATATCGAATATCACTAATACTGCGCTGGACCCGTTATCACCCTGAGTAAACAAGCATATTCCTTCCGAATATGTAGGTCAGGCTTATTTGCATCGATATCTAGAGCTGGTGCTGTACACCGGATATGCGGTCACCTATATTTGTGACAAATTTAACAAAAAGGGTGCAACTAAATTTATTCGGTCTGCACTATCTATTATATAGAATAAAATAACGCCACATTTATAGATTTAGTCACTCGATTTATCAACCATGCTAACTTGCGATAGCCACTCAAGCATAAACCTCTCTAAGTGAAAAATGTCACGGAAACAGATTAAGCAATCCAAACGCACCAGCGAGGTGATGATTTACAACTTTTCTTGATTCTCTGCGTTAGTATTAGTCTGGTTGAGGTTAACGTGAAATTTAGGTGCACTGAAATTCTTTCTACTATTTGCTGCCCAATTAATGCGCTAGGATATCTCGAGATGTGACACCTTTAAAATTCAATATTAGTGGTATTCTTCCAGTAACATTAGCCCTCGTTGCTCAAATATGTACTTTCCGATGAAGTGACTGAGCTAACAAAGTTGTTCAAATATTTTTTTCAGCCTTGCCATTTTCCCACCAATCATATGTTGGGATAGATAAACCTTATTTCACGGTTGAAGCATCAAACTGCGTTGTTCTCATGCTAGAGTAATGTGAAGCGACAGAAATAAATAAAGCGTTCTCTGTAGATGTTGGTTTTCATATATCCATTCTCTTTTATTGTGAGAACGCCATCTAGGAATAACATGTCTGGGAGGACGTTAGTAAACATAATCTACCGATGTTCGGTTGATTACCTTGGCACATAGTGAGCATATTATCGACACATCAATCATAATATTCAGAAATATCAGTGGTATCAATAAGTGAAAACGTTTCAAGTCTCAACTGAAAGACTAAAACCACATAAGGATCCAAATATGACACTAACTACTTTTCATCAGCTGAATGATACTGAAAGTTCCACATATTCTGAATGAGGTCTAATGGTAATCTAGGCTCCTGAACATTTAGTAAAATGTAAAGTCCAGAATGCACACGCTCTCAAGCGTATAACGAATACACAGGCCAGATGAGAGTGTTCTAACTTCAATATTTTAGTGCCTTAGTTTATTAACATTCTTCTTCTTGTTACATCTTCGCAATTTCATGTAGTCATTGAGAAAATTTTCCATCTCCTTGACGTGGTCATGTATGTGCATACACATTGTCCTAAATTTCTCCTCACTGGTACTAATTTAATCTTTTTCAGGTATCTCAAGAAGTAACGTTTCTTGTTATGGACAGACGGTGTGTCAACAACCCATGGAAACGTGCCACCACTCAGATCACCATCAAACTTCAATATCTCTGGCTTTTGATGTTTCTTTACGTATCTCCATCAATATTCCTACGTAGTATTTATTTTCTTCCACCTCAGTACTTATCGATAGCGATTCAAAGTCATGAAACGGCATCCATGACCTACTGAAACCACACTTCAAACTAAATGATGAAGCTTTCAATGTCCCCACTATCTATTGAGTCAGAAAACAAGCTTTGCTAGCCGAAACTCTGACATCTCAGAGAACGTGGAAATGTGCTGTTTGTGGTTATTTACTTAATCTCTACCAGTCAGTAATACGATGAATCTGTAAAACCCTGCTTTTGTGTTTCTGGGAATCCGACGTCTAGTTCTTTTGCATCCGAAGGTATTGCATTAAGCACCAAGACAGAAAGCCCACCGCTCAAATGGATCCCAGTTGTCAGTCACCTGTAACCTGTTAAATTAAAACGTGCAGTGACGATGGAAATAAGGAGTGGAGCTCGCTAATGGTTACACAATAATTTACTGCAGTTTCGACGAAATGAAAGGTGGGTTTTACTGAAAAATGACTAGCCTTCAACTGAAAGTGAGACGCTCAAATATGGCTGTCGCAGCAGGTAGTTTCAAAGCACAAATGGGTGGGCCTAGTCAGGCCGAAGGCATTTGGGCAGCACATTCAGTATCCCGGCTGACCAAATAAATAACGGCGATTACCTCCATAATTGCGCTCAGACAACCATGTATTTCTGGCCATCGTAAACTTCAGACAAAAGGTGATATTGTTCACCGACCTAAATTCAACGGTGGGCACAGATAGACCATACTGCCGACAGTTATCGATGGGGTGTTGAATAACATCGACACGGTGGTTTGAGCACGTGTATGTGTGCGCCTAAATGGACACATAATAGCTACAGCAAAAATACCAATCCCAACGCTGCACAATCATAAAGCTGCTTCCAACGAGGAACTTGTTACATATTTATCAGAACAGGAAAATGTCACTCGCATAGAAGTGGCCAAGGATTATTGTTCAGCTGTCGTATGGGAATCAGATATGATGTCTCCTGACTGTTCCTAATCACTGATCATCCCTGCCCATAAAGAAACCCCGTCTAAGGTTCTAGCTTTTAAAATTAGTAGGTGTCTAAGTGAAGCTGGAAAACAGCTAACCCGAGAAAATCAGGCAGTTTCTACAACCACCAGACACTTATCCTTTGCTAGGGTTTGGAATATGGGAACAATTACTAGCACAAGACACTAGCTGTTTCTCGATATGAATACGGCATTCTCTTTCGTCGATCGAGAGGTTTAACGTCAGCGTTCCTCACTGAAACAGTTGCCGAGTTACTACACTGCTCTGTTGAAGGAGCTGTAAGCATGTCAGAGTCTATAGTGAGTTGTGCGTATAAACTTATGTTTGTAAGGGATGTCCCACCTCTGCATTCTTATTTACTTCTACTTTAGACGTATTTACAGACGTCTAACTCTCATCGTCTGGGAGTACCGCAATCGATTTTGCCACGGGAGAAGATAAACTCCGGCTAGTTGAAAATAGTGAGAAGACGCAGTCGTCAAAAAACTGCAGATGGAAATTTTATAACATTCAAAATGAGCTTCCCACCAGTCGATGGCAAATTTCTGTTTTGAGGTTCACCAGCATCACACCACCTAAAAGTAAGAAATAAACTGAATGAACGCGTTTATCACCCCACCTAACTGGGAAGTCAGGTAAACCACGATGAGCCATCGATCAACGAAATCTCTGCATGGATACAAACCCATCACTTAGCTTTTACCAACTTATGCCATTTACGGCGCCGGTAAGATTTCCAATTACCTGTTTAAAGTCAAGTTTACTGAGCTGCAGCTTGTTGTCTTCAACTAGATAGTTGTAAGATATAGCTGTTTGATGTGGTGTTGTAAGCCTTCATCGGTACAAATGACTGGACATTTTATATGTGCCTCGTCACCGTCTACTGCTTAACGCAACGTTAGCTGCATTAGGCTTAAGTTGATAAAAAGGTAGAGGTGACCAGATTGAAGTAGGATTTCAGTCCATGAAGTCATTGACTATTGGTTTGAGTCATGTAGGTATAGGTTGACTCCCTGGTTGGGGTCTGTGTGGCTTGAGACTGTGGGTCATATGTTGTATAATCTATACCACTGACACGTATTCATCCATCCACTTTGTTTGTCTTGTTTTACCGTCTGTCTTCGCTTGCTTTGTCTCCTCTTGTTTCTGTCTAGTCAGAGTTCATGTGACAAAAAAAACCGGTGGTTAATGGTATGTCGCATAATCCATTAAAACTGACAAGCACACGTTAACGGATTATCCTCATATTTAAGGATTTTCTATCACCGTTTCTTTTCTTGTGTTATCTTGCCATGCCTTTTGTCCACTTTCTTCGGTTTTTACTCCTTTCATGCACTGATAGGAAATACGGAACTACGACAATTATGCAGTAGCGCCACGTCTCAACATGGATAATAACTGACATACCCGTTGTCTACCCAAAGAATTACTAACCCCCATCGGTGCATGGAAGCCTAAGACCGAGTAGATCTACGGCCATTATTAAGAACGTCACGACTGAATACTTATAATAATGGCATGCGTTGATGCTCGTGGTGTAGCAAGTTAATAATAATGATTTTCTGATATTGTACAGTGCGATAGCTACTGTTTTGTGAATTCACCCAATGTGTAGTTCGTATAAATACTTAAGACTCTGCTCGACAGTGAAATCTCAACCACCTAAAAGAATAGAATAAAAAGAATTCTACCTTAGTTCCTACATGTGACTTCCCGAAGAACATACTCTATTCATCTTGTCACAGGCTTTTGGCACTCTGTAATCATTTACGGGCGACTCAAGAGACGCAGAAAAATCAAAGGCAGTGAGACAACGTGGTTGTTAATTTTCCGACAGATTCCTAGGTTTTTCTTGATGATGTAAACAAGTCGTTATTTACCGTTTGACTGTATACATCAAGAAATTCTATTCTACATACTTAACAGGAAATATTACGAAATTAGCACATATTGGAGAAGCTTTATAGTACACCAAATTCTGCTAGTTCACTTATCACCAACCAACCAACCAAATAACAGTAAGCTGAAGTCTGAAGTCACATGAGTAAGGTATACATAACTGTATATACATAGAGTAGGAGGAGCTTCATAAAACGTTCACAAAAAATTCTGTTGAAAATTATTACAGTATATAAATGCGAAAATATGTACATTTTATCACGCTGTCGAAAAAAGATGGTTATCGCGTTAAAAGCAAAATCTTCAAGAGGATTTTTAAGTTTTATTAACATAAGTATTTATATTATTGTGGACGTCGGGTTTTCCACTCAGAGTATTTCTTTTGAGCAGCGTCTAACATCGATTCCAAGTGACTCGTGACACTTGAACGGTAAGAAACTGAGTTATAATCTCTTCTGTTAGAGAAATCTTCCGATGAAGTAATAGGATGGTTATCTGACTTAGATCTGAGGGATGGATCAACACTGGCAGCAAAATGGACCACCTTGGTAGTGCGGAAACGCACAAGACTAGTAGCTACACGATCTAATTTATCAGCTAGCTGTGGAGTTGTAACAGGAAAGCAAGCCCAAAAGTGTCGCAATAGCTCAGCAGCGCTAGAATACAAAAGTGATAACTCTCGAGTCTGTTCCACAGTTAGCAGCGGTGGACCATGATCAACATTGTCACCAGTATGTTCACCAGAGGTTCCTTTGGAGGTTGAAATATGATTATTTCTCCTAGATCCAAACAAACGTAAAGAAGATTGATCACTGGTTAAGTCATTTTCTGTGGAACGATTCTCATTAAGTTTTCCACCTATTAAACAGCCACCAGGTGAAACATCTGCTAAGGCTTGTTGGGATTCAAGAGCAGTCAAAAGTGATGAACCTGGTTTCTTCCTTGTTTGATAAGCTGCTAACATTGAACTTTTACATCTGTTGAGTGCCTGTTCCAGTTGCGCTTCACTAAAAGAAGTATCTTTTTGTCGAGTGGAAGTTAGTGGATCCACTAATCTTGTAGCTTTCTCTGCTATACTTGGTGTTGGACCCTCTAAATAGTCATTTACACAAGCCAAGTCCAACTGGATCTCTGGAGGATTTCGATCTTCGACTAACTCCTTAACATATACACGATCTTTTAATGGACAAGAATTCAGAATATCTTTGAGCTTTGAGATGCATTATTAGATGATAATGATACATCATTTGAACTAAGAGATTTCAGAACAAGTATTGAATGGTTATTGAAACGACGCAGTAAAAGTTGATTGGCAGATAAATTACATGGTTTTGATTCATTTGCTGCATTTCCTGCGTTTTGATTTGAAGCTGACGAATCAGTCACTTTTTGTTTTATTTGATTAGATGTTTTTTCAATCCCATAACCTTGTCCTATATCGTAGTCAGTGAGATTAAGCAGATCAAGATGTACATTGCTCTGATTGACTCTTGATTTCCGTATATCATTGAGTAAAAGTCGATCATCAATACTAGCACAATCAGCAAATATATCATCCTTTGGAAGGTGGACACGATCACTATGTAAACGGAATTATTTGTCAAGAATTTACAAATATGATATTAACTTAAGAAATGCGACGATAAGGGAGCAAAGTGGAAAATGTCCATGTTACTTATTATTAATTTCGATTTTGGGAGATTCAACTAAATCACATCGAAATTATCAATGCCTCAGGAGATATCAAACAATGAACAATGAAACTCATGGGTAATAGATATAAGCTTGTTAAACAAAATTCTAATGTTACGTTTTCAGACAAATAAAATCGAGAAATTAATACAGGCAGCCATAAACAATAGGATTTTCATAACATTGAGACAACAACCTAAGATTAGTGATACATACCACTAAACAAACCTTGTAGTTACCGAAGGTTAACAGTAAGGTGAAACGTTTTTCACATACAGTCTTACAAGAATAAGTGCCACACAACGTGTGTGTGACAATCAAGTGCACATGATTGCATAACGAAAGCAAGTTAGTTGACAAAGTAATAAATTTTCATCAGGCGGAGTTAACAGAAAACTATAATATAAAACATATATAGCGTGCTGTTTTGGCTATGATAGGATCGGATTGGAAAAATTTTGGAATGGATCGATCAAAATATGGAAACAATGAATGAGGGGTTTCGTTTCTTGTTTTCAACTACGCAAAGAGTTAGCAATCGAAAAACAATCGAAACCGCTGTACAAGTTCCTCCAGTAAGCGATGAGCCGCACCTGATCAGTGAGGGCTACCGATACTTTCTGTTCGCACAAACCTCAGTAGGTAGGGCGGTGTTCGAACTCGTGGCCTACTTGGGTGAAAGCTAACTGGTCGAACCAATGAGAAACAGTTCCCAAAAGGTTAACGAAACAACTCAAGCTAGCGGTAAAGGAATGTAGGCCATTTGGCAAATAACACTGAATTAGGTGCATTAACATCGTAACTGCGTTCAAATCCAAAATGTGTTATAATATTCCTTACTTTTCATTACTAACTATTTCGACACAAGAAACTTTCAGAGTAAAACACTAAGAGTTTCAAAATCTAAAGTGAGCCATAGGACAGAAACAAGAGGAGACAAAGCAAGCGAAGACAGACGGTAAAACAAGACAAACAAAGTGGATGGATGAATACGTGTCAGTGGTATAGATTATACAACATATGACCCACAGTCTCAAGCCACACAGACCCCAACCAGGGGAGTCAACCTATACCTACATGACTCAAACCAATAGTCAATGACTTCATGGACTGAAATCCTACTTCAATCTGGTCACCTCTACCTTTTTATCAACTTAAGCCTAATGCAGCTAACGTTGCGTTAAGCAGTAGACGGTGACGAGGCACATATAAAATGTCCAGTCATTTGTACCGATGAAGGCTTACAACACCACATCAAACAGCTATATCTTACAACTATCTAGTTGAAGACAACAAGCTGCAGCTCAGTAAACTTGACTTTAAACAGGTAATTGGAAATCTTACCGGCGCCGTAAATGGCATAAGTTGGTAAAAGCTAAGTGATGGGTTTGTATCCATGCAGAGATTTCGTTGATCGATGGCTCACCGTGGTTTACCTGCCTTCCCAAGTAAGTGGAAACGTTAACGTACTTGGAGGAGCAATTAGTGGTCATCTTTATTTTGTGCAGGTTTGACAGATAACCTAGAATATATCCTGATTTCGTCGTCGTACTATGTGCAGCTAGTTTTCTTGCGACGACCCGCTTAGACCACGATGTTCATGACCAACTAAGTGGAAGATGAACTGAGCACATAATAAAGCTTAACCGGATTCGAGACAACTGCTCAAGAAGCAGTGTTTGCCATGAATACATGTACGCTATCGGTAACTGGTTGCAACATGATAATTGACTCCAGGCTTCTATGACAGAGGGAAGATATTAGGTGTATGCGAGAAGAAACGATTTGAAGACAACCATTGGCAGACATCAAAAAGGGGAATACATACGGTACCACGTCGTGATCTCGCTTCCCATAACCTGCCTCCATCCTAATCCAACTTCCACGCAGCATGGCATATCGAGGTAGGCAGTGGCTCTGCATGCGCAGTACACATCAAAGCCATCACAACCTGCGAAGATTCACAACCTCATCAATCGACTAGCTTGTCTTGCCTAGTACCCTTCATCTGACCTCAACATGGCTCACACGATGATTCCACCAAAGGCGAGTGATACTACGAAGACACATATGACCAAAACCCAATAGTCGCTTCGCGTATTCTACCTCCAACGCCCGTATCTTATGGCCGTATAACACGACACAATGGACTGCAGCGCAGTATGCTCGTACTTTCATAGAAAGTCCGATATCTCACCAGTCGGCGCCACAGAAGACGCAAGGTTGCTAATACCAAACGGGTCTTCTGAATTCGAGCTCCGATTCAGTTAGCAACCACTTCATTAGGGCTATCGCAACACACCAAGTAAGTGGAATGGTCGACACATTCCATCACTTCACTCTCTATCAATAAACTGGGAGTAGTTGCTGATCAGTCTTCGAGCATCATCTTACAATTTGATAGGTACCAACGAGACGCATGCCAAATATACTCAGATTTCTTCTCAACGTGTTCACAAAACTCTGTATGTTGTCAGCATCTTCACGTAGTAGGACGATATCGTCTGCTTACTCCAAGTCAATCGGATGACTTATAGTAAACAAGTCATCCCTGTGGTCAGACGTACCTACGGTTATGTCTACTGGTACGTCTATCACGATGAAAATGGGAACGGCGACAGTAGATATCCCTCACGGACACCACTAGTTGTCATCGATTCCGATTGGCAACTCTCCACAAGACTTCACACGGCTGCGTGAATTCGAGTATTATATACCTGCGCTGTATTCCCTTGTCAGGCACAGCCACAACACCTCATGGTCAGCAGAGTTAAATGTCGCCTTCAGGTCAACAAATCTCCCAAGTGTGCTTCAAAGCCTTCTGCCCAATGTTCTTGCCACCTGCTCTGGGAGGTGATCGCAGTACCACTAATTTCCGTGATGGCTTCCCCTAACTATCAACTTCTCACTTGGATCTTTAATACCCCTAAGTAGTTGCTGGATGCGACCCACTGCTGATGTCTTCTCCATCTCTCATGTTACCAACACCCACCACTGCTCCTGATATTTGAGAAGACTCTTGGTCAACTTAAATTAAAGTTGCTTTCTCTCTTCGTCGTGGTGAAGGGCCACTAAAAGCAGTCTTCTCGATTCAACCAATTTGGATGATGTCGTGGTAATCCAATGATGTTTGCTTACCTTCGGGTGTACGTCACACAACTGTCTTCACAGCAGACTTAATATCACGCCAGGTTTACTCAGAATGAGCATCACTCTTATATTCAGATAAATGCTTAGCTTACTTCTCCCGAAATACGCATTTGGTGTCCTCATCTTCCAATCGACTATAGACAGGCTTTAGTGTCGACTGCTTCCTGCTATCAGTAAGATGTAGACATACACAAATAAGTACCAACGCATGACTGAAGTTCAAACGACTACTCCAGAAGGAGCTGCAATCCTGTAACGATACTGTCCAACGATAGCTTATCGCAAAATAATTTATCTGTGTTCATCGTTGGTTTGATGTTGGGGGACACCAAAGGAGACAGTATCTCTCTTTATTATTAAAGTCAGTCCTGGCCAGAAACAAGTGACTGTCGTAACAAAATTTCAAGACGATCGCCGTTGTCGTTTCTTTGACATATGACTCTGTTAATATCCTCGAGATGCTTTTCTGATTTGTTCAGCTCAATTCAGCTTCCTTACTTGAGCGCTAAAGTTGCCTGTCATTGTGACTACATCTCAACGTTTTGCTTTCTGTAGCAAAGTTGACAACTCATAGAATTCATCCTCTGCATCCTCTGAACTATAGTCGGTGGGTGCGTCGGTCAAGATTACAAATAGGCATCGGCTCGTATGATGATCCTACCTAGTCCTTACGGATCCATTCAGTCGAACAGCACATAGAAGACTGTTCACTGGAATCCAGTCGAGATTTGCATGCTTTTCTCGAGTTTGCTCTTCTCAAGCTCCACTTAAGTGTCTGATAACTGTGAACTCTGGGATCTTACACATAATATTAGTCAAACTAATTCCCTCACGGTTATCACAAGAAGACCTCTCCTTTTTTATAGACTGAGATGAACAGTGAAGCACATAAGTCTGAAGGTACTACCTCTCATTTTCATACACTACCTAGTACTTCCGTTACTCTAATCAGCGATTTCCTACCTCCATCACTGAAAAAAAAACTTGCCTGGTTAACTAGTTACTAGCCGGTCCTAAGCCCGGTTAAAGAGGGAAGGTTGAGCATAGGGCTAGCAACCCTACCCCCTAAAAACAATCCAATCGCTAAAGAAGCTTCAGAGCACAGCCACCCTTTTCCAACCCCTCCCTTCGCATGGAGAAGGCAGATCAGCGTGGGACTCCTCTTCACTGCTCTTATATCCCATACAAACAACACCAATACTACCTCGCAATCAGATCCCCATCATAGCGTAGAAAATTACACTATAAGGAAAGCCTCTTTTCGTTCTACCACTATCCAAGAAACATTTTTGGTAGGTAGGAACCGTAGGGGACAAGCGTTTCAGTCAGTGTAGTTCGCAGCCATTGTGATATGCTAGAGCGACTACGATGTCAAGGTAGCAGGTACCGGTCAGAGCAGTAGGCAATGAGCCACACCTGATGAATGAGGACTAAGGATATTACCTGGCAGCCCAAACCTCAGTAAGTGGAGCAAGGCTTGAATCCATGACCCATTGGTTGGAAGTCATCTCCCTAAACCAATGAGCCACAACTCATACAGATGAATGCCTCCAAAGATCTGCCACTATGCACCCATGTGTTAGGTTACTGTCATCAACTCACTTTCCTTTACAGCTTCATCAGCCAAAACTTTAGTATCTTGGGCCATAGACGAACATCAGGTTAGCGTGACAAATACAGTGCACATGAGTGGTTATTCACTTAATCTCAACAGATTAGTGTGGTAGTGTCATGGTGTCATTACTTCAGTAATGCAGAAGTCAGACGTAGGTTTAGACTAAAGATGAAAATTAGTTGAATGTATTGTGAACCTTCATCGGTACAAATGACTGGACATTTTATATGTGCCTCGTCACCGTCTACTGCTTAACGCAACGTTAGCTGCATTAGGCTTAAGTTGATAAAAAGGTAGAGGTGACCAGATTGAAGTAGGATTTCAGTCCATGAAGTCATTGACTATTGGTTTGAGTCATGTAGGTATAGGTTGACTCCCTGGTTGGGGTCTGTGTGGCTTGAGACTGTAGGTGATGTGTCGTATAATCCATATCACTGACGCGTACGCATTAACAGATTACCGTCACATAAGTGAGAATACCAAATTTTACTACAGTTTCGTTATTTTTAGTTTTTTCCCAACTTCCTAAAATTTATTTATTTCTCCCTATTTCCATACTATTCATGTCGGTGCATTCCACGCTGATGTACTGCCATAAAGTATGACAGCTTTAACTGTTACTCAGTGAAACTACGTTCCTTATGGATGGTGCATAACTGACATCAGGTATTTCACCGTATTCGCCCATAACTTCTAAAAAATGAGCAACTACGACTATTTCGTAATCATGTTTGGTTTTTTTCTCACAGACTATCGTGGTGAATCGGATTAAGAAGAGGAATTTAAGATTCGGAAATAACTAATAGAAAAATATCAGAAAGCACTTTGGATCACATGGTTCCCAACTACAGAAATGGGAGCTGATGTCACTGTCTGCATAAACGTTATGAATGTAAGCTGACTGAGATCGAATCAAATGGAGTTAACGATGATATCGAAGTCTCGAGTTTTTTCACGGGTTACTACCACTACTAACAGGAATAGGGTTAATCCTATTAGGTACAAAATATACTCATTTCTGTAAGCAATGAACTAGTACTTTTAGAACAGGAAAGGTGACAAAAATTATTAAGAGTACTTACCGGTGGAAATAATGGGATTGAAAGAATTTTATCCAAAAATCAGCCTCGGATAACTTATCCGGCACCATCTGTCTGTGTTTCTCTTTTACAGTAGGATAAGCTCGAAAGATAGCGTCTATCGTATCATGAGTAAGATTGTATTTTATTCCATTAGCACCATCTGCCTCAGGTTTGATATCACTGAGTAGACAACTGGGAACCCCAACAACTTGAGGTAGGTCATCCAAATGGAAACTGCGTGAAATTTGACTGGTAGGACCACTTGGAGGGTTACTCGTTGGTACATAAACTGTACTATTACTGACTGATTGTGATTTTGCAGTAGTTGTCGAGACTTTGGAATTAGCATTGGAAGCATTCGAACATTGTGATGAGTTGAAACTACTGTGTGAAAATTCAGGTCGTGCCCAAAACTCTTCAGAGCTAAGGATACCACTGACTACGAGCTCTTTGTATAGTGCCAGAATCTCAGGATTAGATTCCAGAAGTCGGAATTTTTCTTTTAATTCTGCCTGAGCCTTTAATAGGGTGCAATGCAAATTTTAAAATAGAAACGATCAGTAGTCAGTCAAACCAAAGTATAAGCAGGTTAAGTTGCAAAAAGATATAAGAGAGGAAACACATTAAAGCGAAAACTGGGAATAGAATAACTTCGCAAGAGAAGACACACTAAATCTGTAAGAACTGAAAGATATAAGCTGCCAGTGTAAAAAAAAGAATCATCATTTTCGGACGTAATTAATTAACAAAGTTTACTCACCAAGTCCCTATCATTTCAGAATGAAATGCAAACAAATCTGATAAGGATTTCATGGTTTGGAAAAAGTGGGCATTGGATAAATGATACTCATTATTTCGGTGTTTGTATTTCCTAATAAACATAAAACAAAATAAATTTGTTTCGGCTGACGTTTTGCTATTTAGTGCTACTAGCTTTATCAAAGTTATAAGTCTGATCAGGAATTGTTATCAGTAAAGGATCATACTCTCCACCAAACACATTAATCTAATACTTTAAATATAAGATAAAAAACCAATCGAAAAAAACATGAAAGTGTAGAAAATGTTCTAGAAGACTAGTTTTGTTACAAGTTAGGAAGCGAAATACTTTAGGAATATGAAGACTGAGTTCATACAAATCGATGTATACCAAAAAACAGAATAATGTGCCTTAATCCAAACCACATTCAGCAGAGTCATGACATTTGTCTGTTAGTTCGCCAATACCGGCCCCCAAACGGAGATACCTGAAACCATTTACGTTAGACCGCTTACATTAGACACAGTGTTGGAGAACTGTACGTCCAGAAACTTATGTTAGAGTACTATGAATTTAATCATCATGAGAAAACTCATCAGTTGGAAACGATCTACTGTTGCCTCAACGGTGTCCGCTAGTCAAATAAAAATGATGTTCATTTGTACGGTGTATGCGATAGTCAGACTGTATTCTCATTTGTTTGTGTATCACGTCTCTTTGGATAGGCTCTAGGAGGTAAAGCTAGGTTTCTGAAGTCAGTAGCGATCATGTTATTAGTTCTCTTGTCGTCCAACTTTACATAGTACAAAGGCAATAAAAGTTTATTTCAATGCATCTGCTACGATTGCGTATTCTTCTCTGACCACTTCTTGATTCCTTCTTTTTTCTTCGCAACTCTATATTTGTGTGGTGCATCGAATTTTTAGTCAAAATGAAGTACATCTGATATCTAAACACTGAATAATCAGTCAATAAATGATTTAAAATCAACCAATTGAATTAATCCTATTTTACTCAACCCAATCATCGATTAAAAGTAGTCTAATGGTTATTTCTAGCCTCGCAATAAAAAGTAAGATCTCATCCAACCTCGGTCAAGGTGGTTTTTCGGATTTTCTACATGAGTAAGTGGTTGCACCATATTTCCCGAATGATTTCTAAACCACTTGAAGAGTTGTCATTACATTTCAAGGAGAAAACAAAGGAATAATATAAGAAGGCTCATGTAATCGCTTGTCAAAGTTCACCATTCACGGTCCAAGTAGCTCCAGTTAGAAACATTTGTCTTGTACTTTTAGCTACCATTTCATCAAATTTTCCTCCTTTATCACATTTCGACAAATCCTATCAACATGTCGCCTATAGACATCTTTTTTTCAAATATTTCGTAATTCGGAAGGAATTATGCATACATGCAAAAGTGACTCACTATGATGAAGAAAATAATTGTGGTTAAGAATTTCACCCATGTGAGTGCCCCAAATATGCTGCATACATATCACTTGTACATGTTACTATCTTATTTTCTGACAGAAGCCTTATATTCGATGTAATCAGTGGAATAAATAAAAAGGCAATCCTGAATGACGATTCATATTTGAGAAGTATTGTTGTCGTACAGTCAAAAGGGGGGGAGGGGGGGGCGGATTGTGAAGATTAAAAAAAACGCCAAAATGATGGATAAATATTACAGCAGAGAAAGGTTTTAAGTAAAACATCCAGCAAAACAGCTTTAACATGTCACTCGCTTCTTTTGTTTATCGTGCTATGCAGTTAACAAATATTCATTACTCATCGAATAAGGTAGTTGCTAGCTTAGTTTTGAATCGAAGAATAATATAATACTTCTTACTGCTTCTTGGTACTCAGAACCTAATCAAGTATTATGCGTGGTAGAATAGGTTTCCCAGTGAAGCTGCAGCTTAGTGATGCAGGAATTAGACTTCAGTGTTTTAGGTAGTGGAACCAAACCGCATCACACCTATTGAGGTTGAAGTTTGAATAACAAGTTGGTATTATCAGTGCTTACATGATGATTTTGATTCAATGACTAATCACAAGTTTAAGTATGGCCACTGAGTTGCATTCGCTCAGTTTTCGAACAGCGATTTCCTACAGTATTCCTTAATCACCTAGTCTTAAAGTATATCAAGACCAAGCAGCCTATACTTTGTTTTAGCACCATAAATATGAAGCAGATTTCACATTTAATAGGTCGATGAAGTATTCATAGATCCCTCAAATATGTGGTCTAAGGAAGCAATTGGTCGACTTTCGACCACTAAGTGGCAAATTAAAACCAAATAAATGATAGCATGTTTACCAGTTAACTTGGAAGTCACAGATATGATGGTATTTACCTATAATCAATAGAATGAGGCTTTGCCTCGCTGCCGTAGGCATCAGACTTTAAGTCAATGGATCGGGATAGCCAACAGTTTCGGTCTGCTTTCCAAAAAGTATCAACTCATGCAAATGATGGATTTTATGATGAAGCCTAAGATGAATCTATCTGATTTTTTTTCCAACGAAATCCGTAGCAACAGGGACAATGTATCTAGCCCTTCAATTTACTATAACTATTTTGTAGTTACTACAGCTACACAAGAACTGTAGGGTGTTTTATAGTAAAAAAAGGAAATCCATTCAGCAACTACGTGCATGCTTATGGAGGATGCAGTGAGTCACTTCTATTGTGTGAGGGCTAATGAAACTACCTGGCTACCCAAACCTCATTAGGTGGAGCAGGGTTCGTAAGCACGACTCACTGCTTGACTTTTAACTGAATAAAAACCAAAAGCTACAGCTCCTAATATTGTGTTAAGCTTGAACTGAGATTATACCGAAATCGAATACTGATAGCATGGATCCGCAAAGGAGTCCTTTTGGAGTTCTTGTATGAACTCCGACTGTGCTTTCCAATGTGCTAAGTTCATTTTGAGATCGGTAGTAGTCATCAAAAATAACACACTCCACCATGCTCCACGGTCTACCGGGCCGGCGGTGTTGGTTCACTTGTCGTTTCCTTTCGCTCATCCGGCCCCAAAAATACAAAAGTTCAAAATAATCATACTCAAAAGGCTGTGTATGACAGACCTCAAGGAGATGTCCGATGGGCTCTGCGGTCACACAAATCTCTTTTAGGTACCTTAAGAAGAAATAGCCTTCCACAGTGTGGGCAGCCGGGAAGCGTCAACCGCCCTCACAACTCAGTCAGCACCCAAGTTTCTTCAGACTGTTATCCACCTCCCTCATTACTACCTTTTAATTTTTCTCCGTCTCTGAACTGACGATACTACATCATCTTCAATTTCTCCTAGCTCTGCAGCTTTCGACAACGATCTGAGTTCACAAAACAGCATTTTTGGCATCCTTGAACTACGTTCTAAATTACATATTGGAGCCTTTAATGTCCGCACCCTCCGTCAAATTGGTCAACAGGCTTCGTTGGCAAAGACTCTAGCAATCCGCGGCATGCATGTGTGCTGTGTTTGTGGAACTCACATAAACGACTGAAGTGCGGTTATTCACCTGACCTCTCCTGGCCAATCTCATGAATCCACAAAATTCACCCTTCGAGTTTCTGGAGATTCGATGGCTAGCTCTCGCGGTCTTGCAGGTGTAGACATAGCATTAAACACTAGGGCAGAAAACTCACTACTAGACTGGATCAGAGTTGATAGTCGCCTCTGCGCTATCTGACTGAATGGCACAGTGTGAACTAAAAGGAATAGTGAGACTCGCCGTTGTCTCTTTGTAATCTCTGCTTACGCACCCACTGACTGTAGTTTGGGTGGAGTGAAGGATGAGTTCTTCCGTAAACTGTCTAGCCTCCTCTCGAAAGCCAAACGTTCGGACGTGGTGGTTGTTGCAGGTGACCTCAACGCACAGGTGGGTAGACTGAGTGAGGCAGAAAGGCACTTGGGTGGCACTTTCGAAGTCCCGGCTGAACGTACAGATGACGGTGATCGCCTACTACGACTATGCTCAGATAATCGCCTATTTTTAGCTAGCACAAACTTCAGACATAAGGAAAGTCTGACGTGGTGTTTACTGAGCTCAACTCAGCGATGGACACAGATAGACCACATTGCTATTAGTTATCCCTGGAGAGGATCGGTGGAAGACTGCTGCTCCTTCTGGAGTAAGTGTTTGGATAGCGACCACGCGTTGGTCCGAGTGCATATATGCCTGCGTCTTAATGAATGTAAGAAAAAACTACTACGAGTGCTGCTGGACAACGAAAACACTAAAGCCATGTTCAGTGACAAGTTGGCTACGCAGTTATCGAAACAGAGGACTACCACTCATCCAGAAGAAGCTTGGTGCCATCTCCAGACAGCTGTAAAAGCACCTGACTCTGAAAGAGTGGCTAAAAGAAGCCAGTGAATATCAGCAGATTCTTCTGAACTAATGGATGCACGTTAACGAATCCCAGCAGGCTCGGAGCACAATGAAGAGCGAGCACAACGTAAAAGTGGATTGAGAAAAAGTCTACACAACGATAGCGAACAGTGGTGGGCAGCGAAGGCTAGAGATGGAAAAGGCGGCGGCGATTGGTAACAGCAGACAGCTATTTAGACTCATTAAGGAGACTGGGGGGAAAAAGTCAACGACGATAAGTGGGCCTATAGGGGATAAGGATGGGCCTGCAATTCACTCACAGGGGAGACGACTGGAACGATGGGCAGAACACTTCGAGAAACAGTCTAACTGGCCCCCAGGCACCATTATGTTGCCCGCTACCCAGTCGGGTCCTGCACGGAACATTGAGACAGCCCCCTCCCCCCCAACACTAGCAGAAGTCGAGAAAGCAGTAGGTGACCTGAAACGAGGAAGGGCTGCAGGACCAGACGGACCAACTCCTGAAGTATACAAAGATGGTGGTAAGGTGCTCTTAGTCAGGTTAACGGAAGTATTAACCAGTATATGGGAATCGAAAACGATTCCTTCTGACTAATCAAAATCACTGATTATTCCAGTCTTCAAGAAAGACGAGAAGTCCTCTTGTGATAGCCACAAAGGAATCAGCCTGATGAATATAGTTTCCAAGATCCTAGGTTCCATAATTCGTCGACGCCTAGGTGGAGCCCGCGAACAACAAGCCCGAGAAAACCAAGCAGACTTTAGACCTGGCCGCGGATGTATAGACCAAATATTCACACTGCACCAGGTCTTGGAACACAGACACGCTTACCGGCACCCGACACCAGCTGTATTTCTCGAACTGAAGGCGGCATTTGACTCCGTTGATCAAGAAGTCTTATAGCAATGTCTCTCACTAAAAGGCGTGCCGAGTAAGTACATCACTTTATTGAAGGCTCTCTACTCGAACACTTGTGGGCATGTTAGAGCCTATGGTGAATTGTACTCATCGAGCGGTGTCCGTCAAGGGAGCCCACTCTCTCCATTCTTGTTCAATTTTATCATACATATTCTTATGGAGATCTCCTCGTCACCTGACCACACAGACGTTGACCAAATCACAGGAGAATTTTCGTTAGACCTAGAATATGAAGATGACATAGTCCTGTTAGGTGAAGACGCTGCCAAGATGTAGAGTCTTCTGAACACTTGGTGGCAATTTGAGAATGTTTGGGATGCGTTTCTCACCACCCAAGTGCCAATTGCTGCTCTGGAATTAGTCTCCAATGATGCCTCGGTTAACAATAGAGTGTGAAGTGATTGAGTGTGTCGACCAGCCCTGCTGGTTCAGTTGCCGATGAAATCTCTGCACGGATACAAAAGGCTCAATTGGCTTTTGCCAACTTACACCACCTATGGTGCCGATGTGATATCCGACTGTCTATTAAGGGCCACGTGTACTGCATAGCAGTCCGCTCTGTTCTACTGTATGGCTGTGAAACATGGTCATTGAAGGTGGAAGACATGAGAAGGCTGGCTTCAGGTGTTTAACCACCGTTGCTTTCGTAGTATAGGCCGTATTCCGTGATGTCACCACGTGAGTAACGCAGACGTCAAGTGTAGAGTTCTAGGGAGTAGAGGTAAATCTGTTGAGGAGGTTATAAACCTTCATCGACTGGGATGGTTGAGACACATGTTACGTATGCCTAGTGGCCGATGGCCTAGTCACACAATGTTGGCCGAAAAGGCCCGAGGTGCCTAGACTGAAACATGGCACCAATGTATGGAGTCTCTGACTGTCGGTTTGAGCCATGTGGGGCGATGAAGACTAGCCAATTGGGGTCCGCGGGATAAGAGGAACCAGTGGTTGGAGACTCTAGGTGATATGGCTCAGAACCGATGTCAGTGGCGTAGATATATACATACATTATCCTCATCTTAACGACGCTATACCGAATCTCACCATTTTCCCACTCTTCTTTCTCTTTTCGTACTTAATATTTCTCTTGACTGAATTTTCGTATCTTCATCTTGCACCTCACTGTATTTTTACTTGATGTACCGATGAGGTGTGGCAACTTGGACTGTTACGCAGTAATGGCTGGTTCTATGTTGATGATGATGATGAGGTACGTCGAAAATTTTGACTGCCGCAAAACAAAGAACAAATTAAAAAAACGTTCGCAAAACTCATTGTCAAGTACACTCAGTTCTTTCAATGTCATAAAAGTATTGATCACATGTCGACCAGCTGAGGAATCCTGGAAGATCACCATCGACAGACAGGCGGATAAACAGATCAACGCAGAATCTCGCACGCAAGTACACTGGTTCAAGCTGAGGCTATTCTCACAGTAGTACACAGAAAACAGGTACACAGAAAGTGATGCCAAAGTAGAAACAATTGTCAGAAAATGAACAGCTTGAAGATAAAGGTTAGTGCTAATATTCAAGATTTAGATGTCAACGAGTGAATAATTCTGCGCCATTGTGACCGATTTCCAACCATATCAACAAAAGTTGTCAATCACTGACTCCTATTGTCTCAGAGACTCCAGCTATGTAGTCTACATCTCCCCAAATGGCTCGGACTCAGAGTAAGAGACTTCATGGACGGGTGTCATGTCTTGATCTGGTCACCCTGAACCCTTTTCCTTCCTAATCTAAGTTGCCTGTCATTGTGACTACATCTCAACGTTTTGCTTTCTGTAGCAAAGTTGACAACTCATAGAATTCATCCTCTGCATCCTCTGAACTATAGTCGGTGGGTGCGTCGGTCAAGATTACAAATAGGCATCGGCTCGTATGATGATCCTACCTAGTCCTTACGGATCCATTCAGTCGAACAGCACATAGAAGACTGTTCACTGGAATCCAGTCGAGATTTGCATGCTTTTCTCGAGTTTGCTCTTCTCAAGCTCCACTTAAGTGTCTGATAACTGTGAACTCTGGGATCTTACACATAATATTAGTCAAACTAATTCCCTCACGGTTATCACAAGAAGACCTCTCCTTTTTTATAGACTGAGATGAACAGTGAAGCACATAAGTCTGAAGGTACTTCCGTTACTCTAATCAGCGATTTCCTACCTCCATCACTGAAAAAAAAACTTGCCTGGTTAACTAGTTACTAGCCGGTCCTAAGCCCGGTTAAAGAGGGAAGGTTGAGCATAGGGCTAGCAACCCTACCCCCTAAAACCCATCCAAACGGTAAAGAAACTTCAAAGCACAGACGAAGTATACAAACAAACTTATTCCTCGCTGGAATCAGAGAGACGAAATGACGCCGGTTGGTGAGAGCCTTTGGGAAGCCAGTCGGCTGATGTGTCTTCTCTCTTTCTCGATGAGAGCGAAAGTAAGGATGGAAACATGGAATGTCTGCACCATGTATAAACCTAGCAAGACTGCCGAGATTGCAAAAGAGATGAGGAGGTATGGCATGGAAGTGCTTGGAATCGGCGAAAGAAGATGGAATGGAAGTGGACTTTTCAAACTCCTAACTGGAGAGTCAATAATCTACACCGATATTGTCACCCAGACGACACAACAACCACGAACACAGTGAGTTTCAGAGTGGCTATCATGATGTCTCCAAGATCATCGAAGGCTCTCATGCAGTGGGAACCAGTCTACGCCAGGTTGATGACAGCAAGATTCAACTCAAAAGGAAGGAAAGTCACAATCATTCAATGATACGCGCCGACAAATAATGCAGATCAAGAGAAGTAGGAATCCTATAGACAACTGCAATCAGTAATAGATAGGACCCCACCCCAGTTGGCGACATCAAAATTCTAATGGGTGACATGAATGCCAAACTAGGAGCGGACAACGCAGGAAGAGAACTCATCATGGATTGAGAAGCACTCGGTGAAATGAAGAATGAGAACGGAGAACTGTTTGCAGATTTCTGTGCGTTCAACGATTTGGTGATTCGAGGTGAGGCAGTGTGTACAAACACAAGCATATTCACAAGGCAGCGACATCGATTTGATTTCACCAGACAACAGGACACACTAAAAATCAAATCGACTTCATCTCGATCTCAAGAAAATGGAGACGCAGTCTACTGAACACAAGGTCAATAAGAGGAGTAGATGTAGGTTCACACCACTCACTATCTAATGCAAGGAACTGACCTTCAAAATCAAGTTGAAAGCTTTCAAAGAAGTTGGTGATAGGCCACAGTTCAAGTACAACACCCAGAAACTGAAGGACGAAACTACAAAGTACATCTTCACGTCAGTCATCGAGACAAAATGGGAGATATCGAGCAACATCCCTGAAGGAACCTGCATGGAAGAATACTGGGACTCTTTGAAAGAGATGTGGAAAGAAACCTGCATACCGTATTAGGAAGGAAGAGAAAACAAGAGGAATGGATCTCGATGGATGCATGAAAGTTGATACAGCAGGGAGAGGAAGATGGTGAAGCAGTGCAAAGATGAACAACGAGAAGAGGAACTGAGTACAACGTATAAATCACTACTTTGGACAAAGAAGTGAAGAAGAGCCCGTGCAAAGACAAAAGAAACTTCTACGACACACTGGCAAGTGAAGCAGAACAGGCTGCTGGTAAGAGAGATCTGGCAACATCATATCAAATAACTAGGTTACTATCTGGAAAGAGATCAACGCAGACGAAACCAATGAATGAGAGTGAATGAAAGCTAGTTAGCAAAGAGGAGAAACAAAGGAAACAATGGGCTGACCACTTCAAAAAGCTCCTGAATCGACCACCACCACCACCACCTGCAACTTGTCCAGAAATATCACTAGCAACGCCAGAACTACCACTGAACACATGCCCTCCGACAAAAGCAGAAGTCCTGAAATTCGGGAAAGCGGCAGGACCAGATGGAATTCCGCCAGAAGCACTGAAAACAGACGCAAAAAACAACAGCGGACATGCTTACACTACTATTGCAGAAGGTTCGCAAGGAAGGAAGGAAGGAAAGGTACCTTCCGACTGGAAGAAGGACTATCTTGTCAAACTCCCAAGGAAGACCTAAGTCTTTGCAAGAACTGGGTAGGAATCATGCTCTTGTCCACCCCAAGCAAAATATTACGCCGCATCATCCTGGAGAGACTAAAAGATGCGCTGGATTCAAAATTGTGACCGGAACAGGCTGACTAGCTTCAGGAAGAACAAATCATGTGCGGATCAAATTACAACACTATGCATCATCATAGAACAGAGTAGAGAATGGCAGTCAACTGAATCTTTACCTCAACTTCATCGACTTTGAAAAGACCTTTGACAGCATCGACTGGGAATTAATTTGGCAATTGCTCCAACACTACGAAATACCACAAATTTCTATCATTCTCATTCAACAACTATATGAAGACGCCACATGCCAAGTAATCTACAATGCAAAGTTCAGTGACGCCTTTGAAGTAAAGACAGGAGTAAGACAAGGCTGTCTACTATCACCCATGATCTTCCTGATTGTGGTGGACTGGATCATGTAGCAAACTGTGAGGAGCAAGTAGATGAGCATACGCTGGCTGGACCCATGAAAAGACTCTAGAAGATTTGGATTTTGCCAACGATGATGATTTAACCTCGCCTGGTTAACTAGTTTACTAGTTACTAGCCGGTCCTAAGCCCGGGTAAAGAGGGAAGGTTGGGCATAGGGCTAGCAACCCTACCCCGTAAAACAAATCTAACCGCTAAAGAAACTTCAAAGCACAAACAAAATATAAAAAATGAAAACAAACTTATTCCCCGCTGGAATCGGAGAGGCGAAATGACGCCAGTTGGTGAAAGCCTTCGGGAAGCCAATTGGCCGATGTGTCTTCTCTCGATGAAAGCGAAAGTAAACGTGGGGACATGGAATGTCCGCACGATGTTTGAACCCAGTAAGGCAGCCCAGATTGCAAAGGAGATGAGAAGGTATAACATCGAAGTGCTTGGGATTTGCGAAAGCAGATGGAATGGGAGTGGACTCTCCAAACTGTCAACGGGAGAATCAATAATCTACTCCGGTCACCCAGACGCCAACCACGAGCACACTGAGGGAGTGGCTATCATGATGTCCTCAAGAGCATCGAAGGCTCTCATGCAGTGGGAACCAATCTCCTCCAGGATCATGACAGCAAGATTCAACTCAAAAGGAAGAAAGGTCACAATCATACAATGTTATGCACCTACAAATAATGCAGAGCAAGAGAAAAAGGAGGAATTCTACAGACAACTTCAGTCAACACTGGACAAGACGTCAGTTGGCGATATCAAAATTCTAATGGGCGACATGAATGCCAAACTGGGAGGGGACAACACGGGAAGAGAACTAACCATGGGTCGAGAGGCGCTAGGTGAAATGAATGAGAATGGAGAATTGTTTGCAGAATTCTGTGCATTCAACGATTTGGTGATTGGAGGCAGTGTGTTCAGGCACAAGGATATCCACAAAGCGACATGGATTTCACCAGATGGACACACTAAAAACCAAATCGACTTTATCTCAATCTCAAGAAAATGGAGACGCAGTCTACTTAACACAAGGTCAAGAAGAGGAGCAGATGTAGGTTCAGACCACTATCTAGTGCAAGGAACCTTCCAAATCAAGTTAAAAGCCTTCAAGGAAGCTGGTGATAGACCTCAATTCAAGTACAACACTCGGAAACTGAAGGATGAAACTACAAAGGAGATCTTCAAAGCAGCCATCAAGACAAAATGGGAGACGTCGAGGGACATCCCTGAAGAAACCTGTGTAGAAGAACACTGGAAGTCTTTGAAAGCTATGTGGAAAGAAACCTGCACAACAGTATTAGGAAGGAAGAAGAAAGAAGACAAGGAATGGATCTCGACGGATACCTGGAAGCTGATAGAGGAGAGGAGGATGGTGAAGCAGAAGATAAACCAGTGCAAGGATGCTCAACGACAAGAGGAACTGAGCACAATGTATAAAACACTGGATAAAGAAGTGAAGAAGAGTGCACGCAAAGACAAAAGACACTTCTACGACACACTGGCAAGTGAAGCAGAACAGGCTGCAGGTAAGAGAGACCTGACGACATTGTATCAAATAACCAGGTTGCTATCAGGGAAGAGACCAACACAGATGAAACCAATAAAAGATGAAGAAGGAAATTTAATTACAAAAGAAGAGAAACAGAGGAAACGATGGGCCGACCACTTCAAGAAGCTCTTGAATCGACCACCACCTGCACTTCGTCCAGAAATACCACCTGCAGCCGCTGAATTACAAGTGAACATAAATCCCCCAACGAAAATGGAAGTCCTGAACGCCATAAAGCTACTGAAATGCGGGAAAGCAGCAGGACCAGATGGAATACCGCCAGAAGCACTGAGAACAGATGCAGAGACAACAGCGGACATGCTCACACCACTATTGCAGAAGGTGTGGAGGGAAGAGAAGGTACCTGACGATTGGAAGAAGGGTTACCTTGTCAAACTGCCGAAGAAGGGAGACCTCAGTGCTTGCAAGAACTGGCGCGGAATCACTCTCCTATCCACCCCAAGTAAAATATTAAGCCGCATCATCCTGGAGAGGCTTAAAGACGCACTGGATTCAAAACTGCGACCGGAACAGGCAGGCTTCAGGAAGTACAAATCATGTGCTGACCAAATTGCAACGCTTCGTATCATCATAGAACAGAGCGTAGAATGGCAATCAGCTCTATACCTCAACTTCATCGACTTTGAGAAGGCCTTTGACAGCGTCGACCGAGAAGTAATTTGGAAACTGCTTCAATACTACGGAGTACCGCAAACCTTTATCCGCCTCATTCAACAACTATATGAAGATGCCACATGCCAAGTAATCCACAATGGGAAGCTCAGTGATGCCTTTGAAGTGAAGACAGGAGTGAAACAAGGTTGCCTACTATCCCCCATGATATTCCTAATTGTGGTGGACTGGATCATGCAGCAAACAGTAGGCAGCGAGAAGAGGGGGATACACTGGACGACGGAAAAGAACCTAGAAGACTTGGATTTCGCCGATGACTTATGCCTAATGTCACATAAACTTGAAGATCTGCAGGCAAAAACTAACAAGTTGACAGAGGAGGCAGCTAAGACGGGACTTCAGGTGAATATAGAGAAGACAGAAGTGATGAAGATACCGCACCACCACCATCAACAACAACAACAAACTCCAATCACCGTCAACGGGAGAAACTTGAAGGAAGTAACCTCCTTCACTTATCTAGGAAGCACTGTTTCAACTACAGGCGGGACGGACGAGGACGTCAAAGTCAGAATCGGAAAAGCAAGACAGGGTTCATTAGCCTGAAACCAGTGTGGAGATCTTCTGCACTCAGCATGCGGAACAAGATACGGATTTTCAACACCAACGTCAAGTCAGTGCTCTTGTATGGCTCAGAGACTTGGCGCGTCACGAAAGGCATTTCCAATAAACTACAGACATTCATCAACAACTGCTTACGCTCGCTGCTGAAGATCAGATGGCCAGAAAAAATAAGCAACAAGGAACTCTGGGAACGAACCAACCAAGAACCTATCACGCAACAAATATGCAGGAAGAAGTGGAGATGGATTGGGCATACACTGAGAAGGCCGACTGAGGACATCACGCGTCAGGCCCTCGAGTGGAATCCCCATGGGAAGCGACGAGTTGGACGTCCGAGGGTGACATGGAGGAGGTCGTGCGAGGAGGAAATGAGAGCTTCTGGGCTGTCGTGGAACCAGGTTCAAAAGATCTCAGAGAACAGAGGTCACTGGAGGCGTGCTACTGAAGCCCTATGTTCCACTAGGAACCCAAGGGACTAATAATAAAATAAAATAATAACGATGATGATTTATGTCTAGTGTCTCACAAACTCGAAGATCTACGGGTGAAAACTAACAAGTTGACAGAAGAGGCAGGGCAGCGAAAACGGGACTTCGAGTGAATGTAGAGAAGACGGAGGTGATGAAGACACCCAACCAAAAACGAGCACCAATCACCATCAACAGGAGAAACCTAAAGGCAGTAGTCTGTTTCACCTACCTGTCTGAGCAGCATCGTCTCAACCACAGGTGGCGGCACAGACGAGGATGTCAAAGCAGCCAGGATCGGAAAAGCAAGAGAGGCCTTCATTGATCTGTGATCAGTGTGCAGATTTACTGCACTCAGCACAAAGAACAAAATCCAGATTTTCAACACCAATTCAGTGAAATCAGTGCTGCTATATGGTTCAGAAGCTTGGCGCGTCACGAAAAGCATTTCCAACAAACTGCAGACATTGATCAACAGCTACCTACGCTCGATAATAAAGATCAGATGATCAGAATACTATGAACAAGCAACAAAGAACTCTGGCTGGCAACGAACCAACCAAGAATCCATCACCCAACAAATATGCAGAAGAAAGTGGGGATGGATTGAATTGGATCAGGCATACACTGAGAAGGCCGATTGGGGATATCACGCGCCAGGTCCTTGAGTGGAATCCAAAGGGGAAACGAGGTGGGCGTCCGAGGTGAGGGTGACATGGAGGGGATCGTGTGAGGAAGAAATGAAAGGTTGTGGGCAGTCGTGGAGCGAGGTTCAAAAGACTACAGAGAACATAGTGGAATGGAGGCGTGCTGCTGAAGCCCTATGTTGCACTAGGAATCCAAAGGAAAAATAATATTAATAATCATTGCAAACGTCGGGTGGCAAACTGTCACATACTGCTGCTTCGCACCGTTTCAGGTTCGATACAGCCTTCTCAACTTCAAAGAAAGTTGGACGACCAACATCGTCCTATTCAGGTTTAGGCTAGATTTTGGGTAACTGAAGCGCTGATGTGAAGCAGTTGAACTGTGCTTCAAAGTGTTCTGCTCAGCAATGTAGCCACCTGTCTTGGGAGGTTGTCAGAGTCCCATCCTTTTAGGTGATTTCACAAGAGAAAACAGGAAGGGTAAATATTTCAATGGAATTACGCCATAGCAATGCTCAGTCAGTTTAGTTAACAGTGACGTCATCCGACTAGGAAGTCAACAGTGAACTCATTTCCCGTGACCTATGATTTTGGTCATCAGTGACAGGGAAAATTAGGATTATGATTTACACTAATTGTTCCTAGTGGCAATATTGTGAGGGTTTGATTTCATTTAGAAAGTAAAAACAGATGCAAACCATGTGCTCCGGTGTATCAGTGGTCCGTAACTTAGTGTAAATGAATGCCCAGATACATGAAATCTGGAATTCCTCAAGAGACTTATGTCTAGTCAGATGGTAAAAAGGTGAAAAATAGAAAGTAAGGATGCATTTATATGGGGTTGCAAATCATAGGATTAAACACTGACTACATAATATTAGACGACCGGCACACACAAAGCCTGATAACTTTGAACTCGGTAGACGAATGACAGAACATGCCCCTATAAATAGTGCTACTTTCAGCTTAGTATATCTACCTCAAACAAGTGACCAATTTGGTAAAACTAGGTAAATTGTAATCAAAAAATGTATCACAGAAGAAACATTAGGACGCAAGTTGTTTCTAAACATCAAGTTGAAAGACTAAGCTGAATGTGACGCGAGGTTACCGATAGATTTTGAACCAACGTTAAGAATAGCAAACCTACAAAAGCTTATTGACTACCGAGTATTTCACCATTTGTTTGAATGAGACTAAGTGTATTGATGAACCGAGCGAGAAGTCATCACGTGGTGACCAGTTCATATCACTTAAAAACTTATAGATTTAGAGCTTACCTTGTCTTTAAATTTAGGCAAAAGGTTCTGTAACATTGATTTAACGCTGTTACGCATTTCCATTTGTTTTTGTCTGCCACCAGGGTCCGAAAATTGAAATGTAAAGGATTCACCACTATGCATCAGTAACTGGAGCTGAACTTTCTCTTTCTGGTCAGGACTTATCCTCTGCATTCTGATATCTTCAAACTTCGCACTGATTCGGAAACTGTCAGATGTTTGATTCCGCCAAGCCACTCTTCCGGAATTAACGTAAAGTGTTCCATCGACCTTTTTATATCGAACATGCTTTACCATAAGAAGAACGTCTTCCTTTTGCTTCAACATCTGTATGATGACCAAGTGTTATCAGGTTCTCGCCTAGCCTGTAGGAACGTTATTGCAGGTAAGTGTGTTGCAGCAACCAAAATAAACTAGGAGAGATTAGAAAGACGTAAGCCGACGACTCAGCAAACACCAGAGCTCCTATATTCAGTATTAAAAGATAGTCGAAAAACTGCAAAAAAATCAGGAAGAGGTGAGACAGTCTGAATATCGAGACTAGAAGGCAGAAGAGTGAAGTTTCGAAAGCCTTACATGTGCCTGCGGTAACGCAAATTATGAAAATATAACCAGTGAGTGACAATGTTCAATATATATGAAATGAGTTTTAGTTTCCATTAGTGCATTTTTTGATTCGTGACAATCCTTTTAATTTACATTTAAATCATATAAATGCATTTTGTCATTGGACGTACCAGATGAATGAGGTCATGCTATCTGATCCTGCAAGACTTCCCAGCTTTTTACCACCCATTGGGAAGAAATTCCATTTCATATGAAGTCAGTTTTTCGAATGACTTAGACCGAATCTTCGAATAATCCTAGAAACGTCATAAATAAGGTGTAACCACAAAATACATCATTGAGGAAATCATATCCGAGTGTACGAACACTTTTCCTGCCATGAGGCAGTAAGAAGGGTTACGTTTCATCGGAACTCTCATCGTAAGACTCTTTGGAGACCCAGCTTCCATCCTGGTATCACTTCAGTTGTGAGGCATACCATGAGCTCACTAATTCATTACCTCAAACAAGATATTGCCAATGTAGGAGGAAGTTTCGGGAATATTGTAACTGCTATTTAGCAGGTTTTGATTGATTTTGGGTCGTTCACATAATAGAATAAAGTAATTAGGAAAAGCTTTCACATATTCGAAGCCTCGGTGTTAAAAATGACGTCACTCTATGACAACTACTATCATGAAGTCCTCGACCTTATGCCTCACTATCAACTTTTAACTATTCTGTCAACAAATAAAGGTGACAGTGTTCATCAATGGAATACTATTAACAGCCACTCTGGCCGGTGTGCATTGCTGCGCGGATACAGTGTCTTTCAGAGGTTTGTGATCGCAGTTTGCATATTGTTCCTTTCTTCACATAACATGGCTGCCTAAACAGACTTGTTAAGCAGCATTACTGCGGTGACAAAACATTCTTCTGCCTAATGGTATTGCAATCTTGGCCTACTTTTGTTTCTACCAATCCAAATAACTATGCACACCTGAGGTGGAAACTAAGAATCCATTGATGATTACACGCTAGTTAAATCGTTGGATTATTACATCTAGTAGGAAAGTCTGAGGTAAAGGCATGTTTAAAAGCCGAGGAATCCGGAACATCCACACAATAAGTATTCGTGGCATCTAAATGATGGTGACTGCTGACAATAAAGTCTGAGATACGGGCTGGGCGTAGCCCGCTAGCCGAAACACTGGTGGTGGAATACGAGAGTCGATCAAAAACATCTGTCCTTCACGTAGGCACATAGAGTAAAACTAGGAAGACAAGGGGAACGATCAAAGTAAACCTGTTTATCAAGTGGAAGTTAACAAGGATGCTCAACATGTATGGCACCTTTAGTGCTATCAAGACCTACACTTAATTTCCATTATTGGTTCATGTGATGGTTAGATGTTTTATCATCCTGAGAATTCAGATGGAATGTATATAATAATGTGGCCCGAAGATTTGCTGGGATTTGGTAACTTCGAAGTGACAATGATCATGAACTGGAATCGATTGGAGAACTGTTGAAAACCTTGAAGCACTGGCCAATTATTTCATCCCAGCAAGTGTTTCTTCGGAGGCGTTCGGCCAAGACCTCTTCAATAACCGAACTCAGGACCTCCGGGTCTATCAGAGGGTCGGAATAGAGTCGACCACACTTCCACACTCCTGTCGGCTTGCGGTATGGCACTATCATCGTCGAGCATCATTTGCAAGAACCTACCCCACTGCCAACTTGCCAGACCACACAGGTTATGGCTTGTCACTTGGGCGCCAGGAGATCTCATCCGGAAGATCGCTAACGAGCATTAGACAATTATTGGGGTGGTGGGTTTCAGAAGGTTGGATGCCTTCAAGGTGGCATTCACCAGTCCTCTTTACGAAACCCCTCGTAACACAAATCAGAAAGATTAATAAACCACTAGTTCTCGTGATACAAAAAAGAAAGGTCATGGCCACTGATCTGAACTCTTAAACGCAGATCTACAATTGTTGTTTGATTGCTAATTACATTTATTCACGCTAGATTTCCCTTTGGCCCAGTATGACAATAAACCTTTTGTTCGAGAGTTCTGGATCCAATAATCCTTGAAAACCCGTCGGGATAACACACAAAGCAGTGGGTTGTTCGATTCAATCACCAAGATGTACCCTTTCCAAACAATAATTTCGTCCTGCAATATAAAACCTCGATGAGTGGTTAGGCTTGCAGTTGTGACGACGTAGGTTGAATTTCAAGATTACTTTTAAGTTTTTCTGGATGGCCTAATACTTGGAGGTTGAAACACGTTGAGCACTGAATCAACTGATACTCAGTTAGAATGCAAAGGTACGAAAACCATGCGTACATTTTCACCGGGTAGTCACCGGAATTGGCCAGTCCGTAATCAGACATGGCAAAGGGATACCTTTCCCAAAAAATTACGCAGACGATCTTCATTACATGACATATTATTTAATAATAGCGATAATAAAAATTTGTTTCCTTAGTGGGCGTAAGCTAGGGATGAGGTTCAAATATCTGTGAACTGCTAATGACAGCGCTGCAAAAAGTAGTTATTGGGATTTTTCGTAAGGTACGTTCGGATGAATATTGGCTATAATGTAACCGAAATAATTGCACCATCACACAGGTGTTTAAAATGTTCACTTATATTGGACAGGGGGGCAAAAATGCGCATGAGTAGAGTGACAGAATTAAATAATTCTGAAACTGTGGAGTACAAATTTTCATGATATCCTCTCCACATCCAGTGGCACTGAACCTGAGGATGTTGGAGGCTTTGCAGAAACATTCTTGTGACACGCGTTGTGAGGCACATGTGTTCAAAAATTGTCAAACATCAATGTCACATATTACCGAACCACCAGGAAAAAGGAAACTGAACAACATTTCGGAAAAAGGTTCTGATGTGCAGCGTCTACCAGGGGAGGAATGTGAACCACGCAGTGCAAGGCGGACCATGGTGGAAAGGATTACAAAACTTTTAAAACAGCGTAAAAGTTGAGTGATCGCTAAATAAGTGCAAAATTAGCGTCAACAGTTGTTTACTTGAATGTTTCCATTCCCCAATTTGTGCCCGTTTTAGTGTTTTTAGGGATGACTAATTCATATTCTTTTACATTCAAGAAGAGCAGAAACCCATGGGATCATAATGAGTAAACACGTCTTTGGACTTTGATAACCTCATTGTACCATGTTTTCTATAGAAAAAAGACAATTCTGCATGGGTAGAGTGCTAATTGTTGTTGTACACACATTTTTAATTAAATTCGGTGGCGATGGGATGCAAAGATAATGTACGCACCATCAAATCGATAGATCTTAAGGAGATCGGATGGGTGGTGTGTTCACTAGCGTTTTCAGAAGACCGGGTAAACCGTTGAAAGTGTAAATGTTGTCCAAAGCTATAGCGTCAGGTGCCTGTAAGACCAGTGTTTGGCTTAAAATACTTAGGCAGGTCCGGTTTACCTTTCACACAGAAACAAGTAAAAAAATAAATTCATGAACTAGACGGCACGCTGGATCTCTTGCTCACAAGTAATGCCGTAAATTTTAAGACTTGATAAATAATTTTCTTGACCAGAAGGAGCAACTCTGAGGATTCTCGACGGTTAGCTATTCATATCAAATGGGTGTGAAACAATATTCTGAAGTTTTAGTTTCCAGCTAAGTACTTCAGTTTCGTCCAAAAGCCCATTTGGTCTGACCATGTTGTTCCGCTGAGAAAAGTAGGTCAATTTGGATCAGTTATCGTACCTACTGATCAGCTGCTCCCACCTTCCCTTCTTTAATAACCTCAAGCCCTGATAGCGACTTTTTAACATACACAGTACTTTTTGGCGTCTGCCAAATTGAATTCACCCTAATTTTTGGATCCGCTTTACCACCTAAGCGAGTTTCCGTCAAACAGAGAGCTGTTTGTGGTAGTTACTGCCAATCGTTATGCATGCGAATGTGAAATGTCAGCGTAAGTTGAAGCGTTTATTGTCGGAAAATAGGTTTGAATAGAAATGCGTCCAGAAGCTGTACGGCATAGTTTCTTCAGGATACGGTAACAAGTAATTTCACGGGAATGAGTGTCAACTGATAGGGAAAAGAGTTCGAATGAGACCAGTTAGTGTCATAATAGTTTCGATTTTCACCAGTTCATTACCATAAAACAAGTCATCGTAAAGACGTCGTACGCATAAGTTATCCGCATAACTGGTCTTTCTCTATTGTGCTGCTCTATTTTGTCGTTCTTTATTACCTTGTAAAGGCAAAGGTTTCAGACATGTTTATATAACCGCACGAAGTTAGTGATAAAAAGGTATGAGGCAGGTTGCCGTGATGTCCAGCATACATCATCTGTTGAACCGTGTAAACTTGCCCAGTGGCGGACTCACAAATGCCACCCAGCGGAATCCCACTATTTCTTTTCCCAGCACCGAAACTGCATGCTGCGGCTACCGTAGCGGAGAATGATAGGAAGATCCCTCCTACATAACCTGTGCAGTTACATTCATCGTTACTGTCCTGTTATTCACCTTTGTACTGAAACGTCCTGATCGCTACTCCTGTAGTCGGTGCTCCTCAAAGCAACGGGAGTACTTACACAACCTTCCCAACTTCGGCAAAACTACATTTGCGCTCGTCATTTGCAATCCAGCTTAACAATCTGTAATTTGCTACGTTCGACAATTTGTTCAACTTCACTGACGTTGTTTTATTCATCACAAGGTTGCACAGGAAGTGGTTGTTTTTTTGGTTTTAGTTGCCTGCCTGCTCGGGGCAGTCCTACTGTTTGATATGACACTGGCAAACCTATATTTAGGCTTCATCGTTGAGTACCGTAGATATAATTTCGTACAACCACACCAATTGTCTTTTAATCCCTGGGATTTACTTCGGCCACCTGTGACATTAGGAGGCTAGACGAAGTGTGCGGATAAGATGCAGTAGCGTCCTTTTACTGAAGGTAAAATCTGTTCTAAACCATGCATCATATTCTGACTAGGATAACCGAATTTGAGTCATCCATTCACTCATAGCTCATAAATAAATGAAGGAATAAATGTTTTGTTCTCACATTCAAAAAAGTTTGACACGAGAGAAGCCAGTTTACAGGCTTCATCACGTTGATACATCCCAAAATATCCACAAGACTAGGAGTCCTGTACCGACAGAATGTTATCAAACTCTATTAGAAAACAGCAGATCCTGCTGGTTATGAAAAGACCAAGGAAATATTGCTTTACAGCCTGTACAGAATGTTAAAGTTTGGATGATGATAAATATTATGTTCACATAGTGGGCTTAACATGGTGGATACCAGTTTACAAGAACCGTCGAATTCATAATTTTTGAAAGTTTACAAAATGGTATTTAGTATTCAATAATTCACACATAAAGCCATTAGTGTGCATAATCTTGATAAAATCTGCTGAAATCCATGAGATGGGCATGGATTTTCATTTCCCATCTCACAGACGGGCTCCACTATCAATATCAAAAGCGCGCAGTGTTCAAAGTCTGCGTTATAACCAACTAGCGTTGTTAGTCCATCCACATAGTTCGCTAATTAGCAATATGAAAGTTCATTCCTCGGAATGATCCTCGGTTTTTAGCTATGCTAACCACGGAGGACCCATTTATACAATCTGGAGTATCAGTAAGGTATTCGCAGTTATATAACCAGTGTATGTCTATTTCAACGCATTTCCAGATCGCCTGATAAGTAACACCCATCCATATTTTGAGCCTGTTACTTCTTAAAGAACTTATTGACCCAAAAAGTGTCTTGATTTATGATGGATAGTGTGGTTTCATGGAAAAGAAATTTTCGGCAAGTTTAACTTCGTGAATGGAAATCTACATCCAGAGCGTTGCAAATCTGCCTGTAATTCTGATTTGGCGTGCTGCATTTTCGACCAGTATTTAGGTTTCAAGGGCTAATCGTGGGTATTTGAATCACACGTATATTATGACATGGTAACCAACACGAATGCTCCAATTTCACAAAACGGTGTCTATTTCTTTGACCTTAGCAGTCCATGTCGGGTGACTAGTTTCACTCTTACCTTCTTAGCTTGATTTAGTTAGACCTCAGCACCGAAACTGCATGCTGCGGCTACCGTAGCGGAGAATGATAGGAAGATCCCTCCTACATAACCTGTGCAGTTACATTCATCGTTACTGTCCTGTTATTCACCTTTGTACTGAAACGTCCTGATCGCTACTCCTGTAGTCGGTGCTCCTCAAAGCAACGGGAGTACTTACACAACCTTCCCAACTTCGGCAAAACTACATTTGCGCTCGTCATTTGCAATCCAGCTTAACAATCTGTAATTTGCTACGTTCGACAATTTGTTCAACTTCACTGACGTTGTTTTATTCATCACAAGGTTGCACAGGAAGTGGTTGTTTTTTTGGTTTTAGTTGCCTGCCTGCTCGGGGCAGTCCTACTGTTTGATATGACACTGGCAAACCTATATTTAGGCTTCATCGTTGAGTACCGTAGATATAATTTCGTACAACCACACCAATTGTCTTTTAATCCCTGGGATTTACTTCGGCCACCTGTGACATTAGGAGGCTAGACGAAGTGTGCGGATAAGATGCAGTAGCGTCCTTTTACTGAAGGTAAAATCTGTTCTAAACCATGCATCATATTCTGACTAGGATAACCGAATTTGAGTCATCCATTCACTCATAGCTCATAAATAAATGAAGGAATAAATGTTTTGTTCTCACATTCAAAAAAGTTTGACACGAGAGAAGCCAGTTTACAGGCTTCATCACGTTGATACATCCCAAAATATCCACAAGACTAGGAGTCCTGTACCGACAGAATGTTATCAAACTCTATTAGAAAACAGCAGATCCTGCTGGTTATGAAAAGACCAAGGAAATATTGCTTTACAGCCTGTACAGAATGTTAAAGTTTGGATGATGATAAATATTATGTTCACATAGTGGGCTTAACATGGTGGATACCAGTTTACAAGAACCGTCGAATTCATAATTTTTGAAAGTTTACAAAATGGTATTTAGTATTCAATAATTCACACATAAAGCCATTAGTGTGCATAATCTTGATAAAATCTGCTGAAATCCATGAGATGGGCATGGATTTTCATTTCCCATCTCACAGACGGGCTCCACTATCAATATCAAAAGCGCGCAGTGTTCAAAGTCTGCGTTATAACCAACTAGCGTTGTTAGTCCATCCACATAGTTCGCTAATTAGCAATATGAAAGTTCATTCCTCGGAATGATCCTCGGTTTTTAGCTATGCTAACCACGGAGGACCCATTTATACAATCTGGAGTATCAGTAAGGTATTCGCAGTTATATAACCAGTGTATGTCTATTTCAACGCATTTCCAGATCGCCTGATAAGTAACACCCATCCATATTTTGAGCCTGTTACTTCTTAAAGAACTTATTGACCCAAAAAGTGTCTTGATTTATGATGGATAGTGTGGTTTCATGGAAAAGAAATTTTCGGCAAGTTTAACTTCGTGAATGGAAATCTACATCCAGAGCGTTGCAAATCTGCCTGTAATTCTGATTTGGCGTGCTGCATTTTCGACCAGTATTTAGGTTTCAAGGGCTAATCGTGGGTATTTGAATCACACGTATATTATGACATGGTAACCAACACGAATGCTCCAATTTCACAAAACGGTGTCTATTTCTTTGACCTTAGCAGTCCATGTCGGGTGACTAGTTTCACTCTTACCTTCTTAGCTTGATTTAGTTAGCCCTCAGAAGTTATTGGTGGCAACTTTTAATGGCTTCACTTTATTGGAACACGCTAATCATATTGGATTCGCAGTTTATTTTTACCCAGTGGGGAGGGCATGGTTGTCCAGAGTCCTGTGATCCGCATTCAAGCCAACCAACTCCTATCACTTGGTTTGCAACTATGAAACATACTCAGGATGCTGCAAAACCGTAAAATTTTGTTTATCATGATGAAGTGAGCATGCCACACTTGCCTGAAAACCCCTACTTTTACGGCCACCATGGTTTATGATCGAACCAAATTACAACAATTTAAGAGAATAGAAGAAGATATTTTGACTGCACGGAAAAGCCTATTAGCTTTAATTAAATCAGGATGTCTAATTACGTTACGCAAACGAAACGCTTCCTAGCAAAGTAACCCAAGTTTATTTTTACGCCGGCAGTGTGGGACAAAGTTATCTCCTAGATGCATTTTGCAGATCAGGCAAACCGGCTACACACATATGCAGGGAACATCAGTTGATGGTCATGACTCAGTAGTATTGCCCGAAGCCTTCAACACTTTCTGTAGCCTGTGAACTGGCAGACTTGCGAAAGTATGCCTAGGCGTCTCAGTGCGCACGTGCATCTCCCGATAGGTGCTCAAGATACTGCGAAAGCGTTCCATTTCTGCTTTCCTCGTACGTTTCTGATTTCACATGTTTCGCAACCGCTTCACACAGTACGCTACGAGTTCTTTCGATGTCAGCGGCCATTCATCTCCACCTATGATGTCGTGCGTCGTTACGAATAAGTCTCTCATCATGATATTCTGTTCGAATTTCGTCATCTATTCCGTCTTTCACAGCAGAAGAGGGTATCACTTGAGCCAGCATTTCAATATATCTGTGTTGCCGACATCTCTCGGAAAGCTTGTTAATCATGTTTGTCCCCCAAAATTCTTGTTTGTTGTCGTCTACCGGCAGAAACTTTGCGGTAGTTACTACAGCGGGATCCTCATCAGACAAAACAAGTTGGTCTTGTGTTCACTTACCGAATAAACTTTCAGTTTTGGCCATTAATGTCACGAAGGATGACAAATACCTTAAGCGCATTTGGAATCATTTGTTCCCAAAAATCAACTCATTGGCTTGAAGCTGGTGGGTCAAGGTGTCAGTCGATTCCTACGCCGAATAAACTATTTTTATGGTGACGGGAGGCAAGGAGCTCGATATAATATCCGCATGGTCTGCTGCTTGGAGACTTCAGTGCAATATAGGCAAATGTGGCTGGATATGTTTCGGTGCTCCATCGGTGGATATCCAGCTACATCTTCAGTCTACGAAACTGCCTGTTCTTAAGAGTGTATGTGACCCTGGACCCAGATATTCAAGGGACCTCACATTTTCTGAACAGGTAGCATCACAGACTTGCAAATCTAGGATCCTCATGAGTTGCATAGCTCGTAACTTCCACTTCAAAGAAGTCAAGTTGCTACTCCACAAAACTTGCGCACGTACACTGTTAGAATACTGTCCATCTATACTGAGTGGTATCCGCATAACAGACAAACGTAAAATAGAGGGTGTCCAGGGGTATTTCATGGCTAGATTGTCAAGACACGATTGCAAACAGGACTACAACTCCAGATGCAGAACGCTAAGTCTAGAACCATTTTGGATGAGACGACTCATAATTAACCTGACACTATTCTTTGATGTGCTGCACAAACACACTTTTACAGCCGGTGGTGAGTTTCAGTTCAAACACAACAGTTATGATCTGCGCAACCACTTCCGTAGCGTCAAAATGAAGTCTTTCAGGTCCTGCTTGCACGCAAACTTCTTTGCCGTCAAATTCTCTCAGTTGCGGAACGGACTTCCAGCTAAAGTGAAGGCCTCTAAATCAACCCCTGAATTTGGTCGGTTACTGGCTGACTTTTTATCATCTGGTGACTTCTACGGCTTATCGAATACACCAACGGTCTCTTTCACGACACTTCGTATACCCGGCTCTCTTGATGTATAATGAGACAGCCGCCACACCTACACTGACCTTTCATACGAAGCGTTGGGAGACTTCCATAAGTAACCAGCTCAAGCTAACGGCACATTCTGCCCCACCCAACACTGTAATCAGAAACAGAAATCCTACACCACATGACAGCATGAAATTTATATTTTTAAATACCCTGTAGAAAAAGGATATACAATGGGAGCCATAACAAAGGAAGTTAAGTAGGGAGAGACATGATCATGTTCGGACATAGAAAACACTCTCCTTGTTGAAATTCTAGCTTTCTTTGCCTGCTGCTTTGTCTGTCTTTTTCTCGTTGTAGAAAAATGATTCAGTTCTAAGCGTTGGCTTTGTTGCCAACGGAACAGACCATGGCTGAAACTACCCTTCATGGAAGGTAACCAGCTTTACTACGTTCAGAATGCCTAACTACAACAAGCAGAAATAAAGAATGTTCACTGGACTACAACTTCACAATTATCTAAATCCAGGATTAACTCAGTATGTAAGTGACCAGTAAAGTCCAACACTTACCAACTGCAAGGCTGTCACGACCCGTGAAGACGAAGGACAAGATGTTCTGGAAGCCCATTTGGTACATTCAAACAGATCCATTGCTCCTGGATGCTGGAGTTGGAAAAGTGAAGACATTTAACTTTCGGTCATAATATTCTTCAGGATTATGAATCTTTGTTGTGGAATGGTATTAATGTGCATGAGTCACACAGTCCTGGAATCGTCAATGAAGTACAATGTGTAAACAATTCACGAACTTTTCACCATTATCTCAAGCAAAAAGTACAAACTGTTACAACGGAAGTTTTAGCTTCAAGCTTCATTTTTCTCCGGGTAATACCTGTAGTGTCTAGGTAAAAACCTGTTTTTTATTAATGTGATGACGATACTTCCACTTGTCTAACCTGTAAATTTTCTGCACACTTATTCTGCTGGGATGTTTCATTATATGAACATACGGCACTTATTATCTTCTAGTGACAAGGGTGGGGATTCAGATTACCTTCCATGAAGATGAATTTAATTTGTATATAAACTTATTTGCACCTGTAAAAATGGCACATGCCTGTATATTCAAGAATAAATATTAATATTATTATCATTATTATCAAGTTCATATCCACCATAAATTTAGAAAAATAGATAGGTCCGACTTGTCACGTGTTACAGACGAGGTGAATAGGTCAAGCATCAACTCTGTAAAGACAAGTCTAATTAGAAATTATTTCGAGATTTTTCGCTTTTAGCTGCGGAAGTATAAAGTCCATCACGATCTGCTTGATGAAGCGAGAAGAAAGAGATATTTTACAGTATTTGGAAGACCACGATGCAGATTGAAGAAACGAGAACGTACGGGATGACTTTTACTGAGGCCTTTGGGTCGACTGTTGAAATCATTTTCGTGAACGGGGACTTAATACTTGGCATTTTTCACTTTTCCAGAGAGATGCAAGAAGAGATCGTCATTTGGTTTGGTTGTCTTAGGCTTATCATATGGAGGCGCATAATTAAGCAGTACGCAGTGATAAGAGAGGAGCAGATCTTCGGGTAATGCACTTCTAGTGTGATAACTTCCTGTGGAGCTCTTATGCGCAGAACCGAATGGCTTACACCGCAAGCCAAGAATTTTGTGGATATGTTGGGCCAAATAGATGCCGTGCTTGCAGATGATCTGCAGCCTTTAAAAAGCTTGATAATAATGGTAGCAAGAGTTAAAAGTCAACAAACCACCTGAGTAAAAAAACTAAGTGGAAGTGGGGTACCGCGCACTTCTAAGTGGAGAACGTATACGTTTGATAGGGGGTAATTTCGCAGAATATTTTCTTCCTTTCTTGCTCAACAACACCTGTACCCAATTAGGTCTGTTATTCTACATCCCTTAATCATATTTCCGCCAAATATTAAACATAATATTCTCGTATAACTCATAAATCCGTCTACTGTCGCAGCGGCTGTAACACTGATTCAATACAAACACATTCACTGCCCTGAACGAAATCCCAGAGTACTTTGGCCTTGTATAGCAGCGGGAAATCACAAGTATCAAAACAGTAGTGTAGTGTCTATCCCCTTCAACCCGTCTCATATTGATAGCGATTTTGGGAGCTAGTTTGAGAGTGATACACACAACCTTCAAGGAGCGTCGTTTTTCAGGCTCCAGTATATCATATGAAGCCAGGTTGACTATTTTCTCATCTCTTGACGTCGTTGAATCTACACTCCCAGGATGGGAAAAATTTGATAGTAACTTAGTAAATGAATCACCTGTCACTCACTCATCACACATACAGCACAAAGTATACAGATGCCATTACCATGGAAAATGCATATTGCTTATGCATGAGGCTATGTAAAGAGTGCTTTCAGTGGTTGAAGGCAATAATATATAGTCACAAGTTTCAGCAGTCAAAAAACATCACCTGATTGAAACTACTTGATCCATTCCCCATCGATCAGGTATGTATTCACAGACGTGTAGGGGTTTGAACGGAGCCCAATTTACACTCGCCAGCTGGAAAACTCACTGCATTTTTTCCGCAAAAGTCACGTTAACTACATGGTCTTTTTGTGGGCGAAAGGATCACTTTACGAAAACAAGAAAGAGTGGACGTTATGACATGTCCACAAAATACTTTGCACACATCGTCGAGCCAAAAGTGCCGTAAAAATGCCTGTGGCGGGGTCGGGTGCCACTTCACAGTGGCCTCCGGCATGCAGTGCAGTGAATGTAAGAGTTTGTCCCACAATGGCTACATAAGTCCCACACCCTCAGCATATAAGAGGTAGAGCAGCGTAATAAGTGTCTGGCTTCGTACATTGTGTTACTCGGATATTCACACTCCAGGAGAAGAAGCAAAAACAATTCTTAGTACCTTAAAAAGAAACGCGTCGAAAGTCAGAGCGGATAACTGTGAGTGATAATGACACACCATCCACTGAAACAAAGATTGCTGTGCAAAATTTTGGGAACTTCCTACCACAAGCCGTAAGTCAGGCACGTAGACTACCTACTAGGTTTGCTGACAGCAACTTGGAAAAAACGCACTAAGCGGGTGATGCGAGTATCTTCTGGTTCTCACATCCCCAGAGCCGTTAGCCCCAGTCTGAAAACTGGTGACCGTAAGACTAGGTCTACTTCAAATGAAAGAAACAATAGTGGAGCGCTCTCAACGCTGAGGAAGGAACCATGCAGGTCGTACTGCAGGTCGTACCGAGTTCGACGACCCATTCATTGACAAGAACTAAACGGAATGAGATGTAAGTCCGTTCTGAGGCTGCCAGCGTCAAGGTCACCGGACTCGGCTGCGTTACACCCTGCACACCCGACGCTGAAAAATAGCAAGTGACAAAGTCTAGGCAGGATGCCAATCAACCAATAACGTTCATCGAACCAGCTACTTTTACTCCACAGAGCAAAGACAAATTAGAGATCCTTGACAGGTCAGTAATCTTCCACAGAGTGGAAGAAAAAGGGGACCTAGAACCGCGCAAGCTTTTCGAACATGAACTTGGTGGGGTACAAAATTTGATAAACCAGCTTTTACCAGGAAAGATGACGGGAGTCATCACACCCAATGTAGCGGCCAGAATCCAATAATCTTGGCCTGAACGCGGGAAATAGCTAGGCGGTGCCAACTGACGTGAATCTGACTAGTTCCTGCGTTCTACTGTATAGCTTCCTAACTTCCGCGAGTGACGCACAGTCAAAGGTTGGATCGAAATATCAAAACACGGTTTGTAGTAATTCAATAGTAGATTCGTAACAAAATCTGTGGTACTATCAAAGCAACAATAAGTTATGTCAAATTACAAAAATACCTCAACAGTGCCGTTGGGTAACTATACAGTCCAAAACGTTCTCGGGTACAAATACGTACTACACGGTAAAAACTGGTTAAAAAATACAACTGTTAAATACCTGTCGGTCAATAGGAATATTCCCGGCAAAAGGGATCAAAACTCTGTCTACAGGAATCAAATCAACAAACAAACGTTTCCAGTAGACAGTCAAAAGACAAACAGTCAAATCACTGCACAACCGTAAGTTGAACCAAAACAAAATGTCGTGCGCAGTAAAACAACATCACCTTATCAACAGTTCAGCGTCACATAATAGGAAAGTGAAACACTCATAATAAGTCTCAAACATACAAAGGCAAATACCGAGTGTAAAGTCAAATAAGACAGTTAAACAAGCAAATAACATTACACCGGCGAGGGTCAAAGGTACACCATCCACAACGAGGGTAAAAATGTTAAAATAAATGTCAATACAATCAAATAAAAGTGATCGGGAGGGATTTTCAGATCATTTTTCCGTTACACCCAAGATATATAGAGTGGGAAAGCAGGGGTCAGTCATTACTGAAAATAGGTTTCGGCTACCTAATATCGTGTTCGAATCGGAGGATGAGAGAAATCAGATTCCGAAGGATGCTGACGGACTTCAAAGATCTGGCGTTCGTGCGAAAGGATCTGGCTCTTGTTGGTCGAACCGAAAAACGAGAAGCAGAAGCAGAACAAAAATGCAGATTGGCAGCTGGAGAACAAGTTCTGAAAGCAGTGGGTTTTCATGTAGTGAGGTTTCGGTGACAAATGATGCCGAAGCCACTGCGGATAGGATGGACAGTTATCTAAGTAGTTTCCCTGTCTTGTGCACAGATGCACGTAGTGAACTGGGCTTAGTAATGCGATAGGCAACAAAGGCTCGGACATCATTGCTATCTCTGAAACTTGGTTCTCTTCTTGGATCAGTTACTGTGAAACACTCGAGGATCCATCCCTTCTAGAAGTGGCAAGTTAGCACGCAAAGGTGGTGGTGTCATCCTGTGCGTTAAGAACACAAACTGTGAAAGCCGTAGAAGCAGTTGCACATGAAAGTGAGACATATGAAGTGCTGCCGACTAAAAAGCAAGGGGCAAGATGTTAACGTAATCGTGATATATCGAGGCCCTGAATATGATGCGGTAAACTACCTCCTGAATAAGCCGACCGTCTGGACAGATAAATGCCGATGTCTAGTTGTAGGAGATTTCAACGCACCATCGGTTGACTGGGATAGACTGACAACAAAAGCGGTACAAAGTTCGTTTGACCACTGGTTAGTGGAAACATCAATTTCCCTATCCCTCATGCAGCACATTAGGACATCAACTAGATATGATCATCAGCATGCTGCATCAGTTCCGGACTTAGTATTCTCGCATACAGATGATGTTTGCTTCATCCGGCACCTGGCACCCCTTGGTAAAGGTGATCATGCTGCGAAAACCTTCAGATTTACAGCATGCGTCTTGTACCAGGCTGATGCCCGGCCAGACCGACCATATGGACAGCAAATACGGAAGCTATTTACCTGGCGGCCTCTTCGGAGGACTGGACGGCCAATTAAGAAGCCTCAGCCGAAGGTGCGTGGTGCTCCTTCAAACAGTTATATGCACCAGTGACCCTACCGTTCATTCCTTGGACTGTCCCAATGGGGCGGTAACACTCTCCTCCGTGGATAAACCAGGAAATGCGAATCTTGCTAAGACGTAAGAAGAAGTATTGGAGTCTTGCCACCCACCTTGGTACACCCACAGTGGCGAAGCATTACAAAGAATCCCACAAAAATGTGTCGCTGCAATCCGCCGGCCTCGAATATGCCTTGGAACACGTCTTGCTCAGGCCGCATTGCAACATCCGAAGAGGTGATTTTCCCATATGAACCGTAGAAATAAGATGTGTCCTAGCACACACGCCCTAATCCAAGACACCGAAAGTGACTGTTCGATTGAGGGTGACAGGGAAAAAGCAGAAGCCATGGCTAGTTATTTTACTGAGGTCTACTCGCAGGAATCTTCTGTGGACACTTATCCAATAGTAGAAGCATTAACATCCAACAGAACGAACTCTGTGGATATTGATCATGATGACGTATTTCGGATACTAGGTAGTCTGGACGCGGAAAAATCAACGAGACCGGATGGGCCGCACCAAGACTGCTCGACAGCTAGTACTCTATGTGGTCGGCCCATTGACTACTATATTTAGACTCTCGGTGAAGGCCAACTTCCCTAGAACTGGAAGGACGCCATAGTAACACCAATGCACAGGCAGGCTCTAGGCAGCTCCCATCAAATTACGGACCGACAATTTGACCAGTACTGTGGGGAAGTTATAAGAAGAGTAATCAAGAAAATTACCACAGTCCACCTAGAAGGCAACACTCTATTGTCTCGTTCACAGCGTGGTTCTCGTAGAAATATCTCTTGCCCGATGAACCTCCTCACAGTCAGAGAAGGTTGGGTTAAGTCTGAAGATGATGGGATACCTGTAGATGTAATTTTCATAGACTTTAGTAAGGCCTTCGACAGTACCTCATTCCAGGTTACTCGGGAAACTAGAAAATTTTGGAATCGCTGGCAGTCTGCATGCACCGATAAAAAACTTTCTTGTTGGTAGGAGACAAAGGGTTAGGGTCACTTCTCAACTCTGCACCTGGAAGTCGGTGGACAGTGGAGTGCCACAAGGCAGAGTCCTGGGCAACCTGCTGTTTCTCGTACACGTAAATGGGCTGCCAAATATCACGAAACCTACTAGGACCCTGTATACTGATGATGTTAGAATCTGGCTGGAAGTTAGGAAATATATATGCCTCAAGCACACCCGAACAGCTTGGTAACCTGGCCAGAGAAGTGCCTGATACCGATCAATGCAGGTAAATGTGTGAGCATGCACAGGGGCACAACTACAGCAACGCCTACGACAGTGATGGGAATCTCATACCGCCATTACTGACCCAACATGACCTACGAGTCACAGTGAGTTATGACCTGAAAACCACGGCTCACTGTCGATTGGTAGCAGCTCGGAATTTTCGGACTCTCTGGGCATTACGTAGAACGTTTAGGAAAATAAGTGGTGACATGTTCACCATCCCATACACATCCTTCGTTATGTCTAAGTTAGAAAACTATACACAGGGGGCTAATCCTTGTCTGAAAGGTGACTCAGACCCTCTAGAAAGAGTTCAGAAGGCAGCCACTTGTATGATTCTTGCGATCGCTGGTCTCACCTATGAAGACCGACTTAAGGAGCTGAAACCCTTCACTTTGTCTTATCGCAGACAGAGGGCAGACCTGATCATGCCATACAGGATTCTAAGAAATGACTTCGAACCTGATCTATCTTCTCTTTTCCTTCACACTAGTCGGAACACCTCAGAGGACATAGTGGGAGACCAAAACAGCAAAGGACAAACACAGTCTCCGCAGAGTACTGGTTCTCGCGTCCAGCAATCAACACCTGGAACCGACTTCAAGAAGAAGTGGTGTCCGCATCATCAATTGACCCGTTCGAAAGGGACTGGACACGCACATTACTCTACTGGGAAAAGATTAATATAGGCTCCCAGCCTCCTATCCTCAAAAAGCAAATCTGAATGTGTGATATAATATCTTTCAAATTAAAGGAAGCAACGAAGTGCTTTCTGGAGATGTCTAGTGTTCAGGGAAACCTTAGATATTCGAAGAAGTCAAGATTTAGGTCGCATGGCATTTTTCGAGGTAATGATTTACAAAAAGCCTCAAGTCGGCATTTAATCATGTTCAATGAAACTTTTGTTTGGAGTGATCAAAGTCTGATGCAACTAGTTACTGAGCTTTTTCTGCCAAGTATCAGATAGTAGGTAGTTTTGTGGATTGTATTTGTAGATTTCTGTTGCTTAAGACTCATAATATTATCTTCACCTTTGTATATGATATAGCTTAGGTAAGAAATAATTAGGGCTGACACTTGTGTTCCAATATTTTTATAGACAAAGAGTCTGAAATATGCATATAGGATATGTTTCTTTTGACTTCCAGAAGGTTAAATTTCGGTGACTATCAACGTAGCAACCGATGGAACAAAACTTGATGAAAAGAACACAGCCTCCAGACCAAGAGGAGGAGTTGTATTTACTGTTCACTTCGTACAGTCACCCAAAACATTTTGATTGTATAGTCAGTGAAGATACATGCAGAATAATTTAGCTTTAAATAATAGAGAGAAAGAAGTGTTGAAACCTGCTGCCAGGTCAACGGAAATCATGCAACGCGAGGTTGAGCTATAAGGAGAGGGAGGTAACGTTAAATATATGTTAAGTAGACGCGAACTAAAGAAAGAGTGTAAAGTTGGGACTCTATATTCACTATTACCTTGTCTGTCTCTCTTTTTTCGCTATGCAGGGAGACATGTCCGCACACTTTTTATACAATTCCTCTAAGAAAATACTGGGAAGTGTTTAGCTTCTTTTGATAAGAGGCTTTAGTTTAGACTAATGTCTTTGCATTTTACCCTGTAGGTTATGTCTGACATTTATGAGCGTAATTCGGAACCATTGTGTAAATAAATTACATTCCCTAAACTAAGACAGTCGGGGCAAGGAAAGCAGATAGTTTTCGGAAAGTGAGACTTTGGTAGTCAGTATTCTACATTTATGGCTTATATATTTTTCAAAGTGAGTCAATTTTGTATATCTAGTTAAGAACCAAATATATGTCAAATTCAGATAAGCATACCTAAGAATATTGTTATTGTCCAGTTTTTGTCTGGTTGCTCTCAAGAATTCTATTTCAAAGGAATAAAAAGGGTAATGAAACTAGAACTTGCAGATATTTTACTCACTCGATAATTATGAACTTTCTAATATTCTAACATGTTGCTGTTATACAATCATGCCATGCTTGGGAGATCCGGTGGGTGATTCAGATTTCAAATTCGTGTTTGAGGATAGGAGGCTGGGAGCCTATATTAATCTTTTCCCAGTAGAGTAATGTGCGTGTCCAGTCCCCTTTCGAACGGGTCAATTGATGATGCGGACACCACTTCTTCTTGAAGTCGGTTCCAGGTGTTGATTGCTGGACGCGAGAACCAGTACTCTGCGGAGACTGTGTTTGTCCTTTGCTGTTTTGGTCTCCCACTATGTCCTCTGAGGTGTTCCGACCTAGTGTGAAGGAAAAGAGAAGATAGATCAGGTCCGAAGTCATTTCTTAGAATCCTGTATGGCATGATCAGGTCTGCCCTCTGTCTGCGATAAGACAAAGTGAAGGGTTTCAGCTCCTTAAGTCGGTCTTCATAGGTGAGACCAGCGATCGCAAGAATCATACAAGTGGCTGCCTTCTGAACTCTTTCTAGAGGGTCTGAGTCACCTTTCAGACAAGGATTAGCCCCCTGTGTATAGTTTTCTAACTTAGACATAACGAAGGATGTGTATGGGATGGTGAACATGTCACCACTTATTTTCCTAAACGTTCTACGTAATGCCCAGAGAGTCCGAAAATTCCGAGCTGCTACCAATCGACAGTGAGCCGTGATTTTCAAGTGACGTGGGTATACTCAACGTTCCATTGAACCAAAATGTAAGCTTACACTTTGCAGGTAAACACTTGTCAGTATTTTGAAGACAGTTGTCTCGAATGGTAGTTTTACTGTAAATACTAAGACTGTTAGGTTTGCCAGCCATATTTTGTTGTTTAAGATGGAAAACAAACAAAATCCGACTTAAGTGTGGGTTGTATAAATTCGGGTTTTGCCTCAATGTCAAACCATAATTCTTGACCGTCTTATTCAGTTCTATGTTATTATTAATCCCCTCTGATTAGAGTATGGTGAAAAGTCAGGATGTGTGTTCTAGCGCTGGCTGTTTTCTGCTTCTTGACTCACCTCTTCATAGGTAAGCTTCAAATGCCTAATTCTAATATTTTAAACTTGGTACGTAGATCCTTACGGCTAATTGTAGCTCTTTACTTTTGATGTATACCGCACGTAATGGTTCACACTGTAATTATTGTCATAAATTTCATTTTCTGTCAGAATAAATGTTAGCAAACTTGGCATTATTTCACTCATAAAATAAAAAAAATGTAAGAACTTCTTAAGCTCTACCCGGCCGAAAATCACCAAATAACCTACTCTACTCGTTGATCACATCAACAACAGCGTTTTCGGTACTATTCAGCAGTGTCTAAGTAGCCAACTACGGCATAATAATGCTTCAAATATTTAAAACTGTTCCTGAGTCATTAGAAGAATACGAGGTTAAATCGGTAACTATGCGAAAGCTTGTTACAAAATTGTTGAGTGTCTAAGAAATAAATAGTAACAATTTTATTGTAAAAGGTAACGTCATATAAGAGTACAAAGAAGTTAACACTATTCATGAAAAATGCCATCACTTTCTTTTCACTACAAAATGATATAATAATGCAAACTGATCCAAGCAAAATTGATAATATCAATATACATAGATTTATGTTTTGGTAGATTCTTTTAATTATTCCACTCCTTCGTGCGATATGTAGGTTATCCAAAGTGCGAGAGGAATATGCTCTTGGTTGTGGAAAAAACGTTTTGAGAGAGAAATTAAAACTTTCTATGCTCTTTGTGTCATCAAAGTAAAGAGAATTAAAATTAGTTTCTCAGTTACTTAGCTAAAATGTATGGTATCTGAAAAAGCCTTTTTGTTTTTTACAGCGATAAATAATGCTTCAAAGAACAATATGTAAAATAGTCAGCAAAAAAGCTTTTGTATATTTATGATGATAAATGTGACTGCACTGTATTTTTATGCAATTTACAAGCTAAATACGTTTTTGATGCTGATTGGAAATATGTTTATTCTTTGAGTGTGACGGATTTGACGGGTAACTGTCTTCAGGTATCCAAATAGGTTCGACCAACTGCTCACTTTGATAAACATAAGTATTCACAAACATGTAGATTCTTGACACGTATTTTTTCAATCTGTATTGATATTTTTTATACGCATGTGTTTTGCCGATTACAAAATCCTATATTCATTCTGTCATTCGTTTTTTCTGGAGTTTTGGTTTGAATTTGTTTCCTCGTTATTACTGATTTCCTGCAGTTTTCAGTGAGCTACAAGGTTTAGTGTGTCTTGCAGATAAAAGTAGCACTTAGAAATATACTTTTAAAAGTTATGAGGATTCAGCTTTTTTGCCAGTCACTGAATGATGATATAGTATCAAAACTTGAAGGAAATGTCAAGTCGGAGTTTTGGAACAGGCACATCACACCGGTTTCTCGTTTTTGTGCCTAAATTTCGTGTTTTTTGATTTTTTTTTATGCGATTCATTTTCTTTTTGATTCGTTGATAACTATCAACAACTTTGTCCATGAATAGTGTGTTTTTAAATCCAATAAATTTTAATCTTCGTAATACTATCATAAATACCGCGAAATATACCTACAATGCCGTCATTATGGTGTCAGCTAGGACCTAATGAAGACTTTATAAAGTTTAAGTAGTAAGTGATCAGATAAAACAGTGTATAATCCTATCGGTTTCATATATACTTGAATTTAGCTAGATGGTTTGGCGTTTCATTAACGACCAAAGTAGTCTTATTGAGATGACTGAAGGGAAGGGGTTGTAAGACAGTTTTCAGCTAATTACTGGTTTGTTGTTCTAGATATATGAAACTGCTATAATTTCACAATATTTTGAAGCTGAAATATCCCAGAGGATGTTGTAGGAAGTTAAAACGTGGTCCACTCTAGCGAAATGCAGAATTGAGTATTAATGTTTTAACTGGAAAATAGAGACGAACTGAAAAACAAGTAAATAAGTTGAAACGCTTGGATAGTGTATCATAACGTACCAATATTTGAAAGAGCAACTTGAAATTTGGATAAAATGCTTGTGTTTTTATGGAGATCTTTTTTATTTAACTGAAAACTTACTCTCAACTGGTTGAAAATTCTCAAGTTTTGAGTTTATTAACCTCCACAAAGCCTAGACGTAGTTCTTACGCTTTATATTGCTAGCTTAGCACTATATTCATGATTATTGAGGAAACGCTTTGAAAACTCGATAAAAAACCTACATTTTTGTTGAAAACGAACGTAGCCATTTAACATTGTTTATTTCGGATCGTAAAGCAAAAGGTATGATTTTTCTGAAGGGGTGAGTATTTTTAAGTCCCTGTGGTTAGTATGTGATGAATTTCTCTTCTAGATTTACTTTACGTGATTCGTAGTGGAGGTATTCAGTTCTAAACTTCGGCCAATGATATAATTTCTAGCATACTTATAAATTTGCACTTAGTAACTATGTTCATTTTATTTTGTACTGTTTTAGTTTCTAAAGGAAAATGTTTTTCTTGCCGGTCTCCATATTGCTATTTCTAAGTTCGTGTCATTGTGATGAACATAGTTTTCAACCAGCTAATCCAAAGCGTTCATTTACTGTAAACCAAGTAAACCATGTTTTTATGAAAGATGGTGCACCCTTCCAATATGTTTCTGGAAGCATACACTACTCTCGAATCCCAAAAGCTTACTGGGGTGATCGACTTTATAAGATGAAGGCTGCTGGACTGGATGCTATTCAGATGTAAGGACTAGTTTTTTGACAGCAGTGTATTGGATTTTCATTTGGGTTATGATCTGAATCAAAGGCTATTGCTGAGCAGCCTGTGCAGATGTGTTTAAATGTATATGTTAATAAGGCTGATTTTGAAAAGCATATTCCAGATTTAAAACATTCGCAACTTACAATGTATCCCCTGGTCATCAGAGCAACTTCAAATCTTTTGCCATAAGTCTGTGTTTATAATTATTCTATATACGTGTCAAAACGATATTTCGGTTTTTGCTGAGTTTCAGGCATATTTGGTTACAATTATTTTGTTGATACTTATAATCCCGCATTGTTATACTGGGTCGAATTGATCGACCTCCGTTAACATATAGGTTCCTACGCAGATGCCTCTATATTACCTGAATATTTTTTTATGATAATTGGTTTGATTGCGGCTAGCAGAGGAATTCAGGAAGCACATTTCGTCCTGTTTGGGACTCATCAGCGGGAAGAAACACACAAACAAGTCAATTATATTTGGTTACAGTTGAGACCAATTCACATCCCCAACACCACAGTCGAGTATGGTAATAAACAATATTGGGGAAGAAAAGATGGAAGAAACAACAGCAGCGTGGTAAGAAATAAACTCGATCTTTGCTACAGAATTGATTCAGAGGCAAGTTGGATAGCTTCTCATGTACTAACGGATAATTTAACCAGTCAACTGAGAATGCTGTCCTTACTGCATATTGGTGGTTACTATCTAAATGAACTGATAGCATTTTTAGCGTAGGCTTATGACAGCTATCCTTATCATATTTTTACTTGAATAAGCATAAAATATTGAAGTAATTGTACCTTCAATACGCTGAAATGGAGGTTCACGATTGGATAGTTATCGTTATTAACGCTTTAGTCTTAGATTTAACAATTGATTCGGCAGAAGTATATGTAGTTGAGTACTCATGAGATTATTTTCACCTATTTTCAGGATATTTTGCGAGGAAAATACTTTTGTCTTTTAAATCTGAAATATTGGCTTTGTTTGTTGTGCATTTTAACGCTAACATTATAATACTGTCAAATTTTTTGAAGTCTCGTAATAGCTGTTTTATGCTTCTTGATATCTTTGTATAATAACAAAACTTTGAAAACTTGATCAATCATTTTATAAAAGTGTATTTTAAGACAGGCTTTTTCCATCAATCTGTACACAAAAAAATTGTTAAGTTACTTCTTGATTCGATGTATTAGGTCTGTGACTTAGGGCATTGAGTACTTTGTTGATTTGAATTGAATCTATGGAATAGCTAACAGAATTATTGCTTCAGTCATTTATTGATTCTAAAGAAAAGTGGCTTACCAAGAAGATACACAATATTTCAACACCGAAAGCTCCATCACTATTTATGTCTTTCATTTTGCTTTCTGTTGTCTGTTTAAGATATTTCATAATGTTTAAGGTGTGCAATTATTCACTGAATTACTTGAATTTTTCCAGTTATGTTCCGTGGAATTTCCATCAGCCTGAAGAAGGAGTATTCGACTTTACTGGTGATCGGAATCTGACAGACTTTTTAAATTTAGCTTTGTCGTTAGATTTACTAGTAATTGCTAGAGTTGGACCGTACATATGTGCTGAATGGGACTTCGTAAGTTATAAACATTATGCGTCGTATTTGTATTATTTCTTTGCGTACTAAATATTGATCTCTTGTTTTGTTCAGGGTGGACTACCAGCATGGCTTCTTCGGCTAAATCCACTTATGCGGTTACGTTCCAGTGATCCAGGTAATTCTATATATACATATAAGTATATGCTATACAGTTGGGAGCCTCGGCTACAATGAAGCAAATATCAGACAGATACATTGAAAGAACCTGTGCTTGTACCCTTTTGTTTTCCGATATGCAAATGAAGATATTTCTTACATGTCAGGATCTTTGTAGAGTGTTGGCTCTTGGCAGTCTGACAGAAAGTGCAGATTTACCATGTACATTTAATGGCTAGTGAAATCGTGTAGTGACTCAGTGGAGTGTCCTGTGAATACCTAACTCGCTATAGTGAGCATATTTTACAAGTTAACTAGGATTTCGCATAAATTGAACCAACTTTCTTCACCGAGTTAAATAAGCTTTTTCGGCAATAATAGTACTATTTCTTACTCGTCTCTTAAGTCAACAACAAGAATAAATCATCTTTTCTCTTATTCAGGTCAAACAGACAGACGAAACGATAGAAGATGGTGCATAGCTGCATATCACCTTAATCTGTTGTAATTTCAGGATCACTAAATTGAAACTAAGGAAAATAAAAAACGATCTTGCTATTGAAAGATAATTGAAAGTGAAATGAAAACATGGGTCGCGAGAGAGTTTGAATCAGCAGCCGCCTGATTACCCACTCGACGCTCTAATAATTGAGTTGAGAGACATGGTCTCTTGCTAAGTCTTAATTTCACTTAGGTCACCGCGGGTTTTACCTGGCTGCCATGTGGGCGCGTAACACGTCACATTCCGTTCATCGTTATCACATTGACTGCCCAGGCATCCAATCCAAATCGAGCTGATTTAGAGAGTGGGGAATTCGTATTAATAATTAGTGAGACTCCATAAGACTATCTAAGGAAACCTGATTGAGCAGCCAGTATACGATGGACGTACTTTGACTTATCACATATTCACATAGTGGCCTGGTAAACAATCTCGAAGGCGGAAGTAAAATCAAAGCCTAGTCAACAGACGGGTCTCGCTGCTTATTTTTAGGACAGCAGGCTGATAACACAGAGGTTTCTGTTTCTAATCCTGCCACGACCTATGTTTTTATTTCACTTCAGTCGTCGCCCAGGTTTAATAATACTAGTCTGCCAGATCACGGCCATTTCAGATAGTTTCATTCATAAAAAAGTATTAGTAATAAAAACAGAAGTGCGATTAGTGGACAAGGGGCATGTAAGTCTAGAGAAATATGATTATTTGAACTCATAGAAATGCTAAGATTTAGCTTTTATAGTGGTAGTATTATCTATTTGAGTTTATGTTGCTCACTTATCGACCACGAGTTTCTAACTTTACGGCGGTCCTGGCCAGAAAGCTAACACTAATACATACAGCAAAGACTAATAGACACATATTTCAAAGGCTAGCAATATGACCAAAACAGGTTACTACCTGCTGTTTTCCAACCTGATTACTGTACCTGCAAGTGTCTACTCAACTACTATACACTTTACGCTTAACTGAATTAACAAGTTTTCTAGTCAGAAGGCGAAACTAGTTTATATATATATATATATATATATATGGCATTTGCAAATGTTTTGATAATATTTATTTATAATAAGGTATATATCATTATGTTTTAGTCAATTTCATCTACATATTTACAGATAAAAATAACCGGGATATTTTATTTTTGGAACACTTTATTTTACAGACTATATGCAATTTGTGAGACGCTGGTTTAGTGTGCTTTTACCAAGTATTAAACCATTACTTTATGAGAACGGCGGACCAATAATTATGGTGCAGGTAAATCATAACTTTGCGTTAATCTGTCATCATTGTTTTAAATAATATCTAAGGTGATTATGTATAGTGACATATGTAGTTGATTAGTGTCCCAGTGAAGATTAAACAATAATGGTGAAAGTGATAATCACTAACAATAGTGAACTTTCATCACCTTCCTGCAGTTGAGTGATGAATATCTGTGAAATCAAATAGTGAAAGTAGTTAATCGATGATTAAGCTCAGTTCACTAAACAGTTGATGAGCGTAGGACCGTAGTTGTGTCAATTATTAAGAATGGTATAAATCGTTTTAGAAATATGAGAATTTCACACTAGTTAGAGAGTTAATTTGAAGCTTTTCGAGGAAATACGAACAGATTAAATCAGCTGTCTGTTGTGAAGAACATATTTAAACTTCTTGCTTACTTTTTGACATTAGCAGTATTGAGAATAATGGTTCAATATCAAGTGCGATGAAAGTCTTCTGTTAAAAAGCTTCCTTTCTCTTTCTGTGCCTTAGTTCTACCTAACATAATTCCTCAAAAGTTATTTATTGCACCTAATTTAATGATGATAACTTCCCTAAATTAAGATATACTCTTTATGCCATAAATGATAATCATTTCACTTTTTATTTTAAAAAGACTGAAATACATATGGAACTGTTGTTAATGTGTTAGACTATATACGTAAGGAATTGACTGCCCACTTCATCTTTCATGAGACTGTATGAATGACACCTCGTTACAACAGACAGCTGGTGCTTATGAACTACAAAACCATCTGTGCATATATTTTAGCCTTGCATTCTAAGCTGAGTTGACATATATCGTCTAGATTTTATACATGGTATTGATAGTAATATTACAAGAAAAACTTTTCAGTTTTAAAATGGTTACCGCAAATGGTAAGAGATTTTCTTTAGAGTCTGTGCTACAGAAGTGAAATGATAGTAAGTTGTAAGATATTTCATCATGCTTTTTTAACATGAATATTTTAAGGTTTTAACCTCACAAATTCTAATTCAAAGCTTGATTGAAATTATATATTGCACCTTTCAAAATCATAACTTTAATGACTCGGATAAAATCTTCATTCTCATCTACGCAAAATCTGTTCTTAGTTAGTCATTTGCCGACAGATAAAAAGATTGTTATTCACACATGAAAAAGAAACAGAAAAAACTATTTCGTTAAGTAATAAATAATCTCAACACTGGTTTCCCCACAGTCGTAGTGCTGAAAAGTACAGTGAAACACTTGTCCCAGACTAATGGAGTATTTTAATATCACAATGTATATTTTTAGGCTTATAACATACAGTTAAATACGTCATAAAAAGGAAGTATCCAAAGCCGTCATGACTAACATCATCAAGGTTAAAATGATAACATGTGCTCATACCATTTGGTATTCATGTAGTTTTTAACCTAACCATAGAACACAGTAAAATCCCCTCTGGCATCTTACGGGAAAATGACGGAGCCAAGCCACTACAGCTGTTTAGGTGATTTGGCACGTGTTTACATATACATAAACTTTGGTTTGAACCAACTGTGGCTCATAACCTAGTAAGGAAAATTGTACTGGGTAAAAACAGTCACGCCGTTTTCATTATGTACAAAAGCATGTTTTTTTGTCATTTTCTACTCATCTCTAACACTAGAACATTGATAATTTTGCCAACAACAATACGATATTCATTTATACCAGTATCAGTCCTCGAATTACTCAAATTTCTGGACGGTCATAATGGCAACGAAAATCTGGACAGACAGTAAAATCCAGGAGATTAGCTCATCTATTAATTTTAAAGTGAACATATTCACAATAACGGTATGCAACAGACTTCTCTAGTACTTCATCTAACAGTGAATATACCTCCTTGATAATGGTGCATATCTTAACGTGAACAATATGGAAAACACATTGCCATTGGTCCGCAGTTTTTTCAAATGTTTATTCCTTTGCACCACAATATCTAATTCTGATGGCGTAAATCTGTATTGCTGTGAATGGTAACACTTGAACAGATATTCAGTTGGATTACATAATTATTTGGAAACTTACAGATTCTCGAAATCGGTAAAATAGACGTTTATCTAGCGTAACGGGGGATTGCGAAGACAAATCAAACATGTCGACTGATTGCAACGGATATCTTTAATTTTGTGCCACGTTGGTGCAACTAATGGTGAAAATAGAAAGTATGAGTGAAAACGACCTAAACTTTAACACTCTGCATATGCTGAAAAGTGGTATTTTCTTGGTTATTTCATAGCTTGTGTAATATTCTGATGCGTTTGATCGAATTTAATGACCTACCTTTCGTACCATTCAGATCCCGCAAAATCTTGTACATTTTCCAACATATATCAATGTGATGATGCCTGTAAACTGGCTTCTATCATGTTAAATTAATATTATGAGAATAAAATATTTATTCATTTATTATTTAAATCTATGTATCCTTAGCTGGAAAACGAATATGGTTCGTATTCAGCATGTGACCAGACTTACATAACGGAGCTATACGATTTAACCCGTTCACTTTTGGGCGAAAATATTTTAATTTTCACCACGGATGGTGCTGACCTGGGACTTTTGAAATGTGGATCACCTGATAAACGATATCTGGCAACAATCGACTTTGGTCCTAGTATGTTTTATTTTTTTTTGGTATGCAAATAATGTTTTGAGCTGTCTCCTAATCATACTATGTCGCAAAACTATTTATCACAGTTGGCAGCGTCTGACTTTCTTATCGATTTGAAAATAGGTTTTCTTCATAGAATTAGCATCGGTAGGAAAACCATTGGAAATTTGGGAGTCCTAGGCACCGGTTTTGTCCTAGTTTGAGACTCCTCTGTAAAGCAGATCCAGAACCCTTCAAACACTGTCTTGTAACTGAACTTTCACTGTAACACTTTAGCGACTAGCAACAGGATCCGAAAAGTGTATTTCATTTTGCTTAGGGATCTGTCTGCTTAGTGTATCTAGTGTTCTGGTATTATCGGTCAAACATACAGCTACTAAAACGCCGTGAAAACATGCCTGGTTCTGCTGATTGTGATAAATGCTATAACAGTGTTCTGGCTACAATTTATAAAAATAAGACAGTGTTTCTTTGGTGCAAGATTTAACAACATAGGTATTTGTTATTCATTTTCTGTGTGGTTTTTTAACTTCCTCGTGATAATAACCTAATTGGGAAACAGCTTAGACAATCGCTTTGTTTCACGTTTTCTTTAATCTCACTTCTAGAATCTTTTATGCGATTGGTGTCGGTAATTGCTCGTGACTTAGTATTGAGAATCACATTTGTAGAAATTAAAAAGTTCTGAGTTCTGTCAGCGTCACTTTTATTTTTTGTTGATAAGTTTCCCCTACTTTTACAAGGTATTCATTTCAAAAGTAGGATGTGTGTATTTGGAAATTCTGTGTATGGTCAAAATATCAAAAATAAGTAACATAGGGGATTTCTCCATCAAGTGTATGTATTTTGTGTAATAATGATGTTAATCATCACTTTATTCCTGATGATAAATTTTGATGCAGTATGGAATTTTCAGTGTGATGTATCAGAAAATTTACTCTTTGTACACTATTTTTAAACTAAATAATCATGGCAATAACCGTATGATAAGCAATAATACTCTATAACCAATTGTTTTTAGGTTATCGTTTAGTTTATGAGTACATTATTACACGGGAGGGGAGGGGGTGAATAGAAAAGCACCTGTTCTTTCAGCCAGTACGAACATCCTCAACTCTTGGTTGCTATTCCCGTGTGATGATCTGATGTGCGCTCAAGGACCCACCTTCATCTAAAGGTTTATTTTCTCGTATTTTTGTTACTAGCCTGTATGACAATAGGTTGAAGACATTTTAAGAATGAGAGTACGTTTTACGATTGGTTGGTTTTTGAATGTTTGAAACAAGTAAAAAAGAAGCAATCCTATGTAATGTATCCCGTAAAAAATATTTGCTAGCCCAAATTTCTAAGTAGACATTCGTTTTTGTACGATTGTATTGTTAGACAAGTGACGACTGTCCTCTTTGTTATAATAAAGAGAAAATTATGACCGGTGAACTTTGTTTCATATTTTACAGAACAAAATTAAACTTAGGTACACCTTCCTAATTTTTAGAAAGATGTATGAGACTTAAGTTGTTCGGAAATGAGAAAATGTTGTCCCTGTAAAATATACCCAGATATTCGTAAAACATCTTTTCTTTGAAATCTGTCTTCTCAACAAACTATTACTAAAGCTATGCTTAAGAACATTCTTCTTATATGGACATGCAAAGAAACATAACTCTTCATCTGAAAGTCCAATTTATTCAAACTACCACATTTCACAGTAGCATATAAAGAGGTTATCTGGAGTGCAAGATAAAGTGAACAAGGAGTATACCAGCAGAAAGAGAAAACAATAAAGAGCAATAGTGTCTTCAGAATTTTAATGATAAGATGTAAATAAATATATGTCACTGTATCTGGCTTCGTATCAAATCAGCGTAAGTTCGTAACTGTCGATTCCTAACACTTCGAATGTCACAACGCTGCAACTGTCGAGTCCCCCTGGAATCCTGACCATTAATGATTTTATGGATTGATATAGTTTTTTAGCTTAAGTAAGTTACAGATATAATGACAACTTTTTAAGTATGTGCTAGTTGATTTGATCCATACAGATCAAATTAGCTGTTTTCGCTGAAGTCCAAAAGACAAAGGAGATAAGTGGTTAGAGATCCTAGTTAGTATGCCGAAAAATTAGTCACAGTGATGAAGATGTATATCCGTTTTATCTTCATTCGAATAATTGTAACTTTAGTCAATTTCTCTCCAGTTCTCACTTTTTTTGGCGTTTTACGATAGTATTTACAGTGTTCCGTTTCGTCAACCCTTATATTTTTCCCAATGCAATCCTACTTCATCTAGCATTTCTAAAAGTTAAGTCACACATACCAGGGTTCAAATGAAGATGATCACAGCGAAATTCAAAAAGGATAGTGTTTTTAACAGTTTGTAACCACTTGAAGACTGGTTTATGGGGGTTCATGATATTATCAGGTTGTCCACTCAGAAAGAAGAAAAAGTGGGCGTTAAGCTTTTGATCCGTCAGTTGAAGATCAAGTGTTATTGGCTACCCAGCCAGTTAAAGTTTCCCACCAGCACTGTAATGAACGATAATATTATGTCTTGGTTACTAGTTACATATTTGACCGAGTAATGATTCTTCTCGGTAATGTTAAGAATTGTGCAAATTTTTTCAAGATATTTTTTTGAAGACAAGTACTGATTGCTCTCGTAGCTTATATTCACTTTGTGTTCTCATTATTCTGGTTATTGACCCCAACTCTTATTGAGTTGTATACGGTGTGAATACTTCCGACTTATTAGAGCATATATTACGCTTATGAGACAAGATTAATTTATATTCCATCTTAACCCAGTCAAAATTATTTCATTTTTGTTCTGCACCGTTCAGCACTTATCCCTGTGCCAGAAGCATTTGGATCCGTCGAAAAATTTCGGGCAAACCAACCCTGGGTAAGCATTCAGTTACAATAATATCCTGTTGATTAAATTTTAAAAAGAAGTGATGAGTTTCGTCTTCTTGTCATTTGCTTTAATGTCACAGTATTTACCATTTGGAGCCTTATTTGTAAGAATGAAGCCAGTTTTGTTGTAATGAGTAGTTAAAGTGATCTTATTAGTATTCTTATTAATCGAATAGCAGACTGTTTTCTTGACTGATTAATGTGCCTTACTTCAACTTTGAGTGGTGAATGTCTGTATTCCAGCTGGTAAGCACTGTTTAACTGAGTCGTTAGTGTGGTTTTTACTTCGTGTGAGCACAACGATTTAATTGTTTTAAAGTAAACGCCTTGAATGATCATTTTTGATCACTAACGGGCTGTCTAGCTGTTTTAAACTGACAGATTCACTACCGGTTTGATTAGTGTTTCAACTGAGGTATCCAACTGAGATTGTTGTTTATAATAGCATAACTTACGGAAGTTTCGTATATGCTAAATGCGGAGGATAAATTAACGTGGTTTGGTTAGTTAATAATAATTCAACTGAATAGAATATATATTTATTACTGACTAGATAAATAAAATAAATGGTGTAGTTTGTTTTACGGTTTCGTTACTACTAAACATTGTGCATGATAGTTGACTGTTTTCAAACTCTACCTTACTTCCAAATAAGTAATTGCTCTTCTTCTTTGGGCTCCAAAGAATCAAAGTAATTTCCACACGTCAACTCCTATTATGTGAGGCGTTTAGTATGGAGTTCATAACTAACCGTACATACAGTGCTTTTTGTTGAAAAAATAGAACCAAGGCATGTTTTTTTTAAAATAGTGGCCTTCAAAATTCTGATAATGTTTCCTACTACTGACTAAACTTCGAGATCCAAATACTGATCAGTTTTTATACCATTTGATGAGTATTTTTAACCTGTCATGTAAATAAGATGTACGCAGGAATTTGTACTAAAGGTTACTACATTCTTTGCAGTTTAAAAGATTTTGTAGAAATCACTTTTATTATCTCGTATTAAAGTTGGCTGGGAAATGACTAAACTTCAAGAAGTAAAACTTTTGTTTAGCATGGATTAAGCTTTGAAATTTACTGGATGAATAAGAAGAGGAGAGTGTCATTTAGTTTGTTAGGAAATTATTTCTAGATACAGTCGCAATTTATGTCCATATCTTCATACGAAATGCGTTCCGTCAGAAATTTACTTGCGTGTTAGATACTTAAAAGGGATCAGATTTCTTAAATGACACGTAATGATTGCTCGGGAGGGTACTTACGTGTTAAAATCCTTCCTTAAAGTTTATGTAAATATCTTTTCCCTTAGTTTATATAGCTGTTTATTCCATTATGCTAACAGATTTTCACGTGCACCTTTGTTTCTACTTTAACTCCGGGTATTTATGGATAGCCTAACTGTCAGCAATGTGTTGTCTGCCTTTCGTCGACCGACTGCCATCTTTCAATAATTGACCAAGTTAGGAGCAAATAACTTACATTTATAAACTTTATACCAAAAGCTAAATACGGCATTGAATAGTTTATCAGTAAAACTTCCGGTTATATTACGGATTAATTCAGCTAGCAATCTGAATTAAATGCTGGATATTAAACCCCCTTCCATCTGGTGTTTTAATTTGAGGCATAGGTGGAGTTATTTTTTACTACTCTATACTGTATGAAATCAAGTCCATAACAGTTCAAGATAAATCTCGTTCTAAAGTGTTTTTAATAAGGCAGTATCACAATCCGCACTCGTTTATAAATTATTTTTCAAAGCACTATGAAGCAAAATTATGCAACTAATGTAACCTATTTAGAATGAACATCATTCTAGTTAAAGTTCAAATGTTCGCATCTAAGTGAATTAATCAAACATTGTTAGTGTACGTAACGTTGATTACTGAGATATCTTAATTCACTAATACACCAATGTGTGAATTGTTTAGATTACCTATAGAATGGCTGTAGTGAATGCTGGTGGTTTTTTCAATTCAATTAATGTAGCGTTTATAGTTACTTAGACCTAATGAATTATAAACATCTGAGTTTTATTAATGTTTGTATTCATTCCAGTCTTATTACAAATTTTTTATTATCTAAATGAAAAGTTTCAAGACAGATACATCACCTTTTGGAAACAAGGTCGTACGAGACATCCCTTATGTTCTAGTTGGGAATGTTTTTGCTTAAGAGGAAGTCACAGTTGGATATTACTGAGGGATCCCGAATTATTATGAAGCGTAGATATTATTAGTTTTTAGCTTTCAACTACTGGCTGACTGAATTAAGCTTGTGATAAAATTGTTCTTGAAATAAATACGCTTCAGATGGCTCATTTCACTAAACAGTGGAATTGCTTGCAGTCAGTGAATATGGTGTCAAAACCTAGGGAGCTGAATCAATACTAAATCTTTCAGGGTAAATGCTGTTCTTCCGGTTACACTGATACTTGCTTTCATACGCGGAACTGTTGAAATGAAGAAGAGAGCTGTATGGATAACAGCTAAGTGCTGTAAGGTAATTTACCCGATAAACTGTTGCTTAGTGTGTGTTATTGAACATTAACGGAACCAAAACTGTGGTAGGTCGATTGGTTTCTATGGTATACTGATGACGTTCTTTAGATGTGTGCTAATATGTTGCTGTAATGCAACTCCATCAACCTTATATTTCAGGCGTTCAACGTTGTTGCTCAGCTGCAGGAAGTGGAATTGGGTAGACCAGTGAGTTATAATGCGAGGTAATGGGACTATTCGGCTGCCAGCGTATTTTAAGATTTCTCTTAGCACATAACTATAATATGTAGTAATGATGGATACAAGCAATTATACATAACTATGAGTTCGATAACAAATCTCATAGCACCTTGTACTTTATATAAAAAACTGTATTTCGCAGCTATTATTTTTACGGAAGATTCAAATTAATGTGTTCTTCACATAAAAATCTTTGTGCAATGCGAATGAAACCGACCTTTGGAATTTTACAAATATGTTTCCATTGGATAGAGTCTATCTAATACTCAATTTATTTAGCTATGTCAGACTAAATTTTGATTCTGATGTGTATGAAATTAGTGCTTTCTGTTCACATTCGTTACGAGAGTATATGAAATAATTTTGTTCGTTATTATCATTTTAATCTGCTAACTACTATGAAAGCTGTTTGATTTCTAGCGCAAATTACGATAACAAAATTTGATGGAATAATAATTTTTGTGAATACTTTTTACTTAAGGTAAATAGTGAATACTATGTTGGTTGGTTAGATGTCTGGAACGGTATCCATAATCGAGTCGATCCTACATGGGCTTCAGCTGCATTAAACCACTTGATCAGTTATTCAGACAGAGTTAATGTGAACATGTAAGTTGACTTTTTCTCTCTATCAAGTAAAAGTAAGATTTAGATCACCCGTAGAATATGGGCTTACCTCTGTGTTCTTGTTAAGTGAAGGCTTATTACCATGGCTTGGACCAATAGTATACCTATAGCTGATAGATTTATTTAGTTTGAAGGAGAAACGAGTTTAACTTTAGTATTGATTTATAGCTGTAGCTTCATATTGGTTAGTTTACGGGACCGAATTCATCGGTCTTCGTTGGCAGATGGACTGCTTGAACGAACGGATCCCCCAATATCGCTGCATGTTTCACCATGATGCAAGTTGCTTCTTGGTGTTTAGAACTGGAATCCTGGATGTAGGTATCATCGCATGATATTCATCAATAGTTTGTACCCACATACCAGTAAGTGGTTCTGTTGCCATTGTGATTGGAACCAAGTCCAAGTCCTAATCAAGATGAAACATACTTCCTGAAAATTCGTTGCTAAACATTACCAAACCAACTACATAATTATTAAGTTACTTTCAGCTCTAGGTTTCCTATGATAGTAATCCACACCAATTACATACAGGTTACATCTTCAAAATACTCAGAACATAAAGTGATTGTATCATTTTACACTTGAAAAGTGGCGACCAAAAACCGTAAACATATGAACAGAAACTTTGATAATGTCTATCTTTAGCTTACAGCCTTGTTGAATTTGTCTTAGTGCATTATTTACACTGTTAACAGATTTATGTATTCCATAAATGCCTCCCCAATTCTCTGTAGATAAGTTTGGTCAACGACATCTTTTGATCACTTCTGGTGAAGGGTTAAACCTATGAGTGATGGGTACACATAAAGCTGTAGGAACTTAGATAATTACATAAACTAAGAAAGTACTCCAAATAAGGTTGTTGCTAGTGTAGTTACTGTTCATCCACTGGTTGTCATTATTCGCAGCATTCTTTTATTAAATATATTCTCATATAATCTCAAGGTTCATCTAGAAGTATATTATTTATCTATTCCATATTAGATTTGTTTATTTGATATAAAGCGCACAGTGATACAGTATTATTTAATTGATTACGTTTCGAGCATAAATTATTGCTCATAAATCACATCAATGTAATCACACTTCTTTCGACATCTGATTTTATAGTCCTGTCACCTGATCTCTCTTTGTTTTTTTGTTTTTTGATTGGTAGTAAAGTTTTCCATATCTCTGGTATAGGTGTTGCGTCATTCCTATTACATGTGTTGGGTGTGGATTCGATGAACAAAGATTCAGTAATTAATCTCTCTCTCCACCTAGCTATATTAGACTTAAGTACAGTGGTTTTGTCCCATCCTATTGTGTGGTTGTGTGTTAATGAATGTAATGCAATGGCTGAGTGTTTTTCTAGGTTATTGATCTTATTGGGGTCTGCCGTTCTATGTTTAGCTAAATTCCTATGTTCTGTTAATCTAACTGACCCCGACCGGCTAGTTTGACCTATGTATTTCACCTCACAGTCATTACATGGAATTTGGTAGATTATATTATTTTGCCTAATTGGTTCTATCGGATCCTTTAGCCGACAAAGCTTACCTCTAAGTGAGTTTGTTGGTTTAAATGCCACCCTAATTCCAACCTTGTTGATAATCCTACGTATGGTTTCTGATGTTCCTTCCTTGTATGGTATCACAATAGAGGTGTTGATTTCCTTTCTACTTATGTTGTCACTATTATTTGTATTTGTATTAGTGTTATTATTTTGCTTCTTATGTGTTTGTGTGAATTTCTTAATAAAGTGATGGGGATAATTATTAATTATTAACGCTTCTTTTATGTGTTTCAATTCCTTTTTTCAGTCCTTACAATGACTAGTGAGTTTCTCAGCTCTGTTATTTAGACATTTGACTAAACTCACTTTAACTGACACTGGATGAGATGACTTGAAGTCTAGATACCTCTAGGGTGGGACAAAACCACTGTACTTAAGTCTAATATAGCTAGGTGGAGAGAGAGATTAATTACTGAATCTTTGTTCATCGAATCCACACCCAACACATGTAATAGGAATGACGCAACACCTATACCAGAGATATGGAAAACTTTACTACCAATCAAAAAACAAAAAAACAAAGAGAGATCAGGTGACAGGACTATAAAATCAGATGTCGAAAGAAGTGTGATTACATTGATGTGATTTATGAGCAATAATTTATGCTCGAAACGTAATCAATTAAATAATACTGTATCACTGTGCGCTTTATATCAAATAAACAAATCTAATATGGAACTACATTCTACCACAGTGCCCAAGTTTTTCACTTATATTATTTTTCTATGTTGATTTTGTTTGGTAGAGCAGGAAACACCATTTGCACCAGTATTATGCTACCATTTGTACTTACTTACACTGTTGGTCTATGTAATTTTGAAGACAAAGTTCTAGTTATCACAATGGCTACAAGTCATCGTGTATTAATGAGTTTCCATTTCTGATTTGGAGTGCAAACAGTCATAAATGTTTTCGTAGGGGAAAAACTGTTGTATTTGCAATGCTGAACAGGATCATTTTTCATTTGCATTTGGAGACTTCTTAAACTAATAATTGACTGGTGAATACTCTCCGCTCTGTCAGATATACCTTTTGCTGCATTTTTCACACGTAACGCTGAGAGAAGTTGGATTAGTTGAGAGAGGGATCAGGGTGGTCAGACCAAAACGTGGCAACAGTTGATGGAAACCCTGACTGTTGGTCTGAGGCATGTAGGCAAATGCAGACTACCTGGTTAGCGTCATCGGATGATGGGAATCAGTGGTTGAGGACTTTTGTTGATGTCGCTGAAAATCCGTCACAGTGGCGCAGATGTATTCACTATTTGATGTCTTCTAAAGCCTGAATATTTTCTCTAACTTTTATCTTCAACTTACTTGTTCTGTCACACAATTTTATCTACTTTAATATTAGTCTTTTTCTATCGACTCGTTCTTGGTGTACTACTGTGAAGCGTATCAGCTTGAACCGATACACATGTATGTGTGAGGTTCTGTGTTGGTTTTGTTTGTCTGTCACTGTGTAAGTAGTCTACTACTTTGATCTAATTATTAATATTTCATCGGGATATGTTAAACTGTTACTAATCATTTCCCCTATCATTTTTTATTTCACTTTCTAAAAGCTATATGTTTCATGGTGGAACCAATTTTGGATTTTGGAATGGTGGAGCACGACCAAGGCCATCAATTACAAGTTACGACTATGATGCACCTATCAGTGAAGCTGGTGATATAACATGGAAGTATATGATATTAGGGAGCTGTTTTTCCAAGTAAGTGTCTATAGATATTTTTAAACTGCTGAGGAAATTGGAATATAAAATAAAGCTTTTCGTACATATTATATGCATGTGGAAAGATAAGGGGGAGATTGTAACTGCTAATTTGCGTTAACTGAAGACACACAAGTGAACTTCTAGGAGGAGTTTTTATTGACTTAAAAATGACTTTTGAATTTTGTCTTTAGGATTTATTGGGTTAAAACTATTTAACAATATACAGTGATTGGATTACTTCAAAGTAAAATTTTCTTACCTGTCATCTTTAGTTTTGGCGCTACAATCTAAATTATCAATGATGACTATGGATATCTCGCTGTATGGAGAACGAAGTTGGACGATGTATCTACTTAGCGTTACTAAAACTACAGTATACCTAAATATACGCATAATCAACAATCACCTTTTGGATACAGAAGGCTAACGAAGATTAAACTAGTATTTATGATTAGTGTTTACCAAAAGTTTGATGCTTTTGTAAATGAAGAGTTGTCTGATCTAATTTATTAGGTCTTTAAATGGAAACTTTTTGCTTAGAATTGGTAACAGTTCAACCCTTGTACTGTTGTAAGGGTCAAATCAACAAAAAAAGATGAATAGAACCAGTGCATATTTATTCACACATCTTTTACTATTACTGAAAACACAAATATTGACTAGTACTTTTGTGTTGTGTGTTAACATAAATTCACTTTAAGGGTAGTTTTTATTGGGAAACGTTATATCATTGCACAATGTCCACTACATGAAAATTAGTATTACTGCGTTGCAAAATGGTCTATTTGCGAATAGTAGATGTTGTTCAGATTTCATTCTTTGTTGCATAATAGAGAACCAGTGTAAGACTAGTAAGCAGTGTCCGATGAGTTCTTTACCAGATAACTGCTGGTTAAGAACCCTATGTTCCAAACGTTTTAACCTGTTTTAGTTTACAAAATCGCGTAACCTCCATCTCATATCATTGAGAAGCACATGCGTTTTCTCTCACCATTGTTGAATTAAAGTTACTAATCAATGTAAAACTTAATTGTAAGGCCTCCAATTAAAAATACCTCACTCTTAGGTTACAATAAGAACTGCTCACGACCAAAATGGTTTGTAATTAATTTGATTACTAGTGATCAAAAATGAGGAAGTCTCTATAGCAGGGAAGAAATAAATTTATTGTGCCTTTCTACTCAAGGCAAATGTAATATGAACTTCTTGATGAAAGAATTACTAGCATTTCCTAGAATTTTTTCCGTAAATACTATCGATACTTTTATTGATCGGGAAACAAACTTTTCTTCAATGTTGTATTGCTATGCTTAAGTGTGATGATAGATTTTTGAAATCAGCTGACACTTTGTGGTTGCCGCCACCATGAAAGTAACTTTTTCTTGAGGATTATTTATAGTGGTGCACTCAAGTTCCCTCAAACCAATTCCAACCCTCCAGACTTTTGTATTCTTTTCGTTTCACGTCTCTTGCTTAATATTCTGGTATGATCTTCGACCTCTCCTAGCTGTATGACGGTTATTTACTTAACCTCACCCGGTCAATACAGTGAATTTACAACATTCTGGAGACTTGTTAGCTAATTCTTGGGATTTTACAGGAGTAGGTGAATCATCGGGTCTTAAGGGAGGGAGTGAACTACTCGACTGAATCACAGTTGACAGTTGTCTGTGCACTGTTTGACTGTGTGATTCAGTGAGGACAAAAATAGGGAGAGAAACTCGCTGTTGTCTTTTTACAATCTCCGCCCACCCACCGATTACAATTCGGATGAGGTAACAAATGATACATACCGAAAACTGTTTAGTCTCCAATCGATGGTTAAAATTTCAGTTATGGTTGTCGTAACAGCTGCTTTTACTGCACAGGTGGGTAGGCTAAATCAGACAAAAAGGTAATTAAACAGCTTTTCTGGAATCTTAGTCAAACAAATGAATAACGACGATCACCTACAACTGTGCTCAGATGGCCATCTATTTTTAGTCATTGAAAACTTCAGACATAAAGTGGGATTGCTTGATGTGGCATCCACCGAAACGAAATTGACAGTCGACACAGATAAACGATATTGCTATCAGTTATTATTGAAAAGGGTGGGCAGAAGATTACCTCCCCATTATGAGCACACTAGTGTGCGGTGAACAAGCATTGGTTCAAGCGTGCGTATGTATGCACCATAATAGATGTAGAAAAATTACTGCAACAAGATATTTCAAACGGAGCTCGATGATGAGAATGCTAGGGCTGCTATCAATCAGGAAGTGGTTGGACAGTTATTGCAACAAGACGGTGTCACTCATTTGGAAGAAACCTGGTACTGTAAAAACAACTTTTAACAACGCAAATGACTCTCAGAAGGAAATTAAATGCGGTCAGTTGATCAGAGTATCTTCTGAACCAGTGGATGCGTTATAAAAGTATTTCTGCTAGTCCAATATGAAGTGGAAGCAAATGGAAAGTAGGCTAACTAAAAGTCTGCACAACATCCTCTAGCACTGGTGGATACCGAAGTATTATGAGGTTGAACTGGGGACAATAAGCTTTGAAATATGGCTATTAAGTGTGGAGGAAAGGCTTCAGATATTTGACTGACGTCACCTACGTAATATAGGCCGTGCGTCGTGGTACCACCACGTCATTAATAGAGAAGTTGGGTGTAAAATCCTGGGCAGATGTGGGAAATCATTTCGTGGTGTTATAGACCTTTATCGACTCAGATTCAGATGTTGCACGCGTGCTTGGCCACGCTTCTTCATTTGCAGTAAAAGGTTTGAGGCGGCCTGACTAAAAACATGATATAAGCGCATAAAGTGTGCATGTGATAAAGACAGATATGAAAATGAGAAGTTTACAGTTCTGTCAGAATTTTCCCACACATAATAGGCAAATTTGTCTTTTGCTGTACCGATAAGTTATGCTAAAAACGAGTTACTGCCTTTAAGATTCTCGCAACATGCTTTGTGGTAACAATACCATGTACCCGTTGCTACTATAGCTTTACAGCATACTGATTTGCTACATTTCGTTCGGCAAATGCAATCTTTGAGTAAGTTTATTTTTAATAATTGGTGAGAAATCTGTAGTAACAATCTAGAGTGAAGTGTTATATTCACACTTCTGAATTCCATGGCTTGATTTACGATCAACATCGAAACTTCAGACAGTAAAGAAAACTGTCTACAATGATTAAATTCGTACAACTTGTAATTGGTTTACTTATAAGTAAGATGAAAATTTGGGTTCTCCATTTAAATTTTCTTGATGTGATGCAGCCTTATTCGTCGCTATACTTTTAAAATCATAACAAATTTGACTATGATGACTTAGTAGACCAGTGGACAATACTGTGACTTTTGAAGCGATGAGTGCTGGTCCCAATGGCAACACCATCACCCATTGGGATTCAGATATATCCGAATGTTGAATGTGAAATAGAACGAATCACATGTTCTTGATTTTACTGATAGCCACCTTCAAGCAAATAATATCAAAAGGATACTAGTAGACTTGTTTATGTTAGCAGTTTGGTTCATATAAAGTATTCATTCTGTAAGATGAATTACCAGAGACGTGCTCATTTGTGTACTAGGTTGGGATTTCAGCTATTGTGTATGGGGTAGAGAAATCTCAGAACATAGTTCCAACTTTTGAATCCCTAGTGGATAAAGGTCAGGTGCCTAAACTTGTGAGCCATAGCTCAAAACAACTATTTCACAGTCATAGTATTGTTACACCTTTTTTTCATCAACTTTTTATAACCCAGATCTGTGTTCGACCTTATTGTGTTTGCATTTTCATATAATAGGATTAAAGAAGTTAACACATGAGCACGATGACATTTATTCAGAAAAGCACATATTCTCTAGTTTCACCACAACACCATTTAGATTCAAACTTTTGAACAAATGCTATCATTTTTGCAATAAACCTATCAGCATTTTTTCACAGCCAAGCGTCCAGTTTGCTTTATCTAATAGTAAGTGGTTTTTAAACTGCTTTTTCTAGACTAAAATGATTGAACCATGATGAAAAAAATTCCTTGTTCACCTGTCAGACGATTCATGTTGGATTTTTTAAATGTAGAAACATCAAAGAAAGATAGTAACCCTCAGAGTTAATCGCTTCATCACTTAACTAGGCAGTCCTTACTATTTTGACTGATTTTAAAAAAATGAATTCGCTCTAGAGATGCTTGTCATGTGCAATCCATATACCGACACTAACAGTGCAAGGGTTTCTGTACTTGTCAAGGTATGCCCAGAGTGAAACAATAACTTTGCTGTAAATTGTATCACCATCGTTTATTTTATTCACAAATGGGTGCCCATTCAGGAGATAAGTACTTTACATTGCCTTTAACCATTCATCAAATATCCATCAAGCAAAATAGCTTTTTTTGAATAAGGGAAAGTATGTCCGGAAAAGAACTGCTGCATGCCAATTTTCTAATCCAATAGTTTAAAGTTGACACATTAAGCCTCATGTTGCTTATGCTAAATGTGAACCACCGTGTAAATAAATAATCTGGTAACTGTGAGTTGCTTCTTTGTTTTAAACTAATGCTGGCGTGTGGATGTACACTCTTTTTATGAATTTATGCTGATTACTTAATCGTTGTCATTATTGTATTTCAGACGTCACTTTTATTTTCACTCAACACTGCAGATTGTATATGACTAAAATGGTCTGCTACAAGTTCTCGCAGAAAATGTCCTTCAAAGCTCTATCCAAACAATTCTACATTTTCTACCACTAATTGTGTATGTATAATGCATGTTTTATCTTTTTTTTTAGAGAAAAGGCGTTAGGCCACCGAAACTGCCTAGAAATAATACTAAGATTTCGTATGGTCGAGTTGAAATGAAGTTTGTAAGTCAACGTGTTTTCATTTACTTTTATGTAGTAAATTCATATAATTTCAATGCTATTATCTTTTTTTTTACAAATGATATAAATAAAGTCGTAAAATCAGGAGATAGAAAAACACGGCATTATAAACAGGTACATTGCTTTACGCCGATACATTTCTCAGCAGCATAGAAAAAGATCACTTAAGGGATATGAGCATGGAAATAATATATGAATGAAGGTCAGAAAGATGTTCAGAATTCTAAAGTGGATACAGAATTATGCACCTGGAACCCCTGTCCTTCAAAGGTATCAGCTCCTTTTCATTGAGCTTATCTCGAACTGAAAATGCAAGTTACATTTTATTGAGCATTAAATAATAAACTATAGGGTGAATAGCTGTTTAACATAATTCCATTTTAATGGTTGAATTATGATCAATTTTAGATAACGTGTGACTGTAGCCACGTTTTCAAGACGTGTTTACTCGAACAATCTAAATTTATTTATGTGATAGTGTGGGTTAGAGTGTCATCATTCTAAACCATTCTGAAAGTTATCCAATTTCATAGATCTGATATGTATTTCCTATGATGAACGTTGCAAGATAAAGTTAAATTTACAGCATATACCATAGGCTATTGCATTTTGTTGACTTGCCTCTCAGATTCTGAAACGTAAACCACTTTGAAAGCAAACTGTAATTCAGAATTTCATTTAAGCAAACTGCGCATTTCTTTCGATTGGCATTAGGTTTCAATTATAGCATCGTATCTTGCTTTAGATAGAGAAAATACTTCACTACGTTATTTTTATTTTCTTAGTATATTTACGAAATTTTGATGATTAATTTAAGTACTTTATAGGATAAACTGAACTTTATGGTTGCACTTGAATTTACAGGCACCACAGTTGAATTTTGGCTTCCATGCCATATAATTTCAAATGTTGTAGTTTTGATTCAAAAAATGAGTTTGTTATTCTGGTTTTGAGTTTACCAATACTGATTTCACTTTCGAACAAAACAAATGTGCTTTGGAGACTGAGGTATATAACTTAAAAGCCTACGTTAATGTAATCCACCAGTATTAGTGCTTTCAGAAGCACATACCCTATGGGATTCAACGATTTCGTGATCTTAACAAATCAAATATTTCCATTTTGTGAATCTTATAGTATTCGGGCCTCTAATCGTCGAGAAGATAGATTATGAGCCATGTTTGATATAGAAAAACTAGCAATAAGTACAATCATCCTATTTTTAGTCTTGCTAAGTGCTTTGAACCTATTTTTAATTCAAGTATTCTCTGTGAATGACTTCTCTGGTGGCTTACGGTTATAAAATGATTTCTGTATCAATTGGTGCTTTGCATAATTAATATGTTTGTACGTCTGTTCAAGTATCGAAAATCGGTTTTTGGTTCATCATTTAATTCCTTAGGAAATCAACTGTAGTAAGATAAGTTAAGAAAAGGTATTTGTGTTCATCTAATTAATCTACAATTCATTTCGAGTGCACTTAATGAATAAAGGCAGTGTATTTACATCTCAATTTTAACGCATAAGTTATAATTTCTTTAGTGATTTGTTCAGTTCATTGCTGGGACATCTTATTTTGATGCTTTTTTAAAAACTGTGTTGCAGCTGCCTGTTTTTAAGTCTTACATTTAGTAAGCCCACACTAGGTTATTTAAATCACTTCTATAAATAAAGAGGTCATGTAATACAAGTTGTTTTTTTATAAGGATGGTGAAGAGCATCATTTTTCTGGGTAGGGCATACTTAATGAAGACATATCTGAGATTTTCTTATATTTACATCGTAAATGTATTTCGAAGCCTTGATAACCACTGAGGATGACATGAATTATGTCCATAAGTATTATTACTGATAGGATAGAAAATGTTTTAATATTAATTTATGGATTTTCGCTTAAAGATATGTACAGTGAATCATCATTTAGTGTATGCGCTTTTTGGGGAGTTTGGTTGCACACACACATAGTCCGCAACCTATTATTATTATTATTATTATTATAAATGTCTGTCAAATAGAAGTATCCAAGTTATCCAACTATCAAACTTTCTGATCACAGTGCTGATTCACTGGTTATCCTAAAAGTAAAAACCCAAACAACATGGACATACTTTTTTGCCAGACTAACAATCTGGTTTTGACGAATGACTTACATTCATGTTTGCTTTCTAGGATATCATTTGGGCTAACTTCATAGTTCCAAAAGACTTAACAATTGAATATTAAGGCGTAAACAAAAATTTTCCCTATCACTGTAAGATAAAAAACAGATTATCTTAAACAATAAAGAGATGTGAAGGCAGTAGTAGCTTACAAAATAGCTAGCGAAGAAAACATCTAGGCATTAGTGAACACCGCATCATCATCAAACAGATAACTTATCGAATGATATTCTATAAATAATATATTCAGTAACAGGTGGATGTCTTGTTATGTCTTCAATAACTATTTTACCCCAAAAGGCACATACAGAGTGTTAGAACTCAACTGACTGATCCTTATTATTGCTAGCACACACTGTTTTTCGTCTCATCTTGATTTTTCCTCCTTTTTATTTATTAGCGAGATTGTCCCCACATTTGTTCACTCCTTTTACTGTGCTAGCTTTGACTGCCGAGTTATTGTATCAAATGCTACATTTTTTCACTCAGCGTATATATATATATATATATATATATATATATATATAAAACACTTTAAACGTGCTTCTTTGAGTAAAAGTATGTAGCTTGAAATAGTTATTGAAGATGTAATAAGACACCCATCTATTACTATGTTATTTACAGATCATTCGATAAGTGACCTATTTGATGATAGTTTTGTCTGTTTTGTCTCTGTTGTTAAATATAGCAACTTAAATTGATGCACCTTTGCATAAGGCATCAATAAAACGGCTTATGCGGTAATTTTGATAGATGTACTCATGATCGATAGTATAAACTACAGGTTATTATACATGTAAAAGAATGAAAAAGGAAATCGGAGATATGCCTGTTGAGTTACATTTGCACTGACCTTTATCTTCAAACTGTTTATTTTCTCGCACTACTTTGTCCTTTTCGATAACACCTTTTCTAATCACTTGTTTTTTGTATGCTAGTGTGAAGTGTAGCAAGTTAAGCCGATGCAACTGTGTGTGAGGTTCTACGTTGATTTTGTCAGTCAGTCTTCACGTTAAGGCCACGTACGGTCTCAATTACGTCATTAGATGAAACTATCTACTTTTTTCATATGAAACCTTGGTTCCAGTGAGTTCATTAGTGAGGAAGTAGATCAGGCAACAGTCTTGTGGTACTACGAAGGAAAACGGTTAATATTTCTTAATGCATACCAAAGAACCATATGATTTTTTCCAGTAAGAAGTGTCATCTGCAGAATGATTTTCTGAAGCGTTCTCTTAAAATTATTGGTTTGAATAGGGTCAAAGGTATGTTCAGAGTGTAGGAAGCACCATGTTTTCAGTGAAATTGCTATTTTAGGTTTTTCAGTTAATAGTTTTAATTCATTAGGACACAGTAAATTACCATCGAACGTGTAAAATTGAATGTTTTACAAATCTTTAAAAGAAAAATTCAATCTAGTTTCTTCCTTTAGTCTCTGGTCTTAGACCTTCGACAAACAATATTTGATTATGATGTAACCATACTGTGAAGTTCATGCTACCTGTTTGGCATCGCAAACATCACTATTGCCGCTTTAGAGGGAATTCATTTCATTCTAGCGTTTTGTGTGCCATAAAACACTAAAGTCAAACCAGTATCAAAAGTGAATGCCTTTTGGATAATCTGTTAATATACGCTAAACAGTTTAATGCAGCCGAGAAGTGTCTGTATAAACGTAAAACTTGGGTATTGTGGTAGGATATGATTTCATATTACATATGTTTATTTAATTTTTTTATTAGTTACTTGACGTTTCTAGGATAAACTATTAATTATGAACAATAATTTATGCTCAAAACATCATCAAATAAATAATACTGTGTCGCTGTCAGCTACATATCGAATAAACAAATCTAATATGAGAAATATCTAGTTTTTTTGGGCATTGAAATTTGACACTAGCATTTTAGAACATACCTTTATCCAAATTATGTTTTTAATTTCGCTCTCATCAAAATTTTAATGTTGAAGGTTCAGAAATATCTAGAACGAACCGCATATAATTGATTTTAATTCATTGTTGCTTGTGCTTTAGTGAAGCGGTTTTTATGCTCTTGATATGTTTTAAACTTTTCTTCAGAAATCCCACCTGTTAGCTACAAAAGGTCCTGTTACCCGTGCTACTTTCCCTGTTTACATGGAACGTTTAAGTCAAGTAAGAAGCCAGTAATGATTTGATTTACACACTATTTAAATCTGATGGTCAACTTTTTGTTTACATAATCTTATATGAATTTTTAACGAAATTCACTGAAGCAAAGGTAGGTGACCATATAGGACTGAGTTACTGTGTCATACCTCAATGAAAACTAACAGTATGTTGAATTCATATGGAAAAGAGATATTTACCATAATGACTAGATACATATGCTGAATTGTTCTAAATTAGGATTGAAATATTTAAAAGAGCCCTCGCTTTTCAACGTCACTGAGGGAACCTGACTGAAAAATGTCAAAAGCATGGTAAACCGAAGTGAATGGTAGTCACAAAAATGAAAACAGTATTTTTATTTCTGAGTGAAAACTTCACTGTTCTGATAAACTGAGAGTATTTATCAGCATTTGTCCAATTAGAAATTGTGTTTTGTAGACAGACAAAAAAGTCACTCCAGATTTTTCACTGGAAAATTAGTCTCTAACCTGCATATTGTTGAATAACTCAAATAACTTAGGCTTTTAAACTAAAGCTTGGAAGTACGCTAATGAACTCAGATAATCATACTATATATATTAAATGTGAAGTGAAATTATATTCACAAACCTAACTCCATGATGTAATGATGTAATTTGATGTAATCAAATCGAATCCATTTCTGTGCTCAGTTAGCATCAGTGGATCATTACAATTATTTTTTTATTATCAAAGCGCGCATTATTAAATCATTTTTCGCGTGGTGTAATAACTTTACAAAAGTTGTTCAAAGTCACAATTTTTCTTTTTGTCTGTTAGGTTTAGTAAATCAGAGCACGAGTTATGACTTAAAACTACTGCGCGAACCAATTTGATAACAAATGTGTGGAGGTATTAACAAATATAAATCCGCATAATTCACTCAAGTTTTTACAACCAGTGTATGAAACATCAATACATCGATGCGTTTACGCATGCATTACACTTCATTCAAATCTATTGTTTAACTTGGAGTTTCTCCTGTAGATAGTTAAAACATGCTCTATAGATAATAGTGAAATAGAATATTGATGCAATAGCTTGTTTGTATTGGATAGAGACATTTATAGCGAATATGGGAAGCGAGGTAGAGATAGAAATGACGGTAATAGATGAAATATCTTGGCCAATTGGTAAACAGAGTTCCAGAATTTTCACGTTTATCAAATTTTCTATTTCGTTGTCATTTAAATGACGGTTTTTTATGAAGTCAGTATGTTGACAGTCATAAAAAATATCCCTAGAAAAGCTGCAAGTGATTAGCTTAGCCAACAAACGGAAGGTTGAGCATTTAGGGTGTATCATCATGTCACAGTGGATGAGGTTTGCAAACTAGAAAATGAACCTGTTACGTACTGATTTGCTTCCTCATTTATTGATTTATAATTTTGTGGCGTTTAATATCCTTTATGGCTCAGACATTAATGATTATTAATTATAAGCCTTCCATAAAAATTTCGATAACAAACATTATGTAACCACTACACATATTTTGACTACCTGCTGGAGGTTTCTGAAGCAGGGATTCACTACAGAGAGCTTTGTCCAATTGATTAAGTCTCGACAATTGATACTTACGTTTTCTTAACCCTACTAGATAACGAGTTTCTAGTCGTGATTTACGTAAATATTAGTAAAAAAAAATACATATGAAACTCATGCATCTCATACATTGGTTGCTAACCCTAAGTACACTTATTTGCAATTCAAAGAGGTGTTTCTCAATAGTAACAAGACGACCAAAACAATTTTCCCACTTATGCTAGGTATCGCTTGCTAACTATTTCCTAACGCTTAAAATAAAAATACTTAGTGCTAAAATTTTGAGAGCATGTAGTCCAAAACTTTAGGGTAGAAGCAAGTGATAAGTTAATTTGAACTATTGGCAAATCTTTAGTGTTGCTTGTGAAATCAACATTCCTTATGAAGTTCTACCAATATTGATCTTTCTTTTGACCTTATAGTGTTTGATATCGGAAATTAGGGCTGAGAAGGTAATTCATTTTGAAGAGCTGTTTTCTAGGCTACAAATATTTTTCTTTATGTATTCCTTGAGTCATGAAACTCTTTGATAGCGTCATCAACCACTTGTAGATGTCATAATTTGTGTTGAAACCTGTATGCATATTCAAAACTTAATTATTTGTTGTTAGTCAATAGGAAAATTGTACTCCCTATATTGTGTCATTCTAATCTTTTCCTTGTTTATTTCTCGTGCTTTTTTTTTTAGTATAACGGATATATGATCTATTCAGTTCCTTTAAGAATTGACCGACCCAAATCTCTTCTTGTAAATTTCTCTCGTATCTCAGATATTGCCCACATTTTTACTGGAAATAATTCTGGATATTACGTAAGTATACGTCAAAAAATTTAGAGTATGCTTAACAAATCCTTCATTTTATAGCAATACACAACAGGTATGGTTTGTGTTTATTTTAACAACTGCACTGCAAATATGAAACTGTTTCGCCTTTGATGTTTTCCCCAGTAGTTTCTACTGTATATTAGTTTACTGTTTTGCATTAATAGTTGAATGCATCAATTCAACAGTATCATGCGTCAAAATAAAACAAAATAATCATATATCTTAAAATAAACTAGGAGTGCATCTACACAACTTTTATTATGATCTGTAGTGTAGTTTTAAGCCTTTTGTTTTAGTGATTTCTGCAAACGTTTGAAGTTTTAATCATTTAATCCTTTCTAGATTAGAATTTATCTGATAATTTATATTCGAAGCTTTTGGACGATGTAACTCTACAGTACTCTGCAGTATAGTTGTGGTTCACAATTAAGAGCTATTGGATATGGACGTAAATTCTGCTCCTTCGTGATAGTGTTTCATACTTGCTTTAAAAAATACCAGGGTGGAAAAATATGGAAATTTTACTGCTAGTCAAAAGCCAAAATGTGACAGTTTTCTATACATCTTTATAAACAGCTGTCCATTGAGTACGACAATAGGTTGTAAATCGGTAATTCTTATGTAAATTAAGAGTGAAGTCAGGTGTTTTGAAAATGACCATGTATGACTAACATTTAAAGTTATCACTCGCTTTATTTCTCTGTGGAGATGATATGTTGACGTCTCATAAACTGTGCTGCTTCTAGCTTTATTTTTAAAAAATGGTTGTTTAAACAACTAAGATTCCCCAAACATATGAACCTTTCAAGTGTATGCAGTCCGCCTTTTTACATTCAAAATTCGAAAAGAAGTGAGTAAACCATATTTGATTATTTAAAGCTTCATACAAGGTTATGTAGTGAATAAAAAACGTTTCTTCCTTAGGTGTATAGAACATTTCTCATGCAAAATGAGTTTTTGTCGCTTGACTGTTCATTTTCTAAGTAAATGTATTTTAACCCTTTTTGCCGCTATCGTCGGCTACCTTCTTGACCAGCCTACTCAAAGGTAGCGATGTAAACAATAATGGATATTAGCTCGAAATGACAAAAATCCAGGTTTGAAAGCCAAAAGTGGATCACCAATTGAAATCTTTCGATGATATTCGTGTTATATAGCTAACTGATAGAAGTAGAAAATTTGGATCACTGGACTCCAACCCAGAGAATGAATGACTAGCGCGTTCTCCGTGAAACCTAAGTTGAAACCCAGGTGAGTTGCGGTCATGGGTATATACTGCTGAGAAGTCCCATCCTGTGACGAAACGACTTTTCAGTGATCTCAGCTTTCCGATGGTTCTCCAGGTGATGTCAGCCCGCTATTAGTACTACCTTAAAAATAAAATTCTCACATCAGAGTACTTTGCCTATCTATTTGACTGATGTTTTACAACATTTCAGCAACAATCAATGATAGCTCACAACTTATGCTTCTGTTGCGCACTGTAATGTTGAGAGTTTACTATGATAATAACTGGCGAAATTAATTCTCAGGCAGTAGTTAAAAATTTACTGCAAAGTTCACTTCAGCAGCTCATATAGTCCTTAATTATGGTAAATGAGGAGCCTCTATACATAGCATTATTAAGTGACAACCCTTTCAAGCAAATGGAAATAATATACGGATCATTTATTTCACAGTGCTGTTGAATGAAGAATGTGGTTGTTAGGCTAACATGTACTGATGGACAAAAGGAGGTTATGGCAACGATAATTATCATCTGTTTTTGAGTTATTGCGGTTTTTCTTCAGATATAAAAAAGTGTCGTTATCCGTTATCTTAAGACTTAGCAGAGAGTCAGACATAGTTCACATGTGAAGCCGACTGCTTTCCCACTGTGGATTTTCTGTTTGTTTTTTACTTGAAAAGCAAAACAAAGGAGAAGGCTAAAATATTCTTCAAGGGAAATTGTAATAGGGCTAATTATCTTCCTCAGTATATCATGAGTAATGTCATCTTGTTTTGGGTGGGATGTGTAATGGGGCCCATATGCTGAAATTTATCTTTTTATGTAGACATAGTTGATAGTTCTGGATTAAAAAAGAATCGGTCAAGATCAACCCCATCAGGATGAGAATTGAAAAGACAGTAACGTGAATGAAGTTATATGTTGCATACTGATTTGGGTATGTCACCTGAACTTGAAAAAATTATTATGTGGTACACAAGAATGATCTTCTCTGATATGCCAATATCATCCATGATCACTGGCACCTTTTTGTTTAAATAGTTCACATGTTACTATCTTTAGGCTAATTTACAATATTTCTGACGTCTAATAAGCTTACACAGTAATCAGTATCAACCTGGAGTTCGTGGCTTTCTTTAAACGAGAGTTCACTGAATTGGTACCCGAATCTTTTATGCTTTGTAAGCTTTGTAAATAACAGTCATTTATGTTAGTTTATTTGTTGGTATGTCGATATGAATATGAGCAATAAATTCTGCTCAAAACGTCATTAGATAAATTATACTGCATCACTGTGTGCTACATCAAAGAAGCAATCTAATAGGGAATTGTACTCTACCACCATGCCCAAGTTTTACCTAACATTAAAGAATGATACATTTTCACACCTCCCTTGGCATTAAAATGACATAAGGATTATCATGGTAGGTTTAAGGTAAGGACAAATTGTTTTTAAATTCACAAAGGGGAGCTTTAATGAACCGAAGTATGTACTCTTGACGGTTCATATACAATGGTCTAAAGGCTGTTTTAGGGTCAATCTTGTGACTTGTTTGTATAATGTGTTTACCTATTGGGAATGCTTACTGTCTCCCCCCTGTATTAATCGTATTATTTGGACATTATTGTTTTTCTAGCCATTTAGAGATATGCTTCACCACCCACGACTTCATTGTTCGATTAATCCTCCAAGTGTATGTGTCAACACGTACACATGTAAATTATTTCGTCTTAAAGAGTTTTACGCTATTGGTTAATGGTTCTTGAGAAGAAATAGGGTAACTTTATAGTTCATTCTAACAAATACTGAAACAACTAATCAGGTTTTTTTATTTTACCAAAAGGACTACCTTTCGAGGAAACATTGTTGAAGTAACTAGGTCGACAGTATGTTAGATACATGGTATCGTACATGTTGTTATTATATTTGAATGACAAGATGTTTTGTTATGTGCATAGCTGATTCCAACCAATGTTTAAAAAAATACGGTTTTGTCACTTTTAATTTTGGATATGTATTACAAGAATTTACTAGTTCTGCAACTGGCAATGTTACTGAGAATACTCACGAAATAAAATTGCATCGATAGACTAAATCGCTGCTATTCTTATTTTAATTTTATTTTGATATGTGGTTTCAGCTTTTAGAAATAATACGGAAAATGACCAGTTTTCATTCTTCACGCTCTACGTTACTATCTGAAGTTCAGTAGTTTGTATTGCAATCTGGAGGTTTGTGCGGATTTTTTGATATATTGATTTCAGGTTGGTATTCATCATGAATTGACAGTCAATCCATGATGAATACCAAACTGAAGTTTATATTTAAAACACCAGCTTATCATGTAGAGAATTTTAACAAAATGCCAAAAACAAATTATGGAGTTGTGTTCATTAACTCACTGTTATTGACTCATTAAATATTTATTGTCGTTGAATTTGAAATGAGGGAAATATACTATAAATATCCATTTCATTAGCTTGCATACTCTTGACCTAATACTCTAAGAAGGTTCAACGTGTTAACTGGTTTCATCTCTTTCCAAACTTGTACTTCTTCATCATAATAGTTAATCACAACCGAAATTATGGGCGAAATGTAAATTCTTTAAGTGTTTTTTAATACTTTTGTTGTTTTTCTTGACTTTCTAAAACAATGGTTATATTTACACCGAAAATATATGTCATACTGTTAGTTTTGAATAGAGTTTTTATTTTCAAAGACGTACCATGGCTCACTGGAATACACGAATCACACTTTTTCGCTGGACAATGCAAATAATATACAGAATATAACAATAATCACAGAAAACATTGGACATATTAATTTTGGAAATGATATTTACTCAGATATAAAGGTATGCTAAAGTGTAGAAAGATGTTGTAATTAGTCTGGTTTGCTTTTTCCTTATTATACAGTTTACAACAATTTGCATAATCTGGAATGATGACAATTATTATGGTTTCATTGAAGTTATCGAAAGCAAATGCATTTGTTTAATCCTTTTTGTTTTGAAACATTTCACGGTGTTTAAAAACACAAACTAGAATATAGAAGTAGTATTCATCATGGACTGACATCAGTTGGGGAACCATTGAAAATTTGGGAGCACTGGACGGCTGTTTCGTCCCAGTATCGGACTCTTCATCAGTGCGCACCCACAACCCGGCTAGGGATTGAGCTCAGGACCTTCAGGAGTCCCATACTAGGACGAAATAGCTGTCCAGTGCTCTTAGATTTTCAATGGTTCCCCAACTGGTGTCAGTTCATGATGAATACTACTTCTAAATTAAAAAATCCCCATTCATCTCAAAAATACGCAAACTGGAATGCTAAATTGTCAAAGTTGATGCGCTTACTTTAAAGTGAAATGAAATAATGGTATATAGAAGTATATGAATAAAATTGACATTTATTTTAACCTTTAAAATTTAACAAAGACACTATTCGACTGATGAAGCAAACACTTATGAGAAAATGCGGAAAAATGTTAGTTTAATAGCAAGGATTGTATTTCAAGATGTATAAAATAAGTGTTAGGAGAAAAAAAACGAAACTTACTCTAGCGTTATGCACTTTCATGCAGTAGGCATTGTCCAAATTTATTGTGTGAGGGCTAATGATATTATCTGGCTACCCAAACCTCAATAGTTAGTTTAAATTCAACCGCCACAGCAAAAAGCCCAGCTTTTACTGCCTTGTTATTGTTTTGCAAAAAGCATCAGACTGCATACATCGATATAATACAGGTAATGAAATGTACAATTAAATCAAAGGATATAATTGACATTTTTACACTAACATGTTTTGATATGAAGATGACAGTTGTGTTGCACATACGTTTTCACCTTTTTCCTTGGAATAGTATTCCGTTTCACAATTAAATGATATTCATTTCAGGGTATTATCGGGCCTGTGCTTTTCGATAAAAAAGAAATTTATGACTGGAACATGATTCCAATTAAGGATCCGTTTATGATTAACAGCGTGTATGAAAAGTGAGTAAAATAGGTTTTTAATATTTATCTAACCACGTTTTGCAATGCTTTTGATTTCGATATTTCCTAAGTTAATATTTTAAAGTTTGTGTGTGAATTCAAAGCCACTATCGCACTCTTTTTGCTATAGTCATCTTATTATATAGAAAGGTTTATAAATATAGGGATTTATCCTTTTATATTAGAAGGTTTCGAGGCTACTTTATAATTTTCATTGCGAAACGTGAAGTGTCTATTGGCTGTGAAGAACTACAAAGCATCTACTGGAACAGTGAAAAAGAAAAATTCATAATATTGTACAGTTTTTGACCATCCATAAGTTGCTACGATTGATTCATACTACCCATCTTTGATAGACAACCCTACTAAACATTAAGCATATAATTTCTTTTATTTGTTACTATGTGAAGGAAATTAAAAGTTATTGAAATGAGTTATTTTGATATACATTCATTAGCACAAATGGCAGTTGTAATTCTGGGCAGGCAGAAATGATAACACATCAAGCTGTCAGTTTTGCTTCGAAAAATTATTCCTATTTCTAAAACTAGCATTTGAACAACAGTTGCATTTGTTATTCACACTTCAAACAAAGAATAACACACTTGTATTGAACACTAAATGATTCTGCTTTGTTGTGTTTGCTTGTTTCAAAATGAATTGCATACCTTTATGCATCTGTCAGTTTACTGTGATATTACTTACATGACGGTGATTCATAATGTTCCATTTGTAAATGTTTTGTTAATGAACACTGTCAGAAGTAATCTTATAGTGTTGAGATAAATGTTTTTGTTAACTCGTAGAGATTATGATCGTGTTTGACTATTAATCGGTTTTTAAATAAACAGTTTTCACTTACCTTAACCTAATCTCAGCGAAATTTTGTGGTACAATCACAAGGCACACTTCGAGTACACAATTATAATTTACCAATCCAGCAAGTAAAGCTGTGGAAATGTTCATAGCATGGGAACATCTATAGAAAGCATTGTCGGTGTAAATATCATTTAGGTCCGCTGATGACAGTCAGAACTACATTTCTACTTAAGATGAATGTTTTAAAATATTAGCTTGGTTTGAGCGTGTATTTTCGTATAGATTCGGATTACAAATTAGTAACCGTGTTTGCCAGTGTAATAAGTTATAGGGAGCTGAAAATACCCAGAACCGAGTGAACATAATAAAAAAGCCAGTTTCAATTTCGAAGCGAAATAGAATGTACTACAATGTGTTAACGAAACAAAACGTCACGGCAAAAATTAGCCAGTCAGTATAATGAAAATGAATTGTTTTCGTGAAAGGCTTATTCCTGATAACTTAAAGTTTTTTCGAAGCAGAAATCTAAGACTGAGCTTTCAACCTAAATGTATTGTAAAACTACTGTTAAGTTGAAGCGCACAAAGCAAAGCGTATTTTTCATCCTATTAATACCTTTGTAGTTCTATTGTTTTAATTGCGCAAAACCAAGTTTGCACTTTTAATTTATCAGTCTAGACAATGTTTTAATCAGTTTCAATTTAGTTTTTAATTGTAAATTAAAATCCACTGATAAGCTTTGGGAAATCAATAAATAGTGTCTAGTTCCATTGCATGGTTATGTAGTAGTTAGGTTCTTTGTGTACCTTCACTGCTCGGAGTTCACTAAAGGCAGATTATATTTTTCAGGAGTAAACAGAACATTTACCAAGTAAACTTTGACCTTCAGCATTTTTTTAACAAATATTAATCCGTGGTTTAAACTGTTGCTAACGTTACCTGAGACCTCACAAGCAATAAATCGTTTCATTTTGTACAACATTTTCTGAAGCGAACAAAATCTGGTAGAAAGTAAATGGCCAATACATGGACGCATTTATAATGGAATATTCATTATCAAAGAGCTCGGAGATACATTCATTCATCCTGAAAGTTTTGCGCGGGTGAGAAAAAAACATTTTTCTGTTAATTGTTCTTGTGTAGAATTACTGCATTAGGTTTCGAGTTAATATGCAGTTGGTTATTCGAGAAAGTAATTTAAAAAAAGCTATCAGCTATGTGGCTTTTAGTTGATTTCCGATTTGTCTGATACTATGTACATTATTTCCAACTTTTTGTAAATCTAATAGCAAAATGCTGTTTCATATTTACTGCGTTTAGTAAGCTGATTTCACACTTTAATATCACAAACATCTGACTTCGGAAAATACAAATTCCCTCCCCTACCTGTTCATAGGAATATTTATTTCCACCAATAAGGGGAAACAGCAGATCATAGAGTTGTGTAATTTCAAATTGGTATCTTTTTATTTACCTATGTTCCTCAGATAGAAATGGTATATTTATTGCACGAATTGACTCCAATAATTTAAGTATCGGTGTATCTAGTGTATATATTCAAGAAATAATCCTGAGATGCACAGTGAATGTTTAGTTCTTATTCAATGATGAAATTTGACAACAGAGGGATAAACAGGCAAACAGACAAAATCAACTTAGAACCTCACATAAAAGTGCATCACTGCAAGTTGCCACATTGGACATGAGCATACAAAGAACAAAGGGCTAGGAAAAGAGTAATGTTAAAGGAGACAAAAGTTAATGGGTGAGGAGAGAATGTAAAAATGAAGTTGAAAATGTTCAAACCTCACAGGATAAGAAAGAGTAAATACATCTGTAAAATTGTGACCAGTTTTCAGCCACATTGCTGAGGATCTCTAACCATTGATTCCTGACCTCGTAAAGACTCGAACTAGGCAGTCCAAACTTCATAATACGGCTGAAAACAGCAGTGAGCGACTCCAACGGGTGATCCTAAATATTGATCTAACCACTCTGAGCCTTCTGCCAACGGTATACACATCGAGGTAAGTATTAGCTCGGCATGCACAACACATCCCATCCTCCTCACTAGGTTAAAGTTCACAGTCTTGTCGAGTAACTTACCTACCTTGCCTAATATGTTTCACCGTACATGAGCAATGCTCTGAAAATACCTGTGATCAGTACTCTGTAGTCCACCTCTACCGAACATGTTTCACTGCTGCGTGACAGGACAAACTGGACTGCAGTGCACTAAAATCGTCCTTTTATGGATGGTCCTGCAGTCACCTGTTTGCATTTGAGTTGAGATTTCCTCAGACACTAACTCATTTGGGCTGAAGCAGCTCCTCGGGTAAATGAACTTCAGTCTGTGTCTTTAAACTTGGATGAACTGTACACCATTCGCGAAGTACCATATTTCATTTGACAAGTGCGAAACTCACGCCAGCGTATATACTCAGATTTTATCTCAAGGCGTTCCGAAAACTGCATTTTGTCAGGATTGCCTAACAAGGCAATATCACTGTCTTACTTCAAGTCAACTAGGTGCAATCCCAAGGGTAAGTCAACCCTTGCAAAGTTAAAGATAACTAGGTTTATTTAGTTTATGATGTCTTGAACGAATTTTAAACAGAGACGGTGATTGTGGAGATCTCTGCTGGACACCAAAGGTTATCATTACTTTGAGTGATAAATCCTCATAGGCTCTTCCCGGAGTCCGTTAGTCAGAGCTGAAATCCTGAATTGGTACTTGGTTTGGATCCCCTCAACAGTCAAACACTGCGATAATATCTCCCCATTAACAGGTTCGAATGACATCTTCAGACTAAGAAATAAGGCGAGTATCAGGTGCCATTAAGTATGCATCTGTACCATGACCTGACAAAGGGTGGAGATTTGATCGATTCAATCTTATCCAGGTCTGTAGCCTGACTTATTCCCTTGAGTTTACTGTTCTAGAGCTGGATTTCGGCATCGTACAGCTATGGACATGAAGATCTCAAATACAATGTTAGTCAAATTAATTCCTCTATGATAATCGCAATAAGACGTTTCTTCTTTCCTATAGACTGGATTGATCAGTGAAGTAAATCAGTTTGACTGGACTACTTCTGATTTTCATACGTAACGCACTTCTGTCTCTCTATTCAGCAATTTCCAATAGCTCTTCTTAAAAAAATCTTGTAGAAAACTATCAGCGTTTGCTGCCTTGGATTGTTTCAGCTTTGAAAAAGCATCCTTAGCTGAGTGACTGACATTGACATCCTGGATGTTGAGTAGTTGAAGGGTCTACTGTGGGCAAGACTAATCGTGCTCCGAAGTTTTCCACCTTACATTCTAGTTGTATGTCCTGAGAAGTTATGGGGCACCCCATAGTATTAAATGATGGTCTCACCTTCATCATCACGTTCCTGCCACTATTTTTAATGAGCGTGAATGCCTATCTGGTATCAATTAATACTGACGCCTTCATTTCTCCTTCATCACCCATCACTGCTGCCAATCATTTGCGAAGACTCGTGATCAATTTATGTCTAAGTTGCTTTCGCTCTTCCTCGTGATCAGAGCCAGCTGGAGTCAGTCTTCTCGAATCAGTCAGTTTAGAGAACCTTGTGGAAACCCAATTAAGTTTGCTAACCTGCGGGTCAAGGTTACCAACTGTCTTTGCCGCCATTCCTAGAGCAGACTGAAATTTACACCAAGGTTCATCAATCTATGTATATTGTTGGCTTTATATTGGCTGATGCCGAGTTGGGATGTTGTTTTTCCTTATGGTTGTGGTTGGTGCTGGGTAGGAACAAGTGATTGTCAGAATAAAATTGTGAGAGACAATCGTCGTTGGGATGAGATTTCGCAGATACCTCCAAGGTACCTTTCCCATTGACTCACTTCTCTCACTTAAGCGTTGAAGTCTCCTGTTATTTTCAGCCTATATCTGAACGTTTCGCCAAATGTAGCAACATTGATGGCTTTTGATAGAATTCGTCATTTCTATCATCCAAACTGCAGTTGGTTGGCACTTTAGCGGAGATTACAAATAAGTATCGGTTGGTCTGAAGGCCGATCCTAGTTTTTACAGGTTCATTCAGTCGAACAGCAAACAGATGGCCGTTGATTAGTATCCGGTCGAGAATCACACTCATTGCTCTACAACCTAATGTTATGCCTATGCTGGCGAATCCACTAGATCTAACTAGTGAATCTCCCTAAAGTTGTAAAGTCTGAATGTTCACCTCACTGGATGGGGGAGGCCAAGTTAATAACAGAACACAGGTCTTTTATAGGTGTCACAGAAAAAAACGTACATACATGGCTCAGTTTACTAGAGCTCTAGGAAGAGATGGCTGCTTTCTGGTTTGAAATAGGGTTCGGATGCTGAAGGATCCAAATTGAAACCAACAGCGGGGTCTTAGGAGGCTAAAGAATGGTGTTCCGATGGCTTCGGATCGTTGGCAGTGAGAGGTCGAGGTAATTGTAAATGGCTTAATATTGGTATCAAGAGCTGAAGGCAAATGAGGAGACGGAGGCAAGGAGGATAGATTGTGTTTAACTCGGTTTCACATACTAATAAAAAAGTCAGGCGGCTACTCACTCAGCACAAGTTGTTTCTGTTAGATTCATAGAAGAGGAAAATAAAACGATTTGCTTGGCCGCAGAGCCTATGGTACATCTACTTGAGGCCTGTCACACACAGGCATTTTTAGGATTGTTGGATTGAGTTTTGATTGTGCTAATGAAGGAAAGTAAAGGGCCATACTACCGATGCCGGAATACCGTTAGGTAGGAAGAAGTGCATTACTTTTAGAATGAGCCTTTTCTAATTCCCTTTCCCGTAAGGAATGTAGCACCAACATGATACTGCTGGTCATTCATTGCGAACACTTTATTGGTATCACAACCTCCTTGAGCTAGCAGTATGTATTTTTCGTATTCATAGCGTGGCCATTTACGTTATGGTGGTGATTGTTTATTGTCTTACCAGACAGACAGACAAACAAAATTAACGTAGAACCTCGCACACAAGTGCACTGGCTCAGGTTGCCGTACTTCACAGTAATATACAAACAACTGGCAGAAAAGAGTGATGTCAAGGTAGACAGACTGTGTGACCGAATAAACAATTTGAAGATGAAGGTTAGCGCAAATATTCAGTCTTAAGAGGAAGTTAAAGAGTGAGTACATTTGCTCCACTGTGACTGATTTTCAGCACCGTCACCAAGAGTTCCCTATCACTGATTTCTATTGTCTCAAAGACCCCAGCTAGGTTGTCTTCATCTCCCTATACGACTCAGATCAACATCTAGAGACTTCGTGAACCAGTTTCAAGTCTCGGTCTAGCTAACAGAGCTTTCTTGCATGGTTAAGAATGGATACTCAACCTTACGTTTTAACGAACTTTTGTAAAACAAGCCCTATGTGACAGAACACAGAATTTTGAACCTGAAATTCAAGGGTGATACATTTTTTAATGTTCTACAAGCTCGTTTGTAGAAGTCAGTCTGAACAACATCTCTTGGTGCATTTCTGCGCCTTTTCCCTTGCACGTCCGCGTTTATCGAAACATTCCACTGTTTGTAACATCTATGTGTTTACATAAACTTATTTGCTATAGTAGTAGTGGGCTATACCAGCAAGACAATGTTGAGAAATGTTCTTGAACATTTACAGAAATAGCTATGGTAAAATTCAAATCAATAGACGGTTTTATTCTGAAACTTATCATTGTGTCCAATCACGTAGCGTCTATATATTTTATCAGATCTGTTAGAGAAGGTGAAACTAAGCCATTTCAATTACGCCTTTTTAGTCAGCAGAAGCTTTAGCATTTCACAAGAACTTAGTATATTTAAAAGTCTTGTTAACTTTCTTCCCATACCACGGCCTCAGTTTCATGACTGTATGACTTCGCTAAATTGTTTTCTTTCCACTCTACCTCCATTACCTATGTTACAACCCTACTTTGCTGATCTACATCTTTCCTACATTTTTAAAATAATATTTTTGTTCGCTAGCCACATTTTTGTAGAAACAAGCACCTGTGAACTATGTTTACCGTATTATGTCTACGTGTTTTTTGTTACATAAGAATGACTATCTCCTGTTCGATCCACATTTTATTACATCTTGCTACTAACTAACCCTAACCTTTGACCCTTATCGGGACTTTTTATGAGATATTTTAACTGTCCAGCTATAATTAGAAGCTACGAATAGAGACTTCTTTTTTGACTGGTATCTCCTCATTTCAGATGCATTGTGTAAGTAATTCGGTATGAGGTTCAAGCGGATGGTTTTTTAATACAGTATGCCCCTGATGTTATGATCCGTATTTGGTGATTTACTTCCATGATGAATGCTTTTAGAATATGACATACAGCTACATTTTATTATTAATATATTGGTAATGAATATTTAAACACACTGTGTAAATATTCATTAAAAGCGATAATGACTTGTTTCTCTGAATTCATGTTTGTTTCTTCTCATCCCTGCAGTACTTTTACTTGACTTTGCTTTCGTGAAGAGTCTGATGCTTCTAGTCACAATGGCTTGTTTGCTGGTCAAAAATGAGTGAACTGTCAATTATTTAATTCACTTCTGCCCGCAGTGGTATTAACTCTCTGCTTCATACTGTTGTGCTTGAAGGAAAGTGCTCTTGAAACAACTCGAGACATGTGGTGTTTTCTGTTGAAACCAGATCATAGATGCATAATAGAGATAAGAGATACTTAAGTGAAAAAAAACTATCTTATAACAAAGTAGCATATTGTTCTTCAACCGAACGGTTTTTCAATACACTATGATACTACAAACTGCTTATTGGAGATTATCAAGTAAAAAACTAAGCTATGTACTACTGCCTATTGTTGAACGCATGCTGTAGTCAAATCGATGTTTTAATAAAATTCATATATTTTCTAAAGGCCTACAAAGATTTCGTAAATGTGTATGTGTTAATGCGATGGTACTTATTTAGGTGAATACAATCGAAAGCTGAAAAAAAGCTTTTACCAAACCAGAAAATGTTGTGTGGATCAAGTTGCAACACTACGCATCATCATAGAACAGAGTAGAGAATGGCAGTCAACTGAATCTTTACCTCAACTTCATCGACTTTGAAAAGACCTTTGACAGCGTCGACTGGGAATTAATTTGGCAATTGCTCCAACACTACGAAATACCACAAATTTCTATCAATCTCATTCAACAACTATATGAAGACGTCACATGCCAAGTAATCTACAATGCAAAGTTCAGTAACGCCTTTGAAGTGAAGACAGGAGTAAGACAAGGCTGTCTACTATCGCCCATGATCTTCCTGATTGTGGTGGACTGGATCATGTAGCAAAACTGTGAGGAGCAAGTAGATGAGCATACGCTGGCTGGACCCATGAAAAGACTCTAGAAGATTTGGATTTTGCCAACGATGATGATTTATGTCTAGTGTCTCACAAACTCGAAGATCTACGGGTGAAAACTAACAAGTTGACAGAAGAGGCAGGGCAGCGAAAACGGGACTTCGAGTGAATGTAGAGAAGACGGAGGTGATGAAGACACCCAACCAAAAACGAGCACCAATCACCATCAACAGGAGAAACCTAAAGGCAGTAGTCTGTTTCACCTACCTGTCTGAGCAGCATCGTCTCAACCACAGGTGGCGGCACAGACGAGGATGTCAAAGCAGCCAGGATCGGAAAAGCAAGAGAGGCCTTCATTGATCTGTGATCAGTGTGCAGATTTACTGCACTCAGCACAAAGAACAAAATCCAGATTTTCAACACCAATTCAGTGAAATCAGTGCTGCTATATGGTTCAGAAGCTTGGCGCGTCACGAAAAGCATTTCCAACAAACTGCAGACATTGATCAACAGCTACCTACGCTCGATAATAAAGATCAGATGATCAGAATACTATGAACAAGCAACAAAGAACTCTGGCTGGCAACGAACCAACCAAGAATCCATCACCCAACAAATATGCAGAAGAAAGTGGGGATGGATTGAATTGGATCAGGCATACACTGAGAAGGCCGATTGGGATATCACGCGCCAGGTCCTTGAGTGGAATCCAAAGGGGAAACGAGGTGGGCGTCCGAGGTGAGGGTGACATGGAGGGGATCGTGTGAGGAAGAAATGAAAGGTTGTGGGCAGTCGTGGAGCGAGGTTCAAAAGACTACAGAGAACATAGTGGAATGGAGGCGTGCTGCTGAAGCCCTATGTTGCACTAGGAATCCAAAGGAAAAATAATAATAATAATAGCTTGTGTTTAATTATAGAGTAAACCATTATTAGGAAGGCTCAAAGAATCTATCTGCATGCTTCTGTGTATTTTCGTATGTGATCAGGATTATGACGAACTTCTCTGTAGATTTTATAAACAGGTATAGAAGCTCAACTGAATGGCAGATTCATGAAAATAATTTGGAAGGTGTTCCTTAACTTATGACAGTTGTCTGGTTAGTTTATGTCAGAGGCATCAAATAAAAGAAAATAAGGTATGAATCCTCACATCAATAGAAGTTTGTACATCTGCACGAATCTTCATAATAGATAATATTGAAAACGACAAATATCTCTACCATATTTGTTACGAATTTCAAGAAAGAATTTGAACGCAGAGCTTGGTTTATTTACTGTAAAAATAAATGTCGAAATAATGTTTGATTAAAAATTATTTTTGTAATGGTTTGAATCGTGTCGTAATTCAGATTTCCACTTAACCTTCAATCATTAATAATTATCACAACAGAAGTCTAATAAGTATGCAACTCAGCAAAATTGCACTTCTTTATTACAAAAAGTATTGCTTTGATTTTGCTTTTTTCGTCTTACATGTACGTGGCCCTTCTCAATGAAGCCTGTGTAATACAACTGAGCTTCAAGGAAGGAGGACATTTTTGAAGCTTCCGTGACATTGCCATTTCTCTTTTTTACAAGCTTTTACTATCATTATTATTATTCCACAAACCTAAATTTATTCTCAAGTTTCATAGTCAGGCTTATAATCAATTCTGTCATCTCTATTGTTTCTGAATGGATAGTATCACACTATGGAGAATATGAAATGAAAATGTGTTCACCACTAAAAGACAAGATAGGGTACGGAAACAGTATCCATATAACTTATTAGTGTAATCTCACAGTTGTTGTTATCTAATCTAGTCCTGTACTGTTTATTTTAATTAGTAAATTTCCCAGTCATCTACTTTTGGACATGCTGTCTCATAATAGGGCCCTTTGTCAACATCAAATGATCTTCAGTAACGTCCTCTCAATTTGTCGAGCCTATATATTTATATATATACAGGGTCACAAAAAGGAATTTCTCCCTTTCTGTTCAATCGGGAGTGAATGAAGAATGATAATTTTGACACCTGGGGTAAAGAAATTGTATTGATTCTTTCCAATTTGTTCGACAGAATGTGAAAGCTCCAAATTCTTCGTCATCATCAGTTTGTCCAATGGCGTAATAGAAAACAGAAGAATAAATATGGTGTTTGTTATATGCATGTACGCATCAGCTTATCTACGGATGAACATATATTTAAGCATAGTATCATAGCTGTCAGATAAAGTGAAAACTTATACTTTTGATTGAGGTCCACCGAAATGCTTCTTGGTAATTACTTTATCCTCTCCACCTCACCATATCTAATAAAATAAGTGAAACGAACTGGAAAAAAAGTTTAAGAAAAAGAGGAAGTGACTTGAAGAAAAGGGTGACTGAAGGGCAGAACAGGACTTTAAAATAGGAAAAAAAACCAGAAAATGCAAATACTTTGAAATATTTTTGGTGTTTGATATAACATTCTCAAATGTTGATTTTCGCGAACCAAATATCTTTACGCTAGAACTCTTATTTTACAATCACAACGTGCATCAACTCTTGATGATTGCATAAATAAGCAACGTATCTCGATATAACTAAGCTTTAACTTCCTCCTAATTTAAGTCATTCATAGGCAAAGAAGTAAACGTATGTTCAGGTAAAGTCAAGACAAAAAAACGCATAGTCACTTTCATCAATGTAAACAAGCATCAACCAATGTATATATCCCTTTCATTAAACTCTTCAATCTTTATCACAATTTTGTTTATCTCACTTTTCGCCTAATGATAAATGATATTTGTTATAAACTTCTTAATCTTCATGCTTTTGATGATCATGTATTTTAACTTTACGCTAGAAAACGATGCATTACTCTGTAAATAGGAGAGAAATATAGGCTTTGAATCAACGGTTATTTGGTTCAAATATCCTTATATCAAAAGCAAAAATGAGACTAAGAAAAGGGAAAAAGAATTAGCATTAGTAAAATTATCGATCGCATCAATAAGAGACTGAAAATACTGAAAATTTAAGGAATAGCAAGAAAAGGTACAGGATAGGAGGAAGACTGTTGTCTTCAGACTGCATGAAACGGAATGTACTATGTCACTCACATTGATGCCGAGACATAGTGTATGATATTTCTTCGCTTATGGATCTTCTGCTTTAGAGGGTTTATTTTGAAAACTAAAATTCTTTTACACAGATCAACAACTGGGAACGAATGCACTTTGTTATTAACACTATAATCCAATTGGTGGGTTCATTTCTACTTGCCGTTTATTTAATTGGGTCTTTCGTAAGACTAAGTCAATAGTTTTTTGATTGTGATTTACTTGATAATGATTTGGTAAAGTAATTTTCAATTAATTTAAGACTATTGCAAAATTTTTTTCAATTGCAATTTTACTCTATAAAATCTGACTTTTTTCACCCGTTCTCTGCTTGTTTAATAGTTTAATTATAGAGAGTTGTAGGCCAATACTTTTTATTTATCTTCTAGGGGATAATATCAATTAACGGCTATCATATTGGGCGGTTTGATCAAATTCAAGGACCACAGCTTCGACTCTATGTTCCTAAAACGCTTTTACGTTTAGGTGAAAATCATTTAGTCATTACAATATTACAAGGTCCTGTTAATAAAGATGATAGACTACAGGCGTATGTATCATTTCATAATGAAATGTTATGGAAGTAATTTACCGACAGTATATTAATATGTAAATGTACGAAAATACAAAGCATGCGGTGAAAGTGTATCAATTGTGGACTTATTATTTACTCAGTGATTTTAATAATTATTTCATTTCTCGTTTTAACTGCCATTCTTAAAATTGATTACTAACATTATTACTTCAAACTCTTTCCAGATTCTTGTCAGTTGTTTTCGTTGCTTACAAATACGTGTTGTCTTTTTCTAATCAAACATTATAATATACTTTTTAGATTTTAGGGTCTACTGAACATTTCATATTTTGATTTCTACTCACAGCATTTACAAAACTTGAGTAGCGGGAATGAAGATTCCATCAAGAGTTAATGGGATGGAAAATATTTCTGACAACTTTGGACATCTTCAAAATTTCTCATAGCTGTAGAGTAGTGCATATTTCTCTTGTCCAAGATCAAAACAGTGGGGTTATCCTGCTTGACAAAATCAATGACGACGACGAATAAATTTCACTGCGTAATTCAGTGATGACGTGGTCAGATGGGGCTACGAAATCTATTAGTTCGGTCAAATAAAAGTGTTTTACTGAGGAGGTTTGTAGAATGCATTGACTCAAGCTGTAAATTCATTTGCATTCAGTAGCTCTTCATATGATATAAGTTTATGATGAGAATTCCCACAAACAACGGCTAATAAATATAGCTTTTACGTTAGATTATGGTAAGTGACATTACACTGATATATTAGGCTACTTTAAATACAAAAGATAATGATTATAATAAAGGGGACCTTTATGACAATTTTTTCGGAATAGTAATTACTAGACGAGACTGTGAAGAAGCCGATGTGCAGGACTTACGCATGTTAAGAAACGTTATGCACGTGGTCAAAATGAAAAAAGAGATCTAACGAGTATTTGCCCGCGGTTTTGGCTGTATCTAATGAATTCTGCAGGCTTCTGCTGTGTACAACAGACAAACTAACGCAGCATGAGTAGGATTACAGAGTGTACGATAAATGGAGGTGAAAGCTGTGCTAATAATATGAAATATGTTAGTTAACTTGCTTAATTATACAGACAAGTAACCAGTTTCACTGAAGTAGTTAGAATGCATTAGACGATGCAATGATATACTATTTATTGAATACAGAATTTTAATACAGTTCAAACTGCCACATAATCAAACGCTATTCGTTAGTATGATAATTTCATAGTTTATGAAAAAAACAATTTTCAGGATATATATATATATATATATATATATATGTCAGTTCACATGCTCCTGTTGGATCGAATACATCGACCATAACATGCATCAGACAGTGAAACGTGCTCATGAACTCTATATGGCCTGGCTCACATGGAGAGAATGGAAACATTTTCAGTTCACTAACAGAACGCTCAGTCAACTCATGGCACTCAACTCCTTCTTATAAGTCTTTCAAAACTTTGCACAAAGTAGGACCGAGCCACTCGAAAGAAGTGAGGTTAAAACATCCGAGCATAGCTGAAACATTGGTGGTTCAAAAGTTCAAACCATCATTGTGCATTCGAAATATGTGTGTACAACCTCTCTCTTGTCATAACCATCTTGGAGGGTAGAACACCCCCAGGAAGTCCACTTGTCATGTAATTAGATTTTATTTTGTAACTATTCGTTTGTTCGACTATTTCGAACAGTCATATGTATTTCGTGTCTTCCGTGGATTGCTTCGCAATTATGTGAAATTTTGACAGGAAGTCACTTAGGAACTTTCTCTCCTTTCTACCATTTATTCACGAGTGTACAGCTAGGAGGATGCGTTCTTCGAAAAGAAAATTCTTTCTTCGCTTCAACCGTCTCCTCTCTTTTTCTATGAAAAAATAAGCTCGTCTCGATACATAAATAACAGTTATCACCAAATTCAACTGCTGCAATTGGCCCAGTTCTAACACTTGTGTAAACTGTCTTGTTTTGAATTGGAGACTATTCACAGACCGTTAGTAATGTGGTGATATTCGTAAGCGTAACTTGAAACAGTGTATTATAATGCGAAGACGAAATAACAGTGGAGTGGAGAAACTGTGATATGTGCGACTTGAGCAGGTGTGAAACTTGTTATAATGACAACAAGTTGGTAGGTTGACCGCACATTGAGCTGCTGATTGAATTGACTACTTTAGTTCATGAATTCGATATTATGATTGGTTGACCCAATACAACTGACGGTTGACCATCTCACGATCTCAGTGAATGAAACTGAACAGTAATCCCTTCACTTCTGTATTTATTTTTCAACAATAACTCTAACCAAGTATTCGTACAATAGCGAGAACATTAACAGAATTAGCCTGCCACTTAGATAAAAATATGATCACGGTGAATGAGGATACAATACGACCTTCGAATAACATATAATGAATCGAAGGTAATACGCAGATCAGGAATCAGCCGACGGGTCTGTAAGTATCACAGTTGGCTTTTATTCACTGTAACAAAACTTTTCAGCCACTCATTACTCTCAAAAGTTAATTTGCATCTTTTCGAAGCAAATCGATCAGTCAAGTATATTAGACTAGATTGCTGAAGGATATATTTCTAGTCAAATAAACAGTGCTAATCAGTTTGCTTCTTTCCGTTGTTCATTATCTTTTAACTGTGTCATCCCTCGAGATTGTTCTTCTGAATTCACTTTGCAAACTGAGACCTTCTAATGTAATTCATACTGCTCTTTCACTGATACTTATATACTCTCATAAGCTCAGTCTATGAATCAATTCTTAGTGGTATATCCTGTTCTAGAAAGAAGCTACTTCAAAAATCATCACACATTCACATGATGACATTCAGAACTGTTGTATTCTCACTTCTGTTTGATTGCTAGCTTTTATATGCAAAGTCCACCCGAGCAGTATACACTACTCATCGGCTAACACACTGAGAAGACATCCAAATTAGTTGCTATATCACATTAGTAATCTATACTGCAAAGCTGTTTGGAAACATCAAATGTCTAATGGTTGTAGATGGGAAATGCAAGCGGCTGCAAGAAATGTCTGAATAAACTTCTCAAAATCACAAGTAGCTGGTTGATCGGGATTCAGGTCTTACGGTCTTGTGGGTGTAATTGATGCAATAAACATCTCCGGGATAGAGATAACCATAAGATATAGCTGGCAGCTGCGTTTTGTAGATCAGTCGGTAGAGCAGCATACCTGTGAGCTAGAGGTAACTGTTTCAAGTTCTTTTGTTATCCACGTTCAACCACCATCCGACCACGAAACACAGCTATATTACGTAATCCCATCTATCATCCACGAAATCTTCAAAGTGAGACGTCACAAACTGTCAGCATGACCAGCCCTCATTCTTTGTAAAAGTCAGTGCAGAGGATGAAAAGACAAACTGGAAAAGAGATAGCACGTTTTTAGATGAATTAACACCTGAGTGTCGATGACTGACGAAAAAAAATAAGAAAAAGATTATTAGACAGAAAATCGTATGTAGGTAGTCAGTGGCAGTCAAATATATCGACATATACATTGGGTCCGCCATACAGCGCATGAAATAGGTCAGGAAAATGCATTCACCAACAGTTTAGTGAACGTCGTCAACTCAAACTGTGTTCATTAATTCGAGGTATTCTCATCGAAATAACAGAGAAACACTGATTCCTGCAATAATTTCTGACCATGTTGCAACATAAATATGTATGAAGAGACTGAATACCCCCAAAAATGTAATAGCACATAACATGATCACGAATGGTAACCGTTGTACTTTACGACTACATGTAGCTGAGTGGCATTCTTCAGATAAAATGATATTATTATTCCGCAAATCTAGAACTTCTTGATTTGTCTAAACTTATCAAAAGACTTAAATGCATGAAATTCCGTAATTATCAATTTTACCAACATTATTATCATTGTCATTATTATTAGTCGTAGCAATGGCAGTAGCAATAGCAGTAGTAGTAGTAGTAGTAGTACTAGCAATAATAATGATGATAAAGATAGTGGTAGTGTTAGCACGTTTGCTTTTGTTACCTCTGTTTTTAACACCAATTTCCTCTATCCTCACTTTTCATTTTGCATTTTACTTCCACATGGTTCCAGTCCGACACTAGATAACACCCTACCTTCAGGTTTTAAGATGGTATTACTTTGACTTAGACTATATTTTCCTTAGTTAACTCAGTATTCCTAGCGTGATGATTTGATGTCACGAAGAGAGTTGAATGGTACTTACCGAGATCGTACATTTGAAATCGATGCATTTCTTTACTATACTGACTACACTTTCTAAGGTTATATGTAGCTGAAATAAATTTGCAAGGCCTGTTTTGACTGCATTGTTTAGATAGTTATGAAGGAAAAATTTATGATACCATTTTGCTTCTTATTGTATTTCACCATTTGGTTAACAGTATACACCTTCAATATAACAAAATTATCAACACATATAATAAATGTAAACTAACAAGCTCATCAAATAATAAAGTGTAGATTTCGTTTGGATCGATTCATGCATAAGTACAAGAACCGGTTTTTGGGACTTAAAATTTATTAGAATAGCAGTGAGTTCTGACATTGATTTCTTTTTCCCACAAAAGTGCCTAAACCATCACCTTGCATTTCTTTCATCTTCAAGCCAAATGTAGCTAACAATCCCGAATCATTCCTGGATATGACCATGAATTGATTTGTCAGCCTCTAACGAATCTGCGTACTCTATCTGGGTTCATCATATGATAGCGCACGAACATTAAATAGAAATTAAACTTATGTGATCTACACTAAACTTTACAAGACGCCACTTTGAAGTTGCCTGCTACAATACTTGGTCGTTAAGCAGACTGTGCTATAAAAAGAAATGCAACTGAATTCAAATAAACGATATATTTTGTGAGGTAAAATGCATCGTATTTGAGCACCTAACTACTTTATTCCTACTATAAGCAACTCTAACTTCACGTGAAATTTGTCAGCTCAGCTGTGAGTAACAGCAGTCAGATAAAAAATCGTTTGCCTTTTTGCCTGAAATAAGTCATCAGATCCATACAAGTCTCTTAATCATTCAGAGATTACTCACGCCTTGAAAGGATAATGTTGTCCAACAGAATGCAAGCAGATTACTTCTGCTAATTGATACTCTTACTGGTCTCAAACTTCAAAAACCGTTAATTGTGACAATGTCTCACAGTTGGTTTAGTGAAAACTTATGAAAAAACTCTCAAAGCGTCGGGTAGAGAACAAATTTTCATAGAAAAAACAGCGGAAATAATTGAGTTTTAAAGAATATGCCTTCCTGCACCTTCGATTGCGGCCGATGGGTTCTCATCACATTCAACAAGAAAAACAGAGCTACAGCATTACATCTCAGTTCCCTAATGATTGTGGCTCCTGACATTTTTATATGTTCAGAACATCTTTATGCTTCACCTAAAACTTATAACTCTGAAGAAAAGCACACTTAAATTTGATGAGGTAAACAATCGTTACTTTTTCGATAGGCATATCTCTTCCGTGAATAATCACACATTGTGCGTAAGACTCGATGTATCCATTTTCTCATTCAACCATAATACTCACACATAGTTGTGTAAGAAAAAAAAAATTCAAGTAGCAATTCCATAGTTGCGACAACCTTTCCAAAGTTTCCACATTGATTCAGTGATCGAAGTGAGTTTAATCAGAAGCATTTTCTCAATCTTTCGATAATACATTGCTAGTACGTTTTAGGCAGCAAATTTTATGTTCAAACATCTATTCCTAGTAATTTTTGTAGATATAGAAGTATGTTTGAATGCAAATCAACAACACACAAATACGATATCGGATAGGAGCTGTAGACGAATGCACCTTCAGATGAGGAACCGTGATGGTGGATGACATGTATTGTTTCTGCATTGCTACTGATCTTAGTGTCCCAAAATAAACGTTTGTATTCTTATAAGTTGCAGTAAACTACATCGTGTTTGAAACTACTTTAAGTCTACTGTTTAGAAAACATACTGACATCCAATGCCTCCATTTCAAGTGTATGTTCAATTATTTTATGTTGTTATCATCATGTATGCTGAATTTTTTTTGTAAATTGCATACCTTTGGCAGCACAGGAATTTCACGTGTAATGTCCAGTTAGTCCGTGGAAAGTATTAGTATTTGTTTGTACTACTCACGAGTAGTCTAGTTTAACTTTCTAAAAATGAACCTGTATCCAGACAATTACATTGGACCTGTTTTCACGCGTCAGGGAAACCAATGCAGTAGAATAATTCCAAAGTTTCTCGGTGTCACAAAATCATTATCACCTTAAACCGATGGCTCAGGCCTGTTTGGGACACGTCAACAATTTCACAGCACAAATGACTCTTCCTATAGGTATTTAAAAGTCATGTCTTATTGCCACTGGAATTTAATGATAATTAATTCAAACATGGATTTTCAAATACTTCTGCGCTAATCACTAAATTAGAGGATGCATAGTAGTAGCAACATAAACTGATTGAACACACACTTGAAATGGAGGCATTGGATGTCAGTATGTTTTCTAAACAGTAGACTTAAAGTAGTTTCAAACACGATGTAGTTTACTGCAACTTATAAGAATACAAACGTTTATTTTGGGACACTAAGATCAGTAGCAATGCAGAAACAATACATGTCATCCACCATCACGGTTCCTCATCTGAAGGTGCATTCGTCTACAGCTCCTATCCGATATCGTATTTGTGTGTTGTTGATTTGCATTCAAACATACTTCTATATCTACAAAAATTACTAGGAATAGATGTTTGAACATAAAATTTGCTGCCTAAAACGTACTAGCAATGTATTATCGAAAGATTGAGAAAATGCTTCTGATTGCACTCACTGCAAAATAAAAAGAGAAGTGAAGGGATTACTGTTCAGTTTCATTCACTGAGATCGTGAGATGGTCAACCGTCAGTTGTATTGGGTCAACCAATCATAATATCGAATTCATGAACTAAAGTAGTCAATTCAATCAGCAGCTCAATGTGCGGTCAACCTACCAACTTGTTGTCATTATAACAAGTTTCACACCTGCTCAAGTCGCACATATCACAGTTTCTCCACTCCACTGTTATTTCGTCTTCGCATTATAATACACTGTTTCAAGTTACGCTTACGAATATCACCACATTACTAACGGTCTGTGAATAGTCTCCAATTCAAAACAAGACAGTTTACACAAGTGTTAGAACTGGGCCAATTGCAGCAGTTGAATTTGGTGATAACTGTTATTTATGTATCGAGACGAGCTTATTTTTTCATAGAAAAAGAGAGGAGACGGTTGAAGCGAAGAAAGAATTTTCTTTTCGAAGAACGCATCCTCCTAGCTGTACACTCGTGAATAAATGGTAGAAAGGAGAGAAAGTTCCTAAGTGACTTCCTGTCAAAATTTCACATAAATTGCGAAGCAATCCACGGAAGACACGAAATACATATGACTGTTCGAAATAGTCGAACAAACGAATAGTTACAAAATAAAATCTAATTACATGACAAGTGGACTTCCTGGGGGTGTTCTACCCTCCAAGATGGTTATGACAAGAGAGAGGTTGTACACACATATTTCGAATGCACAATGATGGTTTGAACTTTTGAACCACCAATGTTTCAGCTATGCTCGGATGTTTTAACCTCACTTCTTTCGAGTGGCTCGGTCCTACTTTGTGCAAAGTTTTGAAAGACTTATAAGAAGGAGTTGAGTGCCATGAGTTGACTGAGCGTTCTGTTAGTGAACTGAAAATGTTTCCATTCTCTCCATGTGAGCCAGGCCATATAGAGTTCATGAGCACGTTTCACTGTCTGATGCATGTTATGGTCGATGTATTCGATCCAACAGGAGCATGTGAACTGATATATATATATATATATATATATATATATATATATATATATATGTCGATGTAGTCTATTGTTCCAGCTTTTCCTATGGGTGCTTATGAATTTTCATCTGACAGGAGACAAGATTTGTTATTTAGGAGGCCAATATCTGTGCCTAACATTCATCTTTTTGAAATCCGATATATGAATGTGTAATTTGTGGCTATTATGCGACTGAATTTTCGGCCTTTGCTTTGTGAGCCAATGAAATGAGAACATATCTGCTCATCTGTGAAATTCCACAGTTCAATGACTTTATGGAATTCCTGAGTTTTACAGAAGTCAAGTTTGATGCTTAGAGTCTAAATTGTTGATCACGTTTGCTTTAGCTTCACATTTTCTGCATATGCATATTGTAGCATTGAAGGTGAATGGCCACAGCAATCCCGTCTAGTCAAGATGAAATCTATTCTGGTGTATGTGTAGTTGAAGATATTTTAACTAGACGGCCACTTGAATGTGACGAGTAACCGTATGCATCTGTTTCAACAACCTGTTTACTACTGGAACATCCTGTTGCGGCTAATTCTACAGAATTCGTTTGTGTGATTTTTTGTAGCCTAAGTCAAAAATAGAATGTTTTCAAAGAACTGAAATCAACAGAATAACCACTGGAAACGAAGATTGACTTTATGAGCGCCTTCTTCTGCTTCCATGATTGTCAGCATTACTCATTATCCCCCTCATATGGTTATCAGAGTGGGACAGAAAAGTCCTGCAGAGAATATGCGTTGCCACTTGTTAGCTTCCAGAATGCTGGATACCGCCAGCTACTGTTTTTCATGAGAACTTCACGAAACCCATCTCGGTGCAAGTTACTACAGTTTCATCATCTTTCTCATGAAGAAATGAACAAAATAGTTAGGCATTCTTGTTTGAATTTCCCTTGATACATGGCTGAATACTCAAGAACTGTTGGTCTTTTGAAGAGACTGTTCTACATACGTTGTCTGTGTGACAGGCTTCAAGATTTTCTATTTATGTTCATTGAACTATACTTAGAAAATACAGTTTTCGAAGATATCCTCGTAATGATGTTTCCAACTAGTATATACAATTTCATGGTATCATATGTTGTGTGATTTACTCTTTATTATGTTCTTTTAATTTGTTTTGTACTTAAACACTGCATTTCATATAAATTTCGTTTCTTCATTTCTGCCTGCTACACGTTTCTTGTGCTTATGTTGTTTTCGTCTTAAGAGTCTTCATGTTTGAAGATTTTATGTATTTTGGATATGATCATTCATCTTTTCTGTTTCTGGAAATGGTGCTTTTCTTTGTGCTGAAGTGACTTTTGAGTATAATACTATGACGTATTTTGTGTTTCAATTGGATGCATAGGCTTGTGTTGAACATTGTCTTTCTTTGTATCTGCTTATCTGCTTTATGCCTGTGTTTAATATTTTATTTCCTTTCCAGTCCCCGGAGTATTTTTGCTTTTCGTTTGTCTCTTATTCATACTATTTGCGGTCATCATGCTTACATTGACTTTAGAGTTACATCTTTAGCCGATAAATTTAAATCACCGTTCGTCATGACTTTTCTTTTTAACTTGTCTCGCTTCCCTTCCTAATCTCGTTAACTTTTTGATTTCGGGTGTCTTTTTTCATAACCTTTTCTGTGAATAAACTTTGTTACCATGCATGGCAGTCCAGGTGTTCTTGTTCTCGTTTTTGCAGTACTCTATCGATTATTGTTGTTTAGGCATTAGATGTTTGTAGAAATAAATTTCTCCGGTTAGTTATTGACACAAATAAACTAGGAAATTTATGAATTTAATGTAAATAGTATGATTGTTTTTATATCATAACATCGTTGATTGGACCGAATTGATCGGTCTCTATTGGCATATGGGATCCCGTACGGATGCCTCGATATTACCTGTGCTCTTATGATAGTAATGATGGATCGTGGCTAGCAGTGAAATCCAGGATGTGCAGTTCGTCCTATTTATTACTCGTCAGCTGGATGTACCTGCTTCCCGGTGAGTGAAGTTGTTCCTATTGGGATTCAGACTCGGGAGCGATCGTAATGGGAACAATATCACTCACTGGGAAGCAGGCACATCCAGCTAACGAGTCTCAAATAGGACGAACTGTATACCCTGAACTTCACTGCCAGCCACGATCCATCACTACCATCATAAGAGCACAGGTAATATAGAAGTATCCGCACAGGATCCGATATGCCAATAGAGACCGATCAGTTAGGTCCAATCAATGACGGTATCATATAAAAAACAGTCATATATTAAAAACCACACTCGTCGCACAAGAAGTGGCTATCGTGGCTCGGTGATGTAGTGTATAACGCTCTGGCGTTTGAAGCGATCGCTCCCGAGTCTGAATCCCAATAAGAACAACTTCACTCACCGGGAAGCAGGTACATCCAGCTGACGAGTCCCAAATAGGACGAAATGTGCATCCCGGACTTCACTGCTAGCCACGATCCATCACTACTACCATTTAATGTAAATGCAGAGAGTTTCTCAACTATTTCGTAGGGCGTTTTGATTGGTATCTCTTATAGTTTAGCTAAAAAACTCCTTAAATAATACGCTGTTATTTAGTACTGACTTATCTATTAAGTGTTTCCTTCACCTAAGTCTTATCTTCTTCAGCCGCTGCAGATGAATCAGAAAGTTGTTATTGCTTTTCTTCATTCCAATTTGGAATGAAATTTATATCTTCGATGATGCTGATATAATAGAAATTTTTTAAAAGTTGCTTTGAGTTGATTGAAACGTGTAAACGGAAATGTGTTGCTTCCACTGAGCAATTAAATCAACAAAATATTCATTTATATATAAATCTGAATGATTTTGCGCCTGTGGTTTAATTTTCAGCCTCACGAAAATGTACGGCTCTCTTGTCAGTTTCATGTTGAAGTTGAAAATACTGATGGATTATCTGGCTTCGAATTTTACTGAAATGTCATTTATTGCTATCACAACTTATCGACAAACCACATGTGACATACTCACCACCGGTGTTCGGCATGTTGCCTTATAAGCTTAATGTGGCACTCCAGATTAAAAATACTAATTTAAATGAAGTGAATAATGAAAATTACGCTCAAAATTGTTCATTTCACACACTCTTTGAATGGATTGATGACCAATAAGATCAGTCACGCTACATAAAGCTTACATGACAACATGCCAGTTACCAGTAGTCGATATGCTGTAACCAGGTTTGTTGAAAAGTGACTGATGTGAAAGAATTTGATAGCTGCACTGTTCTCAGCGCTTGGAAGATAATATAACTTTTCATTCAGTAAACCATGACACTTATTTGCAACAGCCTGCTAGATTTTGTGTGAAGTGAATCGTGTTTTAGGCTTACGTGAGGAAACTTTTACCTTAACATCTTGGTTATTCGCACGAAATTTGATATTGCCTCGTGAACAGTGTTCATTGTAACACATCTGACTGTCTCTGTTAATAACTGATTATTTCGGACTTACGACTACTAAGTTTATTAATTATGTAGGTTTTAGACCAGATTAAGGATAAGAAGTTTGTATGCTTTTCAACTGTCGAATGACGCTTCAAGTTACTCATCTACACGATGTTTTCAAATAGATTTTACCCTTCAGTAAATTTGTGAAAAAATCTAGTCTACATGAATCCTATGTTTAGGAAATTTAAGTTTTCTCAATAATTATCGGAGACAATGTTTCAATTTAGGTAGAAACGCGTGTATATTGGTGTTTTTATTTTGGAAACAACCATTGAACTTGCAAGTTTTGTTATTCTGTTTCAGTAGTAAGTTTTCTTTACAGTCTATGATCTCTTTAGCGTTGTATAACATTCTATATATTGGCCGCTGCACTTTCACAAATATTTCTTGTGACATAAAACGCAATCCATCTCAGTGCCTCATAACGTTGTTCAGTGGTCACATTACACCGATTATAGAATAGACTTCAATTATTGCTTCAAGGTTGACCATCAGAAGTAAATGATAGTGTTTTACGACAAATCAAAGTACCAAACAGATTGAAACACTTCATGAATCACTTCTGTGTAGGTCAGTAGATATGTATGCGTAGAAGAGAAGGATTTATTTATGACCAACATGTTCTGGGTGTTCTGCATACTGACTATATGAATAATAATTGATCGTTTTGGTTTACTTTATCTTATGACAGCACATTCACCCAAGCAGAGATTAATATTCAGAGTTACTATACAGAAATAGTCAAGAAATATCGCAGTAAAGTAATATAGGTAACGTTTAAATGTTAACCTTGTCTCTTGTCTTGTATCACTTTCTGAGCTGTTGCTTCCTAAGCTTTGTCTCCGGGTAATCACAAGTTTTCAGAATATTTTTCAGATTAGGTTTCCTCTTGAAGGTTTTTGATCATTAAAGTGGATTATGGAGTCCGTGCTGTGTTCAAAAATGTCATACTGACCCTAACACTAATAAGTATGCCACTCAGAAAATACTGTAAATATACAATAAAATAATTCATCCAAACAGATTAAAGTACATGACTACAGTTAGGATTTGCAAAGCAGAATGAGGATGAAGGTAACTAGCATAGACGTTGAATGTCATTGGTCACATATGAAAGCTGTGAAGAAGCTATCAAAAAGCTTGACGGAAATAGTATTATGGTGTGGTGGACGTCAATTTAGATGAATTTGAAAGATATGACACTCATCTAGCTACATCCCATTAAATGAGTCTCAAATAAGCAACTGTGTGAGGTGATCGGACAATATCACTTATAAAAATGAGCTGAAGTTTCTCAAGCACATGTGAAGCAAGGCTTGTCGGAAGCTTAGTAATTTGTTTCGATGCACAATCACTTTAACTGAGATGTAACTTCCTGCTGATATTCTTTCAGACGACCTGATTGTCTTCAGTCTTTGTTAATAATGCACTGTATTCAACCTGATTGTGATCTGAAAGTTTAAAAATATACGTTGGTAGTGATATGAGATAAAACTAGCCATTGTTATGACTTCAGGAGATCGTTTTAGCCAAGAATGCAAATCAGCAAAAGAACAATAGGAATTACTTAGGTGAAATTTAGCATGACAATATATTTAATCCTTTTATAATGAAACAGCCTACGTAAAACCTAAATGATGTAAGCAAAATATTGTGAAGTATAGGAAAAGTGTTACAAGAAAATTATTTAATTTCAAAGCAAATATGTGATACAGAAAATCCACAGTATGAAAAATAACCTATATATTCCGTCATCTTGATCACCTAATTGATTTTCATAGCATTTTCTGCACTTGTCTATTTCATTAGTTTTGATGAAACTTTATAACGTTTTCACATAAAATGTATTTGTATGCCCAAGACCATTTTAACTTTATTCATTATTACCCCAAGACATTTTTTCATCCTCATGATTAGTTATCTCAAAGTGTAGTGAAAATAATCCAAGGTAACCTTGTTTTCAAACGCCTTTTACGGGCGATTTCTCTAAGCAATTATCTGCTACAGAATTTCAATTTCAATTAATCAAGAATTACTGTCAATATACTGAACAGAGACTAGTCACTGAATCCTAATTTTGTGATAATTACATAACCTAATAAATTAATAATAGAAGACGTTTGGCTACCATTAAGATGTAATATCATATTCAGTTTAATTATTTGTTTTTCGAGTTAATTATGAAGGGTTACAAACAGGACTAAATTCAGAAAATGGATAACTGATCAAACCAGTCTGCCGTTATTTATTCAATCAGTCGACTCCAAGTGTCCATTCCACCTGCATTTGTTTGTGTATGTTTTACCTGTATGACTATTGAATAAAGGGATGAATGAAGCTTCTATCACAATCCTTTTACTATTTATTTTTTTTTATCATAGAAAATAGGTGTAAGAGAAGATATATTTATTTATTTTGTGATAGTAATACTAATAAATTATAAATTTTTCTGCCTACAGAATGTATCAGAATATAATTACTGTGATGCATTTTAGTGTACAAAAATGGTGAGGTCAAAGATGTAGGATGAGAAATGAACAACCAGTTTAAAATGACAAACACAACATTAATAATGAAGTGAATAGGGTCAATAATTAATTTGATTAGCTATTTAAAGACAAGATTATTAGTAGAGCTAGTTCAAATGAATCATTCACACTGGAAAGACCAAATGGAAATACTCAATGGTATCCAGTCTTTAAATCTTAATTATCGAATTCACTGGAAAATAGACCCCTGATAACCTATGCGTTGGACAAGGGGTTATTAAGTCGCATAAAAAATATGCAATTTTTGAGTCAATGGGTCAGAACAAATTGATTATATAATAGCTAGCTTGTGAAGTCTAACTAAAAACTAATTTTTCGAATATTTCACCAATATTCTTATTGTTTTCAATAACTCCCAGTAACTATACGACCTGTAAAACTGGCAGCATTTGCAAATAAAATAAACTAATTGGTAAAATTCTCTGGTACAACTCTTTTAATCCATAAAGTAATGAAAAAATCACTGAAGAGAAAATTTCTCACTATGAGATTAGATGAGCTGGAGGATAGAATCTTGTGAATATTTTGGCATTAGTATCAGACAAGCAATAGCATTTATAGTGGACAGGAAGAGATACGTTATCATTTGAATACAGTCTAAGCGTGAAGCAAGTTTTCGGTATGGATAAACATTAGGCTCGTTGGAATGGTCAGAATAATGATTAGTAATGTTGCACTTAGATAAACGTTTTGCATAATGTTTACGGCACTTCGATGTGTAAAAGTAACTGGATTCGTGATGTCTCTTAACTTGTTGTTTGCTGATGTTGTAAGTTTGTGCTGCGGCTTCAAATGCTGCATTATGGCTGCTCGAGCAGCTAATTTTGACTTGAGGTGATCATGATCTCTTTTGACTGGTAAGGCACTTCCTGAATACTTCCTTGATTTAGATAATTCAGAGATATTGGGAGTATCGATAGGAATATTTTTGTTTGTGTTAGCGTTCAATTTTCCACCACAAGTCCTTAGATGTGACAGATTTTGATTAGTTGCACCATAACTCGACGCAAGAACATGAGTTGCTGCCAAGGCAGCTGCAGCAGTTGCTGTCACAGTCGTCCGAAATATTCTTTCTGAGTTATCGCTATTCAAATCCCCACAGTCACCATCATCATCATTTTCATCATTGTCATCGTCAATATCTTCTTCACTCGATGAACTTTCAGTTATTGATGGTGAAGAATATTTATATGGTGGTGTTGACAGATAGCTTTGTTTTGTGATCTGTTCAGATGACAGTGGTAAGTGCTCCATCCATGGAGATCTTTCTGAGGTGTTTGTTTTGTGTTTGTTTCTTATTGCATGGAAAGACTTATTTAATAAATCATTATCACGAAATTTTGAATGTACTATTTTGTAATCATGTTGTCTCAGAACATCTTGTTTCTGCCTACCATTATTGTCATTATCATTTTGATTTTTGTTATTGATGGTATTTATGTTATGAATTATGTTAGGATTAGTTGTATTTGAAGATAGATGTCTTTTCGCATTGCGTGCTTGTCCTATAGGGCTATCAGAATCACCATCTGCAGCACGAAACCTGGTGTCTGATGTGAGGTTGGTAGGATTTAGGAAAAGCTCTGAGTCACAGTAATCCATGAACTGTCCGCCTCCGTGATACATTGGAAAATAACGATTTATGTAATGTCTGTTCTTATCATGGTTATTATTGCTGGTAGCATCAGTGTTATTTTTACGTGATAGAAGTTGTACTGGCTTACAGTACTTTCCAAGATAATTGTGGTGACGTGAGGGATTTTTCCAAATAAGTGATCACTGTGCTGTGATGACGTTTTACATTTCGGTTCTTGTTTACTCATGTTACTACGTGAACTTTCATTCCTTCCATTATTGTCATTATGATTATCATCTATATGTCTGTCGACGTATAAATTTCAGGATATTGATCGCTTGTACGGCGCTTACCTTGACCGGTGCCCGAAATTGCATATATGAAGTCTTGCCAATCAACTAATTCCGTTGACTGATATAATTTATTGTTCATTACGGCAAGAATAGTTGCGATGCTTAGTAGGCCTAGTTGATCCAGAAGGAAAATACCTATAATATTTTTTAAAAAGAATTTAGTAAAATTTATGTTGTTTTCTCAATTTTAGTCATAGACATAATTTGTACACCGCCATATGAAGTGTTGCTACAAAGTTGAAATAACACTTCAGATATTCTTATTTTTTCTGGAAAACTCCAACATCTGTCAGCATTTATAACTTTGAACCAAAGAAACTGTGGGTTTACTAAAATAATCATGCTTTTACACCATTTTAAAAAAAAATGCTAACAAAACTGTCAGCTGTTTTCACAACGATAGCCAAATATTACATATTGCAGAGCATTCTTAAGGTTACTTTATACATGACGCTTGGTCTTTATGACCGTTTTATTGTTCCGCATTATGGTGTGATTACGAGTTATCACATATTCGATAAAAGTCCGACTATCCTTCGACTTCTTTATCTAAATAATTTGATAAATCGTAGCTGACTGAAAGGTCAAATATGTACTGAATTTGAAGGGATCTGAAAATACATGCTATGATTTAATGTATTACCTGGTTTACAAAGTTGTCAATGCCTTTCCGGTGGTAGATAAAGATAAGCATAAATCACAGTATCGCAAACTATGATCCATTAACTAAATCAAAACAAGACTGATAAGTTCATCTGGGTTTTGTCACTCCGTAAAACAATTCAAGTTTCATTAATGAGACAATCAAACCAAGCGATTATTTCAATAGATAGCATAATTGTAACTTGAAACTTACCTAAAACTGGTAGAGTTCTCATTGACCTTGGAGCATTCGTTGATACAATAACTACATACATAGTCATGCTGAGAACTAAAGACAGTGCAACTGATAATCGATCTCCAGTATCATCCAAAGTGAAGATCAAACAAGCAAGAGCAGACAACATGGAGAATGGCACAAGGACAAGTACAATAAAATACAACGGCTGGCGTTTTAAGTGGATAGCAATACTCACATATTGGTAGGTTACATTGAGATCACTACGGTACTTTTTACGCACGAAGTGTACTGACTGAATCTCCCACTCGCTAACATTCGAATTAGGTAAATAACTGTTATCTACAGCCGAACCATGGGTAAACGGTTGCAAAAGCAATTGTTGTTCACCACTTTGCCACGGAACAAGAATTAGAAAGCATGTTTGGTAGTCAAAAGGGAAAAATGAAACATCTAATGGACAGGTGACGTCCAAAACTGCACCATGAAGCCAAGTGATTGATCCCTCTTTGTTCACAGTAACACGTCCTCTTACTCCTGCACTGAAATCAAAATCAGTGGATGCTTTACCATTCATAACACCCACATCTGGTATCCATAAATTAGTCGTTGGCAAACTGACCTCCTGGATGTCGGAAAATTCCTCCGGACTCCATGTTAATCTTGGGTCAGTCCATCTCTAATTTTTAATAGATCAGAAATGAAAAAAATACAAAATCCATGAAAGTAAGATAGAAGTATAATACTTAAAACCTGGCATTAAAATCCTTTTTATTGTTTTTTTTAAAACTACCTATTTTTGAGATAGTCTTCCTACATAAATTTGTTGTCCCAAGATTGATATTTATTCAATGTGATTTGAATTTTTAGGGCTAATAATATCTGTTTCCTCGCTTGCACTTGTCTGGAGACACTTATCTTCCTAATTAGAAAGGTAGGGATAAAAACAGTAGCTGATGCTGCTGAGAACAGTGTAAAGCTACTGCATCTTTATTGAAGAAATAGAAATTATTGTTTTACAAAACTGACAGTTTTGATGGTGTTGCTTTCTTTGTTCTGGATTATTTATTCTCGGAGCTTTCACTGTCTTTCTAGGTTACATCATCAACACAAATTTTGAGAAGGGAGTGAGCGATAAGAATGTGAGGGAATTTTTAGAAGCTTGGTATTCAGGTCAGTCAGCAATCAACAGACACATTGACTGACGGAATCTATCAACCAAGAAAAAACAACAAGAAGGTCAATTTTCAGGTCATGAGGATAGCCAATCAAAACAAACATGGAGACGACGACAAGATCTTGGCATAAACAATCGACCATACACAAGGTATCAGGACTGCTACTAAGTAAATTGCTGATTAAACCTTATCACTAACTTCCTTCCAGAGTTAATGCTAATGATGTTGTCTAGAATGAAACGATGACACGATTTGTAACTGCATGTTCACTAAATCTGATGCTTTGTTTGCTATTTTACAAATAATGTTGTTACTATTCCGTTTCTTCAATCGCGTGTTAGTCGTTGGAAGCCCATTTGGGTCAGCCTCTAAAAACCAAACTGCTGAACAACTGACAATATACACCTTTTCAATGAATAACGATCATCTCATGGTTGAGATTACATTTTGTCGCTCAGATGCATACAGTTCGAAAAAATGCATTTGTTTTCTTGACAGTTGTTAACCTGTCCCTTAATTAACTAGCTACGATATTGTGTTTGACCTGTTCCCTAAATTATACCCATCAAGTTTAATTCCTTTTTCCCTATTTCTAGTTCAGTCCTGATTACTTCTGCCTCTCAAATATTCCTAAGTAATGATTATCATAGTTTGTAATGGACTTATCAATTCAAAAAGCAAGAGGGAAATTTTCTCCCCAACCCAAGATGCTTAAGAATTGTTGATTGATTAAAGTAGGTATATCTTATGACACAAATAAATAGAAAGGAAAAATAAAATTACCAAGAAGAGTAGACCAAGTGAGTGAAATAGAAAAAAAACACAAAAAACAACAAAGATAAAACTAAGCGAATCAGAATGAACAAAGAAAAGAATATCTGTCTGCGTACGCTTGCATGTGCATTTACTTATGTAGTATGCCTAGTTTACGAAAGAAAAAAAATCACTTTAATCCATTCATATACTGATCTGAGACTAATGAAAAGAGAGTTATCTCGTGAATGAGTGAAGAGTTGAAGATTTGAATGATTTCTATATCTCTAAGTGTAGATAACTGTAAATATGTGCCATCAGTTAAGCAGATAGATTTTTAGTATGGTTGGGAGCGATTTGCAGCACAACTTGATTCTGTCTGGAAAAAAGATGACTCTCTGATGTCTTCAGACATCTTACAGAGAAAAGTGAGCAGTAGGTGCTTGTAATCTCTCTTGGGTGACGAAACTTATTGCATCACTGTGAAACAATAGTATTTACTAGATATCAGTGATGTGGTTGCGGACGATAAAATATGTTCGAAATGCTGTTTATTTGTCTGGTGCACATCCAATACACCAACTAAAATTTTAATACAATTTGTCATAATTCACAAGTTTTACACTTGTTTTACTACCTCCTTTTATAGATGAAACACAAGAGATAGTTGTTTTTGCAAATGCGTCATAATCAACAACTAAATACTGTAATGAAATTGTCTTTTCAAGCAGAAATTTATCAGTTTGCTTTAAAGGTCGCAAAAGTTAAGCAAAAACAAATTTCAAAACTGCATTTCATTGGTAAACATCTAAGGATTCACTGGTCATAAAGATGTTGCCTTTTTCTCTTAGCAATTGCTTTTCTTTTAATCTAACATTTTCGCATAAATATTTAACATATCAGTATTGCATACACAGTGAAACCAGTTTTGTTTATTTGTTTTCACTATAGGTGTACGTCTTGAACAGCAACGTTGAATAACTGGATGGCCTACTTAAATGTTGGGTCACCAAAAAGTTTTTCATCGAATTAATATTTTCCACCAAATTGCTCCTTCCGAATTTGCTTAACTCGTTGAGATGTCAAAAAAGTGCAGGATGATATCATCAACTTATCATTTCGCATATCTGGAATATCACAGACTGAGAATTTCAAAATGTATCACAAATATTGTTTGGAGTAGAGTGTTTATTACCATTATTGTATTGTGAATTTCGTTATGTTTATCTTTTGCTCTGATCGTTGTTGTGCGATGGCAACGTCAGATCGAAAAAAAATACATGGAAATAAGATCCTATTTCATTCTGAGTTGAGAAATGACAATACTTTCTTGATGTCTTGATCCTCATTGCAAATTACCAGCAGACGGTACTATGAAATTTTGCTACACTATTACTATGGCTGACAAATCATTCACTGAGAATTATCTCAAGTTATTACTATTTATTGATATGCTAATAAATCTCCATTGTTTTTACTAAATCAGATTGTTTGACCTCTATTGGCATATGGGCTCCTGTGAGGATGGTTGATACTGCTTAAATACTTATGATGATAATTTACTTAGTTGTGGCTAGCAGAGGAATCCAGGAAGCAAGTGGCTATCGTACCTGATTGGCCTAGTGAGTAATTCTTTGACATTTGAAGCGATCCACACGAGGCTAGAGCCTCATTAGGAAAAATACCACTCACTGGAGTGCCAGTACATCCAGCTGACGAGTCCCAAATAGGAGGAAATGTGCGTCCTAGGTTCTGCTGCCAGCCACAACCAAGTAAATTATCATCTCAAGTTAGTTAGAGATGAAGTATATCCTCAGCTGTTTTCCAGTTTATATTTCTGCTGAGATTTCTGGAATTTAAAACGAGTTAGCTTTCATTACTATTCACTGAATAATGATATCATAAACTTATTTTAGTCATGTGTGTAATTTACTCAATTTTGTAGAAAGAACAAATATTAGTTTGAGAATTAAGCAAAGCTATGATTCATATGTGACAGTCTTTTTGGGATACACGTCATATTTGAACAGATCATAAAATAAGAATTTTGATGTCAATGATGTAAATTCATCATGTCTCAAGCCTTCTTCACATAAAGTCACTTGCTAAGATATGATTCAATTTCTGACAACTTTATTTCTCTCCTTTTTTAACTTGATAATGTCAAAATTTATCAGAATTTAGAAAATCAGTTAATTGGATTTATTCATGAGTAAGATAGTAAGTAACCTTTGGATAGCACCCAGGTTGTCTTCCGACGATTCAGTTAAAGATAAACAAGAAAAGTTGTGGGTGCATATTGAATATGTACACCTTACAAAATTTAATATCAATCCTTCACTACTCTAATTAGAATCATAAGCATGAGAGTGGTTTTATTTGTTCGTTCTTGTTTCCAATATTAAGTCAGGAGAACGTCATAGGTTGACGTTGAGAGATTTTGGCTGTTTGCCGTCCAATGTGTCAACGAACAGCAAACTGTTGGCAAATAGGTACACACGAAAGAACAGATGTTAGTTAGACTAGGTAGCGGAGGCAACTACCAGTATGCGGCATGTTGCCATGTAAGCTTTACGTAGCGTGACTGACTGAAATGAGTAATTTTCAGCATTATTTTAATTGTGCTCATTTATTGCAGCGCTACATTAAGCTTACATAGCAAAACGGTGGATACCAACAGGGAGCAGAGACAGACTCAAATTTCATGCGATAAGACATGAATATAATGAAGGAATGCTATAGTTTGCGGATGCAATGGGAACGAGTCAGTTTTCTCTTACCAGTTGTGTGCTTGACCTAACGCTGTTGTGTTTGCTTTGAGTTTGCGATTCTTACATGGTACGTCTAATCAAAAATTAATTTCACAACAACTTCCTTGTTTAACTGGCGATTGATTTTAAAACTACTTATTGTTGGTTCTGCCGACCATCCTGGTTATATTATCACCGCAAATGATCTACTCATTCCAAGTGTCGGTCCTATCAGGTTTTAAATTTCGAACCCAAATTTTGGTTTCATTCCCATTTGGTTCATTGGTTGATATTAACTAGACTAATTAAGATGCACTTAATCACTAAAGCAGGCAGAAAACACAGATGTCAGTCCAATCAAATAAGCGGAACTGAAACTGTCTCTTTACTGAATGATCTGTGATATTCACAGTTCTTAGCCACTTAGCTTGTTCTCTGAGACACTTTTTTCTAAAGACTGCTCCCAGTACAGCAACTGATGAAATAAATTATGAAATGACTTTTTGCTCAAGACGAAGATGATGACTATTTGGTGTACTTTGAGCTTTGACAGTTTGCCATCGATGTTTCCTCATCGTGCTGGGTGTCATCTTCAGCATTATCTGGCTGACTTTACAACCAGAAATCTGTTTGGTAGCTGAAACGCCTGTTGAACAGAAATCAATAGGCTTAAGAAATATCATTTTCATCAAACAATACGCAGTTCAGACTTACCAGGCTGAAGTCAATGAAAATTAACACATGGAATATTATACTATTGAAACTTATCAACTGTCCACACAGAAGTAAAGACGTTTACCAGATCCTTCATATTTCTAGCGTCGGTTAAATTGGATACTGATGCCAGCAGCAGGCAGCGACAACTTGGATCGAAGATGAACAGACTGTGGACTGATGGTAAAAAATATTCGCCGCAACACACGTATTTTATTTGAATCGAAAAATAATATATATAATAAAGATAAACTGAAATATATTAAAAAAGTTGTGGAACGAGAAATAAAAATGATGCCAGCAGATTAGTAATACGTAACTTAAGTTTATATTTAACAATTTTTTGGGAAATCCTCCTTCATTAAGTGATTAATATTGTTTTAACAGACTCACCATTGTAAACCACCCGGAGATGCTTAGGGTTTCTTCTGCTTGTGACTAAAATATCAAAAATTGAAATGAAAATCATTTCTGTTTTATGACTATCAGTTAGGTTTATGAAAATTATTTGAAAGTAAATGACTAACTACCTCAATAAATATCATTTCATTCTCTTCTTTACTGTTTGTTTGTGTAAATAAAAAAAAGTATCTGGGATGATTGGAACGATATCAACAATGCTCACTTTGCATTTCGTAATCAGTAAAATCTTTGATACCAATAAATGTAGAATATGAAAACTATTAGTTATGCAAACTAAACAAATGGGCTTTTAACAGACTGACAGTTATTCATTTCAGAAAGTTAGGCTGTATAAAGCTTTTCACATGAATAGTTCTGACAAAAAAGTTTTATTAAAAACTGAAACATTTGTTATTACCTGTACTACTTGTTGTATTTAATTTAATGACCAAGGGAACTTGTCAAAAAAATTCTTAGGCTCCTATGAACAGGAATTCGTCACCATCCGTAACACATCTTTTTGTCTTGGCAGTAGAGAATATTCAGACTACTCATCTCAGAGTGTGTTATCAGACTTTCTGAAGTTAATTTCATAGGGTAGAAACAAATGACTGGTTTTTTCTAACTGAGTTACTGGCACGAAATTTTCTTTTAAAATTTAGTCCATAGGGTCAAAAGACTATTTCATTAAGCGTCTGCAGAATAAATCCACAAACCTGTTGCTTGGATGTCTTCTCTCGGAAAAATTACCAATACCTCAATGAATAGCATTATTATCTAATCACATCTATTTAGACTGCCTTTTTTTGTTCAATAATACTTAACAATAAATAACACCTGGTGCCACTTCTGTTTGACACATAATCAGCGTTGCTAGTAAATGGAATGAGGACTTCCGATCGTTTATTAGCAAATGAAAATCTATCTAAAGATCCCCACAGACTATTCACAACAAGAATAATTTTAGGGTACAATTGTATTTAATAACTTCTTCAGGCTCTACAGTTATATATCCATGAGAATAGGTGAAATATAGCAGCCAAAGCCAGGCATACTATGAAGTTATTTCACCATCGAAACAGTCAGCGTTGTAGGTAAGTAGAGATTCAATCAAACGGATGTAGGTTTTTATCAGATGCAACAGTAATCAGTTTAGTGTGTCAGTTGTTTAATGAAATCACTATGAACAAAACAGTGACGAAATAAAGAAATCCAGAGATAATGATTCCATTCAGCTCCTTTACTATCATAGGGCTGTGTGGTTTAGTGTATGACGCTTCAAAATCTTAGAGTTTAGCTGATAATGATTCATTTAAGTACATCTGTCTGATGCATGAATGTGCTTGCTTTTATTTGTAACTGTACAGCCTAGAAAAGTTACTGAAAATAAATATTCTTAAAAATCTATCCGATAAAATTTCAGTTTAGCCAAACATATGACTACCTTATGAGTTGGTTGTCTTCCGAGTGGCGGCCAAATGTTTTTTAAGCCGTTATTAAGTTTCTAAGTCGATTGTAACTACATTAATACATCTATAAGGATGCTGACTGAATCACATAAGAACTAAATAACTGTTATTGGTCCCATATTTTTTAAGCGCATTTATTTAGGACATGGGCATGAAATTTCATAACTGATGACAACTATGATCAAAACAGGGAAACGTATACATGTATGTTCCAGTAATCAAGGTGAGCAATACAGAATTTGTGAAGTTCGCTGAGGCTGTATCAGCCAAACGACGGAAATTGGAATACTATGCTGAGAAACAGGTGATGATTAGTTTTCCTTTGCCTTGATAAGCTAAATTTTTTATCTTCCTCTTATATGATGACATGACCCTTCGACTGAACCTCATTTCATTTGTATAAAATCTTGGTGATCATCTAACACCTAAGTTAAACTGATTATAATACTAACCTACTGGTTGATCATGAGTAACCTTTTGTTCTTAATACTAAAACACTTTGTTACTCTTTTTTCTGTAATTCTATGTTGAATCAGATATATCAATGAAACTTCTAAGCATATCTTGTCAATTTTGTCTAGATGTTTTTATTCATCATTGTACACTGTTTATCCCTCCTTCCTAACTTTATTTAACTACAAAATGTATTTTCAGACTGATTTTTTATATGGTATGTGTTTTCATTTGCAAGTGACTGATGAGAGGCCAGTGAAATAAAATGGTACCATGCTACTATGCTTCAGTCACTGTACCTTATATATTCGAATTCTAAAGGGAAACATGTGTAGTATGTAGTTATACGCCTTCGAACACTCCAAGTTTTACTTTCCTTTGATTGTCTTCATTTCTTCAATGTGAATGTAACTAATACACTCTGCTCTGAACCTCATGCAGTAAATATTGCTGTGTTATTGTATGCTATACTGGACAAACAATCTAATATGTAATTATACTTTACCAAAGAGCCTGCGTTTTAGTCTTATATTAATGTCTTGGTTTCACTATTACATGGCCATGTCTTACACTTTTATTAACGCATCCTAAATGTACTTTGTTTGAATGAAGGACACGTTGTTAGGCTGTGTAAATGCTTTAATTTTATGTCCAGATTCATGTTATTGAATCACAATACGCTTTTAAATAACCCAGTAGCAAATCCTTTAGTCTAAGGAGCTACATCAGAAAGCATTAAATTATAAATTACATAAGAAAATGGTTTCCGGCATATAGGTAAACGTTATAATACTACGCTATTTTGTTTTTCACAGATGATGAACTGGGAGAGTTTGACTTAAAGTTCACTAAACCTCCGTGAATTGAATTTCTCTAAATTAAAGCATGTAGTATTACTTCATACTTCAATTACGAGTAGCGTTTTTACTCATTTGAGTGTGAAACTAAGTTAGTCAAACATGTGCCAGCAAAGAGACCACAAATAAGAATACTAGTTTTCCCTGTGTTGGTGAAAATATTTGTGTAGCTAATCCAGTATCTATCTTACTGAAGTTATTTCACTAGATACACAATCAAGTGGTTAATTTTGCTCAGCTTTTGCTGAATTTCCTTCACGAATATATTTCACTCATTTTAGCCCTTAGACAGATTTGTGCATATTAGTGTATTGAAGTTCTTATTGTTTCATATCTATTAAAGTAGTTCTTCAACTTACCAGCTGAGTATAATAATTGAAGATATAATACGAAAAGTAATCTTGCTCCTTGTAAATAATGAGACTGAGTGAATTTGCACCTAAACAAACGCAATGATTCCTCAAAGCACATATAAGATAGGAAAAGAAACATTAGCTTAAAAGTTAATTTGAATGATAATTAGTACCGAGAACAACACACTGTAGCATCCACTTAGGATGAAAATGATACTTACAAATCCAAGGATCTGTACGACGTTGTAAGTTATATCAACATGTACAGGGTTTGTAGACTGATTCATGTGTCCGTTCGGTCGGACAGTCAAACTTCCTCTATTGAGCAGTTGAGCCACTAATTTTTCTTCCGCTGTAAATGAGCCACTCCAAAGATTAGAATCACTTATTGTACGCGGTGGCTCATCGTATGAAGCTGAAGAAATAGAAAAATATTTATTTAACCATGGATAAAAACCGAAATAAATGTCACAATGTAAAATACCGTACACCCTTAAGTCTTTTAAGTTTCTGCAACTTAGATTATTTCTTCTTAACAACTAACTACCGTCTTTATACATATATATATATATATATATATATATATATATATATATACATATATATATATATATCCAGTTACTTGATGGATCTCTTTATGCAAGTTCCTAAATTCTAAGGGACAATTTTCCATCAGTGTTTGTCATATATTTTATTCTCTTTGTGAGCACATGTTTTCGGTTTCCAGTTAACATTAGACTAACCTTCAAGAACCCAGATGAAAGTTTTGTTTCCCATAGTTGCAGAAATCAAGCATTGGTTGCCTATTACTTGGTCCATTATTAACACATTTGCGAAGTTTCTGTCAGACTTTCTACAGCATACTAATGTTGTAACAATGAAGGTATGTTAACCAACTCTAATAAGGCACTGAATTCCGGGCTACACACTATTTTGCTGCTAAACAGCATTGTGATATCTGTGAAGTTGGGACTTCAAAAGTAATAATAAATCTGCCAATCAGTTAATATTTCAAGGCAGTACGTTTGCTTCTTTGGTTGAAAAGTAAAACTGGTCTAGCAAACAAAAGTTATGGGTCCTATATTCAGAAATCACACGTGATAACAGTTCTGAATCTCCAAACACACGTATTAAAATGGTATTGTTTTGCGAGCGGCCGTATCAAAGTCTCGGCTCCTCTTTTCTTATCCAGAGGTTTGATAGTGGCTGTTATTCTCAAATAGGTCAATTAAATGGACCTCATTTGCTTATTCACTCACAGTTGCGACTCTCTAAAAAGCCACAAAGTATAATAAATCAGTCGGATAATACTAACAGGCTTGTAGTAGTTTTTAAGTTGATATTTCCAAATGAAAATTATGTTACGAATCATTGAGACAATCGGCGGCTCAGCTTTTGTTTTTGATTTCAGGATATAGCTCGTTTTCAACGGATGGTGTCATTTTGGTCATTTAAGCTGGTGAAGCTAATTTTAAGAACTAGCGTAAATTAATATTTAAAACAAATGAACAAGCCTTATAATGAATTGTGTTTGTTAGTATAAAGGTAAAATATTGCATCTTCTTTTGAGTTTTGCTCAGTCCTGGAGTAATGATGAGTAATTTGGATGAAAGATAATATACTTTTTTCAGCTTTTGCATGACATAACGAAAATCACTTTTCGTGCAGTCGTATAAAAACTGTGCTTCAAAATCAAGCTGATACACACTTCTGATTCCTGGGATCTGTGTGGTCATGTAGTTGGGATAAAAGTAACCATCTGGTCTTCTGTTAGTGAGAACGGAACAAAATTACTATCCAAAATGTCAGTAAGCTTTTCCGTTTGAATCTCAGTGGTTATAAAAATAGAGTGCATGAAATGTTAGATAAAAGTTTAAACCTTTCTGTCTGACTAAATGATAGCGGTATAATACAGAATTCATTTGGTAGTTTGTGTATTAAAACTCACATAAACTATTCAGTTACTTCAAACTTACATATTGGAACCCGGCTGCTTGTCGTTACTTGAGCCGACATAGGAACGCGTTGGGTCTTCGACGAAGCTGACGCGGCAACATTAGCCGCCACACCTTTACGTGTTCTGATGAATCGTGTCTCATTTGTGGAATAGCTAGAAACTAAATTACACATGTTTGTTGAATATACAAATGCCAGAAGAACAATGTATTTTGGATTCATCGTCAAAGATCTGCAAACGTTTTAGTAGCACGATGCAGGACGGCTAGGAAATTTGTTAACTGAAAATTCAAGGTTAAATGAAATGAGCCGTGGATGAAGTCAACGCAGAATGAATGTAAAACTAATATCACCATAAGTTAAAACGTGAGTTATTTCGATTCAGCGAAAAAAAGTATTTACTTTGCCTTGCATGAATTTCTTCTTGCCCAGAGAGATGTTCGAAAATCACTTCATTTTTATGATCCTGACTTCAGTCAATCCTTTATGAGTAGATCTTAAACTAAGTAAAGGGCTAAAAAAGATATCAGTGTGGTTGTTAGTAGTCTAAATTATCCAGGTTACACTAAAGTGTATGCATTCACTGTTCATATGAGATGAAAAAAATTGAAATTTGCCTCATGTATACTTTTTGAGTGAAACAGTGAAGGTATTATATTTATTGGTAATTAGTAGTTCACTATTTGAAATTATCCAATACAAGCATTAACATGAGAAAACTGTTAAGTTTTGTACATTGACTGCGAAATTCCCAACTACTATTCTAGAGGAAATCCCAAAACCTTTAAATCAGCTGTTAACAGATATGTTATCTTACCTACCAACGAATAAAACATAGATATATACAATTCACAAATACAGTCAGATAATATCTGAAGCAATAAGATGCTTTGAGCACAGTCAACTAGAAATTTGATTAAGTGAAGTGGAAACCCTCTTCTTCGAGCGGTTGAACTCAAGTTTTAAACATCGCGTGTTTACCCATTTCAATTCTCGATTAGTCAGTTGTTCTGTGAAGCTTAAGCGATTTGCTTATTCTAAGCTAATATTTTATTGTTACATTCATTATTTAGTAGATTTAGTCGTTTAGCAGTCCCTTTGTATAACCAGTTACCAAAAAGATATACCCGGACCTACACGCCATATGGGATGACGTTTTTCAAAACCAACTAGAAATGCAAAACATGATGGTGAAGACTACTGTCTGTACCTAACTGACCGTGTTTCTTTAAGAGTGAGCGACTATGGAAGAGCCCTTCACTTCGATTCAGCTAATTGTTTCTATTTGGACACTTAGCACACTAACTAAAAGATTGCCGTGCGGGTAAAACGTACAAATTTGCAACCATTTTGAACTTGAAATACATTTTGAAACGTTCCTTGTTCAAACTCTGCTGACAAAACTTAGCTGTCTTTAATTCACCTCATTCAAACAACGTTTACATTGATAAAGTATCACTGAGAAAGCTATGAAATATTGATCCAATAAACAATGTTGTCCTACTCACAAATCAAAAGACCATCGTGACATTTCCAATTTCAGCCATATAGTTTGTACTCTAAAAAGAAACGAGTTTTATTGTCCACTTAAAAAACGTCAACTAATTTTAAGCAGAATATAAGGGGGCTTATATGACTCTATGCAGTCCATTTTGATCAGTGAGATAGGTTTTATGCTAATGATTATCTCAACAGTATGTTTTTCTTCATTTACTGAATAACTGTTTAACAAAACACTAATTTTAGCAATAAATATAACTGTTCGTGAACTAAATATATTAGTAAAAAAGTCTGTGCATTATGAAATGGATTAATGTATTATATGTAAGTTTTTTGATGAAAAGTTATGCACAGTGATAAGTTTTCTATTTTGGTAAATTTTCAGTTTCCATCAGGTACTTAGACTAACACCATTCATCTTACACTCATTTAATTCAAGCAAATTATCTTGCTTAATTATTACATGCTTGCAAGATGAAAATAATTATTGCCATTATGATTCATGCAGGTCATTTCAGGTCATTGGTGACCTCCCTTGGGGTACTTATTTTGGCAAAATATTCTCCTCACTTCATCCCTTCTTACAGAAAAAATGTGAGTAATATCTGAGATATAACCAGCAATCTCAAGAAGTTTTCAATTTTTTGTATATAATACTCAAGCTCCAGTAAAAAACTCAATTTAACAAGATTTTTTTCATCATTGAAAGCGTATTCTGCAGATTATTTCTCGCCTTAAAAATTATGTGCAACCTGTCTTTTCTAAAAAAAAATGAGGCAGTCCAGAGAAAGAAATATATACATCTTCCGAATAACTTAAAACTTAAACATACGTATGCTAAACTCATGCTTTCAGAAACACTAGTATATGAAAATGTTCACTAGTGTGTCCCTTGATCTCTTCCAGCTAACAGCTGAAGAGATAATTGTTCATTTCATTACTGTGAGTATACAAAGTAGGAAGTAAATACTAGCAGTTAACCATTTTATCGTTTAGAAGTAGCTCCTCAAAAGTATCACACCTGCAGTCATACAAGATTATGGTGAACCACTTGAACAATAAGCGAAATGCATTACCTTTCTGTTTACGTTTCGCAGTGAAATCAATAAGTAGAATAAAGACTGTTCATGAAGAAAACTCGTAGACTAATTTTCTTGTGTCAAAACTTTGGAAAAGAGTGCTATGTTTAAATAATGTATAATCAAAAGATGACAGTAACCCATTCACACTCCATGCATGAAATATTGTAGTTATGTAACACACTGGTTCTATTTCCACAGGTGATCGAGTAGTTGTTGCTTGAGTGAACTAAAGAAAGTAGACTCTACCGGCCGAAATCTTGTATCTGAAGTGAAATTAGATAAATTAGACTGTCAAGGCTTCAGCATAGTTGTTTCAAGCATATGTGCCTCTTATATCAGCAGATATAAGTTCTATAATCTTGTTTTGTCACTAAGTATCGGGCTGCAGTGTCCTGATGAGAATAAACGTAAACAAACTAAGTAAGGAAATGAAGTAGGCAAAAACAAAGCACTATAGTTGTTCTTATGGCAAAATACTTGCCTGAGTAGTTTTTTTGAATAAGAAAATAATCATAAAGTTTCCCTAAGGGATTCGATAAAAGTTTCAATTTAATGTAACTTTTTTAAGGCAAGTGAATGATATTCGCTTCCATAAACCTGTATAAAGCAAGTAATATTTTAATTTTCTAACTTTTAGACAAATATATTATGCATACAGCCTATCTTATCATCTCTCCTAAACTTTTTAATAAAGCGTCACTTTATAGCAATGAAGATAACGTTTTATTGATTTAGTTGATGTCAATGGGAGTTTCAGAAATGAAATACAAATTAACAGCCATTTTCTTAATCCAACAGGCAAGATTCCTTAAAATTTTTTAGTTATCTATCTCTATATTGAAATGGTGATAAATCGGTAATATCTGATTTAACTTAGACGCTATAGTTCATTTTGCCTGTCCTTATATGTCTGTTATAGCATCAAGCTGTTATGACGTGAACCACACTTTTGCTTAATTTTATCAATACTGCAGAAATCTCTTGAAGTGGCTAACAATGGTTTTCTAGATAATAGAAATTGAATCCTGTTAACAGGTATTAGTCAAGATTGTTGCAATGTAGAGTAAGTTAAGCTGTCTAAACTCTTTCGGTACCTACAGCTACCACTATGAAATAAATATTAGAGTTATCTTTCAGTCGAATCGTTCAAAGGACACAGGATGTTCAACAAAGAGTTCCATGTTTTTGATGAAGATTCCGCACTTTGTATCACACTATTCAAAGACCATAATCATTTCACGTTATTAATAAATTCTTGCTACGGATGTTGCTTTGTGTTTCAAATCTTATATATTCACACATACATACTTGGAGCTTTTTTAATGTGTAATAAGTCTTACACCAACATGTTTGACTATGTCAATTTTGACACAGCATGCTCATACAGTTTTGAAGCTTTAGCAAATAATGCAGACATTTATCCTGATGTTAGTGCTGAATTCAGTATTTCTTGGTTGTTAAGTAGTGCTTCGTTGATCAAAACTAACATTTAACAATTAGCATGTTTTAAAATGTATCTCTGACCGGTTTGCTACAATACCTAACTAATCGCTGCCGAATATTTTCCATAATCCTGACTAGTGTAGTGTTTTACTGTCTTCCTTGAAAATAACGAAATATACGAGCACAGTCAAGTCAAAACAGTTTATAATTCAGTACAGTCGTGAGTGCTATACCTTCTGTTGAAATAAAATCTATCATAATTCATAACGAATTATCACTCGAAAATTAACTATTAATTTATCTTTGAATGTATCCTGACCAACAATGGACTGGATGGTTTGAAAAAACTTGGGCACCGAGTTAAATTTCAAATTCATACTCTTGAAAAGGATCTTCCTAGCAGGTCGAAACGTTGAGGAATAATACAAAATGTTTGTTTATTTTGTTATTTGTTCTAATATACTAAGCCGGATTACATAAGTAAAAATACAAATTATACAATGAATTAATTTATGTTGCTTGTATTATTCCGTCGTTGACTGGACCGAATGTGATCCATCTATATTGTTATATAAACTCCAGCATAAATGTCTCGATATGGCTTGCATTTCAATTTCATATTAATGATGTAAAGTGGTTGGTAGCAGAACTTAGGAAGCGTTTCGTCCTAGTTGGGACTCATCGGCTGGATGTACCTGACTTCCAGGGAGCCATGTTGCTTCCACTAAAACTAGAACTCGGAACCTATCGCTTCAGACGCCAGTGTGATATCCACTAGGCCACTGAAATACGATAGCCACCTCTTGTGCACAAGAAGTCATATTAGTCACAGTAATCAGTTCCCTTTGTGAGCGGCTCTAAAAACATTTCTTTATCGAATTTTTGTAGTCCGGAAAATCAACAGCAGACTTAGAAAAATTCCAGCTTGTCTGTAGAACTCAACTGTAGTTATCCCGACTGAAGGTTTAAAGGCATGCAACTGATTTGAATGTTTAGGTTTAGATCAAAGTATAATTAAATAACTTATCCAGTAGTTCGATTAATCTTTGAGCGTTTCCAAGCAGCGAAATGCATCATTGTGAAAGCAAAAAGTAGGTTTTTTGATTCTACAAAGTATCATTTCGTTTTATTTATCTGCTTCAACTCCCTTTATATAACTTATTTCTTTCAGTCAAAATATAAAAGACAAGTGTAATGTATGCTTGTCTAAATTCAAGTGAAGGCACAGATTACATCATGTACTTTGATTTACTCTGTAGCTTAACTACAGATTCTTGCTGAATACGCCGACATGTTGAACCGAATTATTACTAAAGAAATGAAAACATTGTTCATAACAAAATTATAACATTGAATCATGCTGGGCATGGTCACTTAGGAAATATAATATAAAGCTGAGCTAAACAGACAAAATTGTAATTTTTATGTAGGTGACTATTTCATAAGCAAAATTGTCACTCAACTTTCTTAAAAGGAAGATTTACAAAAACAAAAGCCATGGAAAAAATGTTTTATGTAGCCAGTGCAGCATATCAAAATGCAGCCGCGTATGCCAGTCATAAGAAAATTGCATTTTTCTTACCTCAGTAATCCGATTCGACATTATACTATTTCAGCTGAATGATTTCACAAATAAAATAAGTGACATAGAAATACATAAGTTATTCATCTTAAGTGCCAGCAAGCTTTTTATATACAGCATAAAGAGAAATTTAAATCTACTCTTCTCTGTTAATTATTCCGACTTCGAATTATTCTAATGTCGATCAAAATTACTCTTTGCGTGAAACAATTTATCAAAAATGTTACGTGAAACTTGTTCAACTGAGCCATTGTTCAATGCAAAAAATAACTGAAGCTGCCAAAAAAACAGGATTGTCACAGATTCAAGCCATCTCACCTCAAATTTCATACGCAGTATCTTAATTATTGGTTTATGAGATACAGCAGCCAACTGGAAATTTATACAACATTCTCCTATTTACTGTTTTTTAAAAGCTAGGTAATAAGCTAGCAGTATTTCTTTCGCAAAACATTGCCTGGTCAACTAGAACACAAGTTCCTAGACCGTCCCAACAACGGATGAAGAGGGAAGGTTTAACAAAGTGCTAGCATCCCTAACCCGTAAAACAAACCTAACCACCAAAAAAACTTCTGAGCACAAAGAAAATATAAAAACATATTCCTCGCTGGAATCAGGTAGGCGAAATGTCACCAGTTGGTGAAAGCCTTCGAGAAGCCAATTACCCGATGTCTCCTTCTTATCTACATGCAAGCAAAAGTAAGCATGGGGACATGGAATGTCCCCATCACAAATTTACATACCTAGGCTGACCACATCGCAAACGAGATGAGGAGAAATGGCATGGAAGTGCTTGGAATCTGCGAGGAATATGCAGATGGAATGGAATGGAAGTCGACTCTCCAAACTGTCATTTGGAGAGAAGTCAATAATCTACTCCGACATTGTCACCCAGACGACACAACAACCACGAGTACACTGAGTTTCCCAGTGGCTATCATCATGTCCTCAACAGCATCAAAGGCTCCAAGCACTGGCAACCAATCTCCTCCAGCATCAGCATCATGACAGCAAGAGTCAACTCAAAAGGGAGGAAATTCACAATCACAATCACAATGCTACTCTACGCTACACCACACTACACTACACTACACTACACTACACTACGCACCTACAAATAATCAAGCAGATGAAGAGAAGAAGGAGGAATTCCACAGACAACTGCAATCAACACTGGACAAGACCTCAGTTGGCGATATCCAAATTTCTAATGGGTGACATGAATGCCAAACGAGGAGTGGACAACACAGGAAGAGAACTCATCATGGATTGAGAAGCACTCGGTGAAATGAAGAATGAGAACGGAGAACTGTTTGCAGATTTCTGTGCGTTCAACGATTTAGTGATTCGAGGTGAGGCAGTGTGTACAAACACAAGCATATTCACAAGGTGGCGACATCGATTTGATTCCACCAGACAACAGGACACACTAAAAATCAGATCGACTTCATCTCAGTGTGAAGAAAGTGGAGACGCAGCCTACTGGACACAAGATGAGATGAAGAAGAGCAGCAGATGTAGGTTCACATCACTCACACCACTATCCAGTGCAAGGAACACACCTTCAAATTCAAGTTGGATGCCTTCACAGCAGTTGGTGATAGACCACAGTTCAAGTACAACACTCGGAACCTGAAGGACGAAACTACAAAGTGCATCTTCACGTCAACCTTCAAGACGAATTGGAGATATCGAGGAATATCCGTGAAGAAACCTGAGTGGAAGAACACTGGAAGTCTTTGAAAGAGATGTGGAAGGAAATCTGAATAACGGAAGGAAGAAGAATGGAGATAAGTAGTGGATGTCGACGGACACATGGAAGCTGATAGCGGATGTAGATGAGGATGGTGATGGTGAAGCAGAAGATAAAACAGTGCAGTGCAAGGATGCACAACGAGAAAAGGAACTGAGTACAGTGTACAAAACACTGTACAGGGAAGTGAAGAAGAGTGCACGTAAAGACAAAAGACACTTCTACGAAACACTGGCAAGTGAAGCGGAACAGGCTGCAGGTAGGAGAGACAGAGACCTGACAACATTGTATCAAATAACCAGACTACTTGCTATCTGGGAAGAGATCAACACAGAAGAAACCAATAAGAGAGGATGAGTGAAATTTAATTACCAAAGGACAGAAACAGAGGAAACAATGGGCTGACCACTTCAGAAAGCTCTTGAATCGACCACCACCACCTACACTTCGTCCAGAAATACCATCTGCAGCCAGGCCACACAAATACCAATGAACACAAGCCACAGACGAAAGTCGAAGTCCTGAATGCCATACATCTACTGAAATGCTGGAAAGCATCAGGACCAGATTGGATCCCGCCACAAACACTCAAAACAGACACAGAGACAACAGCGGACATATTCACACCACACCACCATTGCAGAAGGTGTGGAAGGAAGGGAAGGTAACTGGCTAGTGATTGGAAGAAGGGTTACTTTGTCAAACTCCGGAAGAAGGGCGACCTACGCCTTTGCAAGAACTGGCGAGGAATCATGCTCCACTCCTGTCCACCCAGAGCAAGCAAAATATTAGGCCACATCATTCTGGAGAGGCTGGAGTATGCACTGGATTCAAAACTACGATCGGAACAGGCTGGCTGGCTGGCTGGCTGGCTGACTGGATTCAGGAAGTACAAATTATGTGCAGATCAAATTGCAACGCTACTCTACGCATCATTGCATCATAGAACACAGTATAGAATGTCAGTCAACTCCCTACCTCAACTTCATCGACTTTGAGAAGGCCTTTGACAGCGTCAACCGAGAGGTAATTTGGAAACTGCTTCAATACTATGGAGTACGACAGACGTTTATTAGCATCATTCAACTACTATATGAAGAGGCCATATACCGAGTAATTCACAATGGGAAGCTCAGTGATGCTTTTGAGGTGAAGACAGGAGTAAGACAAAGCTGCCTACTATCACTCATGATCTTCCTGATAGTGGTCGACTGGATCATGCAACAAACAGGGGAGAGCGAGAAGAGGGGGATACGCTGGCCGGACCGGGGAAAAGAACCTAGAAGACTTGGATTTCGCCGACGACTTGTGTCTGATGTCACACACAATTGAAGATCTACAGGCGAAAACTAACAAGTTGGCAGAAGAGGTGAGGCAGGGAAGACGGGACTTCAAGCGAATGTAGAGAAGATATCGGTGATGAAGATACCCAACCAACACCACCACCAACTACAACAACAAGCACCAATCACCATCAGCGGGAAAAATCTAAAGTGGGTCTCTTACTTCACCTATCTTGACAGCACTATTCCAACTGCATGCGGCGCAGATGAGGATATCAAAGCCAGCCAGGATCGAAAAAGCAAGACAGGCTTTCATTAGCCTGAAATCAGTGTGGAGATCTTCTGCACTAAACTCAGCATGTGGAACAAGATGTGGATTTTCAACACCAACGTCAAGTCAGTGCTTCACTGTGATGGTTCAAAGACTTGGCGTGTTGCGAAGGGGATTTCCAACCAACTGTAGACATTCACGAACAAGTGCATACGCTGGCTCGTTACTGAAGATCAGATGGATGGTCAGAATAATAAGAATAAGCAACAAGGATCTCTGTCTGGGGACAAACCAACCAAGAACCCATCGCTCAACAAATATGCAGAAGGAAGTGGGGGTGGATTGGGTATGCACTGAGAAGACGAATTGGGGACATCCCAGGCCAGACCGTGGAATGGAACCCAGATGGGAAGCGACGATTTGGGTGTCCGAGGTGAGGGTGACAGTTGGGAGATTATGTGAGGAGGAAGTGAAAGCTTGTGGCAGTGGTGGAGCCAGGTTGAAAAGACTGCAGAGAAGAGAGTGCAGTGAAGACGTGCTACTGAAGCCCTATATTCCATTGGGAACCAGGGGATAAATAATAATTATGATCGCTTTCGCAGCTTAAAAGAGAGACTTTATGAAGTGTTTAACGGTTAAGGAATTTTTTACAGTGCTTTTGTGAATTAGTGAAAACATTTCTCAACTGTGCCTCTGTCTTTAATGTTGAATACCATTTGGAAAAGCTAACTCAGTGCCGCAAGTATCCCTCGTAATCATTTTCACTTCAAAACCTTTTTATGTTGAATGTCTTGGCTTCATAACTCACTGGCAAATATTTATAAACGTCAAGAAGTTTTGTATCTTGTACACAGTTATAGATAAAACTTTGAGCAATGTGATAAAACATTTTAAAAGTGGCAAGGACCCATTGATATCAGAACAACTTGAAGTGGGCTTTTAGAAAATGATGCACTTTTTAGTACTTTCTTTCAAAATGGTATGCAGCGAAAATGACACCATTCTTCCGGATGGTCCATAGTTAAAACAAAATTCTTCCAACGATCCTACCACATAAATGACTTATCATTCAGTGTCAAATCTCTACTCAGTATGCCACTCTTAGGAGCCTCAAACAAATACAAGCTGTTCAGCTGAAATTCAAAGATATTGTTAAATTCGCCAAAACGAGTCATAGATTTCTTGATGACTGAACAAGATTGTTGTTTATCAACTCCTCGGCATATTTATTGACATGATAGTTGTGGGCCCGTAAGTTTTCGACATCACACAACATACGAACGAACTCTTTACACGTGTACAATTTAAAAATTCGATAGTTTCAGCTCGTGATCTTACACTATTTCCAATATTTCAAATCAACCATCCTTGACTGCTGCCATAAATATCTCAACAAAGATAAAAAAATTTCATTGCTTTCTGACAGAAATATTGATAGAAGATTGATACCTGCCTCGCTTCTTAAACAGCTTCACATAGACAGCTGGGACAGCTTCATAGAGATCGTCACACCTCTGTGTTGAATAAAGTGCTAACCGTAAGCCTTGAAATTAAAGGTGATGCAGTGGCTAACATTCTAAATGAATGATTTCAATCTTTTTATGAAGTATGCTTTCGTGGCAAATTTAAGACCAGTTTTACCAGTTGTCCACCACTTTTAAACTGTGTTCCTGTGGAGCTATGTTTGGCAAGAGTTCTGTCTAAAAGGACTCAAAACACTATCCTATAGGATTGATGCGGTTTCAGCAACAGTGACCAAACAGTATTGTAATCATACTCTTTCAAAGTTACCTATATATCAAGAAGGAACTTGCCAAAAGTCAGTTTTATTCACCTTATCTGTATTATTACTGCTTCAGCGTTTCACATTTGACAGCTTTTTAAACATGATCTACTTCCATAGTCTTATTATATAACGTTTCAAACCACCTTTGATTTTCTCGCCTTCATTTTGTTTGCTTTTAAAGTAATGTCAATATTTAATCATTCAGGTGTGCTGAGACACGAATTAATTCTTCAATTGCTTTAACATATTGAGAAAACCATCTAAAACGGATTACTTTTATGCAGATACTTCTAAACTGCAGTTAATATTTATAACTGCTCACAACTGTATTATTTTTCATCAGTGAAAACCTATTCCTTTCGTTACTATTTCCACTAAGCAAAACAAATTAATGCAGAGTATTGAACATCCTAATCGAAGAAAACTGAACATAAATGCAATTCGATAATGTACTGGGCGATATAAGATTACCTTCTGAGTCACCCCTACTTGTTTTGATGTGAATTTACATTTTTCAAAGGAATAGGTCTTTTGAGTCACATGGAACGCAATTAACTGAAGGTAAGTTTGTCTTTAACACGTCATCTTCCAAATTTATTAAATCGTATTTATAGTTGCTGACAAGAAGTTAAAACTTACTTTGGATAATAGGTTCAACTCGAGTAACGATATGATGCCAGAGAGTGGGAAAAGAGCAGCAACGTATCCATGAAAACAGTTTCTTTATAATCTATAAGGCCAAGCAGACATTAAGAAAAACAAAATCTAACAAGTGAATAATTATAAACAAGTGCAAACAGGTACAAGGATTCTAATGAAGGTGATAATAGTGCAACTTATAATAATAATAATAAAACTATGAAAGAAAGAGATAGAGGATTAAGATCAAGACAAAATCACAGAAAGTGCATGTATTCTTGGTGCACAAAGACCAGGCCTAAATCGATTAGTCATCACTACCTTCGTCATACATAAATTACGAAACTTTGGGACTTTTCGGTTTGACTTTGAAGGAAGCCTTAGTTGATGATTATCGTTACTGGAACCAACCAAGCATTTAAATATTGAGCTACTAATGCATAGGCTGTCTTTTCTTGATGGCAGAACAGTATAATTCCTTAAGATGTGCTTGGAGACAGCACGCTGTGTAACGTCAATGTAACTAGTCCAACAGGAGCAAGTAGGCCTGTAGATGCAAACTGAGGTCACCCAAAGCGGCACATTATCTTAGATACTAGTTTCATGCTCAGAAAAAATCTAAATCCTAATGGAAAACATCTTCTTTGATGATCTAGAGAAATAGGTGTTCAGGATTTTTTCCACCGTACTCATTTTTGAAGTTAGCATTTAGGAGTATGACGTTTTCGAAACTGTAGGAAGTTGTTCAAATTTTTTTTGGCTTCAAGTTACTCTATTTATCTTTGTAGGAGCGTCTTATTACAAGGACTATTTATTGTAGTCGTTCTAATTTTCGTTTACACACTAGTACTTCTTTTGCGTTCTCTAGTATCATTGCGTTAATGCAGCTCCAACCTATCGTTGAGTAAAAGGCTGTTATGTGTTGCAAGGGATTATAAATATGGCTGTAAAACTTTAGAAAATGAAGATGTGTAAAAATAAAAATTTCACCTTCACTTAATTGTCTTTTGGTTTCTTTATAATTCCCATTGAGTGAGAAATACAATTCTTCGGAATATACTGCTATTTTATTCGCTAAGATTAACCTTTGCTAGCAAACAGAAAATTTCAGTATTGCTAGTCTCCAAACTGCTTGACTTCCAGCTTGTTTTATAAACTTAAACCAGAAAATTATCGTAGAAGTTTTTCTTTTGTTATTCGATGAGAACTTGCTATAACGCACTAACGCCAAATGCAATTTGGCTTTCTTGGCGAACTTTTCTTGCTTACATGAAATATGGTGAGTTTCAGTGTCCATTAATTTTTGTTTCATGTCACCTTATTGAGTTTCGATGAAATGTCAAAACGTCTGCAAAATAATGCTGATAAAATGCTTTCATTTGATGAAATATATATTTATATATACGTGTTTCTTTATATGAATCTAACTACAGATATTGTAAAGATAAAGCCCTTTAGTAAATTGTTATAGATATTTGAAGACGATTCTCTCTCTCTGAAGCAGTATATCTGTGACGTTTATAGACTGCGATTTCACTATTTAGATAACTTTCTAATGACTGTTGTCCTTCGAAGTATCTACATACATGCATATAAACAGTTGCCTAAGTCATTAAGGCAAATGGTGGATATTAACTCCTATGAAACTTCTGAGTTGTCTTTGTACATTGTGGAAAATAATTGATTTCCGCAAATCCACTTTTACATTTACGTGTGTTTTTATTAATACACTTTTTATACTGGTGATGGATCTTGTCAGAAATTCGCGCATTTATTGGTATGCTTTGGTCAACAGAAATTTTTTAACAAGCCGATATTTGTTAAATGCATAGTTTAGATAACTTCAAAATTCACAGTGACAATAATTATATCCAAACGTTTTTGATCGTGCACTTGAAGCTCAAACAAAGATAAGAATTATATTAATTGTTGAGAACTTTCGCTAGTCAAAGATGCAAAGTAATATTCGGTTTCTAAATAATACAAATGGTTTTATTAGGAAACAGATGATTCTATGGTGAAGCTAGTTGCAAATGTGCTTTTCATAGACGCTCTCATGGTTTTTCAAATCATTATGTAGTTAATAAATATCTAGGCTTTGTGGATCTTCTTAGTAATTTTTTATGCAGATAAGGCTGTGTTTTGAAATAATTCATTCAGTTTTGATTATTTGGAAAAGAACCACCTTGTGATATTACTTGGATTGTTGACAATCATGGTTTGTTACCACCAGGGAAAAATAAACTTTTAAAATGCATTTTATTTTCTGGTCATTTACAATAGCGAATATTGTCTATCGATACCAATGCATACAAAAATTGTTGGAGGTGGAAAAACTTTTATTATCAAGTACTTTTGATTGATGAAAACAGAAAATAATTTGCATCAAGTCCAAAGTAACTTCAGTTAGTAGGGAAACTAAAAGTGTCATCAAATTTTCTCACTGTGTTGAACGAAAAGATTTCGATGGTAGACGAAAATCAAAATTCAATAATTTTAACTTCACACTCCATTAATTCCCCATGGGACTGAAGTCAACACACCATAAAAGTTGGTTAGTGTGAAAAAATGAAGGAGAAATCCTACTTCTTGTACAGGAATTTACTTTTCTGCGATTACTTAAAATACATTTTTATAAAATAAATTTAACATAGACTGTGGTTGTAGGTTAATCAAAATAAACTTCAGTTTTCAATTTCTTTACATAACCAAGGTGTCTAAGGATTTTCATTGAATCAAAAGTGAACAAAGAAACAACTTTCTGACCGGTTTCCTCTATAGCGTGAAAAATGCAGTGGATTCCTCATCATTTTAAGCTCACGATAGAAAAATGTAAACACCTTACAAAGATGTTCTCGCATGAATTAAATTTATAGAGCTTTGACCATCTACTGTTAAATTAACTCTTCTCGCAGAAAAACAGATTACCTGTCTTAAATTTTGTTGTCAGAAGATGTGAAATCTTTTGACTTGAACCAAAATTGCAAGTAAATAATAAGAACAAACAGTTACATTGTCAGAATACTACACAATTACTGATTTGTACGAATTGACAATGAAATATCATCTTGCTATAATTCACTTCATAATCCAATATCATTGAATATCAGGTAGCGAAAGATGAATCCCTTCGAAAAGAGCACTGTACAACCTTAGCTAGTGCAGATTATCTTTAATAGGTGGAAAAAACGCAGTCGCCACAGCTCGAAACCAGATTTCAACGTTTTCATTTATACGTCTTTGTATACGTTATAGTGACGAACTGGATCAGTCTCAAAAATATATGGTTGATTGGTAAACAAATTCATAGGTATTAAGCATACCAGCTTCTAGTTCATCAAAAATCATCGATGGACTTAAATTCGACATGTCATGAGTGACATAAAAGACTAACAAGAGCACGTATACTGATGCTAACAATCAATATTAAAAGTTAATGATTAGGTGTTGAATGCATGCAACAAAATGAAACAAACTAAGTTTATTCAAAAACGACGTGAAAACGCAAATTAGATTAATTTAATATGGTTTGTTAACTTTAGTTTCGAAGCGTTTTGCAATGCATTTGTAAGGAGTTCATTTTAGTCAAGTAATATAAAATGACTGCGCACTCATACAAGTCCTTTTAGTAGTTAATAACACCTTTCTAGAACACTCACACTGTTTGTTATATACCTGTTTAGGTTCAAAATGACTTTCAGTGCTCGTCCTCATAGTTAGTTCATACTTTTCTTCAGCATATCTCCATAAAATCAGAGATTTCATGCTATATGTGGTCAGAATGATCATTTATTATCTTGTTTTATGGTTTAAGCACAGTTGCAATAAACTTTGTTAAGCATACTTTAAATTTTAATGTAAAGCAGTTCATATTGATGGGTAATTTTCTTAGCATATATATGGAATATTAAAGTATACCACTGGACGCGCTGCTCAATTAATTTCACTCCAACGAAAGCTTTAAAATTTCTTTTGTATGTTATCAATTTCTTCGAAGAGAGCAATACTCAGAGTATCTTCAAACAGATTCTTAGCAGATAAATACAAATATATGAATATGCACAAGTGAAAGTAAAAATAAACAAATTTTCCAGCTTTTTTATGTTAGACTGTAACAGTATACAAAGAAAACACTATGCACTAGCATTATACTTAGCAATAATGAACTTGCAAACAATACTTTAGTTTTGAATTGTTTTCTGACACGAATTCCGTAGATTTATTTTTACATGACCTTAACAACGTACTCAATCTGGATGGCAAAATTACAGCCGTTCTGGAAAATAAAAACAGTGGCATGCTTTCACTTCCCTAGTAATCAGCTTCAGTGAAACTAAAGTTCATTAAATTGACAATATATTATTAAGTGAATCATTGACTTCATTTTCAATGATTTCAAAGAATTCTTTTTTACTTATGGGAAGGAAGTAAGAGTTCTCCTATGAATTGAAGGTTGTTTTTTTAGAGAATTAAAACATTGTTCAACAGAAACAAAAACAACCTAATACACGAGGAGAAAAATTTCTTGAACAACAGTAAAAAGCAGTTCTCTTTTTTTATTTTTTTTCTACGTTTGGGTTGAGGCATTATTTCATATCCAGGAAATGTGACACGAAATTCTGAGTACTAGATATATTTTCTATCATTATCGTGTGTCATATCAACCAGTAATCAAATAAAATGAAATGTTTAAGTACTTAAATCATTCTAACACAAGCTTGACACCAGACTAGAAATGTTTTTTTTGGCATTTCCCTCTATGTGAACACTTTGTCAGTCAACATCAAAGTCACTGATAATTTTTGGTCTGCTCAGTGCCATGAATAGCTTTTACTAATCAGAAGCACTTTATGGACAGGTTGAACTGATCTTATAAGTCCACTATTGTTTCAACTGGTCGCAATTAACCCTATCAGTGCTAAAACGGAAACTATTTACGTCAAGAACTAATCCTATTGCAAACTGGCAGCACTGATGGATTAGTGAACATGCTAGTAGTATTGACACAATTTAGTGAGACAACTTGATCTAACTACTGCTAAACTTCTCAAACAATTTGCACATGCTTTTGTTCCTATCTCTATGAACTGTTACTACGGGATCAATACTAGCAGATGTCGAACAGCTCTTAAAAGTTAGAGAACTGCTCCATGAGTCAGAAACCTCGACATATCCTTTAACATATCTTTGCCGGTCTCACTGATTTATATGGATGATGTTCACATATTCTACCATGTACTTAGGGAAATCGGAGTCCAGTGTAGATATGTCAACATGAACACATAGGTTTAAAAGTGCCAGAAGAAAAGGCAAAAATAAGAGTTTTCGTGTACATTTTTCCCTCACATTTGTATGGGTGTCACAAATGGGGATTAGTCTTGTGAAATATGAGTTACAATTCCACTGATGATGGCCACGAATTTGGTCGAAAATTTATTCATACAATGGAGGCTATGGATCATGTTAAAATTCTGTTCTATCTTGACACTGTAGTAAATGCACTCTGTATTATGAGCCAAGCACTGTACCAAGATTTAATCGTCTAACAGGTATAAAAATGAATGTAATGAGCAGTCAGTGTCGGACTTTCGATTGTTTTACTTTTGTCATTCCTTTTGAATTCTTTTTAATAAGACGTTTTACATTTGAATTTATTATCTGGATGAAGGTTGTTTACTTTATCAACAATAAAATACCTAATAAACTCATCATTTTAACCATAATAATAACGTCAAGAAAAACTGCCGTCAAAATTTCGAGTGTTTAACTCCATTTTTCAGTGAACTGTTCTAAATTTTGTCTGAGAAAAAGTATGCCATACTGTGGCCCAGTGGTGATCCCATAAACACATCATTGCTTATTCTTTAGAACTCATTGTTTAAGCGAAAACGTGTATCCATTATGTATGGTAAAAAAAAGTTCTTTCCAACTAGCAGTAGGAACTCTCATTTTTGTGCCTAGTTTATCCAGCTGTAAGGGTATGAAAGCCACTGTTTCTATTAAAGTAACACCTGTGAAAAGAGTAGACACATTAAATGATGTTATAAACTTATCACTCTCTATTAGATCTCCGTTTCTTAGTTAATCTAAACATAGCCTGAAACTGTGCTCATTAATTTATCGATGAAATGGCTTCTGCTAACCATCTTCTTGACACATAATTTGTTAAGCTAGACTCTCAATCAAACGTTTCTCTCTGTGAATTGTGACTGAGAATGTTCAGCAGACAGTATTTATTAGATTTTTACAAGGTTCTTTTTGGTTTCATATTTGGAGGCGTGCACATATAAGCTATCCCATTTGAACTGTTTGAAGAATAGTTACGCCGGACAACTGGAAGCACTTGTTAAAACTGGACTTATCAGCTATAGACTTTCAATTTTACCCCTGTTGTAAACATTTTGATGACCTCAGAAAAAGAAATTATTGGAGATGCGTATTACTTAGAAGAAAAAGCGTATGATCTGCATTAGCATTCAGAAACTACAAAATGATGTAGGTGACTGTGTCACTAATATTTTCATTACCTTTCATTAGAATTAAGAGGTATAGTGGTGAAAGCATAAGTAACCATGCAGTTGTCAGTGAAAAAAATGCAGGAAGTATAACGTGTATTTTCCCGAAATGGTAGTCCTTATCCTTTATATATATATATATCGCTCCTAGAAATGTTATTTATGCATTATTAAACATTTCATTCATTGATTCCTCGACTAACTAAACATTAAATCGCATGTTATGAAGAATTTTAACGGTAACTATCAAATATCAATTAAATGAGGACAAAACTTAGGAAATGGAAGCATCATTTGGTTCTCCATATATGAAGCTAAATTGTTTGACTGATCTCATTGGGAATCACCACGCTTTGAAAACATTTTGTCCAGTGGTAATTTTTGGATAAAACTCTCTGTATGGATTTGTTTGCAGTACTAACCTGCAGAAAATAAGTTGAATTATCTTTCTTCTTTAAATGATGTGATTTACACTTCCGTATACTGCTGTATGCCCTAGGTACTAAGGAACTCAAGTGTTTTCAAAACATTTTGTGTTCTTACACTGTAACTAAGCACCAGTTCACTTTTTGGTAAGCTTATTAGTACTTCACTGATCTTTGAGTAAATGATAGCTGTTTCCACAAATGTTTACAGCAGCATAGTAAAACAAAAGATAGTGCTTACCGGAAAAAAATGTGTAGTGAACATTTGCAATAAAATAAAATCTCATTTCATCTTTTCATGAAGGCAATTTAAATTCAGAAAAAGACTTTTCATTTTGGAAGTGTTCACTATTATCTTCCTTTTTATCTTTATAATGAGCAAAAATGGGTTTGAGAAAAATGATTTTCATTTCATCTTAAAAGTAGTTAGCTTCGTACCCAATAGGTTTTAAATTTATTAAAACTACCTGTGCGTTAGAGTGAAACTACCGTTGATATCAAGGCACCTGCACTGAATTCCACCTGCCAAAAGCGACTGATGTATCAAATTAGTAACGGGAGTTAACAACAAGCAGAAATAATTCCTACAGTACATCGAATAAAGTATGGGTGCATAAAAGATAGAAATCATTATGAATTTAAACCTCGAAGGCACTATATTAGAATTTTGAAGCCTGAATAAAAATCAAGTTCGTCGAACTTGGTCTAGATGTCTTGACTTGTACGATTTCGCATCGCAAAATATAAAGCACCATACACTGTTTCCTTTTGTCTTCACATGTCAATGCATGTTTCATGGTATTATTATATTCTGCAAAAGAAAGAAAATTACGAATTTCTTTATTGAAGGCTAATGCATGTGAAAGAATTAAAGGTCAATTACTTCAAATATTTTAATAAAACAGAATAAGTGATCACTAAGGTTCAGCAGGTTCAGTGTTTTCTTCACGATAATCTGTATTTAGGCAGTTTCAGTCTAAGTAGTTAGCTGTGGTATAAAAAACTTTCGCAGTGAATTGATACCTCGTCAACCTTGGCAGAAGATCAAGTAACGTGAATCATTGGTTTGTGTTAGCCAAGGGATGTGCAGTGAACGATAAATTAATATTCCTGCACAATGTGATGTACAATCTACACACCTGTTTATCGAATAAGTTATGAAGTTAGTTCGAAGCATTGAATCTGTTCATAAATAATTTTCGGCTATTTATCTATTAGGTTTATTTGTTTACAAATGACAATGCAGGGCAATGACCTTAAAAGGAAGCCAAACTTCTGTTCAGTGTCCTCTCCTAAAAGTGTTGTTACGAAGACTGGTATTTCATTTTTAAATGTCCTTAAAATGGAAATCATCATCTCTCATGATCATGTGAATATTATTTCTGACCCAGATAAATTGATGGCAACAAATTTTTTATCAGGTTTGTTCTGTTATCTGAGGAAAACAAACCCTGCTTATGTGTGGTTCCATGAATCATGTAAGATCACAACTAACCTAATTCACGTTACAGAATTCATTCCGTGTACTTGCGTAGTTTTTTATTTTAAGGAATTGGATTACTTCATCATGAAAAAGATATACCGGCCACTCAAGAGTAGTCATAAATAGGCCTAAAATACTCTACTTTTACCACGAAATTACTACTTACCCTCCACTAAACATAACGCTTATTATCTGAACACAAATAAAAACGTAAAATAAATCTGTTCACAGTTCTGCGTGCTTTGATATTTGATCAACGATATTTAAAGGTTGAATTAATTGGTCATAACAGCATGAACCATTTAGAAACACTATTTAACTGTGGAATCTGGCTATTCAGCAGGCTGGGGTAGACATTTTATAATTCTGTAGAACATCATAAAAAATGGTTCTATTCTTCTTATCATCGTGAAATACACTTTTCGTGCATAAAAGTTATACCAATAACTGACCTGTTATCAGTTAGACAGTAATCCATCATTATAAGCCCCATTAAGCTAATGAAGATTCTGAAAACTGTATGAGGGGGTAAATTATCAACATTATTGAGAGGGAACATTCTTCTGTGTGCGTCTGAAACTGTTTTCTATTCATAAGACAAATAAACTATTCTAAACTGTTTATTCCTAAAAATAATAATTATTCCAGTTATACTGTTAGTAGTTTTGACCCACGTGATATATTAACAGTGAGACATTTCTAATTACAAATATTTGAATCATTAGAGAATAGTGAACACCTTTCCTTCTATTGAAATTTTCTCATACACTTATTTATTAAGGACTTTCTAATGCTCTTGTTAGCTTCAGCACTTCCAGGATAATACTTGACGAAATAAGTCATATACTTGAACTTCCAGTACACTTAATTTACCTTGCATTGACAGGTGAACTGACAAACTGCTACTTTACTATTTTTTTCCTGATGTTTCAAATCCTGTTCTATCGAAACTACCTGCAAAAGTAGTTCTCAACTCACTGAATTTTAGAAGTTTGCGTTTCTTGAGCAAGACGCTGACAGGTATAAATAATAATTCATTAGTACTGGATTAGTTATGCTCCTAAACCTGCACAGTGTACTGCAATATTCAACTGTAAACTAAACGTGGTGGAGCACCAACAAATTATGACTTCAAATGGAAATGTATGTACTCGTGGAAGTCTTAAAGTTACCGACTTTAAAAAAATTTGGCTTTTGCCTTGCTTACCGTGTCCGATGAAATAAATAGGTGTTCAACTATTGATATTTCATTGTGACTCGTATCTGCAACCATAATAAAATTGATAGATATTCTGCCAGGTTGTTTATTGACGAGTCCCACAACTGTGGTGCATGTGTTTCAAAACAAAGGTAGGTAGCCTAAGTAAACAAGTAAAAGCTGTTACTAGTTTACTAGATGCCATACCAGATACTGAATTCAAGTTATTAATCTTTAATGGTGAACTTTAGGTCGTGCAAAAGTAAAGATATTATTCAGGATCTTTAGTTTTAATTTAACGAGTTTAGATATAAATTTCTATTAGATGGTGCAGTTCCTGACAGCTTTACAGAGAAAATGGACACGTACGGAACACATTACCTCAGAAGTTACAGATTAGTAAGACCACCATAAATTCCACAGGTATTATAAATAAAGTAGAATTTGAAACTGTTGCTTTATTTAAGGGGAAAGTGGAACCAAAAGGGACACTGTGAACAATGTCTCAGATACGCTGCTGATCAATACTGTCGCTAGTATGTCAAAATCTGAGTTTCTGTTTTAGGCTCTGCAAAAAGGACTGAAAATACTGTTGCACTGCAGTGATTTGGTTTGATAGTCGGCAAATGACTGTCAATCAACTCTTGTGGTACTAGTAGTTCCACTACTAACGCAGCCAGCTACACTATCCAATAATTGATCAGAGGTTCCAGACACTCACTCAAAACCATTCGAGGAGTTTTCACCTTGCCTAAAAGTGTGAATTTCTTTATACCACTAAAATAAGTGTAAAACTTGGGCATTGTGGTAAAATATAATTCGATATTAGATTTGTTTACTTGATTTATAACACTCAGTAACTAGAAGCTTTTCCAGTCAAAATTTCATGAATGTCTCACATTCCTAAAAAGTGCTACTTAAACAGTTTGCAAATTACGTTGGGAAATAATAGCATATGTTTAGGTTGTTTAGTGCGTCTACGAAATCACGATGCGTCTTGACATTGTATAGGGGAATAGAAACTTCCAAAGTTCTCAGTATAATAGAAGTAATTTAATTATTTCCCAACTCGGTAATTCTTAAGCCTTTCTTGAAACACTTGAATTAATCTTCCCTGACAGACAAAACTACAAGCATTTTTGTTCAACTTCCGTCAAAACTTACGGTTTACTGTTTTATGCAGTACACCAGATATACTTTTGTCTAAGAAAAGAATTTCCACATCTTCCCATAAGATTATACACTAAACAGGTAAAAATTAATAAATTTTACTACATTAACATATCTTTTGAGGTCCTCAGTTCTTTACATCTGACCTTTCCCTGCATTATTTGTTGAGTATCAGATATATCTGTCTGAAGATAGGCAATCTGCAATTGGAACCTTGTTTTCAGAGATTTGCGCAATTGTTTATTCCTGGTAAAAACTCAAGCACTAATAGAAATGTGATTTGATCTCCTTCACACATTACTTAATCTGATTCTCTTAATACATTAGTATTATATTATATTTATCCATTACCTGGATGTATACTTCATATCTAGATCACAAATGAGTCGCACTTGACCTAATTCGGTGTTATCATATTGCTCACGTTCAGGTGAATGACCTAGTTTACTTTTTGATTACAAATAAGGTAGATCAGATATGACCAAAGAATCGTTTTAGATGAAATATGAACATCAGTTTTTTCCCATTATGCATGTACTGCATGAGGTGTTTTAACAACTTTTTCCGGCCAATCATATAAGAATGGAATAAACTCAGTCAATTTCGCTGTATGATCAACTTCTAAATAATCACTAATCCCTTTTCAGAACGGATTATTGGAATGATCACTTTCTCACCCTTCCTAATTTGTCCATCCAGAGTTATCAGAATATTATTTGCAAACAAGGTGATAAGTATGGTCTATGCTAGTAATCCTCTTTAGAACCAGTGTTTTCCGAAACCGTATTGATTTCGGTGAATCAAGACGTTACACTTATGATTTATTTTATGAACCTTGGACCATAATTAAAGCAAAATATTGAGTGAAATCAATGAAACGTGAGATGTCCAAGCGAACAAATATGAAAAGACTTCGGTGATCTGAGTTATTTCAGTAGTCACTATACATTTCTGCATTGCTTCCGATATTCTACTAACTCTCATGTGAAAGGAGTGAACAGGGATGCGTAAACAACTCTCAGTAATGTTAGAGTGAATAAATGTATGCTGCTGATAGCAGAAATGTTGGCTTTGATGAAATAAACATTTACTTTATACAGTACAGTATTTAGTTTTTGATTGTAGGAACTTATACGTCAAAAGATCGGCGACATGTTGATTCAGTGGCACAAGTCATCTGGGTGGGTCTGTAGCCTCAAAAGAAATAACCACTCCTCAGAGATATGAACTGTCATTCAGCACTCCAGTTAGGCACATCACCACTGAGCTACTCAAACTGTAACAAACATCCTGTTCTTCACTGAAACGCTTTGCTGATACGTGCCAAAAAAAGAAGATGCATGTTCAGGTTTTTTCGTTAGTCAGTATTCAGCACGACGGTGGGCATCGCAACTTGATGACATCATTTCTAAATGATTACCAGAATTCCGTCAGCATTTTGGACCATAAAATGCAAATTGTTATTCTTTAGCAACCAATCAGTATGCGTAAACATGATCCGCAAATGCTTTTGAATGTAGAATTTTTAACTACAAAATCAATAAAACAAAAAATGTTTATATCATCAGCAATAATGTTTCTCAGGAGTGCTCGGCTCTCATTGCTACTGTTGAAAGTTGATTATGAAACGGAAATCCGGGAATAGACTACTTCTCATAGTAGAAAAGATGGAAGTAGTAGCAGAAGCTGAATACTAACAAGAATAAACTTTACGTAAAATAAAAATATTCTGAGATGTCATTTCAACGATCACCAAAAGTCAAATGTTTTGATATTTTTTGTGCCTGTATGGCGGAGTGCTTTCGAAGGAACGCTGCAGATCAGGAGTGATACCACTATGCATTTCTATGCTTGAATTATGTCTTCATTGGAACGAAATATGGTGGTCAATTCGGCAGCTTATGATACAAGGCGAATGGTCATAAGTGATCATGCACTTATAGAACGATTCCTAAGCATTAAAAAATACAGACAGTATAGTGAGCATGCTAGTGCTTGTAATTTCTCGTCGTTGGGCGGATCGAATCGATCGGTCTCTATTGGCATGTCGGCTTCTGAATAGAGACCTCAATACCGCCTCAAGTTTCAGTTTGGTAGTAACGATGGATGGGAGCTAGTAGTAAAATCTAGGAGGTGCGTTTCGTCCTGTTTAGAACTAGTCAGCTGGATGCACATGCCTCTCAGTGAGTTAAGACCCGAAACCAGGAGGGATCTCTTAAAACACCTCATGATAAGCAATAAATCATTTCTAAAATGTTTCTTAGCACTGGACTGCTTGTCAAACATTTCATTAGTATGGGTTTTACCTGGTACTAATCTTGTATCGAAAGTGTACATTTCCATTTAACGCTTCCGCAATCAGCATTGAGAAACGACTTGGGGTCACTACAGCGTTTGATGTTTAGTAAAAATTCAAAATACTAGATGCATAAGCTGGATTTGTGACACGAGTTAAATATGTGCTTCTGAGCTGCCCAGGTTAACATGAAGGATTTTTCAAGTAAATAACATTATCCCTAATTAAATGGAAAGTCTGCAATGTTTTAGCAAGAAAGCTACTTTCCTTCACTATATATTGTATTCGAGACATTAATCAATCATTATTGACCTATCAGTATAATAAAAAATATATGATAGTTAAGAGGATTCATTTTGTGGAGATTAATTATCAGCGTGAATTGACCAGAACGTCTTTCCATGCAGGCATATATGTTTGCTTCGAACCGGTGGTGAAAGGATGGTTTCTCTATACGGTTGATGAATGCAAATAAATAGTTGCTCACCTACGTATTTTCTAGTCATAAATGAAGTGAAATTGAAGCTATGATATCAAAAACTATCAGTATTACTGTTCCTAGTAGTTACGTTCTTTAGTAAATCCCAGTTCTTATGTGTCATCTAAAAACATGCAGTCACAGTTTTATCGGTAATTCTATAAGTAAATTGACTGAGAATGTATGCTGATGTCCTAAACTACGAATATTTTTTTGTGATTGACCATTAATATATGATATTTTGACGCCCCCACCTTCAAACAATGGTACAGAAACTAATAATTTTACCATGGTTACAAATGAAGAAAGCATTAAAATCGGTCACACTCTTCACTAGTTAGTTATCTATCCTTGACTCAAGAATTATCTGTTATTTTGTTGTAGGGGTCTGCAATGCAACTACGTAACCAATTGAATTACATCTATTTTTAAGGCATTGAGAAGGTCAGTAGAAGGTTTGCATTAACAGCCATGTTTCAATTCAAAGTGTCCTGCGGTATTTTTAGATATTCAATAAAGTCTGGGATTATGCAAACCTAAAGACTTAAGAAATGCTGTTCTTAACCCAGCAAGGTGCTGAAAGATTTTAAATTATGGAAAGTGTTATTAATTATTTGTAGAATTCATTGAATAGTGGGTTTGGGATTCAAACCCCAAGTATGATGTTAAGGGGAGAGATTGTGATTGTCTGCAATCACATGACCCATTAACACCAATTTTTCTAGAAATACCACTTCTACTTCTATGTTTTTATACTTGCTTTATAATGTACATTTCATTAACATATTGTAATGTGTATGAAAACAGGAAAAAAGAGAAATTCTTGCTCTTGATACATTACGTAACTTTCCCTCTTTTACATAATGTATTTTTGTATTATCTTAGGAATTTCTATCTTTTCCACCTCACTTCAATCAATTTACAGATAAGAAATTGGGTCCATCGAAATGAAGAGCTTACCCTTGCTGTGGTTACCTATCTTCCTCAATAATCCAACGGGCTTAATCTGATATCTGAAAAAGAGTTGTATTATAAAAGACTGAATACAGTGCATCAGAACGAAGTAACAAACAGATCGAGTGTATATCTGAATATGTTTGTTGCATTTCCTAACACAAATCGGATGAGAAGACAAATACTCAGTGATAATATTGGATGATGGTTGTGTTATATCACAGAATGGCGGGAGAAGTAAAATGTTAACCAGCGTTGAGACGCAAACGCACTGGGTTTCACCACTCAGAGAGTTGTAGTTGAACATTGCTGCGAAGTCACACTAGAACAAAACAGCCGTTCGGTGATCCCAGGTTTTCAGCCTTCCTCAAACTGATGTCATTCCGTGATGGAAACCACTCTAAAATTAATCGAATCCCGTAAATCTACAGAAACCCATAAATGCAACAGAAATATATTCTGGAGGTAAGACATGCCTATTAAACAGAGTGCAGTATTTCCAAAGTCAGTATATCTTTGCTACACAATAATTTTTGTTTAGTTGAATTCAAATAAAACACGTGGTTGCGATTATGTACAATCATTTTTCTTCTAGTGACAATGAGTTTAATCATATAGTCTATAAAATGCACTGTATGAAAAATACTGACTTGAACTCGGTGCATTCTGATAATAACAGTTATGTTCCGCAATCAGATATCTTATGATCTGTTTGATAAGCCCATTTTAGTGTCTGATAAACTGGCTGTTAATTCACATTATTTTCTTTCAGATTGCTTGTTAATCATATCTTGGTAATTAAATATTTGTTGATTAGTGTTTTTTCTTTGGATTATACATTTGAATAAGAATTTAACTAAAAACTGATTATTATGTGATGATTGTATTAGGTTCTTTTCCAAATTTTTGGCAACATTTTACGCCGGTTAAAGACGTTAGCCTATCGGGGTGTGTACATAAATGTTCTTTAAGCCTACAATAATAGATATACAGTTTTACTAAATATTAAATTGCCTTCTACTTGGAATGCTCAAATAATAGTGAAAGTTGATAGCTAGTAAAATATAAGTCATTAGGTGATAGACCATTGTACAAATAAGAATAAATAGCTAGGATACGGGATATTGAAGAAGACTGAAATTCAGAAAGTTCATTTCTTAAACCTAGGAAGAAAGCTCTTTATTCATTCACTGATCACTTAAAAAGCTTTAAAAAGGATGAATTTCTGCAGTAAATCTAAATTGATAACCAAGAATGATTATAACGTGCTTTGTGTAGTGTTTAAGCCGATAGGCAATCAGATGCAGTAAATGATGTTAGTTAACATTATGACAATAACCAGCATTTATTTGAAGATCAGCATACACTGATTTCTGAAAAAATTCTTTTTTGGAACTAGGAATGTTTAACGGGTTGTTACAGATCTTAAAATTAAGCAATAAATCTTATTCTTGTACCACACATACAACAAATAAAGAAACTATTTGGAATAAAGTTGTCGCATAAATACCAAACCTAGCCTTCTACTCAATTATAAACTCTTATTCATCCCTGTTACTAATTTCAATGGAAGTAAGAGTTTCTGGACGATGTCTGTCAAAAAATAAATGCAAACATGAACACATACAATGATTTTCAAACATTCTTAACTGTTAGATTCACTTCCACCTAACAGAGAAAGTAATCTAGAAATTCTGCCTGTTTCGTTTGAGTAACCATTTTATTCTAGTTATAAGTGGAAATATTTTCTATTGATTTTAGTTTCACTGAATGTATAATTTCTTTAAATTAATTATCTTGAATAAAATACTCAAAGTCACTTTGAAAGTTGTATTTGTAAATAACTCATAACTTCATCTCTTTGACTCATTTGATGATGAACAACCTTCAAAATTCAAATTTATCTGAAAGCGAAGCAATTTCTACGTCAAGTTGGCTTGCATATTAAGCTTAACCATCGAGTAAATTACTCTTCTCATGAGTATTCATACTAAACAAAAATAGTTCACCTATCTTTTACCTTTACCTTTAAGTGGTTACCTATGTTAACTTCGACCAACACTGAGATCGGTACACTTGGCATTTACCTGTTTCGTTTTAGGGTTATCAATATTGGAACTTTTCGTATCATTGATGTCGTTTATAAACATGGAAAAATTTTCCAATTAACTGTTTATTATGACATTTTAACACAACAGGTTTAAATTAGCTGTCGTCCTACCTACAATTGGTCCTTACATCTCGCTTTCTGTCAGGCGCCTTAACTGTTTATATATTCTCAACTGTGACAGGAGAATAGAGTTTGTTTACACAGTTTACCGATCTAGACAAAATTAATACAAATGCTGAAGCACATATGTATAGTGTATCTTGACACATTGCATCCATTACAAGACGTCAAGTCGTCGCTCATGAGTTCTTCAGATCCAAAAAATGAATAAGGCGACTAATTAGTTTTAACTGGCTGTACGTTGTTAAGATCAAGAACATTCCCACCTGCGGTTCAGTCTTCGGTTTTTTGGCTCTAATTCTAATATTGCTATACTCATTAAGAATTAAGTTTTAAAGCTTGAAAAATATTACAAACATATTATCAACAAGAAAAGGTTTAAAGAAATTCTTTCGAACTCCATGATTTGATATAAATGATTGAAAAACCAGTGACACATAAAGAACAGACAGTGTTTGAAATAGTATAAGCACTCCGAACACATGGTTGTAACATACCTAATTTTGCTCTTAACTTATTTAGTAACTTTATCACATGTATTTCCTACACCTTCAATCAGAGCAGGTAGTGAGGATCCTCAGTATCAGAATGACATTTTTTAGTTTTAAACGAATAAAATAGCAGCGATCAGGCAGACAGATCGAAATAGACGAATCTTCCCTTCAATCAGATAACACTTAACTAACGTATTCATACGATTGCCCCACTAATCACTTTCATACCTTTCCTATCTCTCCATTATTTGCTTTCTATTTCCTAAGATTAGATGATTTTTGTCTGTCTTCCTTCATTTTCTCTTCCTATCTCATTATGAATAAATGATAAACGAACAGGCAGGTTATACAGTATGGATGTTTTTTAGAAAATTAAAAATCTTAACGCTCTTGTGTATACACACTTAGTCAAGACATGAATTTTATGTCTGTCTAATTATATTTTTCCTTCACTTAGTTACTGGCCTTACTCTTCTGAAAATGTTTCAGATTTCCTCTTCATGTTACATACATAGATCTCTATGGCAAATAATGGCTGACAAAGAGTGACAGAACTTGTTCAGCTTACCAGAATATGTGCAGTGTAGTAATGTAAACAAATAATGGTCCGTTCAAAAATTTTATCCGCTTTTTTCGGTGAGTCTTTTCATGATTAAATTAACTATCTATTTAATTTTATGTATCAATAATTAGTTACTTATTATGAAGAAACTAAATTACTTTTGTAGTTCATAAATTAGTTTTCTTAAGAATTTTCGAGCACTGCATCGAAATCATTTGACTAATTTTAAAAACCTGTAGACAACTACTTCATATCAATCCACAGAAACTGATTAGTGGTTCCTTAGTTCAACATTAGTTTACGAAAGTTTTTAAAAGATCTCATGGATGATTCTTCATGCATTCGTCTATATTAGCCAGAAAAGAGAAATAAGTCTTTCGTTCTTACTCTTCTACGGTAATTTTACTAGGAAAAATCACTGTCACCTCAATAATCTATTCCTTATCGTTAGCCTAAAAGTTAAGTGGTCATTTAACTCAGTGATTCAAACACCATAATAATGTAGTCTGGACCGCATACATTTAAATAGAATCCTATCTTAAACACTTGTCCTGTACTAAAAAATAACAGGTTAACGTTAAGCTAAACGGTTATTTTTCTACTGTTGAGTGAAACGTCTTTCGATTTATTATTATTTGTCGTTTGGGTTCCTAATGAAACGTAGGGCCGCAGTAGCAAGTCTTCACTTCACTCTCTCCTCTGCAGTCTTTTCAACCTGACTCCACCACTCTCCACAACCTCTCATTTTCTTCCTCACACCATCCTCATCCATATCACCCTCACCTCAGACACACAACTCGTCGTTTCCCCTTTGAGTTCCACTCGAAGACCTGACCTGACGCGTGATGTCCCCAATCGGCCTTCCCAGTGTATGCCCAATCCAATCCATCTCCACTTTCCTCTACTGCATATTTGTTGGGTGGTGGCTTCTTGGTTGGTTCCTCCCCAGTCAGAGTTGCTTGTTGCTTATTCTTATTATTCTGGCCATCCATCTAATCCTCAGTATGTAGTGAGTGTAGGCGACAGGTGTTGATGTATGTTTGTAGTTTGTTGGAAATGGTTTTCGCGACACGCCAAGTTTCTGAACCATCACACTGAAGCACTGACTAGACATTGATGTTGAAAATCCAGATCTTGTTCACGCTTTATACTGAGTGCAGTGAAGTGTAGTAGATCTGTATACATATTTCAGATTAGTGAAGGCCTGTCTTGCTTATCCTATACTGAGTTTGACATCATCGTCTGTATCCTTGCCATCTGAAGTTGAAACGATACTGAATAGGTAGGTAGGTCAAAGAGATAACTTCCTTTAGATTTCTCCCACTGATAATAGCTGATGCGTATTGTTGGCAGGGCATATTCATCACATGTCTTCTCTACGTTCACTTGAAATCCTGTTTTCGCTACCCTGCATTTTTTGTCAACTTATTAGTTTTCGCCTGTAGATCTTCCAGTTTGTGAGACATTAGACATAAGTCATCAACGTTGGCGAAATCCAGATCTTCTGGGCTCATTCATCGGTCAAACAGCGTACACTCACCTTCTCGCTCATCACAGTTTCTTGCAAGAACCTTGTCTTACTCCTGTCTTCACTTCAAAGGCATCACTGAACTTTTCATTGTGAATCACTCGGCATGTGGCGTCGTCAAATAGCTGTTGAATGAGGTTGATAAAGGTTTATGTCACTAAAGCCGTATTGTTGAAGTGAATACCAAATTACTTGTCGGTCGACGCTGTCAAAGGCCTTTTCAAAGTCGATGAAGTTGAGGTAGAGAGTTGAATGCCATTCTATATTCTGTTCTAAGATGCGATGCAAACTTTCTGCGGTGTGAGCATGTCCACTGTTGTCACTGCGTCTGTTGTCAGTGGTTCTGGTGGAATTCCAACTGATCCCGGATTTCAGCAACTTTATGGCTTCAGGACTTCACTTCTGCTTTCGTCTGAGGGCTTGCGATTACTGATAGTACTGTGGCTGGGCTGGT
>OX104134.1:55426912-55637757 GCA_944470555.2 Heterobilharzia americana
ACACTGTACAGTTTCTCAAATTACTCGTAAGTTTTCATAAATGTAAGTTATGATCTATCGGGTGTCAAAAATAGTAACTGCTTTATGAGAAGTTGATATATATATACAGAGTAAATAACACTTAAAGTCTTCAGTTGGCATCCGCTTTTCCGACTGCTTGACCCCATAGGTTACAGCTCCACATAAGAACTTTTTGATATCCATCAAGAAGCATACTGTAATAAGAACCTGTGACCTGCGGGGTCAACTAGCCGGAAAAGCGGATGCAAACTGAAGAATTCGGGTGTTATTCGCGCTTTGTCTTGAAACGAAAGAAGTTGGAAACTGTGAACCATTGGACTCTGATCCAGTGACTTAATGGTGAACGCGTTTGCATGAAACGTTGAAGTCTTTAAATCTATCCCAAGTTAGGGTCGTAGATATAATATCAGGAAGTCCCTTACTGGGATGAAATTGTTGTCCAGGTTTCCCAAGTTTTCAATGGTTCTCCAACTGATTTCAGTCTATGATGAATACAACCTCAAAAGCATCATAATGGTAACAGAGGAAGGTAAGAAAGATAATACAATCTTGAAAGATCATATATGATCTAAGAAGTTAGTCATTGAGAAAATAAGAGGGGTTTTTAGTTTGTAGAAGTTTAGAGGGAATATATAATCATTGCGTTATAATTTTCTCTCTGACCAGGAAAAAAATAATTTTAATTGTATCTGGAAAGTAGAGGCCAATGCGGGGAACTCGGAAGCAGAAACATCATTTTTATACATAAAATAGGTTTAGAACTTTTCTTCTTACTGGATTTGTTTTACCCAATGAGTGCAGTCATACAAACTTGGAGGAATATTGATAACGATTAAGCATGAAGGTTTATCAATCTTACGTTCACTATATACTGAACAGGTGAGTATTGAGCTTTCGACAAATTTTACTGTTCCTTTACCTAATCACACTGGAAAGGACTCAATGTAGCAATGAGTTTGCTGGTAGGTTTTATAGATCTGGTTATCATCTTAGGAACAGCTAGATATCTAAACACGTATATGACCAGACTAAGCAGACTAACCTTCAACTCCATTGACATCATACAGAGAGAAGTATATTTAAGACACGACTGCGACAAAGAGGTTTCTCAAACAGTTTTTGAGTATCATTTTCATCGTTTCTACAGCTTCATTTGTTTAGAATGAATAACTCGATTACACTGGCTTATTCAGTACAATCTGAAAGGACTCCTCTTTATTTTTTTAATTTTAGCGGTTCATACAAACTTCTCCAGGTAAACATTCTTATGCGGGGAGTTCAATATTATTTTTTTCCTGATTGTTTTAAAATGTCAGCTGCTCAAATCTTCCTAGTTCAAATATTAAAGCATAAACCTGCTTCCATGTATCTGAACTAGTGTACATTCAGTAATCAAGTATGTATGAAACAAAGAAAGATTAACGAGAATAATTCCTTGGTGTCTTATTATCAAAGTTTAGTTAGTACGCAAACCTTAGTTCATTTGTTTCTCTTACGTAAGGGATTTCACGTGCTTATTTACTTCATTTCTACTGATTCATTGTAATAACTTCTTTCGAAGAATTATTTACCATTTAATCTCATCATTTCTTTCTTATTCAACCGTCAATAAATAATCATTTCTGCTGATAGGATTCTAGAAGACCAATAATTTTATTTTTAGAACGCGCACAAAAATTAACTCGCGACATTTACCCAAAGTTTTTAGTTTCCTAATTATATATCTATCTTTATCTGTCTTTTTGACATGCATTTTAAGGAAGCTTATTGTATTAAACCAGATTCAGTGTCTCCTAAATATCTAATACCTTTCTATACTTTTAATATGTACGTGAATAGCTCAACAAAAAATTCTATCCAACTGTAATACGAACTTCATCCATACGTCTCAACCAGATTCTCGGAAAGAAGATTAATTTCATCACTGCATTATTTCATGGCAAATGGATGAAAAAATCGGTAACTATCTAGGGTCCCAGAGATCCAAATGGTACACTTTCCGTTAATCGGCATAGATAACCTTTTGAATTTGAAAAATATTGACCATAATCATAATTATAAGGACTATATGACTTCACTTAGATTCAATAAACAATATGTCTTGGTGTAAATACCTAAAAATAAGAGGTTATTTATGATGTATATTCACTAGGAATATAAGTAAGAAAATAACACAAGCAACCTTACTATTATTTTATCTTCATCAATGTGAGTTAATACGATTCGATCCATGAGTTCAAACGAATTTTCCACATCCTATTTTACTTCATCACACGGTTTTAATATTTGAGATAAACGACTTAGTGAAACGAACAGCTGATGGTAATGAAATATCTACAAAGTGACTTGTTATTTCGTAACTCCATCAGGCTTTAATAAATTTCTTTTAAACCAGACTTCTCAACATTCTTATGTGGTGGTTAATTTTAGCTTATGGTGCCACTTCAACTGAGTGTTTTATGAATGTTTAACTTAGTATAATGAAGATGATACTAAGGAACTTTGCTTGTCAGTTAACTCACTGGGGGGTTCATAATAGCCTTTTGCTATGAACTTTAAGTGACAACCACTTCACAGGAATAGATCAAATATTCATGAAAGGACTCCGGATTAAAAATAACGTGAATACAGCAACAATCTCTGTAATGAAAGTTGTTATTAGCAATATAACTTATGTGAGTGTTAAAAGATTTTCAGATAGCTACTTTCTGATGTTTTGTGTTGACACTGTCTTTTAGAATAAAAATGAAAGCTTCGATATAAAACTATTCAGTTTAAAGAACACAATAACATTAAAATGTGTATAATAATAAACTTCCGACCAGTGACCAAATGCCAACACAATTCACAAGGGGACTTAAGTTTTTCTACTCCATCCTTCAAAGATTAATGAGTGTGAGCTGAAAATGAGTCCTAAACTAGGAAAAAACAGCTTTCCAATGCTTCTAGGTTTTCAGCGAATCTTCATAATAACAACTAATTTCAGTGCAATGAACCAGTACAAGTCAACAACCGAATAAATGCATATATCAGCCTGTTTAACTAAAACGTCACTGACAGTAGTAAGGCAGGTTAATAAATGGAAACTTTTATACACTTGCTGTTACTTTAGAGATCGAACGACAAGGATTCTAATGTTGTTAGGTGACGAATTATAATAACCAAGTAATCTCAACATACTGTTACCAACCAGCAGAATTTATCCATAACCATAGGGTTATTCAAACTTTTCACACTATAAAATCCAGACTTTTATTCAGTGGATAAAACTAAAGTTCGTTTACGGAGTCTTAATTTCTGCATGCTTTAATGATATTGTCTGTAGTGAACCTAGATTCAACCCATTTAAAGACTGTTTCGAAACAGAAAATTGTAAAAATATTGCATAGAGACGTGATTGTTATTATTTGTCCTTTAGGTTCCTAGTGGAACAAATGGCTTCAGTAGAACGCCTCCATTTCACTCCCTCCTCTGCAGTCTTTCCAAACTGTCTCCACCACTGTCCAAAACCTCTCACTTTCTTCCTCACACCATCCTCATCCATATCACCCTCACCTCAGACACACAACTCGTCGTTTCCCCTTTGAGTTCCACTCGAAGACCTGACCTGACGCGTGATGTCCCCAATCGGCCTTCCCAGTGTATGCCCAATCCAATCCATCTCCACTTTCCTCTACTGCATATTTGTTGGGTGGTGGCTTCTTGGTTGGTTCCTCCCCAGTCAGAGTTGCTTGTTGCTTATTCTTATTATTCTGGCCATCCATCTAATCCTCAGTATGTAGTGAGTGTAGGCGACAGGTGTTGATGTATGTTTGTAGTTTGTTGGAAATGGTTTTCGCGACACGCCAAGTTTCTGAACCATCACACTGAAGCACTGACTAGACATTGATGTTGAAAATCCAGATCTTGTTCACGCTTTATACTGAGTGCAGTGAAGTGTAGTAGATCTCCATACTGATTTAAGGTTAATGAAGGCCTATCTTGATTTTCTGACACCGGGTTTGACACCTTCGTCTGTGCCACCTATAGTGGAAACGATGCTTCCTGGGTAGGTAAAATAGACAGCTGACGTGAAACTAGTATGTTTTTGATAAAGTTAACCTTTTTTGACAGACTTCTATTTCATTATTAGAATGCTTCCTGCATTATAACTCAGTAAGTCTGTTAGTCTTGAGGTGGCTCTGCTCAGCATCAGTAATTTGACAGACCCCTATGTGTGACTTTTCCAATAGACTTTAAACTAAAGACATTATCCATTCTTGAGCAAAATAAGGAGATACTACTCCATCAAATTCTCCAATTTTCTTTGAATAAACTACATAACTCACTACTTTGTTAACGAAGATTGTCATCTTTTTTCCCTCAGCTGTTGCAACGGTAGATAAATAGATGCCAAGAATTTCTTTTCTTTCGACTGAACGAACGTGACAGGATTTTAGAGTTACGACTGCCCAGGAAAATTGAGTGATTTACTTTCAGCCTGAAATATTCTAGTCCCAAAAACAAGGCTTATTTTACCTCGAAATACCGTACCATACTGAATTAAAAAACAAATGATGCAAAATTTATAATTTAAAGTTGTTTTACACGTAGCTGGTAATGATTTGAATGGTAGACGACTTTAAATGATCATTTAATTTACGCCCAGATGAAGATCAACCAAAATGAATAAAGACTTGTAAAAGTATAATTTAAAGATCCATCTCCCACTCGACTGCCAATCAGAAGTTTGTAGCTTTATCTTACAAACGCGGGCATTTCTTTACTTAACTAAAGCTGACAATGCTCAACTTCTTCCGTTTTTCTCCAACAGAGTTATTTGAAATGAAGTGGAATAGGTTATATTGTTTTATACACTTACAGATTATACTCTTCCAACACAATTCTGAAAACTCTAATTGTAGTATATAAGTTCAAACTAAAGCTGAGAGAATACATATAGTACAGCACTCTAAAATGCTTTCCCGATTAACGACCTAATTATTCTCGAACGATCAGTAATCCAGGTTTGCTGATTGCTTTGATGGATAAACAAGATCAGGTGTTTTCAGATTTGAAGATTTCCAATATTCTTTTCAATAAGCAATAGTTCTAATAAACCCAAAATATTTGAATAAGTAATAACTATCAAACAAACCAGTCGAACAGGTCAGTGTGACCTTTCTCCTCAAATTTATCAATACGGATACTGAAAGGAAGTCATTATCAGAAGATAGAATTGTGTTTATCAAAAGCCTTTTAGGAAATAAATTGATTTCAAATACTCGTTATTTTGGTTTTTTTATTTTTCAATAAATGTACAAGAAAATAGATTTGTTTTAACTGAAGTTTGCTATTTAATGCGAATAGCTTTATCGAATTTATAATAAACCGAGATTAACAATCTCCAAGCTTAAGCATGGTAACTTGATGAGTATTTCTGCATCAAATTCCAAATTGGTTTAGATGTCTATAAATTAGTTCCAGATCCAATATAAATGATGTAGCATAGACATAAGTAGCTGAAAGTAACAGCTAGATATTGCATTACCTATTATTGCAGACTTGAAACGACCTGTTTTCCGAATTCTATGTAGATCATTCATATCAAATATTTTTTGCTTGAATATTTTAAATATGCCTAATATTTGGCAAGAGCCCCAAAATATCAATAGGGAAGGTTTCAATACTTTATTATTCAGTGCTTTTATCTACAAAGTTGATGCTCTATGAACTGGATTTTTCCATTTGCTAGGAAATGTAATGATGCTGTCTTCTAGAACACCATCCGATTTTTGAGATAGTTAATCTGAAGTAATCTGAAGTTAAGAATATTGTTTATTACTCTTCTCATACCTAACATTCACCTCTTTCCATTGGATGCAATATTTTAATGTACCACTGAATAACCCATTGACGCGTTTTACGAAAACACAAATGTGCAAAAATGGATTGTAGTTGTGAGCTTCTTTCCCATAATTAATTGAATATCCAATCTAGTGGCTTTTTTCTACACCTACAGGATGGTATTGAAGTTTAAATTAAAATGATTTATTGTTTATCTCTTTTGACAGTCAGAATAATTGGCTAATCTGAACTATCTGACCACTATCTCAATTTCATCATAGCCCATGTTTTGAAAGGATAAGAGAAAATCTAATAGTACAGCTATAATTACCAGACTGCTTTCGGTTCACGGTTTTTACTGGGGCAGAAAGCTGATGTCACTACCCCGATGGCTGCTGCTTACCTATCTCAGGATGGTTATACGTGATCCAGGTGCTGAATGATGAAATACATTATTATTTTACCTTTTGTTAGAATATCATTATTCATTTGTAACCAACACAACTGAAGTAATCGTGTTCTGTAGTAATAAAATATTTTCATTTCCGTTGTATAAAGAATTACTGTCTTGTCTTTATTGACCTGCTGAGGCACAAAAAGCAGCATAAAGAAAATCGTAAAATCAAAAGATACCTGCTTACAAACAACTATCAAAAATGCAAGTAAAACACTAGAATCATTTTGATGACGAAAAAGGCATTTCACTAACTGTATAAATACGAATTGCAGTCTTTCTAAAAGTAGCATATGAAGATCAATCTATTTTATAAACTTTAAGACCGGTAAGAATCATCTACAAGATGCCATCCTGAATGGTGAGGGAGGTAAGATATAGATTAATAAATCCACTACAAAACCAAGCAGTGTGTGACGTAAACTGAGAATTCTAGTCGGAAAAATGTACTGATAAAGTAACGATGCTACGGAAAGCCTAAAGCGAACATGAGTTTTTGAGAATAGGTAGAATTTTGACAGCTTTGCACGCGTGCAACACGTGCAACTTAAGTCTTTTTACATTTTGTAAACAAACAACTGATTACTGAAAAATTAATCCATTCCTGAGAAATTTGACTTCCGTGTAGACATTGAACAAAGAATAAAATAAATACCTAGGTATTGGCCAAAATAACTAAGGTAAAGAAACTCTGATGTGTGTTTGTACTAGTAAGCTTACATCCAGGGCAGTTAAATACAGATGGAAATATGTATCTCTGTAAATGCATTCTTGATTTACTGCCGACGAATTCCACTGTGACCGGTATAAAAGACTTGCGGAAGTATGACAATCAACGGTTTTAGATAAATGATAGTTTCTTAGTAGCAATGGTAAATGTGATTTTTGTATAGGATTTATTTATCTGATATAGCACTCAGTAACTAGGTGTTATTAAATGTATAATGTTATGAGCATAAATAATCGCTCACAAACTTCTAAGTAAACGCATAGCTTTCATTATCTGAAATTTATATGTCTACCATCAATTATTCTTTGCTTTTAGTGGTAATAAAATTTCCGTACCTCCAGTATAGACGTCCTGTCATTCCTGTAACATGTCCTGGGTATTGATTCGATGGATAGAAAATTCTCTAACCCGTGCTATCTTCATGGCCTTAATCTTAAGCGTGTCAAAAGATTATAATTATTATTTATCCCCTGGTTCCCAATGGAATATAGGGCTTCAGTAGCACGTCTTCACTGCACTCTCTTCTCTGCAGTCTTTTCAACCTGGCTCCACCACTGCCACAAGCTTTCACTTCCTCCTCACATAATCTCCCAACTGTCACCCTCACCTCGGACACCCAAATCGTCGCTTCCCATCTGGGTTCCATTCCACGGTCTGGCCTGGGATGTCCCAATTCGTCTTCTCAGTGCATACCCAATCCACCCCCACTTCCTTCTGCATATTTGTTGAGCGATGGGTTCTTGGTTGGTTTGTCCCCAGACAGAGATCCTTGTTGCTTATTCTTATTATTCTGACCATCCATCTGATCTTCAGTAACGAGCCAGCGTATGCACTTGTTCGTGAATGTCTACAGTTGGTTGGAAATCCCCTTCGCAACACGCCAAGTCTTTGAACCATCACAGTGAAGCACTGACTTGACGTTGGTGTTGAAAATCCACATCTTGTTCCACATGCTGAGTTTAGTGCAGAAGATCTCCACACTGATTTCAGGCTAATGAAAGCCTGTCTTGCTTTTTCGATCCTGGCTGGCTTTGATATCCTCATCTGCGCCGCATGCAGTTGGAATAGTGCTGTCAAGATAGGTGAAGTAAGAGACCCACTTTAGATTTTTCCCGCTGATGGTGATTGGTGCTTGTTGTTGTAGTTGGTGGTGGTGTTGGTTGGGTATCTTCATCACCGATATCTTCTCTACATTCGCTTGAAGTCCCGTCTTCCCTGCCTCACCTCTTCTGCCAACTTGTTAGTTTTCGCCTGTAGATCTTCAATTGTGTGTGACATCAGACACAAGTCGTCGGCGAAATCCAAGTCTTCTAGGTTCTTTTCCCCGGTCCGGCCAGCGTATCCCCCTCTTCTCGCTCTCCCCTGTTTGTTGCATGATCCAGTCGACCACTATCAGGAAGATCATGAGTGATAGTAGGCAGCTTTGTCTTACTCCTGTCTTCACCTCAAAAGCATCACTGAGCTTCCCATTGTGAATTACTCGGTATATGGCCTCTTCATATAGTAGTTGAATGATGCTAATAAACGTCTGTCGTACTCCATAGTATTGAAGCAGTTTCCAAATTACCTCTCGGTTGACGCTGTCAAAGGCCTTCTCAAAGTCGATGAAGTTGAGGTAGGGAGTTGACTGACATTCTATACTGTGTTCTATGATGCAATGATGCGTAGAGTAGCGTTGCAATTTGATCTGCACATAATTTGTACTTCCTGAATCCAGTCAGCCAGCCAGCCAGCCAGCCAGCCTGTTCCGATCGTAGTTTTGAATCCAGTGCATACTCCAGCCTCTCCAGAATGATGTGGCCTAATATTTTGCTTGCTCTGGGTGGACAGGAGTGGAGCATGATTCCTCGCCAGTTCTTGCAAAGGCGTAGGTCGCCCTTCTTCCGGAGTTTGACAAAGTAACCCTTCTTCCAATCACTAGCCAGTTACCTTCCCTTCCTTCCACACCTTCTGCAATGGTGGTGTGGTGTGAATATGTCCGCTGTTGTCTCTGTGTCTGTTTTGAGTGTTTGTGGCGGGATCCAATCTGGTCCTGATGCTTTCCAGCATTTCAGTAGATGTATGGCATTCAGGACTTCGACTTTCGTCTGTGGCTTGTGTTCATTGGTATTTGTGTGGCCTGGCTGCAGATGGTATTTCTGGACGAAGTGTAGGTGGTGGTGGTCGATTCAAGAGCTTTCTGAAGTGGTCAGCCCATTGTTTCCTCTGTTTCTGTCCTTTGGTAATTAAATTTCACTCATCCTCTCTTATTGGTTTCTTCTGTGTTGATCTCTTCCCAGATAGCAAGTAGTCTGGTTATTTGATACAATGTTGTCAGGTCTCTGTCTCTCCTACCTGCAGCCTGTTCCGCTTCACTTGCCAGTGTTTCGTAGAAGTGTCTTTTGTCTTTACGTGCACTCTTCTTCACTTCCCTGTACAGTGTTTTGTACACTGTACTCAGTTCCTTTTCTCGTTGTGCATCCTTGCACTGCACTGTTTTATCTTCTGCTTCACCATCACCATCCTCATCTACATCCGCTATCAGCTTCCATGTGTCCGTCGACATCCACTACTTATCTCCATTCTTCTTCCTTCCGTTATTCAGATTTCCTTCCACATCTCTTTCAAAGACTTCCAGTGTTCTTCCACTCAGGTTTCTTCACGGATATTCCTCGATATCTCCAATTCGTCTTGAAGGTTGACGTGAAGATGCACTTTGTAGTTTCGTCCTTCAGGTTCCGAGTGTTGTACTTGAACTGTGGTCTATCACCAACTGCTGTGAAGGCATCCAACTTGAATTTGAAGGTGTGTTCCTTGCACTGGATAGTGGTGTGAGTGATGTGAACCTACATCTGCTGCTCTTCTTCATCTCATCTTGTGTCCAGTAGGCTGCGTCTCCACTTTCTTCACACTGAGATGAAGTCGATCTGATTTTTAGTGTGTCCTGTTGTCTGGTGGAATCAAATCGATGTCACTACCTTGTGAATATGCTTGTGTTTGTACACACTGCCTCACCTCGAATCACCAAATCGTTGAACGCACAGAAATCTGCAAACAGTTCTCCGTTCTCATTCTTCATTTCACCGAGTGCTTCTCAATCCATGATGAGTTCTCTTCCTGTGTTGTCCACTCCTCGTTTGGCATTCATGTCACCCATTAGAAATTTGGATATCGCCAACTGAGGTCTTGTCCAGTGTTGATTGCAGTTGTCTGTGGAATTCCTCCTTCTTCTCTTCATCTGCTTGATTATTTGTAGGTGCGTAGTGTAGTGTAGTGTAGTGTGGTGTAGCGTAGAGTAGCATTGTGATTGTGATTGTGAATTTCCTCCCTTTTGAGTTGACTCTTGCTGTCATGATGCTGATGCTGGAGGAGATTGGTTGCCAGTGCTTGGAGCCTTTGATGCTGTTGAGGACATGATGATAGCCACTGGGAAACTCAGTGTGCTCGTGGTTGTTGTGTCGTCTGGGTGACAATGTCGGAGTAGATTATTGACTTCTCTCCAAATGACAGTTTGGAGAGTCGACTTCCATTCCATTCCATCTGCATATTCCTCGCAGATTCCAAGCACTTCCATGCCATTTCTCCTCATCTCGTTTGCGATGTGGTCAGCCTAGGTATGTAAATTTGTGATGGGGACATTCCATGTCCTCATGCTTACTTTTGCTTGCATGTAGATAAGAAGGAGACATCGGGTAATTGGCTTCTCGAAGGCTTTCACCAACTGGTGACATTTCGCCTACCTGATTCCAGCGAGGAATAATTTTATTTTTATGTTTTATATTTTGTTTGTTGTTTGAGGTTTCTTTGGTGGTTAGATATGTTTTACGGGGTAGGGTTGGTAGCTTTATGCCTAACTTTCCTTGTTTACCCGTGCTTCGGACCAGCCAGTAACTAGTGGGCTATTCAACCAGGCGAGGTTGTGTCAAAAGATTACTTTTATATAATAATCAGCTTCCTTTCCTAAATGGAGGGGTAGATGGGACGTTAAAAAATCAGTATACGGGAAACCTAAGTGGACTGGTTAGTACCTCAACTTTCATATTTTCTGGTGAGTACAGTACAAACTGGGTTGAGTAAAATACTTATTCAAGGGAACATAAAGTATGTGTACGACAGATACATTTTAAGAGTAAATCAAACTCAACAGAGATATTCATTAAAAATGCATATCCCGAAAGTTAATCACTTGTTGTAAAGCGTCTCAACGTTGAGAACTAATCAGTATTCTGCCCCGAAAAAGGATGTTTTGCATCGCTCTACCGTATAAGCGGAAAGTCAGATAGTACAATCTCAAAACGAAGGCTCAATTCAGTTATTAGAAAGCATACCATGAAACCAAGCTAAATATTATAGAGAAAACAAAACTCATGCTTCAAAATAAACCCCATCATTGCATAGATGATTACGGCACATCCCGCTGTGTATATCAGTTTACATGTATGTGCGGTGCCACGTTCACTCAAAGGACTAGTTGAGCTATGTAATCAAGGTTGGTGGAACATACTCTTAAGCGGCTGAAAGCCAATAACATTCCAATAATGCCATGGATACATCAGTCAGATAGACGTCATTATTGATGGTAAACACACTACAGAAGCAAGACACAGAGGTTACCCGAAAACAGCCTTTTGATTAATATATAGGAGCCATCATGACCGCATACTTGGGTCCGTTCATTGAAGCCTTAGCTATACGGAAGTTCAGACCCCCTTGATCTATTTAATAACAATTTGTCCTTACCTTAGACCTTTTACGGCGACCTTCATATCATTTTTATACCAAGGAAGGTGTACAGATTTATTATTCCTCCTTATTGTTCTTACTTTTCCCAAATCTTGTATAGTCTTATTTCATCTGCCTTACACCACCGTACTGTCACCTTTCATATGGAATACTTAAAACAGGTAAATATTTTACCAGACTGCCCCACATATATTGTACCTCTATCTTCTTATTACATTGTCAAAATTCATCAAACGGACTTGTTGTTTCAAACTCATAAATATTTTGATTATGTTGAGAAGGAAATGCTATTTTGATCTTGGCATGTATTACTTTTCTTTTTGCCCTGCTTAACAAGCTACTTTCGCGCGTTATGCACATTGTACATTCTCACTAAAAGGTGTAGGTAAAATTGATTGTACAGCCAGTAAACGAAATTGCTGAAAATTCTCGTTGCTGAAACACCTATTTTCAGTTTCTACTTCATTGAATAAACAAATCCAATTTGGAATAACAAGCTACCACAGTATCCAATTTTTACATATGTTTGCCCAGTTTAACAAAGTATGGTTCAAGGTGATCTTGGAGCAGAATTCAGCACTTACATATATGTTTATTGGAACTTGACATTTTGAGATATATTATCATGCCAAAATAAGGCTGTGCAGAACTGCAAAACGGTTTATATTCAGATAAGGATCCAACCTGTTTTAAAGTAGAGGTTCATTGAAACTGGTCAAAAAATCAAATCAAAATCGTTGTCGAGGTATCATCGCTTTCAAAGACACGATGAATGATGACCGAACTATTTTGAACGTTATTTGACCGATTGGCTACCACACCTATGCGGTATTTGTTGACGAAGCTTGTGGGTATTTCTTACATTTGAAATACTTCTTTGTCAGTAGTCATTCCTTTTCCAGTTCATCCGCTGATCGTATTCCGATGTTTATTATATTTTCCAACTGTTGAAAAATTGCGCTTTCAGGAATTCCGGCTACACTCAACCATGAAAACATTGGTAACCTAATTTAGTCTTCACTTATTTGATTGGATTATTATGTTTTCATTGGATTTTCAGCTCTCTCTAAACTCCATTTCTGAGCCACTGAGTTCTACTCATTACGTTTATTTTATTTTGTTTCCTGATTGCTAATAAATTATCTACTGATTGGATTATGCAGTCGTTCTTTTTGAGTTCTACAGTATTTGTTTTTTATCTTTACCTGATTGTTACAAAGGTTTTCATACGTTCATAAGTATATATTTATCACACGACTAAATGACATTTCGATTTTATCTTACAATTCATACAGTCCCCTCGTTTCTCCTTGCTACTGTTTTGTTTTGATGTTAAAGTATATAATATTTCTTTTGTAATAGGTTGTAAAGAGTTTGGAAGATTGCTGGAGTAGTCAAGTCAGTTTACATAATTCAGCTCGAGTATTATTTCTTTCTTTTATATGTCTACATTTACCTCTACTCAAGAGGATAAAAATATTGTATTGATATTTTGATCTTCCAGTAACCTCTGTTTCTTCTGTACAATCACATTCTGTAGATCTTATTCGTCTGCTTTTATCTTGTCTTGCATGAAGAAACGCTTTTTGTTCACGCCTTTCCCGTGAATCAGCAGAAACTGATATCACTGATAGTCATTTGAATTTATTCGGAATAAAAACCTAGTTGCAAATTGTTTGCAGTTAGATCCTTTATCTATCTTATTCTTGGAATATAATTTATTCTAGGAATTTAAAAAACAGATGTCATAATTTGTAGCGGAGCCTAAAACTTAAAACCATGCATGAAGAACTAATAAAAACTATTTTTATTATAAACATACTAATTAAATCATTACGGAAACAGTGAACAGAATAATGAGTGTATAAATGAAATAACTGAAACAGAAGTCGATGGCAGGAAAAGACACGATTTTCGATCTGTAAATATTGGGACACATCAACGGGAAAACATTTTATTTCGGTCTATTAGTTTTCTCACATTCAATGCTACTCATGTACACTGAGTAATGCCTTGGCCGTTGTCAGCACTGGTGAAAGAAGTGGGATGTCCATTAATTTCCAGCTTATTGATACAACCATTGAAGTTTTTTGATCTCATAAAAAATGTTGTCTTTATATTTAGATGAATATCATAACTCATTAGTTCCAAGTATCTTCTTTGAGCATGTAAGACTTCTGGAATTCCTCCTATGAGATATTTAAAGAAAGTTGTTCTCGGTTAACATAATTCAAAACAACACTCGGGACATTCAGTGTCAAAAGTAAAAAATATCCTATAAATTTTCGAGTGACTTTGAAAGTGAAGCATTTCGAATTGAATAAGGTAAAAGTTTAAGTATTGAAACGAACAGTTTGTCGAGAAGAAACTACTAAATGCACTCACAGCACCTTGACTAGCTGTCATCCTTATTTACTACTAAATTATACAGATCCACCAAGAGACCGAAATCAGTATGTTATCACTTACTGCAACCATTAATGTCTTTTAACTCTACCACTAGTAAGCTACAATAACCATAAAAAGCACACCTTGATTTCGTGTTACAGATAAGCGCTTATGGCAATATAGCTTAATGTTGACAATGCAAAACTGTTTGCATCATAATATATCAAAGTTTGTGGTGTTGATTAACCTACATTTATTAAATGAGTATCCTATCTAGGTTCCTCTGTCTTTTCACTCAGTGGAAAAGTATCGTCCTGAGTAATTGTTTTTATAACTTCAGTGCTGCAAGAAATAAGTGAAAATGGAGGTGAAAGTAATTACGGCATGAAAAGATAAGGACTGCTCCTATAACAGATGAAATCCTAGGGTGGACATGATAGGTACGAACACAATAGGTTATCAAGCTCGTATGCCTGATGCAACAAACATGAGTCCAAAATAATAACTCTAGAACCATGCGTAGGTATACATAAGACTCTGCAGAAGGAAAAGATACTTGGCTTTCCATTCAATACGCATATTTGAAAAAGAGTTTATATCGTTTTACTCTTCTTGACGACCGTAGGTAATGAGAGTATAAAAAACGCAAAACCTCGAGGCATATGGATTTTGGAGTGATTTTCTTCCCCAGAATTCTTGTTCCATAAGGAAACATTCTGTTTTATGATCTGTATGCAGAAAAAGGTAGTGGTTAGCTACTGATATATTTGTTATGACATTTATTTACATTTTTCTTATCAGGGTAATTTTTCATGAGTCCATTGGAATTACAAACTGCCTCCATTCACTCAAGAAAGCTGTTCACCTGAACATTTCAAACCAACTATCTTATTCTGCGTTCATGTCAGCCGCTCGAATAGCAGTTACATGCACATCCAGATTTTGGTATTCACACACATTGGAAAGGTAATCATTGTAATTTACCACAAATGTCCGTACGCAGAGACTAGGCAGTCTCTTCATAAAAAACTGTTACATCACTTTGGGAACGAATTCATGTTTATCTTCGTACTGAGAAATTTTGGTGAGACGTATCATCTACTTTTTGAAGGGAAAATGTAAGTAAACTCTCGGGAGAAAACTATGTGCATGACAGGGAAAGATTTATGTGATAGCCGAAAATCTGAGATTCATGCAAACTAATATTGCTAATAATCTAATGGGTTATGTACACTTATTTATTCTCAGTATTTACCTCCAAGATAAACATATGAAGTGCACCTGAATTTAATTTGTTTGACATAAATATTATCTTCAATGCACAATTATGTTATACTTTAAAATTTTTGTAAAAGCTTACCAATATAGAGTTTAACAGGGTACATCTCATAGATATCATTCTCTTCAAGATGAATTTTGGCAACCTGCGACTGGTTTACAAATAGTGTGAAGCCCGCTGAACTTCTAGTTAACAGAGATAAAAAGCCAGTGGTTAAAATTTCATGATGATTATGATGTTTCTACACCAATCAGTTTGAAACAACGTTTATATTAGTGCAAACATATTTGAACACCATGCAGCCATAACTGTATGAATATGATCAGTGTTGTGGAAATACTAAAAAAGCACAACTTACATACTACCCAACAACATTACTGGTTACAGTCAAACAGATTACACCTGTTAGTGGTCTACATGTGGGTTTACTAGTTGTAAGGAATGAACTTCAAAGCACTGAATAGTTTTCATCTTGCTTAGAGTATTCATTAAATTATTTTCAGATGATACCCAAACTTCAACAGGTTTTGAAGCAGTTAGTCCCCTTGACAAATTTAAACAGAGTAATTGAGCAGACCGAAATTATCCGAAACATTTGGTGTATTATCGGTATACATTTCGAACAATCTGATCACACATGAACTTGCTGAATGATTTACATAAGACTTGGGTTAATTAAGGTAAAGAAATATAACAAGGGCACATTGAAAACAAGAGAATAAAAACAAATGGTCACTTTATCACTCCCGATAGTATGAAGAGTTGAATTTAATACTACCAGGATAGGTTTACCGTCAGTACAAATTGTTTTAGAATACATAAAGGAGTTTGAATTTATGGATGACAGGTGATTTGATGATTTAAGAATTCATCCTTGACCATAACTATTTAGTACACTAAAGACTGTTATCAAATCAATCTTATGACCAGATTCTAATGTGTTTTATCACCCGTACTTATTAAACTTTTAGAGGTAATTTTTTCTGGAGCCAATTAGATACATGTTCAACTAGTCTTAACCGCATGTCACGATTGCTCCTCCCTATGTTTGTGTGTCCACACATACATGTAAATTGATAGACACAGTGGGATATGATACACTCTTTCAGAAGCGGCTTACGATTGTGGTGAAGCATGAACTTTGTCCTCTTATCTAAATGACCTTGGCCTCGTAGTTTGTCGTGCTAACAATTGATTTTAGCTTTTCTTAAAGATTAAGCCATTTTATTCACTGTTGTATGGCAACGTGATATACACTTCGGTCTTAGAAACAGAATACTGAGGAATGACTTTAAATGGTACCCTGGCAACTGCTACATTAACCAATCAAATGGCAGAATTCCGTCCAGAAAGGTAGTTTTTCATAGAATCTAGAATCGGCAGTGGTTAACTCACCAATTGCTAGTATGACCTTTTAAGTCACTTATACTGACTAATCGGTCTAGAAAATTGCCATAACATCATTCGTTATGGAATAAAAACTGTTTCATGGAGGCGGGAGGGGATTAATAAACTCAACGGTTCGTAAAATTTAAAATAATCTGACAACCAAAAGTAGCTATATAAGTGAGTAAATATCATTAAGAAGTGTTCACTAATATTTTAGATAGAAGTAATGTGAATAAAGTATGGGATTTAGATTTATTGCATATAATCTTCCAACAAAGTATATACATAACTACTTGGAAACATATGCTACCCTCACTACCCAAATGAAACCGTTTGTTTTCTAAATGAACTGGTTTTGAATTTTTCGGAACCATGACTAAATTTAAAAGCCCTAGTCTTTAATCGAATGGCGATGTGTTTCCGTTGCAATAAAATAGATGAACCAGAATAAAAATAACCAGCAGGCAGTATGTACTTGCTGTGCTAATAAGTAAATGTGATTAGTCAATATATAATATAAACGAAAAATTTATGTATATTTGTTGAGAAAATCAACAAGCTGCGATAATTTTCTCTGACCAAAACTGGTTGAATTTAAGTCATGCACTTGAATGCATATCGACTAAATCCTTTGTATAACAACAGAAATATTACATACGGACTAATTTCTTAATAACCTAGAAAGTAATTCATTCTGAGCTCTTTAGTAATAAGTAAAGGATATACTTGATTCTCTTTTCACTATACTACAAAATTCATAAAATATCAACAAGATTTCTTCACATTGCACACTTTTCAACAACGTCACTGAAGCCTGTTTCCCTTTCCATATTAAAGCTTTCAGATCGTCAAAAGTGTGAATGCTTGGCTCACTAAAAGAATGAATACAGAGGTCTAGTGTTCATAAATAGCGTTTGCACAGTTGTATCGCATGACCAATAACTGTCAGGCTTGATGAATCAGAAAATCTTTTCCTCTAAACTGCATAACAGTGGACTTAGGAAACATTTGTACAATTTCAGACTTGAAACGAATACTTAGTTTAGAGCTGACAATAACTCCTAATCATTCTGAACAAACGGTAGTGTACTCACTATTCAATTAGACATTCATTGTTCAACCCCTCAGCAACTGCTCATCAAGTCGTCTTGAAGTGTGTCATAGTTTATTTTCAGTAGTTTGTTTTAATTGTTCGCAGTTCGCTGGCAGCAACCAGCGAGACAAACCTCAACTATGCTATTTCGAAACTCAACCTAAAGTTTCGGAGCTGTTACGAAACATCTGTTCGACCTTGTTGAGCAGATTAATTATTTTCTTTGAATTATTTTATGTTCCTTAGTTATAATGAAGTCATTTTTTTTTATCTGACAACAGTGTTTTTTAAAAAGATCTCAAGTGAAGTCACAAGTTTATCTACACCCTTATTATTTTATTTCGTAACTATTATACTGCAGTATTACTGCTGAATAGCATACGTAAGAGGTAGTTGATGGATAGATTTAAAATATTAAACCAAATAGATATAACTTACCTGGTAAGTAGAGCTTTGTGCCAAAACATTGTCGTCATCACTTTTTCTGAAATATCGTATTTTTGTATCCATGATCGTTGACTAAGTTGGTTATGGCTATTTTTCCACAATTCCTCAATCTTCAAAGAATTGTTTGTCAAATTGGATGAGGATATGACATTTCTACGAAGCTCTGTATTCTCTGCTCTCAGTTCAAGCTGATTAGTAGGAAGAAGCTTAATTAACACATTCTGCGCTTTATAAGCGCTCTGAAATACAGCATACACTAAATATTGTTTAACAAAAGTAAAAGACATGTTTTTTGTCGACAAATGACTTCTAGCTGAATATAAACCATCTTCATATACTCTAGTGGCTGGTTTAAACTCCAGTGACAGATAATAATGACGAACATTGGGTCTGGAAAAGTAGATAGAAGAAAATGTGTAGTTAGTTCAATCAAAAGATCATCCATGATCTGACAAAGAAGTACAATATTTGTAGTAAATGAAAACAGACAGACTAATTTAACTGATGATTTGTGAATACTGACTGGTTTCAAAGAAGTTTACATGATGGTATGACATGGGCTGAAGAACCGTTAAGTAAAGAAAGGACAGTAAAAATATGGTTTATTTCAGTTTAATACTCATCAGTAGTCCTTATCTGTGACCTTGCAAACGATCCAGTACATGTATTCAAAGTCTCGCAGTTAGCTGGTTACCAATTGGTTGGAATTTGATTACGTACAACTCCTCAAAACTATCATTTCAAAATTCTAACCCAGTGAGTGCTTGGCGACTTGTGAAACTTAATTGACCTTGGTTCAGCCCCCATGGACTCAAGAGAACATACTGATGAGGAGTTTCATAGTGGAACCAAACGACTATTCAGTTCTCTTAGGCTTTCGATGGTTCTACTAATGATATTACCTCGTGATGAAAACGACCTTGAAATAAACGGTGAATTAAAATCAAAACAATATGGAAGAATTTATCAGTTTTCAAACAGTCGAAGTGGAATCAAGAATTATGACAAATATTTACCCTTCAACATACTATTCAGTCTAGGACTACTTTATAAGCTGTTGAAGTCCACGAAATCCGTAAACATACCACCTTTGAGTGAATTTCGATCCAAAAATTATCCGGGATAATGTGGTGTACAAAAAAGATCCAATAAAATGAGGGAGGGTGAATTAACAAATCGGTCAGAGAGGCCAAATCGTGTTGTGCATGTAAAGTGAAACAAGAAATTTTGTTCGATTATGAAAAAGACAATGCATTGTCAGTTGATCAGGCGTGAGGAAAACATTAGAAACGATGAATATTTGAAAATTAAACGATATATAACAATTATTGATAATAATACGAATAGTGACCACAATCTCGCCTGGCTAAACAGAACAATACATCCTAGAACGTCCCAATACGAATGAAGCGGAAAGGTTTAACATAGTGCTAGCATCACTACACTCTAAAACCATTCCAATCACTGAACAAACATCTAAGCACAAAAGAAAATATAAAAACTTATTCCTCACTGGAATCAGGTAGGCGAAATGTCACCAGTTGGTGAAAGCCTTCGAGAAGCCAATTACCCGATGTCTCCTTCTTATCTACATGCAAGCAAAAGTAAGCATGGGGACATGGAATGTCCCCATCACAAATTTACATACCTAGGCTGACCACATCGCAAACGAGATGAGGAGAAATGGCATGGAAGTGCTTGGAATCTGCGAGGAATATGCAGATGGAATGGAATGGAAGTCGACTCTCCAAACTGTCATTTGGAGAGAAGTCAATAATCTACTCCGACATTGTCACCCAGACGACACAACAACCACGAGTACACTGAGTTTCCCAGTGGCTATCATCATGTCCTCAACAGCATCAAAGGCTCCAAGCACTGGCAACCAATCTCCTCCAGCATCAGCATCATGACAGCAAGAGTCAACTCAAAAGGGAGGAAATTCACAATCACAATCACAATGCTACTCTACGCTACACCACACTACACTACACTACACTACACTACACTACGCACCTACAAATAATCAAGCAGATGAAGAGAAGAAGGAGGAATTCCACAGACAACTGCAATCAACACTGGACAAGACCTCAGTTGGCGATATCCAAATTTCTAATGGGTGACATGAATGCCAAACGAGGAGTGGACAACACAGGAAGAGAACTCATCATGGATTGAGAAGCACTCGGTGAAATGAAGAATGAGAACGGAGAACTGTTTGCAGATTTCTGTGCGTTCAACGATTTAGTGATTCGAGGTGAGGCAGTGTGTACAAACACAAGCATATTCACAAGGTAGTGACATCGATTTGATTCCACCAGACAACAGGACACACTAAAAATCAGATCGACTTCATCTCAGTGTGAAGAAAGTGGAGACGCAGCCTACTGGACACAAGATGAGATGAAGAAGAGCAGCAGATGTAGGTTCACATCACTCACACCACTATCCAGTGCAAGGAACACACCTTCAAAATCAAGTTGAAAGTCTTCGAAGAAGAAGCTGGTTCCACTTGAACCACAGTTCAAGTTGAACACCCAGAACAGAAAGTGAACTGAGGGACGAAACTACATAGCACATCTTCACGTCAGCCATCAGGAAAAGTGGGAGACATTGGGCAACATCCCCAAGGAAATCTGCGTGGAAGAACCCTGGAACTCTATGGAAGCGACGTCGAAGGAAACCTGCATAACCGTGTTAAGAAGGAAGAGGAAATAAGACAAGAAATGGATCTCGATGGACACATGGAAGCTGGTGGAGCAGTGAGAGGAGGGTGTTGATGGTGAAGCAGAAGATGAGCCAGTGCAGTGCAGTGATGAACAACGGAAAGAGGAACTGAACACAACCTATAAAACACTATACTTGATAAATAAGTGGAGTGCGTGCAAAGACGAAAATCACTTCCACTACACACTTGCAACTGATGCAGAACATGCTGCAGGTAGGAGAGACCTCACAACATTATATCAAGTAACCAGACTACATACTATCTGGGAACGAAGGAACAGATCAACACAGATGAAACCAATGAAAGATAGTGAAGGAAAGCTAGTTACCGACAACGAGGGAAAACGAAGTGAACGATGGACTGACCAATTCAGGAGGCTTTTGAATCGACCACCACCACCGCAACTAGTCCAAAAATACCACTACCAGCCCAGCCACAGTACTATCAGTAATCGCAAGCCCTCAGACGAAAGCAGAAGTGAAGTCCTGAAGCCATAAAGTTGCTGAAATCCGGGACCAGTTGGAATTCTGCCAGAACCACTGACAACAGACGCAGTGACAACAGTGGACATGCTCACACCGCAGAAAGTTTGCATCGCATCTTAGAACAGAATATAGAATGGCATTCAACTCTCTACCTCAACTTCATCGACTTTGAAAAGGCCTTTGACAGCGTCGACCGACAAGTAATTTGGTATTCACTTCAACAATACGGCTTTAGTGACATAAACCTTTATCAACCTCATTCAACAGCTATTTGACGACGCCACATGCCGAGTGATTCACAATGAAAAGTTCAGTGATGCCTTTGAAGTGAAGACAGGAGTAAGACAAGGTTCTTGCAAGAAACTGTGATGAGCGAGAAGGTGAGTGTACGCTGTTTGACCGATGAATGAGCCCAGAAGATCTGGATTTCGCCAACGTTGATGACTTATGTCTAATGTCTCACAAACTGGAAGATCTACAGGCGAAAACTAATAAGTTGACAAAAAATGCAGGGTAGCGAAAACAGGATTTCAAGTGAACGTAGAGAAGATAGAGGTGATGAAGATGCTCAGTCAACAACAAGCATCAATCATCATCAGAGGGAGAAATCTAAAGGTAGTTGTCTCTTTCACCTACTTACCTAGGCAGCACTGTTGCAACTACAGCCGGCACAGACGAGGACGCCAAATTCAGCCAGGGTCGGAAAGGCAAGACAGGCGTTCATTAGCCTGAAATCAGTGTGGAGATCTTCTACACTCAACTCAGCATGTGGAACAAGATGCGGATTTTCAACACCAACGTCAAGTCAGTGCTCCCGTATGGTTCAGAGACTTGGCACGTTACGAAAACGGATTTCCAGCCAACTGTAGACATTCATGAACAAGTGCCTACGCTGGCTCGTTACTGAAGATCAGATGGATGGCCAGAATAATAAGAATAAGCAACAAGGATTTCTGGCCTGGGACGAACCAACCAAGAACATATCACTCAACAAATATGCAGCAGAGGAAAGTGGAAATGGATTGGATTGGGCATACACTGAGAAGGCCGATTGGGGACATCACGCGCAAGGCCAGGTTCTCTAGTGGAACCCAGATGGGAAGCAACGATTTGGGTGTCCGAGGTGAGGGTGACAGTTGGGAGATTATGTGAGGAGGAAGTGAAAGCTTGTGGGCTGTTGTGGAATCAGGTTTAAAAGATTTCAGAGAACAGAGTGCAGTGAAGACGTGCTACTGAAGCCCTATATTCCATTAGGAACCCAAGGGCCAAATAATAATAATAATGTATAAAGCCGTAGTGAAAATCTTCTCAAATTAACCGAACATCATGTAAATGCATCATTCGTATTGCAAGAAATTTCTTTAGTTTACCACATCAAGTTTACTAATTTATAACGGAAGCAAAAGAAAGTGTGACAAATTTGAACAAATCTTAGATTACAAGCAACCATGTGAATTCATTCCTGGTTAAGCCAGACACCTCTGTGTCGAATTTATCATCCTTTCAGTTATCTGTTCCTGATAAACAGGCACTCATTCTTGAGTTCAGTTTTTCTGTCCCTCAAGGATAAGACTATGTACTACTTCAATGTATATTCGTTATTTGCGAATCTGCCTCTGGTAAAAACAATTGACATTTTATGTAACTATATTTCTTCTAACAGTCTTATATTCCCTATCCCTCTTATTTTTTATAAGATTTGCTATTATTATGTACCGACAAAGTTCAATTCACATTCTAGGGTGAATACTTTCGACAGATTGATGGCGTCGCTATGGGTAGTCCATTAAGACCATTGCTAGCCGATAAATACATGTCACGTATTGAAAACATGGTTGAGGATCTCATCGGAAGGGTTTTTACATTAAAAGAGATGATATGGTCATTATATGCTATATGCCTGCTAGAGAAGGTGAGCGCAGTTCAAAATCACATTAGCTTTACTTGTGAACAAGAGACGAACAACCAGTTACCGCTCTTAGACATATTGCTTAATCAACAGGAGGACGGCTCGATCAGGAGGTCGATTTTTAGGAAGCCTACATGGACATGACAACTGATTAATTTCCGTAGCTATTCTCCAGCACAATATAAACATGGCTTAGCTAGGTGCTTATTCAACAGGATAAACCTTATTTGCACGGAGGACACGAAGGAGGAAGTAACCAATCTACTGACGACAGATGTAGAATTGTCACCGGTTGAAATTTATATTGCACTGAAAAGTATTCATTGTTCCGTTGCTAAGATAAATGTCTACATCTGATTACCGTTTATAGGTGATTTACGTAGGTTTATTTGAAGGGAAAGACTTAGATCAACCGTCTGTAAGACATATTACGCAGTCAAGGTCATCACTGTAGAAAAGACAAAGTCCATGTTACTACACTAACCAAAACAACACATAAACGATGGCACTACATCACAATGTGTTTATCAATTTATATTTATGTGCCAACACAAACATAGGGAGGAGTAATCGTGATATGCAGTTGAGGATGAGGTCGCTTCAAAGACAAATGACCTCAAAAGATCGATAAGTGTATGTAACAAACGTTCATCTCCACCTACTGCTAAACACATACTAAAAACTAATCCCAGGGTAGACATGAAAACAGCTTTTAAATTACTACATAAAAGTGGTCAGGGCCGAGTGATAAAATTTACTGAAGCTCTTACCATCCGTAAATTCAAACCCGCTTTATGTATACAAAAACAATTTGTATTCACGTTGAACAGACCTTGGTAGTATTGATTTTAATTTTCACACCAAGAATGATGTGATAAGATTTTGTTTTTCTCTCTACCCTTCCTATTCGTATCTACGTTTGCGATTGACTTCCTTGACACTTTTCATAAATTTTCATATAGATAGTTCGACAAGTCCATGTGTGATCAGAGTGTTCGAAATGTATAGCGCTGATACATGACATGTTTCAGATGATCTTCGTCTTCTCATTACGCTGTTTAACTGAACAGAAGGACCAGTTGCTTCAGATCTTCTCTATGTCTAAGCACACGCTTTTAATATGTGCCTATGAGTTTTCATTTTCATCATACTTATTTAAAATAAGGTTTATTGATTAGTTTCACCAAAATCATTTGTTCATTTTGAAGGTTTGTGGGGTTCATTGATTTCAGGTTGGTAAGTATCACAGACTTACACCAGTTGGAGAGCTATTGATAATCTGAGAGCACTCGACAGGTGTTTTGTCCTAGTATGGAAATCGTCAACATTGCATGCCCATCAATAGTATAGTAAAATCAAAGATTTTTCAAGATGAAATGAATCATTTTCAAAAGTGATTTTATTTTTGCTTAAAAGTCATTATTTTTAAAGATGTATATATAGTGGTGATAGCCTATAAAGCATTAACCTGTCTTTGGAAATAAACTGCCATTTTCACGCTTTCAGCTTACTACTTCGGCCGAATGTTTGATAAAATAAGGTTCTAATTTGTAAATGTTTGAAATAGATTTTCTGAAACTTAATTGTGTAAATTATGATCAGAAATAGTAAGACTGTCAATTCAATGAAGAAGGACCTGCTTACACGACAGGAAATATTCAGTGAATTTAATTGTTGAAAGGGCAGATTCGGGAACATGAAAATATATGTGCTTAACAATCTAAACTTCAATTAATACCGTTGGTCCGCATTTTTGAAAAGAAGCTAACAAATCTAATCGAGGTTTAGAAAATAAAACTTTCCTTTTTAAACTATATTCTAGTCATTCAAAAGAAGTAATTTTTCGTGAGGGTTACATTATTGTTAGTTCCCGACAAAAGAAAATTATATGATACATTGCTTAGCGGTAATTTTGAGAAATTTATTTGAGCTATCACTTTAAATGTGACCATTTTATTTCTCTTACATTACATTATTAACTTAGATGATGGTATAATTAGTTGATATTCATTCTTCTCTATAAACACTTTACAACCTGAAACCAAAATTAATTTTTTATAGAAAAAATTGGATCAAAAGTTTCAACATATGCCAACATACCTGTAGTTTAGTGAACTTGCTGTGAATTCCACAAAACTATTCTCTCGAAATGCAGCTAATTGCTTCCCCTGCCAATTAAATTCTGATTGAGTATTGTAAACGGACATTTAAATTGAAAACAAGGTAAAGAAAAAAGTGGAAAATGATTGTTACTAGTTATCGTGACTACTAATTAGCGCAATAGGAGTTATTTTTCAAATGTTCACTATTTTCAATCTTTCAAAGCCTATTAACTGAATACTAGTGACTGAGTCAACAACGTTTGCTACTGATTTTGTGCAACTCTGCTTTTCTCATTATATTTTCATTATTTACCCTGATTATTCAATTGCCCATGATTCCCAACAGTTATAGTTTCATGAAAAATTATTTTCGGTCATATTTTGCAGTATATCAGTTTCGGAGATAATTTGTTCTAGTCCACACTGCGATACACTCTTAGTACACGCATTTTCGTTGACTGTGGAGATCAGTATTTTCCAGTTCTCGAAAATATATCCGTCTTCAGGCTATCCGGAAAGGTTAGATGAACTATTTTATCAAAATTGAAAAATTGAATCCCAATGACAAATATCAGTAGGATTCGGAAACCTCGCAGAATTAACTACAAATCTTGAAGGTAAATTCAAAAGATTTTCTCATTTATCTTATGACCGTCCAATCCAGTGAATCCTGTATAACGTCTCAAGTTTCATTTCGGGAATTTAACAGGAAATTGGGTCAGACTAACCTCTTTATGCAGTTCGTATTGTTGCACATTTCTTTTTTCCATAAGTCAGTAAAGGAGACGAAAAGCTTGCATGAATCTTACATTACCAACATTGATGTAAGCGTATTTCTTGTTAATTCTGAAAGGTGCAAGGCTAATTTGATGCCTGTTAGACTTTTGGTCCATTTGTATGGTGTCCTAACGTGATCTATCAAAGTTCATTGAAATATAATTAGGCATCTGATGTTCACTGCTTCCACTACTTTTGATAAACTTAGAGAAAAACTTCAGACATGCTGAAAAGTATCTTCAAATATTCTGATCTAGTCATTCTTGAACACTTTAAGCGGGCTAGGTTTACTCCCACTGTCAAATTAGAGTATTAATATAAAATACTACCAATTCTCATGAACCAAAGTTCATATTTATTGAGTATTTTTCAAAGTATGCATTCAGTGGTGACGGATATATCCCTTTGAAACCAGTGGATCATTGACTGTAGGCATCGAATCATTGCATCAAGACCTATTAGAGATAAGTTAATGCATACAACTGAACAGAACATCGTTCTGTATCCTAACAACGTTAGATCCATATACCTGATTTGTTAGACAACAAAACTATGTTTAATAAACCTCCTAAACCCTTTCATGTTTAACTACGGATAACTTTTACAGGGTATAAGAAAGTTATTTGGTTTCTTTTTAGTGATCAAGCCTGATGGAAGTTTTGAACCTAGTAGATTTAGCTGCAGGACTGAAGATGTATTAGTTTCGAAAGACTATATTAATTGGTTAAGGAGATAAAGATGTTTCTCTTCAATGAAAATAGAGTACATTTGTGTTGTTCTGCTTATTGTAATCCCAACTCTTTAAATAACTTATTTATTTATTAGGTTGCTTGAACAGCATAGACATGACATTACTTCGGATATATAGAAATAAACCTGTAGTGAATGAAAAATGTGTTATAAAAGAACAAATACTCTGACCACTTCATCTGCAAGAATAAAGTGTCTGAGAAGGTAAAATTCAATCTATATTTGGTATATCACGGTGCGTCAGTTATTGGTTAGCAGTGAAGAAAGTAATAAATATGCATTGACTAAGTCAGAAACAGCATTCAAAAGGAGATTTTTTGTCCTGTAAGACCATTTAAAATGTATTTTCTGAGTCAAAATCAGCATACATGTAAAACAGAATGTAAAGAAAACTTAAGGTTTGTACGACACAACAGAAAAATCGAACACTCTGCGCGTGAAGTTCTTCACAGATAAACATGGAATCTCAAGCTAATTAATTCAGAAAAATAATATTTGTCTTCCTCATGAGCACTACTTCAGGAGGAAGTAGTGACAGATAAAGTCTTGACTTCCAAATGACTTGCTTGAAGTAATTTAATTACATCATTTCTTTTAGGTTGATTTTTTCTTGAAATAAAGCATAATTAATAATCACTTGAAGTACCACCATCACTTTCATCAGCTGCAAAACCAGTGGAAATATCGGCCTACTAAATGACTGCTTTATCCTCATCTGACAGTTCTCATCACCATGAATCTACACACCAGTGTAGCAGCTAACATTTTTCCTAGGTAGTATTGCGATTAACGACTTAGTTGACATCATTAAGTTTAGTTTTCTTAATTATTTATTAAGACTAACTGATCATTATCTGACTTTACAGGAAGAATTCATGTCTTTCAAAGTTTTTCAGTAGCCACACCTAGTTTACAGGTTCACTAGTTTACTAGCCAGACTAATGCCCGGATAAAAAAGAGAAGGTTGAACATAGCATCCCTACACCCTAAAACCATTCCAATCACTGAACAAACATCTAAGCACAAAAGAAAATATAAAAACTTATTCCTCACTGGAATCAGGTAGGCGAAATGTCACCAGTTGGTGAAAGCCTTCGAGAAGCCAATTACCCGATGTCTCCTTCTTATCTACATGCAAGCAAAAGTAAGCATGGGGACATGGAATGTCCCCATCACAAATTTACATACCTAGGCTGACCACATCGCAAACGAGATGAGGAGAAATGGCATGGAAGTGCTTGGAATCTGCGAGGAATATGCAGATGGAATGGAATGGAAGTCGACTCTCCAAACTGTCATTTGGAGAGAAGTCAATAATCTACTCCGACATTGTCACCCAGACGACACAACAACCACGAGCACACTGAGTTTCCCAGTGGCTATCATCATGTCCTCAACAGCATCAAAGGCTCCAAGCACTGGCAACCAATCTCCTCCAGCATCAGCATCATGACAGCAAGAGTCAACTCAAAAGGGAGGAAATTCACAATCACAATCACAATGCTACTCTACGCTACACCACACTACACTACACTACACTACACTACACTACGCACCTACAAATAATCAAGCAGATGAAGAGAAGAAGGAGGAATTCCACAGACAACTGCAATCAACACTGGACAAGACCTCAGTTGGCGATATCCAAATTTCTAATGGGTGACATGAATGCCAAACGAGGAGTGGACAACACAGGAAGAGAACTCATCATGGATTGAGAAGCACTCGGTGAAATGAAGAATGAGAACGGAGAACTGTTTGCAGATTTCTGTGCGTTCAACGATTTGGTGATTCGAGGTGAGGCAGTGTGTACAAACACAAGCATATTCACAAGGTAGTGACATCGATTTGATTCCACCAGACAACAGGACACACTAAAAATCAGATCGACTTCATCTCAGTGTGAAGAAAGTGGAGACGCAGCCTACTGGACACAAGATGAGATGAAGAAGAGCAGCAGATGTAGGTTCACATCACTCACACCACTATCCAGTGCAAGGAACACACCTTCAAAATCAAGTTGAAAGTCTTCGAAGAAGAAGCTGGTTCCACTTGAACCACAGTTCAAGTTGAACACCCAGAACAGAAAGTGAACTGAGGGACGAAACTACATAGCACATCTTCACGTCAGCCATCAGGAAAAGTGGGAGACATTGGGCAACATCCCCAAGGAAATCTGCGTGGAAGAACCCTGGAACTCTATGGAAGCGACGTCGAAGGAAACCTGCATAACCGTGTTAAGAAGGAAGAGGAAATAAGACAAGAAATGGATCTCGATGGACACATGGAAGCTGGTGGAGCAGTGAGAGGAGGGTGTTGATGGTGAAGCAGAAGATGAGCCAGTGCAGTGCAGTGATGAACAACGGAAAGAGGAACTGAACACAACCTATAAAACACTATACTTGATAAATAAGTGGAGTGCGTGCAAAGACGAAAATCACTTCCACTACACACTTGCAACTGATGCAGAACATGCTGCAGGTAGGAGAGACCTCACAACATTATATCAAGTAACCAGACTACATACTATCTGGGAACGAAGGAACAGATCAACACAGATGAAACCAATGAAAGATAGTGAAGGAAAGCTAGTTACCGACAACGAGGGAAAACGAAGTGAACGATGGACTGACCAATTCAATAGGCTCTTGAATCGACTGCCACCACCTGCACTTCGTCAAGAAACCCCACCTGCAGCCGGGCGACAGAAATACCAATGAACACAAGCCACAGACGAAAGTCGAAGTCCTGAATGCCATAAAGCTACTAAAGTATGGGAAAGCAGCAGGACCAGATGGGATCCCGCCACAAACACTCAAACAGACACAGAGACAACAGCGGACATTTTCACACCACACCACCATTGCAGAAGGTGTAGAAGGCAGGGAAGGTAACTGGCTAGTGATTGGAAGGACAGTTACCTCGTCAAACTCCTGAAGAAGGGCTACCTACGTCTTTGCAGTACTTGCGCGGAATCACTCTCCTGTCCACTCCAAGCAAAACATTAGGCCGCATCATCCTGGAGAGGCTGAAGTATGCACTGGATTCAAAACGACGACCGGAACAGGCTGGCTAGCTGGCTGGCTGGCTGGATTCAGGAAGTACAAATCGTGTGCGGATTAAAATGGCAACGCTACTCTACTCATCATCGCATCATAGAACAGAGTATAGAATGTCAGTCAACTCCCTACCTCAACTTCATCGACTTTGAAAAGGCCTTTGACAGCGTCGACCGAGAGGTAATTTGGAAACTGCTTCAATACTATGGAGTACGACAACGTATATTAGCATCATTCAACTACTATATGAAGAGGCCATATGCCAAGTAATTCACAATGGGAAGCTCAGTGACGCTTCTGAGGTGAAGACAGGAGTAAGACAAAGCTGCCTACTATCATCCATGATCTTCCTGAATGTGGTCGACTGGACTGGACTGGATCATGCAGCAAACCGTGAGGCGCGAGAATATGGGCATACACTGGTTGAAGCGAATAAAGAGTCTAGGAGATTGCGATTTTGTCGATGATGATTTTTATTTAATGTCGTCATATAAACTCGAAGACCTACAGGCGAAAACTAACAAGTTGCCAGAAGATGCGGGGTAGCGAAAACAGGATTTCAAGTGAACGTAGAGAAGATAGAGGTGATGAAGATGCCCAGTCAACAATAAACATCAATCATTATCATTGGGAGAAATCTAAAGGAAGTTACCTCTTTCACCTACCTACCTATTCAGCATCGTTTCAACTTCAGATGGCGGGGACACAGATGATGATGTCAAACTCAGGATGGGATAAGCAAGACAGGCCTTCACTAATCTGAAATATGTATACAGATCTACTACACTTCACTGCACTCAGTATAAAGCGTGAACAAGATCTGGATTTTCAACATCAATGTCTAGTCAGTGCTTCAGTGTGATGGTTCAGAAACTTGGCGTGTCGCGAAAACCATTTCCAACAAACTACAAACATACATCAACACCTGTCGCCTACACTCACTACATACTGAAGATTAGATGGATGGCCAGAATAATAAGAATAAGCAACAAGCAACTCTGACTGGGGAGGAACCAACCAAGAAGCCACCACCCAACAAATATGCAGTAGAGGAAAGTGGAGATGGATTGGATTGGGCATACACTGGGAAGGCCGATTGGGGACATCACGCGTCAGGTCAGGTCTTCGAGTGGAACTCAAAGGGGAAACGACGAGTTGTGTGTCTGAGGTGGGGGTGATATGGATGAGGATGGTGTGAGGAAGAAAATGAGAGGTTGTGGACAGTGGTGGAGACAGTTTGGAAAGACTGAAGAGGAGGGAGTGAAATGGAGGCGTTCTACTGAAGCCATTTGTTCCACTAGGAACCTAAAGGACAAATAATAAATAATAAGGTTTTTCAGTGGTTATTGGTTATTTCATTACTTCTTTGGCGCAGAATTCCTTACGGTATGTGAATTCCACAGCGTTTCCGTAATTTTTCCATGCTTTCAGTGTTTAATTGTTCCGCACATTTGTAAGTAATGATTTTGTTATCTGAAATATTTATTGATGGCTATAAACTTGCATATAGCCATGAGGAAGGGTAATCAATAGGTTTTTAGATCACTACTGTGACCACTTCGATTTTGTGAAAATGGACATCCTTTTGAATGTCACGCATGTGACTGCATAGAGGTGACTTATGAAAATTAGAAATTATGCTGATTTTAACTATGACTACAATCCCTTTTTTATTTTCAATGTTCTTTTATCAAAGTATTTATTTAAAGGTCAGACTAATGTAAATGCCATTCATCTCGCATCCTGAAACTGAAGTGCCATCGGTGTAATTATTAAAAGTGCTTAGTCCATGTTTCGGTAGATGAACGTGTTTATCACAGTGCTCATCTCCATAATTAGATGAACATCTAACGTGATAAAATGCTACTGTTTCACTGTGTTATATTTCTAATAAACAGACTAAAATGGAATTACAATCGACCAAAGTGCCTAAGCTTTACTCTTGTATTAATAGATTAAAACGTAGTTTCTAGCACGAACTGACGTCAATGGAAGAACTACTGAAAAGTTAAGAGCATTGGACATGTGTCTGGTCCTAGTTTATGACTCCTCAGTAGTGCATCAACGACTCCACGAATGGTCTCACAACAAATACCTTAAGAATAAGCCAGGAGGTTGGAGTAAACCAAATTATCCCTGAAGAGATCCTCCTACTTAGTTGTGGATAAGCACTGTTGATGAGTCCAATGCAAGGACGAAACACCAGTCCACTGCTCCGAGGTTTCACTGTTTCTCCAACTGATTTCATCCGGTGACGTAAACTACCTTGAAATTAATCGATCTGTACAGACCGTTTATTAAACTAAACAAAATGCATGGAGAGATAGCTACGGAACATCTTTCAGAGTATATCTTGTCCCATCCACAGCTTCTGCCTGATTTCTCACTATGCTTCTTGTGAAAATAAAACAAACACTAAAAAGGTATACTAAACTAACAAATGATCCAGTTGTTTAAAAATATAGAAGTCCAATATCTTTTATCTTGGAAGTCACAAATTAAAAGAAAATATTGGTTAGCTTTCTTCAGGGATATTTTGTGAAATTCTAAGTATTTAAGTCATCTCGATTGCCTGTAAAAAGTAGATACAGGATATTGGGATTTTTCTCAGTCGAGGTAACTTATAGCTACTGTACCTGGTATAACTCCTTTTCGGGTAAAAATAACATTTTTGGTGTCACTACCAGTTAATGAGTGAACTGGAAAGAATGAAATAAAATACTGGACAATTTTTCATTGTAACACAAACTTGTAAGGAATCCACCTAGCCAACATGTCACCGAAGCGTTAACAGGGTTGTCTGTAAATAATGCCCCATGAATGATATTTTTTCTGATGTGATGTTGTGTTCTCTTTTTCACAAATGATGTGGCAGTTGTCACTCAATCTGTACATCAAAAAACTACTCTGAATTAAATTACTTAAACCCCTTATTCTGTAACTACCAACCGGATCCGCTTGTCTTTAAGTATGGGCCAAAAACGTAGTGCGTAAATCCATTCACATATAGGTATTGAGCAAATTCATAAGTTCTATGTAGCTCTATGAATTTGATTGTGAATCATTTTTGTAGTAATTACGTTCCGTTTCCTAGTGTTACCTAGGTTTCAATTTAAGTACACTTTGTCTCGTATTTATTCTTCAAAATACGAGGAAAACAATTCAGAAGTGGCATACAAATTAAACAAAATCATATCAGATATTCAAATCTCAGCAAACAGTGGTCTGCAAATTATACCTATAGAATCTACGACAAACAGAAGTATTCTCTTTACCAAGATCGTTTTCGCTATAGCGTTATATGCTATCCTACTATTGTATTACTTAGAGTTAAGAAACGCATTAACTGACTGGAATGTCACTGAATGTGGTGTTCTAAATAAAACACCAGTTAAAAACCGTAAAAAGCTGACTTGCCGTTCAATGATACTGATCTCTGTAGGAAATGTACTGCTGACTAATAGTATTAGTTTCACAACACTCGAACTGGTGATTTGTATACACTAATTAGATTAGATCAATCTGAGCACCAGGTGCACTTTCGTTTGTCTGAGGTAAAGCTGACAAGTGAAGAACTTGAATGAAGTGAGGTCACAAAGTCAGATCGTTATCAGTGCTCAGATTCTAACTAGGTACTTGAAGGGAGTCGTGATACATGAAATCACCGTTTGAATAAATGACTTGAATTTCTTTTGACTGTTTTGTAAAAGAAGATTAGTTTGCTTTTTTGAAGCTTTCATATTCAGCAAGCACAATCTAAAAATATATTCGAAATGGAATGAATGTAGAAACTTTTACCTCAACTTACTTTCCTTGCAATGCTGTCCTTGAAATCCAAGTGGGCAAATACATGTGAAACCTTTGAGTTCTGTAGACAGGTTCCTTTGTTCAAGCACACAGAATCAGATTGAGCACAGGCTTGTCCATCACAGTTCAAACATTCATGCCACCTATTGCATTCCTTATGGGATCGATTAACATTCCATTTGTTTCAACCTTTTAGAATTTTGTGAAATGATAGTTAGTAACTTAAAAGTATAGAACACTAAAAGGAATAAAGAGTCAAAAACATTTTGAGTTGCAGAAGAGCTTTAGGTTTCTCCTGACGGAAGTTTCCGGGTATTCTTTTGAAAATTAAATTCCTGATATATGAGCAACCAATGAAAAGCGAAATTAATTTTCTTACCATTTCGTCAATTACTACAGTAGTACGATACATTTTAGGAAAACGCCAAAATCTTAGCTTTTGACTACATTACCAAATTTTTGTTTAATTTGACGTTTCAAGAAGTAGTTCAGCTTAGACCCTGTAATTAGTCTGCAAATTTTAAATTGGTCTTTCTTCAGTTAACCAAAAGCCTACTTAGGATTCAACTGCTTAGTTAGGAACTATATCTATATGAGTACTAGTCAAAATCGTTGTTTCTAATCAAAGCATTATTTGAAGTAGGAAGACGCTGATCAACAACGAAAACTCTTTTCGTAACTTCTTGTTGTGGTTGCGCAGTTATATAGTAGTCAAGAATGTCATAAAAAGTCCCAACATGAGTCAAAATTCAATTTAGTTTAGTAACTAAACATATTGAGCTGAGAATTGGAAGATAAAAAGGGAGTTACCACAATAGTTACCAAGTCAGTCATACATAACCAAAAAAATGTAGGCATAAAATAATGAGTAGATTTCAGATAAACTTGGAGAAAACGTTATTCTGTAAGTGTCAAAGTTGTGAAACTAAGCCCGTAGTAGTAAAAGAGAATGAGTAAGACTTTGATAAACACAGTTCAGGGTTCTGTTTGATCTTACACTGTATTTCACATCAAATGAATTATGCACACATACTGTGTGATTGACACAGCAACAGAACATTTTATTAGTCTGGGTATTTGTTTGACATATATGTCGGTAGGTGTTCATTTGCACTTCTTACCAGTTTTATGCTGGTACGGTCTATACACTTATGTCCACAGGAGAAAGTAAACTCATACATACTCATTGATGTTGTATTTCTTGATCCAAGAAAGATTGCGTGAAGAAAGAATGTTCCTTAAAATACTATTAAAAATTGGGTTTACAGGACTGCATTACCACTGAAGTTCAGGTTCATACCTAGGTATAATGCGCTGTGTGGTTGTGTACAACGTTAGAGATATTTCATCTACCTTAGAAGTAGTATTCATCACGGAGTGATATCAGTTGGGGAACCACTGGAAATTTGGGAGCATTAGACAACTGTTTCGTACTGGTATGGGACTCCTCAGCAGTACGCATCCACGACCCAGCTAGGCATCGAACTCAGGACCTGCAGGTTTCAAGGCGAACGTGTTAACCACTCAACCACTGGGTCAGTCTCCAGTGGTTCACAGTTTCTAACTTCTGTCAATTCACAACATAGCGCGACTATCACCCAAGGTCTTCAGTTAGCATCCACTTTACTTCCGACTGATTGACCCCACAGGTCACGGCTTCTCATTAAAGCTTCCTGATATCCATCTGGAAGGAAGTCACTAATGAGCACTATGCAGTTATGTATTTTTGAGATGAATGGGGATTTTTTTAATTAGAAGTAGTATTCATCATGGACTGATGTCATCTATATTTATCAAGAAATGAGTTTGAGTATCCGTTTCGAACCAAAATTCTTTTAAAGAAATTCAGTCCACTATCCATTTTGTTTTCTACGGTAGGCTCTTGCTATTCTGTTCATAAGGAAAATACCGTGAAAATTCATCAGTCATCATTCTATTTAGTTTCACCCAAACAGTCTCTTAACCGATATATCAACAACAGAAGTGCAGGAGTAACAAATGAATTTAGATATTTTTTGAACTAAATCAACCTGTGTTATGTATGCTTAAGTGTCTGAATCAAGATGCATCATAGGAAGTTCTACATCCCGCCTTTTACTGTCTAGGTTTCTTGGTAATGGCTTTACTGTTCAGCCACTTTTAGACAGCTACAAAATTTTTTGGCTTTCAAAACGAAATGTAAAACCACCTTAGGAGTGACTTCATACAGCTAACCAGTGAGCACTTAAGCACAGATAAAGTGAAATGCATCAGTCCACGGGTACTTATCAATATCTCATACAGTCCTACAGCGAAATAAACGCGGACTGACTTGTTGAATCGTAATGTCTTGTATTTCACTACGCAGTAGAACAAGTTTCCATTACTGAGAAGGCCAAAAGTACCATTGAGGTTGCAGTTAAGCTTGGCTTACAGGATTCGATAATTATAATCCAAGGTCTTCCGCCGATTGCTTGCAACCACTGAACATCACTCGAAGTTTATAGAGATATGAGTCTTCTATCTTTGATGACCATACAGGAGAATGGTCAGTGAAATGTGCCTAGAACTTTGGACTAAGGACTGTGATATTGACTACACTGATAAACTGTAGAACGAAATTTTAATAATATTCAAGACAAATAAACATACCTTATCTATGCATCCATGGAATCCGATACTCAAATTTTTTGAATATCCAATGAATTGTTTTAAATGAGCTGATATAAAATTGATATTTGGATGGCCACCGAGGAATAAAGAATAGGTTAATGTCAGTTGAACCTGCGAACCGATTGAGTAATTTGTCATAATACGTTCATCTGAATCAATTTGAAGGTAACCTTCACGACCAATACGCCAAAAATGTATTTTATGCCATTCATTCATACTTATTGACTTTGGACTCCTAAATATATAGCGAAATTAAGTTTTCATGTGATTCTATTAAACCCCTATGCAAGCACTCGACGGTAAATCCAACTGAGTAAGAGTATTATGTGATGTGTTTTAGTGATGGCTTTTAAGACTTTGGCATTAAATCCAAACTGTCCCCACAACGAAAACTAATCCATTGGCGTCATTCATGATTATTACAAGCATTTATTCTGATTGCTAGAAGTTATTTCAGGTTGTCATGCACTACAGACTGATATCACCTAGGGAACCAATGGAAACAGGGATAGGTGATTCGTCCTAGTATATGAATTCTCAATAGTGCAAATCCGTGACCGCCTACCAATGACCGAACCCAGGACCTTCAAGTTTCGTGGCGTGCACTCCACCTTTCATACACTGGGTATGAATCCAGTGAGACATATTTTCCTACTCTTGTCAATTCGTGATATAGCGCGACCATCCTCCAGTGACACCGATGATTAGTTGTCCTCACACCGGCTTAATTAACCCTACAGGTCAAGACTTCTCACTTGCACTCTGGTTAATCCCTCTCGAAAAATACCGTAAATGAGCAGTGAACAGCAATTCAGTTCAAACGTTTATAGGAATTGATTGATTTCAAGTTGGTATTCAATGGTTCTCCAAGTGATTTCATTTTGTGATGAATGTCAACGTGACATGAATCAATTCTTATAAACCGTCTAATTGTATTACTAGTGAATGGAGCTGCATTCAGGCATTAATCTAAAGTCACTTTAAAGTTACCCTAGCAACAACTGAAATGACCAGTCAGGCTTTGGTATTTCGCCTGGAAAAGTACTTTTCCATAAAATAAAGGTATGTATTTGACTGTTTCATCAGTCGCTAAGGCGGCCTTTAAAGCCACCTTAATCTGAGTTTTATTCCAAGAACTATCATAAGTTCTAAAACTTGAACTGTGAAAAGTTTCAGTTTTTTTGACGTTTTCTCTATGTGACGAATAGAAGTGTCCCCATGAAATAAAACCATACTCTAAACTTAAACTTTCTCGTGTTCCAGTTGGATACACCAGAAAACAAGGAAATCGAAAATAGTTAAATTTTATTATATGGTAAATGACACGACCGTCAGAAGCGCAGCCTTTCAATTGAAGATCTTAACTCATTTTCCGTTCAGCCACCTACTACATATATTATCTCATATATTGTCTTAGTTCATCTCCTAAGTATTTTCCTCAAGTCAAGGCATCAGGAACTGGATTTCGTTTTAGAGTAATGTTATAAAAGGTATAGAGTTTTTCAGTCTCTGTAGTAGGTAAAATAATTGTGAGCGCACAAAACTGCACTCAGTAACAATATTTGTCACTATTGAAATAGTTTTTTTTGATTTGACGAAGCACACCCTGATACTATCTTACTTGCTGCATGACATTTCGAGCAAAAATTCAGTCTCATATTCATCTCCAAGTAATCACACAACTTCCGGCATCTGGTTTCTACAGTTCTGTCCACTTTTGTTTCCAGTGTTTAGTGATAGTAAGTACTTTCTCATCAAGAGAATAGACGTTGTGCCATTCCCACTATTGAATCGTCTTAGGACTGTATGATATATCAAGTAAACGAAACTCTGTAAGAGTTAAGTCTAACCGTAGCAACTAACATATTGGTGATATTACTGTGTAACTGTGTGTAAAGGTTTCATAGTCAAGTTCCAGTTCCTGGTGATCCAGGACATTCTAGAGGTAATCATGATCTTAAGTTCTTTTTTAGTGATATTCATCATGACCTACAATACCATTTAACACTATACTTAGTGGTTTGAAACGATTTCTTACAGTCCTGAGAATTCGCAGTACAAGTGAGTATAACATTTTCTTCATTAGCATTATCCTATCTTAACGGTTATGGTAAAGTCAATAGATCATTTACGTTTTTGAGATGATCGAGAACATTTGTAGCTTAGGAGGATAATTTTCGCTTCTCTTGTGCTGCTTATATTTTAAACAGTAACAATCCTCAACTCACTCTAAAAATGCTGAACCAGAACCCAAATCAAATGCCACCAAAATGTGACCACGAACTAAGACAATAGCCAAGAAATCTCCACGTCTATCAAGACTATAACCTTCGTATAAAAGCAATCCATCAGGTTTCGTTGGTATGAAGTGGATTTGTAAAGTGGTGAATGATGATGACGTTCCGCTTAATCCAATGTACTCTGTATATGAATACCCACTATAGGATGGCACGGTCAGCTCGATTCCTATGGAGGAAAATCAAAAATATAAATGAATACAGACTGAATACGGCTGTTGCTTCAATGGTTTGATATTAATTTAATAGCATTCAGTAGAACAGTTTAGTGATCTTCAAACCTGCTGAACGAACATTTCCCGTCGGCCAGCTGGGATTTTATTAGATAAAATTACTATCACAAGACATTGATTTGGAAAAGTTACAACTGAAATCCATGCAAAAATAAACAACTACATTCTCCATCTATAAATTCCCTATTAAAATAGGTTAATGACCTCGTCCGAAAAAAGATTTTGGCATCAGCCTTGGGGAAACGTTTTCCACTCATCTCATGAGAAATATCCTACTAACTTGGCAAGTAAGTCTGCAGGTATTAAGATCTCGTAAATAATTACGATCTAGCGATGCCCTGCCAAATAATTTTGTTTTGTTTTCTGTTGATAACACTTTCCGAAGTGATAAAAATGTGCATAAGTATGTACATTGGCCTGGTACGTATAATAACTTCATTATCAGGCGTATATTCATAAAGACGCTGTAATCCAGGATGTCTCTCGTACAGTAATCTTTAAGCCTTACAACGTCAAAAAGAAACTTAGGAGGAGCGAAACACCCAGTGTTGTAAATTTGTGGCTAACATGAGAGATACGGAGTTTCCTTTGTACAACTATTATAAACACTGAATATATAAAATGACTAAAGGTTCGTACAAATCAATCAAATAATGTGAGTTGATGTGTGCAGTTAATTGTACGCATACAATTGAGGGTTTGAAATGCATGATATAGTTAGTCTTAAACGCGTTAGTCTATACATTTCTGAGATAATTATCGATAGAATTCATCACAATGGCATAATAAGTGGCAAACTATTCTCCCCAGCTAATTATTAACAGACTGAGAAAATTCAGAATCCTGGATTCCAGTGCTAGCCACTATCCATCATTACTATCGTAAGAGCACAGGTAATATCGAGGCATCCGCATGACAATACAGACCGATCAGTTCGGTCCAATCAACAACGGTATGATATAAAAACAATTATATACTGTAAACGTTTGTTTCAAGAAAAACTTCCAGGTTCGATATTCATTTGTTAGTTTATTACGCTTTACACTATAAGGATTATCAAAGCATCAGTTCAGCGAAAACCATATTGTCACTGTTTTAAAAGTATATCTACAAACATCCATATCATCATTATGTTCCTTGATTTCACTCTTATGATTTGCTGAATTCTATCCTTTTCAAATGGTTATATTCTTAAATTTTTTATCTGGCTATGTATTCATGACAGGAAAAAAACTAAAATTAGAAAAACAACGTACTGAGAACAATATTTAAACAAAAATTTGAATGAGCTTTCGTTCAATGGTCTTCTATTAACGTTTTAATATCTTCTTAAACACTCATTTTGAAAACAAAATACATAATATCCACTTCAAAAACCGGCGATCACTTCGATAAAAGTATACAAAATGAAAAATAAGTAGAGAAGATACGATACTAGAGTTGAACAGAACCAGTTATAAGCAGATTATAATTTTCTACGATGAGATTAAATAATCAAGGCCTATATAATCCGAAACAAAAAAAATGCCAATCAAGATAAAAACCTCGCCTAGTTAACTAGTTCACTAGTTACTAGCTGGTCCTAACTAAGCCCGGGTAAACATGGAAGGTTGGGCATAAGGCTAGCACCCCTACCCCATAAAACAAATCTAACCGCTAAAGAAACTTCAAAGCACAAAAGATATATAAAAACTTATTCCTCACTGGAATCAGGTAGGCGAAATGTCACCAGTTGGTGAAAGCCTTCGAGAAGCCAATTACCCGATGTCTCCTTCTTATCTACATGCAAGCAAAAGTAAGCATGGGGACATGGAATGTCCCCATCACAAATTTACATACCTAGGCTGACCACATCGCAAACGAGATGAGGAGAAATGGCATGGAAGTGCTTGGAATCTGCGAGGAATATGCAGATGGAATGGAATGGAAGTCGACTCTCCAAACTGTCATTTGGAGAGAAGTCAATAATCTACTCCGACATTGTCACCCAGACGACACAACAACCACGAGCACACTGAGTTTCCCAGTGGCTATCATCATGTCCTCAACAGCATCAAAGGCTCCAAGCACTGGCAACCAATCTCCTCCAGCATCAGCATCATGACAGCAAGAGTCAACTCAAAAGGGAGGAAATTCACAATCACAATCACAATGCTACTCTACGCTACACCACACTACACTACACTACACTACGCACCTACAAATAATCAAGCAGATGAAGAGAAGAAGGAGGAATTCCACAGACAACTGCAATCAACACTGGACAAGACCTCAGTTGGCGATATCCAAATTTCTAATGGGTGACATGAATGCCAAACGAGGAGTGGACAACACAGGAAGAGAACTCATCATGGATTGAGAAGCACTCGGTGAAATGAAGAATGAGAACGGAGAACTGTTTGCAGATTTCTGTGCGTTCAACGATTTAGTGATTCGAGGTGAGGCAGTGTGTACAAACACAAGCATATTCACAAGGTGGCGACATCGATTTGATTCCACCAGACAACAGGACACACTAAAAATCAGATCGACTTCATCTCAGTGTGAAGAAAGTGGAGACGCAGCCTACTGGACACAAGATGAGATGAAGAAGAGCAGCAGATGTAGGTTCACATCACTCACACCACTATCCAGTGCAAGCAACCTACCTTCCAAATCAAGTTAAATCAAGACAAAATGGGAGATATCGAGGGACATCCCTGAAGAAACCTGTTTTGAAGAACGCTGGAAGTCTTTGAAAGAGATATGAAAAGAAACCTGCACAACCGTATTTGGTAGGTAGGAGAAAGAAGATAAGGAATGGATCTCGATGGATACATGGAAGATGATAGAGGAGAGGAGGATGGTGAAGCAGAAGATAAACCAGTGCAAGAATGCACAACGACAAAAGGAACTGAGTACAATGTATAAAACACTGGACAAAGAAGTGAAGAAGAGTGCACTGAAAGACAAAAGGCGCTTCTGCGACACATTGGCAAGTGAAGCATAACAGGATGCAGGTAGGTGAGACCGAGGAAGAGAACCTATAAGATTTGGATTTCCCCGATGACTTGTGTTTAATGTCACACAAAATTGAAGATCTACAGGCAAAAACTAAGAAGTTGGTAGAAGATGCACTGCAGCGAAGACGGGAATTCTTTCGGGTGAACGAAGAGAAGACATCACTGGTGAAGATACCCAACCAACAACAACAACAAGCACCATCAACGCGAGAAACCTAAAGGAAGTAACTTCCTTCACCTATCTAGGCAGCACTGTTGCAACTGCAGGCGGCACAGACGAGGACGCCAAATTCAGCCAGGGTCGGAAAGGCAAGACAGGCGTTCATTAGCCTGAAATCAGTGTGGAGATCTTCTACACTCAACTCAGCATGTGGAACAAGATGCGGATTTTCAACACCAACGTCAAGTCAGTGCTTCACTGTGATGGTTCAGAGACTTGACGTGTTACGAAAGGGATTTCCAGCAACTGTAGACATTCATGAACAAGTGCCTACGCTGGCTCGTTACTGAAGATCAGATGGATGGCCAGAATAATAAGAATAAGCAACAAGCAACTCTGACTGGGACGAACCAACCAAGAACATATCACTCAACAAATATGCAGCAGAGGAAAGTGGAAATGGATTGGATTGGGCATACACTGAGAAGGCCGATTGGGGACATCACGCGCAAGGCCAGGTTCTCTAGTGGAACCCAGATGGGAAGCAACGATTTGGGTGTCCGAGGTGAGGGTGACAGTTGGGAGATTATGTGAGGAGGAAGTGAAAGCTTGTGGGGTGTCGTGGAGCCAGGTCTAACAGAGTGCACTGAAGACGTGCTACTGAAGCCCTATATTCCATTAGGAACCCAAAGGACATATAATAATATTAATGATAAAAATCAAGATAAAACTGCAAAATAATCATACTGACTAAAGTAATAGTGTATTAGATGAAAATTTGATAATCTGAGGAAGGCGAAGAAATAAGGCCCAAACCACTTCATAAGAGTATCAGAAAGTGTACAATCAGCTCTTTCTAGAAAACAGTGAAAAGCAAAATACTGTCATTTGACTTCATTGACCTAGTTTTGTTCAGACATTGCTTTTAATTCTTTTATTTCGTCTTTTCACGCAATATATCAAACAAACAGTAAAGGCCAGAAGTTCATTCGCGTTATAATACCTGTAGTTCTGTTTTTTCTATGTAAAGATTCATTGCCTTCAGGCATTCGCTGTAAAGACCTCTCTTCAAACTCAAAAACTCATTCTTATCCCGTCAAGATAAGCCTCGCTTATCGCTGCTGCACTCGATAACACTACTGATGTTGTACTCAGTCAATGACTGACTCCACACAGAAAAGGACAAGATTTAACTCAAAATATCTGCTCACAGATTACTTTAGCTCAAAAAACTGGTTTCTGTTCACTAAATCTGATTTTCTTAACGGTCTTGCAAAAGGTGTTGGTCATAAGAGGAACATTAGTGAAACTTTACCGTTCACTAAGAATCTGTCTCCAAAAACTTAACGAAACTGAGGATGAAAAGCCTGTGTCCATTATATTTCCGTATACATCGACAATAAATTTTTCCTCAATTATGTTGTCAGATGTCTAATAATCTGAATCTGTTTACTTAAGAGAATGAATGATACTAAGAATTTCACTTTGTGAAAGGTAGGTGCTTAGAGAAAAGTGAAAACATGCGTTGTGGGCGTACAAATACCCAAACATTGAGACAGATATACAGACAAAATCAAACGAGCAGCAGCATGATGAAAGTAAATAGATAATCAGCCAGTACAAAATGTGCTTGACTCTTTACAAGGATACGGGTTCGGTTGTCACGGATAAACTTTGTGATAAAAATCACCATTTAAAATTCTTTTAAGTAAATTACATTAAAAGTAAGTCGGTTAATCACGAACCCAATGATTTAACAATTAGATATCAACCAGTGGTCATATGAAAACTTTACTATCAGGATTCCTGAGCATCAATTTTCAAATGACATACAGATACTTAAAAATCACCTACTAGACTAATTATAAAGGTAGATAACTTACTCTCATCACACTGCGGTCCTGCAGTTCCCAAAAGACACTGACAGATCACAGTGGAACCGGATGTTTGTAAACAAGATGCATTATTTTTACACTGCATCTTTTCGCACAATCCAGAACCACAATTACCTAAAATTCATAAATACCTAGAATTATTTCTTCATTATTAAGATTAGTCACAAAGTGGATAGTAATAGATTTCAATTTCATAAAAGCCACAGAATATATCCAATCAGTTATATCATATCTCTGTGCTCAGTTTCATGTTCATTGGCTAGTGGATGTTTCGCATCAGTTACGTGAAAACAGAATTCAGCATTATTGTTGGTTGAACATACTTATGATATATATATATATATATATATATATATATATATATATATATATATATATATATGCAAAATACTTTATCGCTGTAATGAAGCTGCAGTTTAGGCAAACGTGACATCAACGTTATGGCGTAAAGTGTTGCCACTGAACAACAATCTGTTACCTATTTTGGGGATATTAGAACTTGTGAAGTCGAAACTACTAGTTTACAGTGGACTCAACAGTGGACTCAGACGTGCACCCCAGATCGTGATCTAATTATCTTCAAAAGAACTTCAGATATTTCGACCCATATCTGATGGAATCGATCCTACGGTGATCGCTGGACGCACATCTCTCAGTTTTCAATAGATTGGATTGGATGATTATTCAGATGTTCATTAATATAGGGAATACTCATTTATACAGTACTTTTAGTAAATAACGAGAAAACTTTTTTGCGATAACTGTTTGCTAAGTGCTGAACATCAATATTACTAGACTTTCCGCTTGTAATAATGCAGTCACTTAGATTATTTCTCACATGTCACTTTAGGATTCAAATTATCTTGCTTTTCCCTCAGATCAGTGTCTGAATGGTAACATACAATACTGATATATTTGCGAAAAACGATGCACTTACTCATCCCATATCCATCAATAGCATCTCCAAAGAAGGCTCTACGTCGAGGATCCATCTGAACTCCATTCACTCTTATTTTTTGTATGCATCCACTGTAGCTTTGTTCAAATGAATAGCCTAAGAAACTGACTGGACCTCCTGCCTGAATTAAATCAGGGTGTCCACCAAAGAAAATGTGGCTAAACTCCATATCATTGCCATTTTTTAAATGTTGTCCATAATAATTAATATCCGACCATGGAACAACCTAAAGTTTGTTTGATCACAAAGTCAGTAAACAGTGAACAAATTGTAAGACTCACATAACAATTCAAATTATTCAAGCAACAAAGAAAATTGAATAGACTGTGATTTGGGTACATTGCGTTTACTTAGGAATTATGTTGTCGAACATGAGTACATGAAGGACAATCCAAGCCAGTTAACAACTTTAGAAAGAAACTGGAAATTTGAGAAACTCAATAATGACGAAAAACAGGACGACAGAGAAAGATGGGCTGAAATACACTTATGAACGTTGTGTTCTAGCCCTACTGTAAACCGCTTAAAACACCAGATCAGATGATTTCGTTTGATTTTATTATACATCACCCTTAGTCATTTCGAGTGTTTGTGAACAAAGAAAAATAATAAACGATTAACGCTTATGAGAGTGGATAACAAAGCTTAATAAACCATTAATAAATGATTTCTGCATCAAATGGCAAACGTCTCGAGTTATTAAGCTTATTCATAGATCAATTCATCGTCTACTGACATAACAATAAACGACTCATACTATTAACTGCAAAATTCATGTAAGTGAGACTCAGTAGCATAATTCTGTAATAGTTTATTTTTAAATGAAACACATTGTCTCAGAATATTGGTGGAACTGAAGACGAAAAAATGAACCTTTCACACAGATGAGGCCAATTGACTATCAAATCTAACCAGTTGAATAGTCCGCTATATAGTTTGCAGCTAAAAAAATCTCGATACTGTATGTTAGAAATAGCTATTTAATGTTAAAATCAAGTAAAGCGCGTCAAATAGCTTTATTGACTGATATGATTGACCTTAAACTTTGCATACTGATGAGCACAACACACCGAATAGTTTATTAATTTTTTAATGAAGTCAGTGTCCACCGAATTAACAAAAAGAAAACCTTTAGAACTTTGGATTTTCACTGAAAATAACACTTCTTACACATCTTTATAGTTTAAATTTACTACTGAGTTTGCAAATATGAGAATAGACTTGAAAATAAAATGGTTATGACGTTTGACTACTGAGCAATACTTCAGTAGCACAATTCAAACAAATATTATTTTCATATTGTTGATGAATAGTAGCAGCAGTGAAATCCAGGACAAGTAACAAAATTAGGAATTATTTTCATTAGAATTTTTCCAAATTTTCCAGTTTAAACAGCTATTGAAAAACACTTGCTTTCGTATAAACTGCATCTTCTTTGATTCCATCAACGCTTAGGAAACTCTTTCTATCAACTGTTTCACCAAATGAAATATAGTACCATTGCTCCTTGCTTAGCAATGAGAAATGTTTAACTTCTTGAATTTCTTCCTTTCGATGAGGTTCAGAATTTGTCCTAGAGATTCCTAGAGACCTAAATAAGATGGATAGATAGGTAAGAATCACTAAGACAAATGGAATATGTATCAAAACTAGGTGACATTTATTTGAAAGGACATCAGGTTGATTAGTAACCTTCACATTTAGTAGTGAAATTCAGATACATGTTACTATACCTAGTCTCAAAGACGAATCAAACTGGATGTTCAGTTGTATTTATCTAAAGATTGAAAGACGAACTGACAATCATATTCTTAGATTCATACACGGGATGTCTATTTGAAAAGCATAGGGAAGTCACGTAAGCTCTCTGTCACTAAGGACAAGAAAGATATGTATTAGTGACACTGTGAAGCGTAAGTTGATAGCTCATAAAGAAATGCGGTACAAGAATGATTGTCCATTCGCATTTGTAAAGTGAAATGTGGATGGCAAGAAAACGATCGATCGACCTAGACTAGCTTCGGAGGAAATCTTTCCCCTGAACCTTGAACTACAAGCAATATCACCACCGATTATATATGCAGACTTTTGTCAGTGTCAATGAGTAGACATTATCTGCTGAAATTTGCAGAGAAGACGATATCCAACTTTGTCGTGAACCAGTTTTTGAAATCCCATTCGTAGTATTCTATGCCGTCGGATGGAATCATTCAAAAGACATAAGGATGAAACACTTGCATGCAGATAAATCACTAACTAACGACATTGCAAGCCTCAATAATGCGTTAAAACCAAATATATGTAACCAATATCCTCACTGTTGACTCAAAATTGTTACTTACCACCTAATAATCCAGAAAAAAGACAAACCTTTAACTTCACCTTCCTTCTTACTCTTTTGTTACTTTCTTCACCAACTTTATGATATTTTCCAGTTTTACTCATGATGGTAATATTCCTTCACTCCTTAGATAGACTCTGAGTGATTTTGACCTCCAACTACAAATACCCCTTGATTTATGCATGTACGAATGTAAAGCCGTGAAAATGAGTCATCGGAAATATAATAACCTTCACCATTACCGTCTTCCCATTTTTCTATGACTAAATAAGGATATTTGCTTTAGATGTAATCTGTCTAGTATAAGTCCTTTGTGTACAACATGTTTTTCGCGATACAGCTAGTTGCTAAATAAGTTTCTCTGATCTTTTCCAAGTGTTATTTTAAATGATTTCTTAACTTACTCTTCGCCTTATATAGGAAGGACAATTAAGTATCATTATCATCCCCAACCGTTAGATTTTTATGTTCACAGTAATGTCTCAAAAATGGACTGATTGAGCACAATGTGTTCTCATATTCGTCTCTCCCACCCTTACCCTGGTGGAAAAAATATAACTTTGGGTCAAGTACTGTCAAAAAAAGGGGATAATGACTACAAGTGTAGAAATACATAGTAAGAAGCTGAATAATGTGAACTAACCAAATATGCATTGCTAGGGAAAAGATAGCCAAAGATGTTTGACAAAAAGTCTGGATGTAGTGTTTAGTTTTCCGATCATGTGCAGTTATCGCTTTAACTGGGCATAAATGGTGTAACAATGTACCTAGGGTGAAGTTTAACATACTTCTTTGCATTTTCTTAGGGGATGAATAGGAACTGAATAACCTGACTTTATTAGATGTTGACATATGATTGACGTTATTATTCTTCCCTTGCTTTTGGTTAACCAAAACTATTAGTGTTTGCCAAGACATTTCCTGGAGAGTGGAGTGCAACGTTCAGTGTAGTCAGCTCCATAAAAACCTTCGAATCTACAAGGGACAACTAATCTTTCACATTTAGTCAAATCAAATAAACGCTCAAGAATAACAAATGTAAACTAGCAGAATAGAAAGTATACTTGACGTAATTCAACAGATGTCTCTTTAAGACTTCAAATGCGCTATTATTTTTGGATCTTAAATTTAAAACCACTTTTTTATAATGGTTTGTATTTAGGCTTAAAGCAGCCCGTTTATACCGATTTATTTTCTTGGATTTCCATTGCCCAGTAAAGTTGCTAAGAGAGCTTGGATCTCATTACAGACTGCATCTGCTAAGTAGGCTTTTACAAGTCCGAAACAATGAATTTAAGAGACTTTGAACCAAGTGGTAACTACTAGCCAAGGTTAAATAATTTTTTTGGAGGAAGTAGATCTTCTGAAGACGGGCCTTTTTAATGAATCACTATCTCTTTTGTTCAGTGTGCAGTCTGGTAACTGAGACGTAGACTTTAATTCTTCATCACCATTTAGTTTCTTAACATAGAGGATAAACACTGAATCACATGTGTTCATCAGGTTTCGTCACAAGTAGACAAGATATAGTTCATTCATCTTCTACACATGCAAACTTATGAGATTCGTTCTTTAAGTCACTCATTCTTTGAAATTGTGATGAAGACGTCACCTAAGACACGGCCAGGCGCAGAATGAATAGTAAATCCATCCACTTATTGCACATCACAATAAATCTGAAGTTTACATTAGAGGTGAACATGAATATCTGGTCCGTTAAGTAGTGCATCTGTTTAAATTTGACAACAGGTCTTTTTAATGAATAGTTTGGTAAAAATATTCGTGAAATCACGATGAGTTACTACAAAAATAATCACTCAAATGGGAGAAGCGCCTCTTTTTAATAAAGTAATGCAGACTCAAGAAGACTTTTCCACCAATCTGACATACTTATTATGGCAAAAGGGATGCTACTTTCTTTTTAGCTAGTTAATGAGGTCAGAATATTTTTGTATTTAGCATCTAAGATTATACAAGGTGTAAAGTGGGATAAAATATTTCAAATATCCATCCCTGCTCATCCCACCTTAAGTAATTAGTCAAGTGACAGACTAGTTACTGTCTGTACAGATGATTTCCTGTCGATTAAAGATTATTAAGCAAATAAATACCAAATACTATAAACAAAATGGTGAAAAGGAATTGGTGTTGTGATTGACCAAGAAAATATCAACCCTAAGAAGATTTATTATAATATTTTGTGTGGATGATAAGGTAATGTTACGCTGAGTGAAGCTAATCATCGGCTAAATAGACTAGACCTCTCCAGTAAAGTCAATAGTCTATGATGAAATTCATAAGAGAAAAAAGGAACTCTACTACACAGTTTTGTTCGTCAAGGCAAAAACAGTATATAGCATCATCTGAATACCCGTAAATTATTTTATAGACACTACATATGTGTATCAGTAACAACGTATATGTTTACAAAAGTGACTATTCAGACTGCTGATAGATACAAGGAGTTAAGTTTACAAAAAGGTTTGTGCAAGTTAAGAACCATTTCGTGTTTTCTGTACTGCCATGAAATAGTAGTTCTGAACAATATTTTGAAGGGCAGTTTGTTAGGCTGCTTAGAATGTCAAGTTACGGTTAACACACTAAACAGCAAGTAATTATTTAAGGCTACATTTTCCAACCAACTTTATATTTTGTATAGTGATGTTTTCCTGGTGACTTCTTGAATATATCTTAGCATAATCTTTTTTATTCCGTAAAACCTTTTGAAAATTGCCTAATCTATGATCATTAAAAGACCTTTAACGTAGATGGACTTCTTAAAAAATCTTCACAGTAACCGAAGCCACCTGTTATTGTTATGAACTGAGAAGAGAAAGTTCCGTTCAATACATAGTTCTATTTTTTTAGTGAACTCCAAAATACTTAATTTTTCACTGTTATGCTAAGTAATCGTAAAATGGGCGCTGAAAATTCTAAGGTGGGCAGAGAATTTCAGTCAAATATACATCGTTCACTGTGTACCATGTTTGTAGCTAACCATGACGAGACTTTCACCAGCTTATCAAATATAGCAAGATGTAACAAATGTTTATTTTCGAAATAAAGTCTTCTTCATAGTCAGCTAAAGACAAACAGATAGGCAAGTAGCAAGTTATCCCAAGGATAGTTGCCGGTTCCAAAATAAAATGGATTTTCGTCTCTGGCATCCTGTAATAGAAATCAGTTTATGCTAAATCTTTCAACCTGCCTTATTTGTATGGTAAATGATTTGCTTAGAAATATTTACAGTCAGTAGCTTGTATGTAACAAAAACCAACTGTTATTTTAGTTTCAACGTAGTATTCATCATGGACTAACATTAGCTGGAAAACCATTGAAAACCTGGGAGCACTGGTCAGCTGTTTCATCCTTAAATAAGACTACTAGTAGTGCGAGTCCACAACTCTCCCCCCCCCAGGGGTCGAACCCAGACCCTTCTGGTCTCCTGGCCTACGCGTTAACCATTAAGTCAGTGTCAGACATCATGATCCACAGTTTCCTAGTTCTGTCAGTTGGCGATATGGCGTGAGTACCCATCAAAGTCATCATTTGGCAGCTGCTTCAACTCTCACTGGTTGACCTTACTGGTCAAAACTTCTCATTAGGGCTTCAAGGTAGTGGGTGTGTACAGGTGAGGAGTTTCATATTAGTAATTAGTAATTTTGAAGATGTTTTATGGACACCTATGAGGTGGTCCGTTCATATTCTGTAAAGGTGAAATATGTTTAGCGTATCTTTGCTACTTAAATAAATTTCGTACACAACTCTTTCTGCCTTCTTGCGGGATATTACTTCTGCATTTTGATCTTTTGGTATTTGACTTCCTTCTTTTGGCCTTGCTGAACAGGGATTGGAAAGATGTAAGTTGCCAAGCAGTCTTGGCCTAAATATCTCAATGGTAACGTCACTGAATGCAACACTGAGTGACGTCGGTTCGAATCTCATTGTGGACATCAGTTCCCTCGAGGTCGCAGATACGCCATACTGATGAGTGCCAACACAAACAAAGCCTAGGCCCGTAGCTTCCCACCCATTGTCTCCAATCAACTAACCAATCTCTGATAAAAAATAGGCAATACTTAGCTGGCTTGAAAAGGGGCAATGCAAATATATAAAAAGAGATAAGGGTGGTTGAAAAATAATGATCATAGGTCAAAATTATTCACATATCTGACCAACCTGTATACAACGTAACCATTTTCAATACTGAGTGAAAACTGGAAATCTCTTTTTTTTGACTCATGATAAACTAATAAGTATCTTCCATCGCTAACATTTGGTCGTACTTCAAAGTCCACTTTATATATGTGAGAATAGTTTGTTGCATTTTGATGCCTTCTGTGGCTTTGTTTTTCAGTACCAAATGATTTCAATGACTGAAAACGAAATTTTAAATAACCCCTGGCTGAATATATGGAAACTGATATCCATCATCCTCTGTAGAGAATTAAACAGATTATTTAGAAAAATGTTGATTAGGTTCTTCAAAAATTGGTTGTGGTTAAAAAAAAGCATGAAAACTATGTCACTTCTTTTTGTTCCCATGAGATTTTGAAATTATGAACTCACAACCCAAAAGGTATAAGGTAAAAGAAACCAGCACTGCACTGTAAAATGCTGAACTATTCAGACTGGTTTTCAAACCTTACGAATCAAGAAATGAAGCGACAAAAATACTTCCGCAGAATATGTCACCTTCAGTCAGAATTATTATGGCGCAATTTATTCTGCAGGGAAAATTGGCTCATTTTTTATGTTTCAGACTTTTTCTTTCCATTTCTAGTTCGATAAGAAAACTTGTAAATATAGCTGCTGAACATCTTTCTAGTAGAGTAGCACCATAATGCAAGATAATGATCAGGTTGTATTTGATAACAATTCAAAAAGTAAACTGATATTGTTCACAAACCGTAAGCAATCCAAATATTGCTACAGCATCTTGTAGAAAATGCTGCTAGTTGTGGGCCGACTGGCCACTAATGGAACAGAGATGTTCAAGCAAGCAGCTAATTACAAAATCAAACGTTAACTAATTGACTATCAGAGGTCGAAATGTATGAGATACAGTTATATCTATACATAAAAAAAGTCACGCGGAATTTAATTGTTTGTATTTCTTCTTACAATACACGTTTTTCTGAAAGAAAATTAAATTTGTTAAACGAGTGGCATTCCCACCATTGAGGACTTGAGTAAATTCTTTTCCATCCTATAACCGGTATATAGACAAGAACTCAAGCTTAATCAATAGTAAAATTAGAAAAGTTACCTAGTGTGCACTCTCGTCACTTATACTAAAGTAAACAAGCATAGTGTCCAAAATAACAGATGTTCATTCACATTAGTCAATCTTCTTTATGACGCCATTTACAATAAGCACACAGCCACTTATGAGTAACTTCCTCTCATGTCATGTACTGATTTAAACCACTAGTCTATGTTTTGTATCTCAGAAGGATTTATACATAAGAATAAAAAATATTTTTCGTCAGTGAAACCATATCACGATGCATTTCAATGGATCATGGAAATGAGATTTCATTCTGCAGTGGCTTATTACAAAAAGCCTTTTTTAAACAAGGTACAATAATTAACTCTCTGAATATTCGAAGCAACATTGACAAAAGTTGTGTGGATAATAACATGATAAGTTCCTTTCAGGTGTCTCGTTCACTTAGTTTTCTGAACAAAGGCTTTATTTCAATTTGTTTCTATGCAGCTGCTTCTAGCACGCCACTAAGTATAGATCACTGGTTTTTAGATTCTAACAACTAACGTTCTGTCTTTTAACTGCAAGTACAAATGGACGGAATTAATGTGTCATTCAGTGGCAATTAGATCCCTTCATATTAACTGATGGAATTCGGGATTTGTAGTATCATGCTACAAGTTATTGCATATTACTTTGATTGGGGCATATATATATATATATATATATATATATATATATATATATATAATATATATATATATATATATATATATATATATATATATATATATAATTCAGGCCCATAAACTTCAATAAGAAAGGAGAAAAGTAAACGAAGAAACATTTAGAAGTACTGGTTGTATAAAGTCATTTTGGATGCAGAGAACTTAGTTAGTGCGCAAACAATTCTTTTTTCATTAAGATCACCAACTGACGACAAAATAAAATATGTGATTTGCCCAAATAGAAACCTATTGTGTTTCTGAGAAGCAGTGCGACAAACATGAAGTTCTGTGATATGAAAATTTATATGATTAATGCATGAAGTCCATATTAGTACACATATGAACTGCGGAACAGTATTTTCAGCTTTGTCGTATCATATAGAGACTACTGTCATTCTAGGGTAGGACAATAAAACATTTCCTAATTTCAGCTAAATAACACTGCAATTCATTGCAAAAACAGCTAAATTTAACTATCTTTGGGAACGCAACTGAAGCGAATCAGAACACATGATATGAAATGATAAAGTTCACTTTTCCTTGAATTTAATAAATTACTTCCGGAAATATGTGATGACAAATTACCTAGAGATAGAGTATGCCTCATGTGTCCACTGTTTACGATGATAAATGACGAGATCACTTGAGCGAAAACTAGGAATTCATAGTCGGTTAATCCTTGGTAAATATGTATCAAGTTGCCTTAGTTACGGCGATAACTCAAAAATCACTTATTTCGTGAATAAAACGTATTGTAGGCCAAACTTACATTACTTTCAAAGAAATGCACATCCAATGCAAACAAAAGGCGTTTTAAATATAATTATCCTCTTTTTACCAGCGAACAGAATACAGATAAACCCCTAAGCAATTAGATTGACACACTCATAGTTTTTGATATCAGTTTAAGGACCAGAAAAGAAAGTGCCTATTAAACATATCTTTTTTATAGCATTAAATTCACCAGCCTTTCTTAATCAGACTCTTCTTGTGTCCAGATCACCTAAAAATTTGCTTGAATTCCCTATTATATAAACTTGCAAGGTAACTGTTTCCACTGCTAAAGCTTTCTATAATGCAATTCAAATTCGTAGGGCTGAACGATACGTTCAACATATGAATTGGTGATTATACTGAAAATCCCAACTTTAAAGATTGAATCGGAAGTTTAAATATCATCGTACTTTCTGAGGATCCTGATTTTTCAAAGCGTGATCCAGGAAGAATGTCTAAATTGAGGAATGTTCTAGTTACGAAAACAGTTTTGAGTGTTTTATTTTCACCAGCTTAGAATGAAAATTTACTACTTTGAATAATCAGTGGAAAAAAACTGTTCGAGGCCTTTTATTTCAATCGTTTGGTAAGGCTTTATACAGAACATCTGAAGTGCATACTAAAGGGTTTCCAGTCAGTAATTTCTTGACAAAAGTAAACTATGTGTCAGATATAAGAAAATGATTAACCGATATTATTAATGAACCATTACGTTGCTTTTCAAGTAAGTTCCATGTTAGCAAACTTTAACAGGTTTTTTATTTTCAACTAGAGTTAACCAGAAACATTTATCTTCCCCCATTGAAATGCAATATTCCATACACTACACTTATTGTATATTTTCTCAGAAGCAAAATCAAATATCCAGTGCTAACAAGCCAACTTATTCAAGCTAGATATTGTTCGGATTTTCGTAATTTTCAGCACAAAGATACGACAAAGATTTGAATTACCTTTATCACACAAGTCACCGGAAAATCCTAGTGGACATAAGCATTGCGAATAAGAGGCACGTAAATCAACGTAACATCGTCCCAGATTATAACAAAGAAATGACCCACATATTGTCGCATCTGGTATAACATGTTGAGTATTATACAGGATTGTCGGAGTCATATTAGCCTTCATAAAGGAAGGCTTTTCTTTATTGTTCAGTATATGTTTGTGTTGACAGAATTGGAACTGTTGAAGACCGGATCCTCTACTTCAACTTCCATAATCATGGACCAATCATTATCTTCCTGAATTTGCTTCGTTACTAAATTATGCACAGAGATTAATAGACCTAAAACAAAAAGTTGAAAGGATTTTTAATTTCGTACTAGGATTGAACTGACTGTAACAATCCGGTTCATATTTCTTGTAGTTATATCTTTTCGAAAATTTCAGAAAGTTTAGAAAATGTCTTGAAAAATAAACTATTATTTATAGTATTTTACGCTACGACAGATGTGCAGTTTCTATCCGGCATCAATTAAGAAGCTAGTGAAATCATTCAGAATTGTCAACCAAAAACTGAAATTTAGCAAAATTACATTGTTCAGTATATACAGCAGTAATTAAGCAAGCATTGAACCCATGCAATTAACTTGGCAGTGTCAAGCGTTGAAACTTCAGATAATATTACTGTCGGTTAACTGATTGGACCTAGACTGCACTGACTTCTTGTTTCTCAACAAAGCTCAAATTCATTCATGTAGCGGCAAAGTGATTGGTCTAGATAACTTGACACTTTAAATCCAACCACCATATTTAATAAGCACATTTAGAAAAGCATTTAGCGTCTTACGCAAAAAGATTGAGCTGATTAGAGGTCAAACAAATAATAAACTAATGTGGACGAATAGATACTTACATATTTTGGTGATTTCTACTAATTCTTAAAGTCATGGTGAATATGACAACAATACTAGCTAACTGATCAAGCTGTGCGAATATTACAGTAAAATAAGCTAGTTCTCACATGTATAAAGCGTGAGCAGCGTAAAATAGTTAAAAAAGTGGTCATCGGATAGGAAACAATTTGTCAAGGGTATAAAAGCATTTTCATCCCTGAACGTTAAGCTGAACTTTATTCCATATAACTGGTATCAAAACATTTAAAATTTCAGAGAGTGTTTTTTTCTCCTAAAAGCATTCCTTCCTATTCCTCACGTGGATGCTGCAGCTTCCAAGCCAAATTTGTATGTGTTCAAACGCTTTGCGAATTATTGTGGCTTTCGCTACAATAAATGAAATCAGAAATGAACTCCTCATATAATTTTCATACTGTTAAGCCTCGCTTTTAAGACACAAATTGATGTCAGACACCTTTAGTTCATATTAGGTCGGATTTTTTCTGAGGGTAAGCTTATGAACTAACGCAGCGTCAGTAACTGGTCAACATATTCCACACTTAATAGACTGAAATGAAAGCCGAACATATTAAAACACTGCAGAAGAGTATACTGTCTACGCATTTCATTTGTCATCGTTTTTCTTGGCTGACTTATCCTTTGCTATGAACCAAACTTTGCAAGAGACGATTAAGTAGCAGAACCAATATCAAAGTTTTGAATAATTGTTTCATCTACAGACTGGAGTTAATTTATGATGGTTATTCCTTCCGGGTAGCGACTGCAAACTAATAAAACTGATCACCTAAACTTTGTGCACTGATGTATAACGTTCTAATCTAAATAACGAAGTAAGCGGCACATATAATTATGAGACATGAGAATTCTTTACCACCAGCATGGCCTTGGTAGTCTAATCATTGATACTGACTATTTTCAGTGATAAATATCACTATAGTCTACAGACTAAATCGTTTCTCATGTTATATATATGTTGGTTTCAAAGATAATTAGCGAAGTTACATGTACCAATGTGTAGAATGTTACACCTTCACTAACAATATCACAAGCAGTCCAAAATAGTCTTGAATAAAAAATTTTAATACTTCTGCAAAATTGAACACTGAAGGTAATAAAATCTTGTTGGTGGTTGTATCTGGACCTGCAACTTCGAGGTTACAATTTAGATGCATTGGTATATGGACTTCAAGAGCCATCCTCTAATCTGTTTCAACCTTCTTCTCAACTTTTAGGGAAATATCTCAACTTCTTGGGAATACTTTGCACTATTTCTTTTGCTTAACTACTGCCTCGTTAGAATCAAAAATGACTGGCAGAAATAAATGGCAACAGCCAGCTGACTAGTAATCTAAGACATTTTATTGTCACATCCGACAATCCTTTAATTTTGATAGCCATAACTATATAGAAAGGTATGTTTTACAAAGAATTTTGATAAAGAGTAATAAAGAATTAGGTTTGGATACTATGCCAATCTTTTCAACCTACGTAAGTTAGAATGACAAATTTCGATTATCTCCTAGACATGTCTGTCATTACTTCAGGTGCTGGTTAATGGAACACTTTTCATAACTTCGAAAGTTACTAGGTTTGTAATTTAAAACCCACTGTTTTAAGTCTATACATAACTCATTTTTCTTGTTTGACGGTAATTTTATTCGCAAATGTGTACCCAAAAAATAGTTTTGAACTCCAGGAGACCTTATTTAAATGCATGTATAAAAAATGAGCAATCTTAATGTTGGGAGCTTGTTCAAGGAAATGCAGAAATCCTGAGTTAGGTAAGAAATTATAATGCTTTATATTCATTGAACACACAAAACAAATATTAGGTTGCATAAAAAACGGAGTCTTACTGAAACACAGCACTAGAAGACGGGCCATATTATCCGTTCTATTTCAGTCCAAGGGAAAATATTTAATTGTAACTTCTCAAAAGATAATCCATTTAATTTACACCCAACTGGAATATTGTTTTCATGATAAAATGAAGCGAAAAATTTAGGCAAAGCTATTAACAAAACTATCAAATATTCTATTGGTTACATACCTTGGGTAGAGTGTGATTGGTTCCAGTCATACATATCTCAATAAATTACCGTTATGATTATACTTCTGAAAGGTGTCTAAATTACCATTCAGCATACTCTAAGCAAAATAAGAGGTAACTTTATTGATAAATAGCAACTATATATGCTACTCACCAAATGAATTCAACATTTTCTACTGAAGACTTATTCACTCTTTGTGTCAAATTTCGGGTAAACCCAGGTAGCTAAGGTTTCTTTGGCAATCCAGGCAGCAAAAACTAAGTAAAGAAATGGATTCATTTTTGGGATACAAGAAAATTATCCGTGGAAGTAGTGGTATTTCTCAGTTATATACATGTATATAATATGTGTGAAATTTTTTTAATTTATGCTCAATATCTACTGAAACTAATTCCAAACTAGCAAGTAATCTTCAAAGTTGTACGGCTAGACAAAGAAACACGCATGGTACTGAATAAGTATGATGAAGCTCTTTCTGATACTTACGCATATAGTAAATAACTCGTGATCTTTACACATTAGTACATATATATGTGTCCATTTCAAGTAAAGTTCACTGTTGATACTACTCAAATGTCGGAGACTTTATAGAGACAAAAAAGAAATTAAGGCTCCGTGAAGACTTAAGTCAACCACACAAAACCGTTGGTTGCTAAATTATTTAAAACTAGTTAAATAAGCCTTAATCGGGTAGAAGAAAGTTCCCTGCGATGAGAACCATAAGGTAACTGGTTGTGAAGTAACCATGATCAACTTCCTGTTAATAAACTGTTTGGGTCTAGTTAAGAGTGGTGTAACCTTCATATCTGTATTTGGTGATAAAGCTATCACTAGCAGCTGATAAATGTCTAGATTTAAGTATTAGGATATTTTAAACTACATGGTCCAGTTATCATTTTAGATTATCATCAAAGCATTATCTAGAGTGGAATGTAGGTGTTTGACTTTTGAAGTCTAAAAGATTTGTATGGGTTAGAAGTTGTCAATTAGTAAGATGCTTTTCGAACAAATCAGTTAAGGTATTCTAAGCTTCTTCTTAACCTATTCTGTTTGCTGTCGTAGGAAACGAGTGAAGTGTTAATGTCAGTTTCCTCTGGTAGATTTCTATTTTCTAACTTTCTGTGAATATAAAAATGACTATATAAATGGTCCGTCACGAGCTGTTCAAACATCACACTGAGATAACTTGATTTAGATGTAATGGATTAAAAAGATCCGACGGAAGTCAACTTATAGTGTTTTATACAATTATAAAACATTTTGAAAAATAGAAGAACCTAGCATGACTGATACTGTATCTGATATATTATCATAAAGTTTGTACCGCTCACTTTATATTATATACAACTGAATATTTCTTCCTTTTCAGGGAATCTATATTCAAGCACCTATAAATACGACTTGAATGTAAGTGCAAGACATTTAAGTGATAAATTAGAGGTAGTGTTAGGAAGGTGGGAAATCAGATGAAATGTTTACTAAAAATCAGGGAAAAGCTTGCCTATGATTTCATGCAAATTCAAGCTTTAAACCAGTCGTGAAACTGTGTCATATTACTGGAAACAAATTATATAATATCTGATAAAAATATGTTACAGAGTTGAGGTGTGTTTACCTTTTCTTTTCAATGAAAAATAAGCAGCCAAATACCTGTGGAGTGTTTTTATAGTATATTGGTTCCCACACATTTAAATCTTCTTTGTTCCAGAAGTTTGTCAAAAGCGTTGATCAAATGGTTTATGATAAGTAGTTCTGAGACTGATGAATACAACAGTTAATAAAATGCTGAAATGTATTTGAACAGTAGAATGATGCCTAAATGTCACGTACATGATTCTTGGTGCGATAAAACCACCATCTTCATTTTAGGTTCAAAAAGAGAATATTCTGATAATCAAAGGTGCTGAAATCACGATAGGTGTGCATACATGTTTGCAAGTTTCTGATATTATCTTTCAAAACCTGTATGGATTAGCTTACATTTTGGTTCATCCAAGATATTCTTCAAATAGTTTGGAAAAAGAAGACTACAAATTTTTGACCATTCGACATAATTAGTTCATTAAGCGATAGTACAGTTTACATGGCTCACATTTGTTTACAGTCAATAGTGCCAAGTAGGATTGAGTGTTTAGGGTATTAAGGAGTGTTCATACTCCTTCATTTCTAATCAATAATAAAACCTTTATAAATAAAGTAGGAAATCGACACTTATTCGGTGAATATGCAGTTAATGAGTATACTGACAAAGTGTCTTTGACCGAACAGTTTACAATGCTGATAGTGCATGATGATTGGAGGTGAAATGAAGACATGAGTCGTGGCACGACTCACACCAACAGTCTCTAATTTATTGCCCTGACGCCCTAACAACTGAACTACTAGAACCAGTTGCTGACTAGTTCTTAACTTCCATTTTAACCATGTGGATTCATGATACAGGACTGTCCGTTTACCATAACAACATTGAATGCCCAGCTGGTCTTTTCGTCAAAATCCAAATGAAACCGAATTAAAGAAAGGTAGGGTCATACTGATTATCAGTGAGAGCATTTGAGAATGCTATGATTTGCCAGACAATATATATAACAACACTTTCCTAAACCAAGGCAATCTCGGACAAACTCACGAGTAGTTTCACAATATATGAAACAACAAGTTACCTTAATATAAAACATCTTTCCGTTCTAAAAAGCTAGGATGTAATTCACAACTTCACAACTTAAAGTTTAACATAGTCAAATGTTCTTATGATATCTAAGAAAAACATGACATTATTTGCAAGAAAGCGCCTAGAAGATAAATACTTTTAGGTGATTTTGTTCAGTATTTTGCCTGCTGTCGTGCCACAAATAACATTATTTGCAATGATATATCCATTTATGAGGTGAAAAAAAATAAATTGTTCACTAATCACAATGATAAGTTCAGTACGCTATAGTTAGTGAAGCGTAACATCAACCATTTTCTAGACACAAATTTGGGTGAAGGGGTTCAACATGTAGTGATACAGAAACCGATACTATCATTAGGCAGAAACTATGTGAAACAACTAGGAGGTAGGTATCAGCACCAGCTTCATGATGAGTCATTTTTAAATGTTTGCCAGTACGTTATGCTTAATTCCTACCCAAACCAAGTACACTCTGATTAGTCATATTGCGATTGTGCTGCTGATAAGAATACATGTAGGTAGGATATGTTGACAGAACTAGACTCAAGAAATCAAAACTATCAGTTTTCTATGCTCGCACTATCAATATTGGATTTGGGAGAGATCAGAAGAAGTCGTAGGCAATTATGAGCAATGGATAAATATTCTGCCAAGAGAAGCGCAAAAGATGATACGGCCGCATGAATAGCAAGACGAGATAGAAGAAGAATTTAAACATATTGTTTAAATTGATAACTCAATAGAAGGTTATAATATTTTGTTAGCAGTGTACAAGTTATCTTGATTAACAGCCCTTCTACAACTCACCCTCTGCCCTTTTCTTTCATTGGTGTCTCGTCTTCTAGACTTGATGTAGATTCTGTGCCCCACATTGTGTGAGGATGCAGACGGAAAGGTCTTTCATAGGAGTTTCGAGTAGGTCGCGGTGTAAGCGGGACTCAACAGCGAAAGTCGTTGTGCTTGACACGTTGCTGCGAGGTCCAGAGAAAGAGGGGTATGATGGCGTGGAAGTCGTGGATGGAAAGAATAGTGGATGAATGGCTGGAGACGGAGTTTTACAGCCTAGTGGATAGCGAGCTGGGGATGCAGCAGTTTCGGAGCAAAAAACTTCAACTAGACGAAGATCCGCTGTTATAGCTTGAGGAGTTGACAAATCTAATTTGTCGAGTATTTCCTACTCTGGATGAGGACTCCTAAGAGCAGTTGCTGGCTGCACAGTTCAGGGACAGTGTATCGAATGTAATTACCCAGCAGCTACTACTATTGAACACAGTCTAACCCATAGATTTTAGTGAGATGGCAAAGGTGACCAGACAGCTGATGGATACAACAGTGGCTGCGATGGAGTCACTGGTTGTAAATAACTGGGAGAAAAATGAATAACCTTCACCAGGAGGTGTTTGCACCTCGAGTGAATATCAATTTGCACAATATGTTTAAATTCTTTAACTTCTTCTATCTCATCTTGCTATTCATGCGGCTGTATTATCTGTTGACCTTCTCTTGGCAGAATATTTATCCATTGCTCATAATTGCCTACGACTTCTTTAGATCCCTCAACATATATTACTTAAATGCGTTCTCACCAGTAGCACCCATAACAATATAATGTGCTTGACACTGAGAGACATATTTTTCTTAGCAGTCATAGAATGTTGCATTGCTTTTTCGACTTGTGTTCTAATGACTTGGACTGAAAAACAAGTTGTAAAAGTTGCCTAATTTCATGGTTTAAGTTGTTAGTTTGATATCCCTAGCATAGGTCAGCAGATAAGTGGCTAAAATTTTTTATTTAAAAGTGTTCATACATAGGACTTTGATTTGAGACAGTTTTGTTTCAATTACAGGGTAAAGTTTATTCATAATTTGTTACTTGTTTGTGAGGTAATTCATGAGTTTTGGTAACCCTGTTGAGACTTACATGCAAGGACTATTAGTCATATTGGTTAAGTGAGCTCCTAAATTCCGTGCTTCTTTTGCTTAACATAAACAACTAACTCACTTATCAAACTTACTACCTGTATACTTGCCATCACTTAGTGTCAGACTAAACTTCTAATCATCAAAACTTACAAATTCTAATATTCCTATAGTACCTCCTATAAATATTCATAAGACTTCATTTTAACAGAAACAGACTTGGCTGATCATTGTCAACGACTACATTCTCATATGTATTAGCCAACAATCTCTGCGTGCATCCGTTATAGTTCTCTTGTTTTAATTTAATAGAAAAAGGCTAGTAGTAGGATCCCAAACCCGTTTTTCATCCAAAATAACAATCAGCTGGAAGGAACAGGCATGAATAAAGGAAAACCAATGCCCACGGCACTGGAAACGAATGTTGTGGATAAGCCGCCCTATGGTTAATACTATGTTATGGTTACTGAGTTCGACCCTCAGAAGGGATACTATTACTCACTAGGATGAAAATTTATCTGACTAACAATTTCCAAAGAGGAATAAATGCGCGTTCTGGTTTCCACTACTAACCTCCACCAACTAAATACATCATTTATAAAGGAGGCTGCCGCATAGAGGCCCATGTACTAACAGTGACGGATCAGTTCTGTTCAACATAAGAATCAACGGACAAGTACACAATCAAATAAATAAATACTTCTGTTTGACCTAGTAATGTTATATCAAAGAAAATTTTGTTTCTCCTGATATTATAACCGAACAGGGATCACTTATAGTTTTGTCAGTTTAAAGAAAACTAATTCCTTAATAGTAGTAAGGAACTACTCTGCTTAACAGAAATAATCAGTGTCATTATTCTAGACATAAATCCTGTGATAGATACGAAGTGATGGTAGGTCCCTAGATGATTTTGTATGTGCTACTAGTGTTGGATGTTTGAAACGACAAGACAGTTGCTATACGTATATCTGTTAAACCAGAACCTTGAAAATTTGTCAGTCATTTGAATTGGATGGATAAGTCTGGACATTCCAATAAGTAGTGGAAGTATTGTAGCTTATACATTATAGTAAACTGAAAAAGTTCCTGTTCAACTTTCATTATAACTTATAACAGTTTGGTGAACCCCAGTTATTTTAATTAGCTGGTAGACTGTTTACCAGTCATTTACGTCTCGAATAACTAACCTTTAAGAAACATAGCCTATTTGTGACTAGGTGTGCAGTGTTCATATATATCCCTGCAATAAAATTTTTTCTATAAATCTCTATTTAGTGATATTTCTAGAGATAATATTTGAAAATTAATTTTTCAAAAAATGGCCTGATTTGTGACAAAATGTCTAAAACTAAATTTTTCCATCACTTTTTGAAAGAATACTAATTATTTGGCGGTGTATTAAAAATGTCCATGTACACAATGTGAACTGTTGGTTAAAGTCTAGTCATCATTCAGAACACTGTCAACTATCCTTCAAGTAAAAACAAACTTGATACATCACACACGCTTTTAATAGCGTGCCAGATTAGACTGAAATGTAATACTTAAATTAGGATTGTACCAGGAGTCCTGTAATTTTGACAGGACAAACAGGTAACATCCTGATAGCTGTCTTTAATTGTTACTAGTTTGACTTTTATACTACTTCTGAATCTTGTGAATATGACTTCTCTTCCAAAATGCAATAAAGTATGAAGTGATATACCGTTGCTACCACAAATCAATTTAGTTTTGTTGTGTAATTTTATTCCTAATAACTGCATAGCGTTTCTCAATAAAGTTACCTATACTCTACTCTACAGGTATACACAGCTAGATGGAACTAGTATTTTCCCTTATCTGTCTGCATTATATATATATATATATATATATATATATATATAAAGCTAGCATAAGTTGTAATTAAGTCTAACCGTCAATCAGCAATTGGTCGCTTAACGCTAAGTAATCACAGTAATAATAATAGCAATGATGATAAGAGCTATTATTATTATTATTATTATTATTATTATTATTATTATTATTGTAACGATGTCTTCCGGTGAAATGAATGAGGAATTTAAGAGCAACAAGAGGAAGAAAACTTTGCAAGACATTTTCTTTTCTCTCCTTACCACCTGATTTTATCCACTTCCTGTTACAGATTACCAATAATATTTTATTGTTATGAACAATACTACGCGATGTCGATGTTATAGTCTCTCTTACCTATGTCAAGAGGAAACAACCTAAAATGAACTTCCTGTATTCATAAATCTTTTTCTTGACTTATATGATTAGTATTACCTAGTGGCCGATCATTCATTCAGGCCTATATTTCTTTCTGTCTTATAGACAACATTTTAATATAAAAATATATCACAAATATAAAGTCGTGTTTTCAAGACATCTATCGATTTCTGCTTTAACTCTTTAAAAGGAATATTAGTTTCAAAATTTTGAGGGAAAGTATGACGGACCATAATGTCCAGTTTTTGTGATAAAGCAACTGCAATTTCAGTCAAGTAATTATTTTGTACAAGAAGGTGTGAAGCCACTGATGATATCAGCCATGAAGTTCAGTAAGGTGTTTACAAAACGTATTTTATTATTGAACTGTTAGAGTCACGTTTATGGCAACTCATCCTTACAGAGGTTTTTGTGAGCAGTTGTAACCAACTTACTCTCTAAGATATGCAAATTTTCTGTTTAACTTGAGATTGGTCAGCCTAACAGAATCAAAGTCGATAGGGTAATCAACAATTTACCAACTATGATTGTGATTTTTTGCTTTTCAGTACATAAAATGATTAAAAAAATTCATAGTGTTCACGTTCATCTGTCTTTAATGATCTCAAACCTATATTAGAAAGGAGTCACGAAATGCAATAGTACTTTCATTTCGAATTTGTAAGCCATAGTGTGCTATAGTTTATGCATGAAAGTTTTTCTGTAGTCGGGCAAAACGAGAATAGATGATAGTTAACAGTGAGATGGTTATAACTTGATGTTAACTATTGTAACCACTGAATATGCACTTAAATTTATGAGTAACTAAGGTATCAGCTTCAAAACACTTTCCTCTTGGTTTTACTTTAAATGAAAAATTTTTAGGACGCATAACCGTTTGATAATGATTATTGTATGGTTTGAGTTTAAAATGTCTCAGACTTCAGCAGCATTGTTCCTTTTTCACCGTTACGTTTCTGCATTCCCTACTGAACTCAAAATAATGCAGACTTAACTCTATATGCCCAACTGTCGACAGTCAATTTTAATGCCTTCATAATTGTCTCATATACTTCCAGTTCAGTCTGTTTCTGTGTATTCTAATAAAAGTTTCACGAGGCACATAAGAAAATTTCATAGAGTTCAGGATCAAAAACTGACATCAGAAGTGAATAAGTTGAGCACTGGGCACACAATTCATAGAGGTAATTTAATTCTAAATTCCCCAAAAAGTAGGAAATAAATTTTTGACTTTTCACGACTTTGTGGAAGCCGCTTCTTTGGAGTTACCAAATGATTAAATATTAAATGGCGACAAATCAGACCTTGTTATTCATACAGGATAATAATATGCCAATAAATGTTATTATCAACTCTTATTAGTTCGTAAGTTCACGGTGTAGATGTGTGCACGCACGTGAATGGGTGAGGTGTGAGAAAAGTAATATAAAATTGCAGGTGATGAACTACCATTTTCAGACTATTTTGTGAATAGAAGCGGAAATAGAAATTTAAATTTATCGATGTATCGTAGACCTACAAATTCAGGGTGACACCTTGATTTCAACTGACCTCACTCAGTCCCAAACTTTCACTTCCGCTGAAATTATCCACGTGGGCCACAAAGACCCTCACAGATCAAGACAAATGACAAACGGAAGTAAAAAACATGGTAGATGTGTTACATTCCAATGAGAAGTGGGAGAATATCATTCAAGGAATTAAAAGCTATTAGTATAGGAATACAAGAGGAAAATCAAGTGATGAGTCTTGGTCTAGTACAGAAGTCCAACGTTTTTCAAAATAAAACTGAAAAGTTGCTAAGAGTTTTTAGAAAACACCGAATTTAAACCTTCCACAAAACAACTAACTCTCTCAGGAATGCTTTATTTCATTTGGAAGTTAGAATTCTTTCCGCCTCTAGACAAAATTATGTCTAAAGACCAGTCTGAATTCACTGTGATGGTTATTATATTAGGAGATAACCTTATGTAATCCTCATTCGTGTTAAAGAACATACAAGCTACACGAAACGACCTCCAAATAATCCTGCAGAACTAGAAAATTCACAAATAAAAATTGATCGACAAACATACGTTTACTTCCAGCAGCTGTATTTGTCTCGTATAGACATCATAAATGTAATTCATGATCAATCATTTGGGCAACTTTTGTTGTCGTTATTATTCGTACTCGTGTAACGGTTATTTTTTTTCTTTTTTTGTGTTAAGAACGGATTTCTTAATAAACTTAGAACACACAAGAAACAAAAAAATAACAGTAACACGAGTGTGAATGATAACGACGACTCAAGTGAAAAGGAGTTCACAGCCTCCATTGTATCACCCTATGACGAGGGTACATCAGAAAATTGACGTGGGAACCTCAACGAAGCTGGAATTAGGGTGGCATTTAAACCCACAAACTCACTCAGAGATAAGCTTTCTCCACTTAAGGATCCGACAGAACCAATTACGCAAAATAACATAATCTATCCATATAATGACTGCGAGATCAAGTACATAGCGGTCAGTTAGAATAGCCGAACATAGGAATCTAGCCGAATATAGAATGACAGACCTGAATAACGTCAATAATCTAAAAAAACCTGACTGTTCCAATGCATACATTAACACACAATCAAACAATACGGTGGGACAAAACTACTATACTTAAATCCAATATAGTTAAGTGGAGAGAGAGACTGATTACTGAGTCTTTGTTCATCGAATCAAAACCCAACAAATGTAACAGAAATGACGTAACACCTATGCCAGAGATATGGAAAATTTAATATAGGTGTAAAACTTGGGCACTTGTTCATTTTCTTCCTCGTAAGTGAATTGGATTGCGTTTACTACTGAGTTTATATGCATGAGGAAATTGTCGATATGTTCCGATTTCAACACAGTAAATGTGTCATCCACATATCGCCATCATATTTTGGTGCAGGACTAAACGTTTGTAGAGCCATATTATCTCAACTATCCATAAATAAATCCGCTACGCCTGGGGATATTGGCGATCCCATTGCTACTCCTTCTGTTTGTCTGCTTATTTTGTCCTGAAACTTGAAGACTGTGGAGGTCAGGCAAAGCTGTTTGCCTAATATAATCTCATCAACCGATATCTTAGTTCTGTGAGTAAGTTCTGAGTCAATATTTAGTTGACTTCTGACTGCCTCCAGTGCCATATCGACAATTTCCTCGTGCATATAAACTCAGTAGTAAACGCAAACCAATTCACTTACGAGATAGAAAATCAACAAGGAGAATTACCTATATTGGATTGCAGAATAAAACGAAGATCAGACGGTGGCTTGGATACTACTGTCTACAGAAAACCAACACATTCCAACAGGTATCTAGACTTCAAATCATCCCATCCAGTGCCAGTTAAGGCAGGATTAGTCAAATGTCTAAATGAGAGAGCTAGAAAACTAACTAGTCAAAGCAAGAACCTAAACAAGGAATTGAAACACGTAAAAAAAGCGCTAATAGTTAATAATTATCCTCTGCAGTTTATCAAGAAATTCTTACGGACATACAAAATACGAAAAAATAACAGTCACATGAGTGCTACTTATAACGACAACACGAGAAAAAGGAGTTCACAGCCTCCATTGTATCACCCTATAACGACGGTACATCAGAAACTTTACATAGAATCCTCAACAGAGCTGGAATTAGGGTGGCATTTAAACCCACAAACTCACTCAGAGATAAGCTTTCTCCACTTAAGGATCCGACAGAACCAATTAAGCAAAATAATATAATCTATCAAATTCCATGTAATGACTGTGAGGTCAAGTATATATGTCAAAATAGTCGGTCGGGGTCAGTTAGAATAGCCGAACATGGGCATTTAGCTAAATATAGAATAACAGACCTAAATAAGATCAATAATCTAGAAAAAACTCGGATATTACTATGCGTGCATTAACACACAACCATACAATGGGGTGGGATAAAGCCACTGTACTTAAGTCCAATATAATTAGGTGGAGAGAGAGATTGATTACTGAATCTTTGTTCATCGAATCAACACTCAACACATGTAATAGAAATGACGTAACACCTATACTAGAGATATGGAAAATTTTGCTACCAATAAAAACAACTCATATAAAGTGACGTAACTATAAAAATCAAATGTCGAAAATAGTGTGATTAGACTTGTATGATTATGAGCAATAATTTATGCTCGAAACGTTATCAAGTAAATAATACTGTATCACTGTGTTATCGATCAAATAAACAGTTCTAATATGGAATTAGAGTTCCTTATCATTGTTTTGTTTAGTACGCGGTCAACAGCAAAGGAAGACTTGAGATATGCCCTCAGCCTAACATTTATGCAGTAAAAATTAGTTTCACCGAAACTACTTTTTAACCAGTAGAACACTGCCGTGATAGACGTCTCCCCAATCACTAACCAACTCACACAATGCATTTCACAGTTATAGTCTACACCACTCAAACAAACACGTATCCAGAACAACAAAACAAACATAATCTCATAAGCATGTTTTTGCTCGAGTTGTTAATGTGTAAATGGACATATTTCGTCAGCTAGCTGTCGGTGTCAAAAAGGCTTGCAATCACTAAATGATAGACCTTTCCCAGTAGTGGGTTGTTCTAACAAGCACTTTAACATTGATAAAAAAAAGGCAGTCTAGGTATGACATCAACTGGTCAACTCAAGGCAGCTTTCGTTGACTGCAAAGCAGAGGTTTGTCTGCTGAGACTTTAAAGAACTGGTCTGCCAGTTATCAATCACCACTTAACCACCTTGTGATGGGCACCCCTACCGCTTTTTTCGTAGTACTTGTCGTGATCGATAGATTACTATACCTAAACATTAGTTCGATTTCGTTAACTGATTCTCAATAAACTGTATTGTTAGTTTGAATTTTGGTTTACTGCCCACTTAAAGATACCTGTGTATGCACGTAATTTCTTTTTATTGCACAAATTTATTTTCTGTGCTCTATTTATCTAAGTATTTTTACATTTTAAAAAAGAGCATCTCTTAATACCGTCATTATTGTTACTATTTGCACGATTACATTGATGTTCCTTAAAACAGCGGAATACAGTAATGTACTAAAATTAGTGAAATACTTATTTTCGTATATATCTAAACAAATTTATAAAGATTTTCAAGGTATGAGAACTTGGCATAAAACTACTTTCAGAACCTATTTTTATGCATATGCATATATAATGCATAAGTTTTCATCTAATTCATTACTATTTATGATGAACTTTAATGCTATCTAGGCCTGGTACCCACTTCACGTCCAGAAACCTTCATTTTTGTAAACTAATGGCCTATATAGTCTGTCCGGCTGCGTAGGGTGGCACCACTGTAATTTTCGTGGAAATGTTTTTCTACAAACCTATAGACTACAACTGAGATTTCCACCTATCATTTCAGCAGTTCTTACGCAAACCTTTTAAGTCACTCCACATTACAGGAGTGACTTTAAAGACCACCCTAGCAACAACTGGAATAGCCAATCAGACTTCTTTATTTTACAAAAATCTGGCTTTCCAGCTGAAATGAAGAAGTTTAATTGGTTATTTCGAACGTTGCTAGGGTGGCTTATAAAGTTACTCGGAGGTACAATTTAGTTTTGTGCGCCTCTTCGAATAAACTCTATATCCGTGGGCGCAAAAATTACGTTTTCAAGACTTATCAACTAACTTCACTGGTGTAAAAAACCTTGAATTACTTCTGTTGGCACTTTATTTTTGGTTATCATTGTTTGCTATCCAAAAAGTGATGAGATGCTTTTCTATCCTGTTCATGCTAAATAGTCATTTAAACTCTCCCGATTGTCCTGTTGTTGAAGACTTCTATTACAGTCTCTGACCAAAACACTTTATAGTACATCTTTCCTCCTCCACTAGAACTCGACATATGAGTGTAAAACACCCTATAAATGATTTCATAACCTCTGTCCCCTATGTTGGCTGCTAGGGTTACTGTGATGTTTTATCAAAGTATATCTGAGTAACAAAATATGGTATTCAGCGAGTGCTGGATGAGCTTGATGGCAAGTAGCACCATACGAAGTAAGACAGTTGAGTGGGCACATCTGACCCTTTTCCGGGTTTCAGCTATGAACTAAGGTGAAGGACATTTCCTTCTCCCTCTTTTGGTTTCGATTACACATCGGATTGTTCAGCTGGCATAGAACACAGTGATAGAGTTTAATTTACTGGATGACTTCTTGACCAGAATTTATTGTTTCTATTCTATCAAAGTAAATCATACGACTTTCAAACTTACATTATATAGTCCAACGTCATCCGGTAAATTAAACTGTATCACTGTGTACTGTATAACAATATCAAATAAAGAATCTAGTATGGAATCATACTCTACCTTAGTGCCCAAGGTTTTCTCATACTTTTATCTCCTAAAAATGGTCTTTTGTTGGGCACACACATTTCTTGGTATGATATTTCAGGTGAAGGTTGCATGTTTTTCATCAAGGTAACTGCACAGCTTGGATCAAGTAGAGCTCTCTTGGTTATCGTTTCTCATTCTCACTTCTACAATCATTGATTTAAATGTATCAAAGCGTTCCCCCTACTTCGTGAGTTTTACGCTGAAGGGCTAACAGCCAAGAAAAAGATGCCATAAATTCACGACCTTATTTGCAAGTACACTAATGACACCACTTGATAAGTATGACTTCGATTGGTTCTGCATAAACTCGCTGTATGTCTATACTTAAATTCCTACTTTGTGGAACTTATTGCTTACTAACTAGTTGATTGAATACGATTACCAACACATTTGCAGTCACTTAAATACATAAAGTGAAGATCAGCATTGCTTGTCTGAAGAAATCAATTACAGTGGCTCCCGAAAATAAGTACGTAGAAACCCAACATGCTTATAAAAATACTACATTCTTAACCACCGATTCGCAATCTTTATTATTGATTTTAGGGTTAAAAACAGTTCCTCTTGCAAATTCTGTGTAGTTTTAAAGAAATATGAAGCAGTATTGATACTTTCACCTCATCTACGATTTTGCAGGAAACAGTGAGATTAATTCAGTGTCTGAAATTAACTTGCCCTTTTTCGTACCATCTTCATTCAAATATTGACTCACTTGGTGCGATGAAGCTAACCAAGGTAGGAAACAAATTTTCTTTCATACCTCACATTCCTGACAGTAGTTTACTTTCAGCTCTTCAGTCTCTGAAATGCCTGTATGTACATTGGTCTGTTATCTAAGTTTCGATCCTTCTGCTGTTCCTGACAGCTCACTGTTTGTTTAGTTGGGGAGGCTTTTAAATTGAAGCCTTTGACTTCCATCTATTGATCAAATGTTGGACTGTTTCATTCATCTCTCTTTATATACCACGTGAAGTGATGACTCATCCAGCTTCTTGAAAAAATGGCAAAAAAATATTTTGGATGAAGTAACTTCTTATATAGTATACTAATTGATCAAAGTATTTCCTCACATTCACTTACATGGTTGTCCTATTGTGAAGTTGAAACGTTGCCGAGCACACCTGTCACATTTGAAGTATACTCATTCTTGGCAAATAATTTAAGCATAAATAATGTTAGGAGGTGTCACCATCATTCTAACGTAGTAAATGTCATGTGTAACGCAATATATACTGTGATAAGTTTGACCAGTTTTCACTGCATTACTACCGGCCGTTTCAATGAATTCACCTATCAACTAGCACAATAACAATTTTTTCCCTCTCATCCAAATCTATCGTTAGAAGTACATTTTACCACCTACCTGCTCGAGGTTGTTAACCAGCTTTCCTCAAACAATCGTTTCAAGTGATATTTTAGTAGGGAACCTGAATGATAAGATGAGATAACAGTTCAGTAACAATGCTACTTTGATAGACAGCCGTTTAGCTCAGTTCTTACGCTGTTATGCGGCTTAGGGTTCGTGATTCAGTCTCCTTAAACATCATAATATAGACATACGAAAGAGATGTGAAGTCTAAAAGTTGGAAAGGATAAATTAAAACATAATCTGGTGTCAGACACTTTTTACTCAGACTTGGTGCATCTTATTTCCGCTATTCTATTACAGGGGAGAAATTATGCATGACTAACTAAAGTCGCATAACTGACCTTAAGGTTGCAGAACGGGAAGCACGTTGGTTGCCACGAAGCACTCATGTAAAATGAAGAAAATATTTAAGTGGACCGTCGATCTAACTGAATCATTTCTTCAAATTCTCTTGTTTGTATTGATAGCCCTGCTGAAAGAATGAAAATTTTCGACAGACAACCGTGGAATGCTGAATACTGCACACTAGTGTTGGGCGAACCGAGGGTGAAAGTATGCCAACTACATAAACGCAACAACTCATTCCAATGAAAACCTTTGTTCAGTAATAATAAGGAAGATAATAATACTACTATATTCTCACAAATACAAGTACACACCAGTTTATAGGTGAAGTTATATACTTATACCAGTCTGACACTTTTGGCTGGTAAAGCTTCATTGCTCAAATATAACCAACAGGTTTATGTAAGTGGAAATTGATGTACAGAATAGAATAGGTCAAGGGATATCCATGTTGTCAACACACGAGGATTTCATTCGTATTTCCCAAAACAAAGAAATGTAAGAGAAATGTTATATGCATTATTGCAAATAATTCCCTTTGAATAAAGAAAGATATAACAACATCTATACCATATAATTTATTAAAAATTGCCTGACTAATTGTATCTTATAAGCTCAAGGGAGGAGAATATCCATATCGTGACAATAGTTTGGTTAAACTTTGTAGAAATTCATTAGATCGTACTTTTGAGACAATAAACAAATACGCGTGCAAAATGAGTAGGGGGGCAGTTGGCAGTTTAGCGCGCGAGATTCACTGCCTGCTTTATAGAAGGGTAAGCAGTCGCAAATAACGTTTAGAAGTATGAGCATAAAGACTGCAGAACTTGTAAAATATGAGTGCTTTTTGAATTAAGAGCTTACACGAGGCACAACAGTAACAATTTGACCGTATAAAAGGTTTACTGGATGTTCAGTCACTGGTAAGCATATCATTACGATATTAGGTAGTAATGTCTGAGCATATATTTTCATAGTTAGATGAAAATAGTAAGCTTGTTGATATTCTAAAATGAAATATTCCCTTCTGTACTTGTTGCTGGTTGGAGAAAAATGTGATTTTCTTGCAGCAGTTCAAATAGGTGAGATATCGATTTCTCCATGCTTGATTCCACAGCAGCTTCTGAAGAAGGGGAGAGAAGACGAAAGAGAGAACAAGACAAGAGAAGGCTGGGAAAATTTGGTGGAAATACCTTCTGAAAACTATGAGAATAGCAGTCAATATAGTTTTCCACGAAAGTAATAATATATTAATCTAGTAAGGTACATCATGTTATGATTCAAATGGCAGTTATAATGTTATGTAGTCCTTTTGAACATTAACACTCGATCTCAATAAGATTCACTATTTACGAGCTAGTATGAAATGTCCGGGCTGTATGCAGAAACGACTGCCCGCGGACATCCTAAAATAGCAGCTTATATTGACTAACGCCAAGAGACTGTCGTAATTGGGTGTGTATATAAAGCCCGAAAGAAAGATGGAAAATTAGGAAGCACTGTAGTGTTCAGCTGTATAGATAGAAAGGATGTCGAGTGATGTCAAGCATCTTTAGTATGTCACATATTACTTCTAAATAACATTCTGCAAAATATTTGTTGACAAGAAACAAAAACTGTTGTGAGTTGATGGTTTTGTCGAGCTCTGAAATCTGACTCCAAATTTTATATACGTGTCCAGATACACTATCGCCTATTTATAATTCCCGACACTGCTGATCCACCTGCGTCAGACAGTGTAAATATGACGAGTTAACGCGAAGTATATATCAGGATATTGTATTTGTCAACGAGCAAGCAAAAAGCCTTTATCAGTACGACTAAACAAAAGTGTTCAATGAGTTGTTACATATATCAACACAATACAATGGCGACTGAGGTCGAAGTGTGCTCATGTGTCGCTTGATCCCGAGAAGTTCAGTTAGCTGTTGAAATAGACTACTCTTGAACTACGCACCTCTATCTGTGGTGATGACACTTGGGACACCATAGTTAGAAATCCAGTGTTGGATGATATTTCTCGCTACTGTTTCGGCAGATATATCCTGCAGAGGTATTGCCACTGGCCATCTCGTGAATCGGTCTACACATGTTAAAATGTAGCTAAAACCATTTGACGGAGGTAGTGGTCCAACGATGTCAACGTGTATATGGTCAAATCTGCCATCCGGTGGGAAAATCTTCCCGTAGGTGAAAGAATATGTCTTTGCACTTTCGATCGCTGGCACGCTAAACAAGCTCTGGACCACTGTCGAAGATCTCGATTCATCTTTGGCCAGACGTATCGGTCAGTAATTAACTTCACCGTAGCTCGAATACCAGGATGTGAAATGCCATGCATCTTAGAGAAGACTAATCGTCTCATTGATAAAGGCACAAACGGCTATATCACAGGTGATGGATACAGAGTCATCAAGTGTCACTTCTTCAAGACGTAATGAGGTGTTCACATTGTTTTTCAAATGTTTCAAGTCCTCATCCGTGGCCTGCAACTTTGCCATTTCTGCTAGGTCAATACGGTCACGTTCTAAGACGTTTACGTACATACGAGACAAAGCATCAGCTGCCTCATTTTTGCTGCCTTTGATATACCTTATATCTGAAGTGAATTGTGAAATAAATTCTAAATGTCGAATTTCTCGGGGCGAGTAGTTGTCATGCTTTGCATCAATTGCTTTTGTGAGTGGCTTATGGTCGGTGAATACTATAAATGAGTACCCTTCGAGCATATATCTGAAGTGCTTGATAGCCAAGTAAATCGCCAGTAGCTCTCTGCCGAATGTACTGTATCGCGATTGAGAAGCATTAAGTCGTTTCGAGAAGAAAGATAATGGTTCCCACTGACCGTGAACAAACTGTTGTAGTACTGCGCCTACCGCAACATTTGAAGCGTCTGTCATGGTGGCTAGTGGTGCTTCTGAATCACGACGAGAGAGAAGAGTTTCAGAACTTAGAGCCAGCTTCAGTTTGTCAAAAGCATCATGGGCCGCTTGGGTCATGTGAAACACTTTGGCTCGTCCTTGCAATAAATCTGTCAGCGGTTGGGCTACTTCAGCACATTTAGGTATGAAACGTCGATAGAAGTTTATTAACCCCAGAAATCTTCGCAGCTTTCGAAACGAGTCTGGAACAGGATATTCTCGAATTGCATCTACTTCTTGCGGAACCGGTTTAACACCGTTGGCATTAACAATGTGACCCAAAAACTGTAGGGATTCCTTGCCAAATTCGCATTTCTGCGGATTGATTGTAATGCCATATTCACGCAGTCGTTCGAAAAGCGTCCTCAGATGTTGCAGGTGCTCTGTTTCAGATGCGCTAGCTACTATTAAGTCATCTATGTATGCACTGACGAAAGGTAAGCCATGGAGTACCTGATCTATAAATCTTTGGAATGTTTGAGCAGCATTTGTCAAACCAAACGGCATACGAATAAATTCGAATAGTCCGAAGGGGTAGTGATGGCCGTCTTAGGAACATCATTGGGTTCCACAGGAATGTGATAGTAAGCTCGCACGAGGTCAATCTTGGAAAAAATATTTACTTTTGTCATAGAGTTCATAAAATCATGTATGTGAGGAATTGGATACTTATCAGGGACCGTACGCTTATTCAACGCTCGATAATCACCGCAAGGCCGTATTTCCCCTGATGCTTTTTTAGGTACCATATGCAGGGGTGATGACCATGGGCTCTTGGAAGGGCGTATAACTCCCAACTTTAGAAGTTTATCAAATTCCTGTTTTGCTATCTGCAGCTTTTTAGGGTCTAAGCGTCGAGGTTTTGATGAGACTGGAGGACCTTTTGTAAGAATATGGTGCGTCACCGTATGTTTTGGAGAGGACTTCGTGTAATCCGTTTGAGTGAGCTCGGGAAATTCTCGCAGAAGGATATCGTACTCGGAAGTGTTGTTTATTGGAGCTACGACTAAGTTTATTGTTTTTGTCTCCGTAGCGATACCGGTGATAGAAAATTCACCATTACGGCTGACTAGTCTATGGCGACTAGAGTCGACCAATAGTTCGTAGTGTTGAAGGAAATCCATGCCAATGATAGGCGACGATATGTCAGCTATGACGAATTCCCACTGGAATGGTGTATGAAAGCCAATGTCTAGGATCAAAATTCTGGTCCCATATGTAGTAATAGCAGATCTATTTGCCGCTTGTAGTACCAAAGTTGGGTTGGGATGGCGTTTTTCGGAAGGTGTGGGTGGGATCACGCTCACTTCCGCTCCAGTGTCAACCAGAAACTGAGCTCCAGTCTTCCTATCCGTCACTCGAAACAAACGACTGTGTTGTTGTACGCCGGCGACAGCAGTCGTCACTGATCGCCGGCCTTTCCGTTTCCCGATGAAAAGGTTTTAAATCGCATGGTAACAAACAACGACGTGCTTTACTGCCAAACTTCTTGTGATACCAGCACGTTCTACTTTTAGACGCAATTCTACTCGTGGTCCTATCACGACTACGGGATCTGCTTCTACAGAACTTCGGTGACCGTCGGTTTAACTGCAAAGCCGTCAGTTGTCCTGTAAGTATGTCTATCTTCCTCTCTAAAGCAGCCACTCGGTCGTTTTGCGTTGGCTCAGCAATACTTTCAACCGGTTTAGGCATCCTTTCGTACATACGGTCAGCGATGTCAGCCAACCTGTCAATGTCTGCATCTCCGACAGCTAATATCTGCTGAATGCATGAAGGAAGTCTCCGCAGCCAGAGCTGGTAGAATAAACGGTTGTCTACATTCCTATCTTTCAGCAGACTTTGCATATGTCGCTTAAGTTGTGAAGGTGTTCTGTCACCGAGGCATATGCTACTTAGTAGTTGATCGACAGCCTTCTGGTCAGATAACGAAGTAGCTTTCAGCACCTCCTGCTTCAAAACATCATAAGGTGTGTCTGGGTGGGGCTTTAGTAGTGTCTCCCTTACTTGTTCAGCCACTTCTTCCGGCAAAACAGAGCTTGTGTATCCGAACTTTGTGTTTTGTGAAGTTATATGATTGGCCATGAAGAAATGTCCTAGACGGACAAACCACAATTGCGGGTCATTAAACTTAAAACAAGGCATAGGAAGATTAATGGCACCCACGGACCCTAAATTCGAAAAGTCTTGATTATGAGAGTTTAAGGACATCAGTACTGGTACAGCAAAAAAAATTTAAGAACAAGAGCAGGAAAAATACAATAAACAAGTATGTCAATGCCTACCACAAAGCAGCCAAAGAAATTCTCAGTATATATGTATATCCGTATTGTATACAGTCATTAATGACCGGTTGCAGTATTCAAGAGAGTTAAATCACGTCGGGCTCTGAAATCTGACTCCAAATTTTATATACGTGTCCAGATACACTATCGCCTATTTATAATTCCCGACACTGCTGATCCACCTGCGTCAGACAGTGTAAATATGACGAGTTAACGCGAAGTATATATCAGGATGTTGTATTTGTCAACGAGCAAGCAAAAAGCCTTTATCAGTACGACTAAACAAAAGTGTTCAATGAGTTGTTACATATATCAACATAATACATTGAAATAAAATGCTACACTTTTTTCTAGTTGTAATAGTTAATTGATTCCAGATAATGCTGTGCTTTGTGGTAGAAATGTTTTACTTCAATTTAGTATTGAGTGTGCTACATTGAGAGTAGAAGCATGACGTCTGAGGTTGTATTTATTAGGAGTGCTATGCCGAAGGACATTGTTGATGAAATATATCAACTCTTTAGGTATCCCGAAATTAATGTTTAGGTTTAACGTCAGTCTCCCAATCTTTAAAGTTTTGGAGTTGAAATTCTTGCATCTTTCATGATAAGAGATGTCATTTCTACTTTTCATCAGTCTTTTAGTGAATCTGCATTGCATTCCTTCCCGTTTACACCTGTTCCTTACTGAAATACTGTCGATAATGTGTGAACGGAATTCAGGCAATGGATAAAGCATGATCTATATCATATAACCCTAGCTTCTTGAGTCCCAAAGTTCTGGAAGAGGAACCCAAAACGTTTTCTCATCTTGGAAGCCTACGAGATAGCATACTCCGTCAAGCTGGAACGTGGTAAGTATTTCAAATCTACGTTCACATTAAGTGGGTGGATAGAAATAGGTTTATTATATAGAGTGACCAAAACACAAGGCGGAATATGTTTGGGGTACAACATACCACAATTGTCGGAGTTAAAGCTCATTTTCCATACGTGACACTAGTGTTGAAGTCTAATTACTCTCTCCTGGATTTTTTCCAGAGTTGAAGCCAGATGAGCCATAGATTGTTTAAACGTCATCGGCAAATAGGAAAGGTCAGCCGGGTCGTATAATGTCATACATATCATTTAAGTACAGAGAAATAGTAGCGGTCCGAGTACACTACCTTGTATAACCCCACTAGTGATTGGAAGATGGTTTGAAGTGTGATGATTAGTCTATAGTGCTTGTGAGGGTTACAGAGGAATGACGCTAACCATTTTATTAGCAAGCCTTACAGTTCATATGACGCCACTTTTGACGCCCTTTTATGACTCAATGTCAAAAGCTTTGCCAAGATCGAAGTATACTGCTACTACGGTCATACAAGCATCTTTTAGTCGTGAAATATGGTCAAAAAGTTCCAGATGACATGTTATACAGGAGCGTTGTTTTATGAACCCATGCTGAGAAGACGTCCTGAGTTTCTGCTGTAGAAGAAATTAGGAAGCAGCATTTTTAACTGGTTTTTCTGAGACCCTTAAGATAACCGATGTTGTATTAATAGGTCTGTAGCTGGTGACCCATGAACGAGATCCTGATTTGAATCTAGGTGTGATTTTTGTCATTTTCCACGCTTCGGGCTATACTTCAGTAGATAAAGGTGTGGGGAATACTTTAAGGAGTAGGAATGGGATATCTTTACTGCCGTGTTATTAGAAAGTAGGTGGTATTATATAGGGCTCCGGGCTGTTTGAACGTTTTAATGCAGCCACAGCTTTCTCGATATCCACCAGCTAGAGAAATATAGTTTACGGAGCCAAGTATTCAAACAGAAAATGGGGATAGAATCGCATTGTTATCTCAGATATGTGGACTTGCAAAGTACATTTCTAAAGTTTCACAGATATCTGCAGGGTCACCGGTAAGATTTTTACTATTAAGAGTAAGACTGAGTTTGTGAAATGATGCTATGAAATTCCTCCTACTTCCCCACACTTTTCTTATTAACTGACCATTCCGCTTAAGTAAAATTCTAAGTCTTTCGTGGCTTGTATCAGATGAGGCCTGACGAGGAACATTCCAAAAATGAACAATGGAAATTCCTCAAAACTGCACCCTCTATCATATGTAGCCATAGTACTGGTAGTTTCGATCAGTAGGCTTACAGCAATGGACATCTGCAGGCTCCGATGTCCCCAGCATCTGGTGACAGTGGCTGAACCATGACTGATAACCATTGACGTCAGAAGCCTGAACAATTTGTCTAGTTGGGTGCACCATTATCAAAACCGTTCATTTCCTCGAAAAGGAATCCAGTGTGCTGAGACAGGAAGAAATAGCAACTGCTGTGTATGCTGAAGCCTAAGTCGCTCTAAATAGACAAGATTCGGGCGAGATCGGTACCCGATCGGTTCAGTGATGAGATAAACTGCCCTGAAGGGGAACATGGTTAGGCTGGGAGCAGAATCGCCATTATACCTTTCAGTGCCGTACACAAACCTCCTCTCTCAGCAACCAAAAAGCATTCAGCGTTGAGTCGTACTTTAAAGTGCTTTTGATAGCGTCATGATTTCACAAGCGACGTTTATTTTCAAGTGACGATGACAGAACTACTAAGGGACTTCATTAAGAGGGTGATATCTAAGAACATCCCCATATCAATAATCACACCTAAAAACCAGATTCTTTAGATTAGAAGAGGTACTTAGTGCCTCTCGCAAGCCCAGAGAAAGTCACTGCACCAATGAAGGATTTTTAAATATAGTCAGATTATGGGACTGGCATAGTTCAACATAGCAACAAAGTGCGAGGAGACACGCCATTTCTAGGCAACTTAGTCTGAAAGTTTAAGGCAGTCTTCAAGAGCCTACATCAATTCCTGGTGAAAGAACAACGAACAAATAGCGTAAGTTATTAAAAAGCTCGAGTAGGTAGGATCTTTCTGGATCGAAAACGCCAAAGCTTTTGGCGCAACTCCTGGCGCAGCTCAGCTATCAATAGGCCACCCATGCACGCTATCAGCATCTTGTTTTGTCCAGCGTAGGAAAGATGACTACCAATATGGTTCTCGAAAACCTGTGAAATCTTCGTTCGGGAAAATACTTAAGGTACGACAAGGTTCGTTTGTTTTGGAACTTTGGCCACCACTTTTTCATATCCTTACCAGTGGCTTCATATAGCCTGAGTCATTGATGTATGCGGACCACTACATATCAGGTCACCCGCAAAAACACCTTCAGATTCCCCCTTTAGTGGTCACTCTGGTTCTCCCTAAGGAGAAAAGGCGGTGACAGAACAGAAAGCGTATACTTACAACGTCAACGACCACAGTATATACCAAGTACAACGTTCATATATATTGACGTGACCTAGGCTATTTTCAGGCCCACTGGATTTAAACTGTATCAATTTTTCATCCCTTCAACCAATGTGATACTTTCAAGTTAATTCCGTTGGTTTTCTCCGAAAAGTCAGACCAAAGCGATCGGTCGAAAAAGGCTTTAAGCCCGTATGGCTTTTTATGAAGATTTTTCAATCTTTCTGCACATTACAATAACTCGTTTATGTCTAAATATGGCTTGGATGACCTGCTAAGTTTTTCCTTCTGGCACTCAGATGACCAACCACCTCCATAAGAGCTGAGAAGGTCTGTATTAACTCCAGCCTTCAGTGGGGAGAAAATCAGAATTTGAAGTGCTGCTGGTAAGAAGCACTTGCGATGGTCCTCCCTGAAGTCAATGAAAGCCTTGCAGATGACCATTTCGAGAGGTGCTCGGATGGAAAGGAGGGCTTCATCGAGCTGAGAATGACCTTCAACGGCCTTCTGCAAGTCATCCTTCTGTGGAGTACAGCACAACTCATCAGTGTTGTTTGGTTCCCAACCTGGCTGCGGGACTGTGTAAACCGTGAGGAGCCCCGCACAAAGGTCACCAGGGTTTCCTCAACTCGGAGAGCATCGCCATCCGGCCTATCTGAAGAAGTAACTCTGTGCTTCGCTGCACATACCACTTGTGGGCCACCTTCTCTATAGTCTCATGTTCCAGCGTGGGCCAGTGACGCCAGGCTATGAAGTGATGGTCATGCACTATAAGTCCGCCTGGGGGTTCTCGGAGAGTACCTGAAGAACATGGAGTGGCCCTAAAACTTGGAACAGGCCGGACAAAATTTTCACCAACTTGATCCACAGAGACTATGCCACGGTTATTGAGGACACGACCTAGCCTTCAAGTCATTGGCAACCAGCCAAGTGTCCCATCCCTCTGGGAAACTCCAAACTCATCACCTAACACCTTATTGCCATTATCATCACTATTTCAACCTCCGTTATCCCCATTTCCCCTCTCCCTGTTTTGCCCTCCTATTCTCTGTCAAGTGACTTTTCATCTTTACTCTGAACCTTCATTCCTTTCCTTACTACCAACCTGGACAGATTGCTTGCGTCAAGCCATCTGAGGATAATTTTTGCGTCAAAGTCTCTGAAAAAAGTAGGCAGTCGCCTACAAACCTAAGTTACATTCAACCACCTCCTTCGTGTGCCAAGGTTGCGAAAGGCGATTACTTGCATCTACTGTATCCACATCAGCCGAGGACGGTTGCCGTTCTGTAAGACATTAGAAGAACAATGAAGAAATCAGTCGGTTTGTGTAAGATCTCAAAACCAGTACTACATACTGCAACGACTTTTCTTGGTTCCGTCACTAGTGACAGAGTATTCACTCACTAAATGAAAATGTACAAACTGTATGGGTTTTCAAGACACTAACACCTAACAGTACACTGCCTACGTATTCGTGAACCATGAGCTATAAACGGTGTGTTTCAAAATACGCTGCATATTGCTGCCTGAGTAACGGAAGCACGTCATAAAATGCAAACTGTCAGAGTATAGGTCATAAGTTTGATTTACAAAGATTTATGCCCCTAGTGATTGCCTCGAACACTGTTAGTATGGTCACATTGCATCAGATAATGAAAAGAACTTGAACCCCTCTCGTTTTCCTGCCTTGGAGCTGTCCGCATTTGAAACGTGATACAACCCAGTTAGTTGTACCTTGCCCGCCATAGGTGCCTCGAGAAAACATCGTGGTCCTCCACTAGAGTTCTGGGAGTTCGATGAACTTATTGACCACAGAATTTCGACTCACAGATTTGTTATATCTGTGTAAATAACGCCGTCACAAATATACCCAACAAATCACTTCAAACACTTCTAAAGTGAAACCTACCGACGCTGAGAAAACGTCTGGCATCTTCATCGCTTTGTCAACACCGAAAGCGGACGTGAAGATGACTGCTGATACCAAGAGTACTACTCTTAAACAGCGAAGGTGCAATACCTTGCCGAGTGTTCTTAAGGAACCGAAGGACTATTGTTGCTTCCTCGCTACATCAGCCTCTCTTTGATACCACGGTAAATCTTCCATATTCTGGTGTGCACATCACCAGCAGTCTAAACTTAGTTTCCCAACCATTATCTATGGTGGTGCCTCATAAATATATTCATGCCACCGTTCCACGGTAAACCAGCATACTACTACGCCATTTGCAACATCTGTCAACCTTATTTTAATGATCCGCTTAAAACTCCCATTGTGATTTTTACCTGTTAACGTGCATTGCTAGGGTCATTTGCTGACTGAAGCTGAATACCGTTTGAGGCAGTAGTACCACAGTGTAATTCCGGTTTCCCTTGAAGGATGAATTTCACGGTTTAGATGAATTTCTTTCGTTGAGAGGGGCGGCTATCAACAGTCTGAATCTGTTAACTTCAGAAGACTGCTAGATTTGTTGAGATACAAACGGATTTAAACCTGCACATATCAACTAGCTTCTTGCGGCCTAGAACTAGGCTTCTGTCATCCCCTTGTGGCCTCGTTTTAACGCTCAACAATCTTAAACAGGCAGATTCCACACCACTGGTTTGCCCCAGCAGCCCCTGCACACTCAAAGAGGAAATGAGTGCAGATCTATAGAGCTGATTTACGTAAGCGCAGTACGTTCACCTGGTAAAATGATTGCTGCGTGATGCAGTTGTATAACCATTTTCTTCGCCTTTAATTATGCACGGAATAATAAACTTCCTACGTGCTTTCAGTCACCAGCCATCTGCTTGAAAAACTGGTGAATACAGTTTGATTAGAGGCTTCAGGGCAGCGCGGGCATCTTCGCTCATTTTTGATGCCATGCAACAGCTCTTATAAACATTCCTTGATGAACCTCTCAATTTGTCGGTCAAAGCACCTAAAGTGCCTCAAGTGAGTTATGTGGATCACGATTTTCTTCCATTTCTTGCTTTGATCCTCCCATCACATTCCTATCTGGCACAGCGTCAGATAACTCAATATCAACATTAACACCAATGGCATGAGCCCAAGAAACTTGTAGGTTTCGCGCTGTCGCTTCTAACCCTTGAGGCTCGGTTCTTTCTGTTTGGCAATGCTTTTTCGGCGGCCACGGGTTCTTTGTGTTCTTCCTCCTTACAGCTTTGAAGGTAGTGACTGCTTTTTTGAGGGTTGCGTTCTTGCACATCGGACCTTCATTTGTTTGGGGCTGAGTAAACCTGTTTACCTTTTGCAGTTCTTGCCTCTGTAAGTATCTGCAATTGGTTGTTAGGCGTCACCTAAAAGACAGTTCTGGTAAATAGGGTGTCAGGGCTAAGAGAAAGATTAGTGAAAAGTTCTTGCGGAAAAATTAATGTTACTGGTAATAATGTGGCGAGTGGATGGATCTTATTGCAAGAACTTGGGTCAGGAAATGCACGGTTGGTGGGCATATCTTCAGTGACTACCGGCGTACATTCGTGGTAGGCTGTCTGCGCTCACGTACCTATCCAGAAGTCATTGAACAAGCCAACTTATGAAGCCATGGCTCCTTCCTTCAACCGAGGGTTCTATAAGGCATACACCATGATGGAAGAATTCATACCTCACCGTCGTCTTTGACTCACGGCGGGGTGTGCGAATGAGGTTCTCGCTGGACTATCGGTTCTGTGCTGGTGATGCCGACTTGATCAGACAGGCCATCTGGTGAGTGATTTCGTAGGCCACCACTAGGTCTCTTCTTTTTCCTCTATAGATCAGTGCGAATAAACTGAGTTTCTCAGGACGTCACATGCATTTTTATCCTTGTCAGTGTAAGAACCGGTTTTGTCACCATTCTCTGTACCTTCTCGAGGGTACTCGCATTTCTCTTTGTTAGAGAGGGTATCGTGGTGAATACCCTGTGGTGCGGTCTTACATGTGTTACAAGTACCATGACTGCGTTAGCCTCCACTGCAATCTCCTTGAAGCTGGCACTGGTATCCAGTGTGTCAGAGAGTGGTTTAGCCCTTGGATACCCTGTTGGTTGAGCACCTGTTGAGGTTGTTGCTTGCTTTCGTTGCTACCCTTGTGCAAAGACATGTCAAGCAGCATTTCTTTGGGTTAAAGCTGGAACCAGTCATAGTTGACCACGGCTACGGCTGCAGAAGATTATTTTGGGATCCTCTTCCAGACCTATCATCCTCCGTATTTTCATGCAGTCTGCAAATAGGAGGATAGACAGGGGGATTTGACTGGGAAGTTCGCCGCTGAATAGTGGAAGTATGAGTGTTCCGTGGATCGCGCCTTGAGAAACTCATGCTTCCGCACTCCTCCATGTTGATTGAATTTGGTTCACCTTCGTACAGAATTCTCTGCCCTCTAGATATGCTGTAAACAGTGCCACGAGTTGTTCGGTGGCACCCATTTTTTTAGGCTCCGCTGGTGTGGTGTAGTTCCGGGATGCTATTGAGGGTTTTGACAAGGTGAAGAAGGGTGGCGTCTACTGGTCGCTTTGTCGTTCCATCTAGTGGTCCAGTCATCCCTGGCGGCCATAAAGTTTGTGGCACATTGCCGTTCAGTTCTGAAGCCATGATGGTTGGATGGACGATATTATTTCTGTTTGGGTGGTTCAAAACAACATCTGCTGGCAGGCTTTCCAGTACCTTGGATGGTATGGGAGGCAATACTGCTGGCCTGTACTTGCAGAGGTCTCTCAGGTCACCTCCCCCATAGATTGGTTCTATTCTTCCATTCTTTAGGGAGTTGACCTACATATGGATGAGCTCAGCAACTTCATGAAATTCCGTAGGGCCACCGGTCTTGTGTCATCGCATTCAGGAGGTTTCCTTATCTTACGTGTCGAAAGTCTTACAAACGCTTGGTCCGACGAAACCTTCACGTTTACTGGCTTCTTACCTCAGTCCTGGAACTTCGTTAGTTTGCTCGATGTTAGCGATGACTGTACCAGTGTTGGGACACTTATAAAATCGGTCACTCAACACCTCCACCGTCACACCGCTCAATGGCTCTTCATTCCACCCATCGATCAGGTTTGGGCTCATATTCGCCGGTTTTCGATATAGGCTTTTTGAGCCGCAGACTAACTTTCTGACCAGGTTATTTCGGTATTCGCACGTTTCATAACGGACACTTATATCACCCAGACTGTGTAACTTCCTTGCTCAACCAGCTCCACTGACACCTAGTATTTCCGCTCCTTATTTTCTTTAGACTGAGCGAGTAATCCGAGACTGTTTGGTAGGTGGCCGCATGGTTAGCCTCAGAAAGCTCGTTTTGATAGCGCCCAAGACCATGTCTTCTACATGTATCTAACGTTCGGTTATCGAAAGGGAGTAGCATTCTTACGACTACTAACCCTTCAGAAGTTCACCGTCAATGAGCTGATAGTCTGTCTTCCAGAAGCAGCGAAACACTTCTGGTTCAGCGACTGATAGTTTTTCCCAGGCTATCATTGAAAGTTTTGCAAAGCCCAATCACTCTTGCCTAGATGGGTTGGCACAGATTTCTTCCAACGAAGAATCATCGTCTGGTGGAGCGCAGCCACGCTGTAATCCTTTAGCACCTAGTCCCTGCCGGGTGTTTTCCACAACTTTTACAATTAGTCCCGATACCATGAATATGTTTCAAAGTATGCGTTCAAAAGGTTCACGTCCATAGCTTACTTGACACCTTTTTACGAAGACCTATCAATCCTCGGCAGTGCTTCAACGCAGTTATTTTTTGAATGGGGAGGCATCGTGGAATGCGGCAATACTCCCTAAATTACTCAGAGAAGCCTGGAGTTCTCAGGAGAGCAATCACGGCCAATCATGCTATGCCGAATGTTCGCAAAAAATCTTGAGACCCTAGGCGTGAATCTTTTGTTGACTAAATGACTTCCTAGAAAGGTGCAGAACAAATCGAGGTCACTGGAAAATGTGTATAAATCGACACTTCCATCACGCGTTTGACGCTATTGTAGGCTTTTATCTTTCTGAGCGATTTTTTCTTTTCTTTTCGATAAACTAAGTGGCTTTTAAGAGTAAAGAACAAGGGTTTTTTCAAGAGTCCACCTGTTTGTGGCCTCATGTATCCACTACAAAGATATACCAGTTGGTTAAGGGATCATTTGTTCATGACTGTGAGATACACCTTGCTTGAGCTCTTCGTACGTTCGTGTATTTGCATTGGCTTCAGAAATCTAGATATAAATTGGACCGTCATCGAAGTAGAAAAGCTTTGCATGTCCGCTTTGTAGTTACGTTCCAGGGTGTTTTACATATGGACCAATGGTAACGCTTACTCCCGGTGAAAAAAGGATTTTTGAGGTCAGTGTAGATATGGTAAGTGAACGACTAACTTTCTAGCTTGCTTGCAAATATCCAGGGGGTTTCAAAGTTGGCTTCAAGTAGTACGCATGCAAGCAGGCTCAGTTGCAGTCTCTGCATCACTACAATGCTGAATGAAGTGCACAAACTTGCAGGATTTTACCTGGTCACTTCTTCTGGCTGGGTAGCAAAACCAGTCAGTATGACACAGATGTCACTGTCTCTATGATATGCAACCAATCGAAATCAACTGAACTCGATTTTTTGTATCATTAACAGTTTTTCAGACGGTTGTATGTTGTGTCACTGCGTTTGAATGGGAAGAATATTTCCAATATGAAACAGTGTCTCAAGCTGTGGGTATTCAGTTGGTTCGGCAGAATTCAACACTGATGCTGACCTCGCGCTCATTGGCGCAGAAGAATTATTATGGCTGGCGTTGGATGAATTCTTAAAAAGATTTGGGGGTTCATCAGAAGTAGATGTGGTATATGAGCTGCAATAACTTCATAAGAACGTAAAATTTAAGTTTCCCTATATTCCACGATTAAAGCTTAAAGTTGACTTCAGTGGTTTTCATTTCAAGATAAGCCGCCCGCTCCAAATACTTTAAACACCTTTAACCCTATGCCGGACGAAATTCGCACGCAAACTTCGTTAGATTCGTGTCACTGTTTCTTGACGCTGCTTCTGGTAAGCATTGTATGCGGTGGCAGTACCATGACATTTTACGGAGATTTTGAGTGGAAGGTTTGTCCTAAAACTCTTGTCACCAAATGATAAGTCCGCTATTACTTGGGATAATTCCCGGGCTAAAACAGATGCCGTACAGGCTGTTTTATGCGTCTGGAAATGTTAAAGCAGTTAAACATATATACTCTCTAACCCAGTATACGAGAGTGGATCTTCCTGGGGGATATTTCTTTCGCGTAAAGTTTCATTAGTTGACTGGTCACCTATCACCAAACTTGCCTACTACCAAGGTAATCTGTGTAGACCATTTTCTGAAACGGTTTAGAGGTGAAATCCGGAGACTAGTGCACATGAGTACGCCACTGAACACAGTTGATACCCTCAAGTATGTCCATTCATAATTTCCGATTCCTGAGATCTAGGAGGAGTTCCTCTGCCTATCAATAGAACACTACACACCTAGGTGCGTTGAGGTCTAATAATAGCAGTATGAGGTATCCTCACATCACGAAGAACGTCAATTTTCAGGACATGGCTCACAAAGAACAATCCTCCAGCTGTCAAAAGAATGTAGATACGCCTGGGCGCATGACAGGTCAAATGAAGATAAGAAGCAAACCAATGACCTGTTTTAAAACACTAAGAATTGTTACAAACACTCCAAAAGAATAGGCACCCTGCGCTAGTTTGAGAAATACCGGCTGGCAGCCTCGCAGAAGACTGGACTCGAACTTTTTGATGAGATTATGCACGATGGCCTACTTGAACCCCTAGGCCATCACGATTTTCAAGCGAACGTGTATATTTGTTTCTGTTATTTCACTACGTTCTCTCTCACATTTTTAAAATGTTTTCAGTTCGTCATTCCTCGAGTTGATAGAACTACACTGAAAAGTGTCACGTTACACGGAAGCGGACTGTCCTTTGCGTAAATTACACCATATTTCTGTTCCTCGTATACTTAGTTTCAGTGCCGCTACCACCTCGAAACTTACGCTCAAGTTCCTCTCGATCATTCACTATGGACTGGATGCTAGTTCAAAGCTGCTGACTATTTCTCATTGTTGACTTGAATGCCATCATTATTACCCCCACCCGGGTGCAATAATCAGTTCGTCAAAGAATATTGTTCTAAGAGTGACTCCATTGACAAATTGCATTCTGAGAATTCCACACCGTATCATACACACTATCTGGAACAAATCAGTTAATATCATCGCCGTTAAAACCTACGTCATTGCACCTCATTAACCTGCTACATCGTCAAGCCCGCAAAACGTTTTCGGGGTTTGGAATGGTGTGAATCCTGGCCAATAAATTCGCCCCAAATTTGAGCGAACGTAATCTGAAGATACTGTCAATGGGCAAACATTCAAAACAAAGTATTTGTAAGATATCCTTGTTCTGTGCCATGACGCAATGCACATAAGTAGTGGGACCGTTGGAAAGAAATCATCGGGACAACCCATTCACACAAAAGCATGGAACTCCTGATCCCTTCTACTTAATAGACTTGGGTGTCTCACTTTACAACACTACGGAACCACACTCATTGAAATCACTACGTTTTCAGTACCTTGACACCAACAAATGTCTTCCAAAACAGCCAACTCACATAGTTTACGCGACGGTATGGATGGACAATAAGTTCAACACATTTACTCCCTAAAAGGAACTCTTTATGGGGGCAAACAAACTTCGAGCATGGTTAGATTACTGATGACTTTCTTCAAAGTCTGAAGTCAAAAATTAGTATTATGTGCACACTTGCGAAACCCGCTCCTCAAATAAAGAACATTTTCAGCTTTGAGAACCATCGCCGCATATACGCTTCATTGAACTGGAAACCACCTTTTACAACTACAGAAACTGGTACAAAAAGGTACGATTGCGAGACCAGCAAACTAGCCTTGCCTAATTTTTTCCAACATATACGCACAAAATTTTCCTAAGTGAGGTGGATGACAACAACGGATACATTACACGAATTCACATTGTCAGCAGTGACATAGACGTTGTACCTAAAACAGTCACTAGACGGAGCCGTTCTTCTATCAAAGTTATTTTTGAGCTCGCAGAGAGCATCACAGTCAGGGGCCCGTAACCTCAAAACCGTGAAAATATGGAAACATTAGTCGGTCTCTAGCTGTCTAATCAGTGTGTCTTCTAAAAACTGCAATTCCTACGGCTCAACGTCATCCATTTTGTCTATTATCCTAACCGTCATTGTAGGCTAACTAGTTTACTAAAAATCCAACTCTTGTCCCTTTTTCAGTGTCCTACTCATTGATCCGGTCCAAACATGTTCTCTAGATATTCTCAGATTGTCACGCTTATTCTTTTGAAAACTTGTTGTTTTATTCCATCGTGCTGTATTCTTAGTTTCCGCCTTCGTACAGCCATTCGTCTTATTATGGAGTATTCACTCTTCAAAACCCAAACATCCATTATCGGTACGTTTGAAATTGTGTTACTTTTTAACGTGACTTCATAACTATATCAAAACTTTGCTGTTAACATCGTCAAAAAGCAATTTCAGTTTTCAAATGAATAATCACACATCAGGTATGCGGCTGTTTATGGGTAATGAATGTAAAACGACATGGACACAATTATCTGTAGAGCAATGCATCAACAACACCCAAATGCTGGTAACACCAGAAGCCGGCTCCCTGCAAAAGCACAAATGAGTCGACTTGTAGTCAAGCTATGCTCAAGAAGAAGGGCACTATGTTGGATAAACCAACCAACCTTAATGGTAATAGAAACAACTGTGCAGGTCCAACAGGTAACAAGGCAGCAATACCAAATGTTGCAACAGATATAAAGCTTAGTGGGAGCTCCACGCCTTTCGCGAGATTAACTAGACTTCAGTCACTAAGTGTGACACTGCCACCCTTTCCAGAAATTGAAAGCTTGAAGTCCTCTACAGAGGAACTAAGGGCAGGAATACCTGAACTGAGGGATTACAAACAGAATAATGCACCAAAAGAAAATATGATAAGGGTGTAAGAAGTGTCACCCCTCCTGGGTGAAATCAGAACTCGGATTAGCGACCTCTTGCTACTGGGCGTCTTAATGCGTAACCAGCGCAATAATGAAACTGACACCGGAACAATGACCAAGGTAGGTCACCTGGTAAACTTTATCACCAATGAAGCAGGTAGGAGGCTTGCGCGCAGACTGAACGCAATAGTTTATAAATTCCCTGACACTGGGAACTTTGCCTAGAACAGCAAGAATGCACGATATCCATGCAAAATGTCTTTTACTCAAAGGCAGCCAGTAGGATTACCGCAGATAGAGGCGGAAACATTCATCAAAGCAAAATACGTCTTGGCAAATAATAATATCTTTGCAGAAACAAAGGTAGTTCTTGATAAGATGATGGTGGAAAGGCGGGTGTACAGCCTTGCTCACGGACCAAACAGTCAATAGGCCCTAAAGCTTCGACGTACTAAGGCATTAGGTGTCTTCTCCAACATATTCGAGCCTAAGACGTTTCCTTCCCAAAGCCTGTCAAGCCAAATATACGGAAACCGCATCGACCAACGTGGAGACAAAAGACTGCGAAATGCATGATTTGACTCAACCACCTAAAACTGTAGATCTGGACGTACACAGAGAAAACCCCAAAATAAATCCTGGCACCGCACTAAACGTCACAGAACTCACACTGAGGTCCGCTGGAGGCCAAAAGCTACCTATCCCCTGTGAGACTGATATAGATGCTAGAGACCAAGCTCACATGGGGTCAAACTCCAGGTACGTGGACACGGCGTGCACACTGAGCACCTTAAATAAAAACATTGCTTCATTTTCCTTTAATGAAGTCACTGTGCGGTCTATTTAATACTAGGATACTCTGGTAAACCTACACCTACAAATGAGCAAGGTATAGAGACACTTTGTAGCGCAACGACGTCGGACCGTAGTCATTCAAGTGACGCTGCGATACCCTTTGGCCTGTGGAGGGAATTCGAAAGCTTTACGAGTTATTAATCCCCCTACTTGTACATCGCTCTCATAAACGCAGGGCCTGTCCTTAGCAGCATTAAGAGCAATGGCGCTCATATTCAAGCCGCCTGTAATAAATGTCGCTGAGTCCTAGTGTCACGCAAATATACCGGATAAAGAAATAGGTAGTGATATTTATACACAGTTCCAATTTGAACAGGGTGACAAGAAAGGGGGAGGTTGTCTGATGTACTTCCTGAACGCTCTCACTGTATTCAGGTTTGAAAAACGGTTCTCGACAAGTGACTTCTTATGGGCCACAGTACACCACAAGAATGTTACAATATTGGTGGGATGTGTTTAAGGAGCACCTGGTACCTGTAACAATGATTAGATTCCACTGATTACAGCTGTGGAACGTTCATCCACTCCCCCACATGACCATAGGATCATATGCGGTGACTTTAACCTACCTGGAATGAAGTGGGATTCACGTACTGGTCCAGCCAGGTATGATGACCAATGCCAAACACCACCTATTTAGGATGGAGGCAAATTGCTACTGCTCCCACATGAGTTGACAATGTATTGCATTCAATGTTTTGCCACAATAGTTCCTGTTTTCACAAATGCAGGCTCCCAGCTCCCAGGGAGTGATCACAAAGCCGTATCATGCACACTACCACTTCCTTTAACTGGCATTTCAGTGGTACTTCCACGCCACGCCAAATAAAGAATAGGGTTTGATGGATTGGAGGTAGATGCGTCCACTGAATGAGTGCATCGACCGAGGACCATACTTCACCACTGGAGACTTCAAATTAGCCACTGATACATTTTACTACAACTCTGAAACATATCTTGATACCGTTGTTCCATTGAAAAGTTTTAAAAAATGCCATTAAACAATAAACCATTTATACCTGCCAATGCTCGTCGAAAGTTACGCAATCTCTCAACAAGATACTACAGACATCACGGCCTCTATGCACTTCTGTCGATCCTTGTTATTCTTAACTCCATCTCGCATAACCATGATTTGCGTTTGAAGAATGAAGAGAGTAGTGCACTAGCCAGCTCGTCCAGGGCATATGCTCTGTCAGGACCCCTAAAGAAGCGTTCTAATAGATTTTACAGCATATATTGGCCCGATAGGTCCGTAAACTAGTTACCCTTACGCTAACTTACTAATGTGAGGATAAAGTATTTTTCTGTTCATCTATAGATGTTGGGACTTACTGAATTTTTGGCTAACCATAACCAGACAAAAGAATATTTCTCTCAATAAGAAACGAAACTGAGGGCACGAGCAATTTGGTGTTTTGCAACATGGGGTTTAAGCTTTAAGAGTCTGAACTTTGAACTAACTCGCAAAATCCCTCATCCTACTACAGCTAATATCACGAAGGTGGAAGGCGTTTTTTTTCGCCCGTTATGGGAGCGAACTGAAAACAAGGACCAACCACGGGAAATGAACTCGAGAGGTCAAAAGCTGACTGCTTTCCAAGCTTGGACCATTGTTGTCATCCTCCTAGAGTGGGAAGGTATGTTCGATGATCTACGCTCACTCATTAGCAGTCATAGTATATAAACCATGGAACTCCCCTCATGACGATGCCACAGCCACTTCTCCTGACATCTTCAGAAAGAAGTCTGATCCACAGGTAGAGTTCTGTGGTATGGACAGGCTGTATTGGAGAAGCCATCCGTCTTATCACGAACCACTGGAAGTAGCACTGCAGTCGGAAGCTTATAAATTAGTGATTGGTTATTCCTGTAATTTCCGCTTTCCAAGAGCCAAAAAACAACTGACCATTCCAAATAACAGATGCATTCAATCAAAACAGACGTAGAACCCAAGGAACCATAGTACCGCAAGCGGGGCAAGCCAATGAACTAACCTTACCTGAAACATGGTGGTCATAAGGGGGGAACACCAACGGGGGGGCACATCAGGGAGCTAATGCCAGGCTTAGGCCTAGCTTTTTCTCTTCTTAGAGTACGTGCTTTAAAGAATGCCAGACAGGCGGTGTGATCACAGCCCCCTAGGTAGACTCATTCAAAAGACGGTTAGACAGTTATGTCATTCAATATGGCCTACCAAAGATGTGTTAGAGAAATTTATGACCTCATTAGCCAACTACAACCTCCTTCTTATTTACCACTTCACTACTGTCGTTGGTACGCCTACATTATCTACTAACTCTTCCCTAGAAACTGAACCCATACCATCTACTTTTACCCCTTGATTGAGTCCCACATACCTTCTTCCACAAACTTGGTTTTGCGGTTCAGGTACATACGCAGCAGGAGTCACGAAAGAACCCTGGTCTTCCTAGCAACGCGTAGCTCCCCGTGCCACTCAATCTGCAAACAACAAGTACCAAACCACACAAATCCCATCTCACCCGGGGTAACAGCAAAAAGCAGAGGAGATTCCCCCGCCCACACAAGGGGTCTCGTGAATGGCCAAAAAAGATAATGGCCTCAGGTATAGACTGATCGACTGGTCTATTCGACGTCTCGAACGGCAGGACTCACACTGAGGGGTTCTAGGTGGTCAGTCGGTCCCCGGTGCCCGCCTGGGGCCTGGTTTGTCGCAGAACAAGATGTTGCAACAAAAACGGGAAAGTTGGAGCCGATGGTTCCTCTGGAAGGTGGATCAGATACAAGGAGGGAAGACAGGAGGGGAACAATACACTGGTAAACAAAACTTTGGCGGGTTCCCAGCCTCTACACCTGCAGATTTATCCCTCTGACTGCATGGTAAGGAGGACTCAGAAATGCGTTCCAAGTAATTTGCGTAAGTTGCATTCATACGAACGCCAAAAGTTTGACTAATAAACTTGAGGAACCGAGAAGACTAAATCAGGAAGCTTATGCTCATCTTTTAGGTGCTACTAAAACTGGTTTCTTCTGACATTTCATATTAGGAGCTGAAAGTCATGAACGCCATGCCATTCCACATGGGCAGAAGGGGTCATAAGAGGATAGGAATACACTTAACTTTGACTATAATCTCACGGCTCACCTAATTCGCGTTCAGGGAATGGAATGTCGCCAGCAGTCCATCTATGCCTCATAAAGCTGTCCAAGACCAAAATTTGTTTGGAGGTGATTATTACTACCATCTCCAGGAGGCCATTTGATGGGGTACAGTATGATGAATAAATACCAAAAGCAACCTGCTGCTCGCTTAAACTGGGCCACACAAGTATACGGATTCTGGGAAACTTTAGCCCATTTTGCGCGTCATACATTAAGTAGGAGTGATGATCCCATCAAAGCTCACTTCTTAAACCTGACTGAGAAAGTAGGTTTGCGTAAAACTTGAGGGCAGTGACTCAGTCAAGGAATACTCAGATCCCATCCCGCTTAGACTGCACCCCCACCAACGGAAAATCATTGACCAACAACCCACCCATCCTTCTTTCTTGGGGCGGGAAGTTGACCATGTGTGGAAAGGTGTAAACAACCATTGGAGGTTCGCGCCCAACAAAATCATCCAAGTCATCATTCAGTTTGTTCTACTTTCGTTACCAAAGCGTGCCGAGTCATATACGGCAACAAGCGGGTCAACTGCCAAACCGCTGACGTTAAAAGAACGCCACTGGATCGGATGTAAAAAGAACTATGCCCAATACACACACAGACCATTCAGACAGGCAAGAAACACACATGTGAAGCCACTGAGAACTGAACGGCACCAGTATGAATTTCGGCTCACAAAGTGTTTGCTAATAACCCAAGGAGTCTGTTTTGCTATGCTACATTGTTCTGGCAGGCTAAAGAGGGGGTCTCTCAGCTACTAGGTACCAACGGGCTGAATAGTGGCACAGCTGAGATGCTACCTAACAGGTATTTACGGACGTTTCTGCCATCGTCCACCTACTCCAGAGGTTAGGAATATCCTACTAGGCAGGACTCTAGGCAGTTGGCTTAAGCAGCTAGCTAGCACAGCGCAGACTGTTGCTGTTATCCGTACCTACCAAAGTATCGAGTTGTTCATCAGTGATGGACTGGGGGATCAATTAATGACGATCAAAGTCTTTATGCTTCAGTTTGCCCATAGCTTAAGCTTGAGGAGAGAACTTTGGGCATAATTTTGGCCGAAAATGTCAACTTACTGGACATACCGCTTCGTACGCGAAACCAGAAATCACTAAAGAATTTATCAACTGCTTTTCTCCTACTGATTTCTAATTTTCTGAAAAGCCTCATAGCAAACTCCCCTACTCACCAGCATCTTAGGTGCTACCATATATGAAAACACAACTACGGTAACTGATCTAAGGCCTCTGGACGGTCATAACGGCAGCGAAAATCTAGGCGAATACATAAATCTAAGAAATAAACCCATCTAGCAACCCAAAGTGAGGCGTGTTCGCAGACAGTTCCACGCAGAAAGCTTCTCTAGCATTTTATCTCATTTGATTCCGTCTAATAGAAGACAATTAACGGTCAGCATGCCTCCTTGATGATGTTGCATGCTCCAATGTGATTCCTGGATGCAAAACTTCACTGCCATTGAGTAATAGTTCTTAAAATTTTAATTTCTTTGTACTGCAACAACTAATCATCATGGCTTACATCTGTATAAGGCTGCATTAGTCTATATAAGGCAGCGCTATTAGTGGAAAATGCATGGACTCATATATTCACTTGGATTATATGGTTTTGATAACACTTACTGTTACCTGAAATCGATGAAGTGAGCTTATGCTGGTCAATGATACCATAAACATTTGAACTGACCTTAAAATAAACGTTAGTCTGACGACACACGGAAATATACTCCAAGGTTAACCATCTCGGTCACAAGTAACCCAAACTTCGAAAATTGTGCCATTTTGGTGCCAGTTTATCGTGAAAAAAGAACGGTGATTGGAAACGACCGAAACTCATAAACGGTCTGAACGTACTGCAAAGTAATAGTTCTCTGTTCTTTTCACAGCTTGCGAACACTTGATATTATGACATACGTTGATACGACACCTTCTGTGTCATTCAGGACAGCCCAACTAATGGAGATTTCTCCACTTTTATGGATTCGATGGTGCCTGTAAACCGACTGCCCTCATGATAAATTCTTGACTTGAGAATAAAATGTTTATTTATTCAATAACATGAAGTTAGAAACGTCGACCCATGCATTACTAATCTGCTGACTACGGTTGATAGACGAACCAGTATTGATGACCATCGGGTCAAAGCGATGTTACGTAGACTTTTCCAAGGCGTTTGGTCACAGCAATCACGAACACCCTACTGATAAATTGAAATTAATCCGGTTAAAACCATCGCTCGTTGACTGGTTATCTCCATTCCAACGGAGCCCTTTGTTCAGACTTCGAGTGGGCTCCCTAATGCTTGAATAAAAAGAATGTCCTGGCAGAGTTTCCTAAGATTCAGTTCTGGAGCCCCTTCATTTTCAGCATATGTATATGACCTGCCTCAGTGGGTTTCTTTCAAAGTCATTTCTTTTGCCGAGGACATGAAGCTATGGAGAAGAATTTAAAGTGAGGAAGACAGTGCTTCTCCAAAGAAAGACTTAGCTCATCTTCGTAACTGGGCAATCAATAACGGCTCCGCGTTTAAACAAGGAAAATGTAAGGGGCTACAAGGAAAACATGGTGCATGTCATACATATAGCCTCAAAGGAACGCAACTTGAAATGTAGTTGAAGGGGAAAGATTTCGGCATTTTTGATCCCGCAAGACTTAAAATCATATGCCAGCTGTGACGGAAACCCCTTTTGTGAAAACTTGGAGTTGATAATACTCAGACAAAGTTTCGGACCATTCAATCGTAGACGATTTCACTAAATTTTTGCAGCTTCATACGGCCTCAACTGCAGTTCTGTAGAGGGATAAATTAGGCTGAGAGCGCATCCAGAAGTGCCTGGCCAAATCTATTCTTGTGATAAGGTCCAAAACATATGAAAAACCAATGACCGCTAAATCTGTGTTGTCTGTAATACAGAAGACTGAGAGGAGTCTTGATTACCGCTCCCAACATCCCCATTACCCTTGGATACTCACTCCGTCACTCTCTGAATCCTAATTGTAGTACCAGTCTTAGAGGACACACAAAAAATAGGACTGAAACATACCAGGTTAGACATCAGGCACAACTTTTATTCCCAAATGGTTGCTAGATGCAGAAACGCTTTTCCTGCGGAAGTGGTCTGAATTTTTCAATGCCGGCTTAATACTAACCTGAAATGTGGCTGGGATCTTCTCAGAACCACTGGTCTTATACGTCTCAACTGCGGGTTTTCCGCTTTCTTTTTAAGTGTACACAGGTTGGCAATCACAGGATGTGATGATCCACTGACTTTAGATGCAAAGGCCAGTTAAGCGACAGCATTTTCTACTTCATCAACGACAAGATGGAAAGTGATCACCGCTCGACTGTTCTAACAGATGATGATGTTTTGTTGGACGGAATCTGTGTCCAACCCCCAAGGTAAAGGTAATGACGCGTTGGTGAGATCTTCTCTGATAACCAAGGAGACACTAACAATAGTTGAGCCAGAAGCGTTCCGCTGTTACCGAGAAGCAGACTGCCACCTCATGAACAATAAATTTCTGGAGGCTGCATGACCATAAGAATGGCACTCACCATAGGCAGACGAACATTGGATACATATTAAAAATATTATCTGGAGTGCTATTGGTAAGCGTTCCAAAATTGACCAGAAGACCACCTCCCAAACGGTCATGGATCTACTGCACAACCCGAGGCCAAATGAGGGGGGGAAAGAAGGTATGGTGTCGGTGGCGTATATCACGCAAAGAATCAGACTTCCGCAGCTACGAAACGTTACGCAATTTATGTAATATAAGGATTCGTAATGACAGATATACGTACCAGGGCAACCTGGCAACACAGTTAAGCTACAACCCAAAAGTCTGTATCGGCTTTTGTCACAACGCAAAACTGGCGAACAAGGGTTTAAAAATGGTCACGCGGCCGGCAGAGCAACCTTCTAACGTCAGCGAGATAGCAAAACTGTTGAGCAGTTTGGTTGACGAGCAACGCAACCTAGCAATACATCCGCCATCAACATCTTGTGGTGTAACGAAGTCCCAGGACTGCGATACAGGGCTGATGCAAGTGAAGATTTTGTCAAACCAAGTGTTTGCGAAACTTTAAACACTGAGAATAGGGAACTCGCTGGCTGTGCTGCCGCAAAATCCGTGGTTCTAAGCAACTGTGCCGAAGTGCTACGCATACCCACATGCAACCTGTGCACGCACTTGTTGGAAGCAAGTCAACTCCCTCAAGAGCGGAAACCGGCCATCCTTTCAGCAATCTTCGAAAGAGAAGACCGAAAAAGTCCATGCAGTTACAGACCAATAGCACTACTCTCCATACTCCTCAAGGTACTGGCTAGCCAGGTTGCAGATGCTGTTTGGGACTACCTGCACAGAAACACACCGTCCATCCCACTCAGCATGGCTTCAGAACGGGGCAGTCATGTGCCACAAACTTGGTGACGCCCGGGATGACTGGACAACTGGATGAGACGACAGACAACCAGTTCACATTATCTTCTTGGACTTGGCCGAAGCTTTGGATAGCGTTTGGCGCTGCGACATGCTCGCCATACTTGCAAAGTTGGCATCATTTAACCACTTTTGGCGTGGTTTGCAACACACCTGAAGGACAGGGACTTCTGCTGTAAAGTGGGCAGAATTCCATCAATCTGGAGGAACGCAAGAACAGGAGTTTCTGGAGGAGCGATCCACGGGCCACTCCTAGTTTTACTATTCATAAATGACCTCCCCACCGAAATCTCCTCACCCATCCTCCTGTCCGTGGAATAAGCTTCCACATTTTATTCGCTCTTGCATGTCTGTGTTTCAGTTTCGACGTCTACTAAACGAATTCTTTCTTTTCACGGATTTCTATAAGTTTCTTGACATTCATATTATATCCACAAATAAGAAGCATAATGGAGCAATCGGCACATAACAGTGGTCAAGCCATTGTGTCCACTGTGAACGTACTCAGATCTCTAAATGTAAGAATCGGTTTTATTTAAGCCCTCCAGCTTTTTAATGCAGATGGCCTTACGATTGCATGCAACGACATGAATACTGGCTGCTCTCCGTATAATGAACTTAAAGAATATTGTTTATCTCTCAAAGCCACTACGGTACAACCTCCCAAAAAAACGACTTAAGAACCTGATAATGGAAGGACTATGTAGTTGACTCAACATATATACATGAAAATGTACATAAAGTCCGAACAAATAAAAAAACAATAGGGACTTCTCTCCAAATTTGAGAGCGTAGCAATCTCTCTTTCCATATCTGCTCGTGCCTCTTACTTCTTTCCCCATTTGTAGAAACAGCTGTAAGTCGACATTTGATGTTCAAATTCAGTCTGAACGTGATTACTTTATGGGAATAACAACTGTTCATTCACGCCAATAATTATTGGACTGCTCCCACTCTTTCGCAAATTCTAGACCATCTTCAAGATTAACTCACTTACTGGTCATGATTTTTCTGGCAACCAACCGTCTGACCATTCCCAGCAGTATTGGTATCACAGACATTCTGAACAGATGATTAAACCAGGGACCAATTACATATCGGCTCAGGACGTCACTTACCTGCAATGGCTCCACACTGCATATTTCCTAGTACTCTGTACCAAGAGACCTTTTCATATGGAACTTGCTACGCGTCAAATACACTCCTCGAATGATGCCGCGTATGCTAATACGAAAGATACCCGGAGCCTAGGTTTAAATACTGCCACTTGGACTATCGACTGTTTCAGCATCTATTTTCATCCAATACAACAAGTATCCCAAGCAGAATTGTTCTATATTACCTTTAAACGTAACATGGTGTCCTGAAGATGCATTGATATAGCCATACACGTTGGTTATATGACTGCGGATGCTTTACTGATACTCCAGATTGTATAAATGGGTCCCTTGTGGTTAGCAAAGCTAAAAACTGAGGATCATTCTAATTAATAAACTGTTATATTACTAATCAGCAAACTATGCGAATGGACTAACAACATCGGTTGGTTATAATGCAAACTTTGAACACTGAGCGCTTTTGATATTGATAGTGGAACATATCCATGTGATGGGAGATGAGAATCCATATCCGTCTCATGAATTTCAGTAAATTTTAATAAGATTATGCACACTAATGACCTGATATGTAAATTATTTAATACTAGATATCAGTTCGTTAACTTTCAAAAATTATGAATTTGACGGTGCTTGTAAGCTGGTATCCCTCATGTTACACCCGTTAAATGGAGACCATGTTTATCATCATCTAAGCCTTAACACTCTACGCACGCTGTAAAGTAATATTTTCTTTGTTTATTTTATAACTAGCAGGACCTTCGGCAGTTTATAATTGAGTTTAGTGACATTTAGTCAGTACCACTGAGGGCTCAAGTCTTGCAGATACTTTGAGATGTATCAACGTGATGAAGCCTGTAAACTGGCTTCTCTCATGTTAAAATCTTTTTAATATGGGGGGCGATAAGTGACGAAGAGGATCCTAGGATACACCGAAACGACCTATTGCAGCCGGGGTCCTGGTCAGCTGCGAGCGGTTTAAGCTTTAACCTGAAGAGGTGCGAGGAGACATATCTTCGCAAACCAGAGGCTATGAAAACCAGCTACACTCTTAACGAACATGGAATCGCCAAGGTGTCCACAGAGAATAACCTTGGACTAAACTTCTTTGACACATCGGATACTACTGGTATTTATAATGGAATGGCTGCAAAGGCGAATGCCCTAATGCACTTTCTGAGAGGGCAGCTTCGATTGTCAGCCATAGAATTATTCCTTATTGTATTTAAAACCTATGTTAGACAACACGTGGAGGTGTTCAACACGATAGCTCGCGGCACCAGAGAGAGACGCAAACACTCGAGAAAAGCTGGTTGTCGGGCTAACAGACAAAGCCTATGCGCAATGCTCCAGACAACTCAACACGTTCGCGCTACGCTACCGAAGAAAACGAAGTAACCTGATAACACCCTACAGAATCGTTCACATAGTGAACCACACGAGAAGGACCCTGTCGATCCGAAGCACACATTCCCTCGGGAATCCCACTTGCACGCCTCAGCATAGGACAAAGACGAAATAGAGGTCTAACTCCTTCTCGAACAAGGTATGTGCCTTATGGAACGATCTTCACGTTAGCCTTCAGGACAAAATGGGAGATATGGAGGAATATCCGTGAAGAAACCTGTGTGGAAGAACACTGGAAGTCTTTGAAAGAGATGTGGAAAGAAACCTGCATAACCGTATTAGGAAGGAAGAAGAAAGAAGATAAGGAATGGATCTCAACAGATACATGTAAGCTGACAGAGGAGGGGGAGGAAGATGGTGAAGCAGAAGACAAACCAGTGCAAGGATGCTCAACGACAAGAGGAACTTAGCTTAATGTATAAAACACCGGACAAAGAAGTGAAGAAGAGTGCGTGCAGAGACTAAAGACACTTCTACGAAGCCCTGGCAAGTGAAGTAGAACAGGCTGCAGGTAAGAGAGACCTGACAACATTGTAACAAATAACCAGGCTACTTACTGCCTGGGAAGAGATCAACGCAGAAGAAACCAATAAAAGGTGATGAGAGAAAGTTAATTACGAAAGAAGAGAAACAGAGAAAATAATGGGCCAACCACTTCAAAAGTTCTTGAATCGACCACCACCTGCACTTCGTCCAGAAATACCACCTACAGCCAAGGGACTACAAGTGGACATAAATCCTCCAACAAAAGTGCAAGTCTTGAACACCATAAATCTTCCGAAATGCTGGAAAGCAGTAGGACCAGATGGGATCCCTCCAGAAGCACTTAAAGCAGACGCAGAGACAACAGCAGACGTGCTCACACTGCTATTGCAGAGGGTCTGGAAGGAGGGGAAGGTGCCTGGCGGCTGGAAGAAGGGTTATTTCTTCAAACTCCTGAAGAAGGGAGACCTACATCATTGCAAGAACTGGCGCGGAATCACGCTCTACTTCCGTTCACCCAAAGCAAGCAAAATATTAAGCCGCATCATTCGGGAGAGGCTAAAGGATGAACTGGATTCAAAACTACGACCGGAACAAACAGGCTTCAGGAAGTACAAATCATGTGCGGACCAAGTCACAACGCTTCGCATCATCATAGAACAGAGTATGAAATAGCAGTCAACTCTACACCGCAACTTTATCGACTTTGAGAAGGCCTTTGACAGCGTCGACTGAGAGGTAATTTGGCAACTGCTTCGATACTACGGTATACCGCAAACATTTATCAGCCTCATTCAACAACTTTATGAAGACGACATATGACAGGTAATTCACAATGGGAAGCTCAGTGATGCTTTCGAAGTGAAGACAGGAGTGAAACAAGGTTGCCTACTATCCCGCATGATATTCCTGATTGTGGTCGACTGGATCATACAGCGAACGGTGAGGATCGAGAAGAGGGGGATACGCTGGCCAGACCGCAGAAAAGAACCTAGAAGACTTGGATTTCGCCGATGATTTGTGTCTGATGTCACACAAACTTGAAGATCTACAGGCGAAAACTAACAGGTTGGTAGAAGAGGCAGCGAAGACGGGACTTCAAGTGAATATGGAGAAGACAGGGGTGATGAAGATACCCCACCACCATCAACAACAACAACAAACTCTAATCACCATCAACGGGAGAATCCTAAAGGGAGTAACCTCCTTCATCTATCTAGGCAGCACTGTTCAACTACAGGTGGCGGCACAGTCGAGGATGTCAAAGTCAGAATCAGAAAAGCAAGACATGCGTTCATTAGCCTGAAACCAATGTGGAGATCTTCTGCACTCAGCATGTGGAACAAGATGCGGATTTTCAACACCAACGTCAAATCAGTGCTTCTGTATGGTTCAGAGACTTGGCACGTTACGAAACGGATTTCCAACAAACTACAGACATTCATCAACAACTGCTTACGTTCACTACTGAAGATCAGATGGCCAGAGAAAATAAGCAACAACGAACTCTGGGAACGAACCAACCAAGAACCTATCGCTCAACAAATATGCAGAAGGAAGTGGGGATGGATTGAGCATACACTGAGAAGGCCGATTGGGGCCCTTGAGTGGAACCCCTACGGGAAGCGACTAGTTGGGAGTCCGAGGGTGACATGGAGGAGATCGTGCGAGGAGGAAATGAGAGCTTCTGGGCTGTCGTGGAGCCAGGTTCAAAATATTTCAGAAAATAGAGCGCATTGGAGACGTGCTGCTGAAGCCCTATGTTCCATTAGGAACCGAAGGGACTAATAATAATGATAATAATAACAATAATAATAATAATAAAGCTAAAAGCAAGAAAACAGAGGGTATTTCCTCATCCACTGCAGGAGTAAACCGAACAACTGGAACCAAGCACTTAGAACTAGACGCGAGACATCAAAGCTACCAGTTTTCTACGCTCGCACTATCAATATTGGATATTGGATATTGGTCAATCATCAACTCTGAAGCTGTAAGCAAGACGACGCAAAGGCTTGCGTAACCGTCGAAGGAGTACAACCAAAGAAAAGGAAATGAGTCTCAATACTTAGAAGCAAGGGCACGAAAACTATTAATTTCCTCCATTCGCACTGTTGAGATTGAATGTTGGACGCTGAACAACCATTTGAACCATTTAAACTATTTGAAGGGGTGAATCGCCCAACAAGAACCAAGCTCCGAAAGGGAGAGATCAGTCACTATCAGTTTTCTACTCCAACACTGACGTTGGATGCTGTTATATGAGCCCTGTTTCAACAGTATGAAGTTGTTTGTTAGATTTTTCACGCGTCCTTGGTTCATTTTGAAGTTTGAGGTCACGTATGTCTACGATTGTTTCGAAAATCTTATGGTTTGGTCGGACAATGATGAGAATGGTGACAAATCCGCTAGACTAGTATGTCAGCGTTGTTCAAAATCATTTAAGTCTCATATAACCTTAAAACACCATACTGAAGGTCAGAGTTAACTTACAATTATCGTTTGATCAGTTTCTTATATCTAATTACTAAGACCACAATTTTTCCAGATGCATGTATAAGTCCCAATAAGAGAGGAATATTGAGTGCATTTTTTTTCTGAGTCGGATTCAACATACTAAGGACAAGTAACCTCAAGTAAACAATCCAGCGTCGGTAGTGAGACCAATATTGTTGAATTTGTGTCTGATTCCTTAAGTTTTGTTTTTTTCTTTCATACTCATTTAATGGCCTTAGAATTCTTTCCAATTTACTTGCTTGTAGCTTTGGAGGCTGTAACACTTCGCTGTGATATCGTTTTATTGCAAATTATAGCCCGGTTTTATTTGTGGGAACAACAGACCTGTTGATAGGACTGGTAAACACTTGGGAATTCCTGTACTTCTAGGTACCTGTAAGTATCGGATCGTTATTCCAGAAGTGCGAAAGGTTGGTTGGGTACTGCATACTATTATTTATTGACATACTTGTTATTCTTCGTTGTTTTGTTGGATCAAATTGTCCGACCTCTATTGGCATATGGGCTCCTATGTGGATGCCTCGATATTGCCTGAATGTTAATTATGATAATTTGGTTGGTTGTGGCTAGCAGGAGAACCCAGGATGCGCGTTTCGTCCTGTTTGGGACTCGTCAGCTGGATGTGCCCGCACCCCAGTGATGTTGTTCCCACTGAGACTCGAACCACGTACCCATCGCTTCAAATGCCAAGGCGTTATCCACTATGCCACAGAGGAACTATAGCCACTTCTTGTACATCGGGTGATGGTTATTACTGTTGTTGCCTGTGAAAAGTTAAACGATAATGGCCCGTATTTTAGGGTCAGAAGATGGACGAATAAACATGTATCCGATTGCTTCCGGTATATGCTGATGGTATGCCGTGTATGCTCACGTATCTACCCAGTATTCTCTTAAAATAGTCGAAAATAGGGGCATTGGTTACTTCTTTTGACAGAGCGCTTTATAACGTGGGTTCCCACAAGACTGTTGACCTGGAACTGATAATGTCTTATTAAGGTGGATTACGTGATTTATTATCCTATAGGCTATCGCTTTTTTTTATTCGATAGCCTGGGGTTAATGAGTTGAGTTGTGCGTACGTTTACCTGTTAGTTTGAAAAGTGATTTTGTTGCTCTTTTCTCCGCCTTTTCGAGAGTGTGACCAACTTTTGGTGGTCTGACTCATAATAGTCTAGGAATGCACTCACCGTGATAATATCTACTACAACTAGGCCCGAAAATGACCGCAGGTGATAATAATTTCTTTAAAAATGTCTGTAGCCTTGAGTTTCAGAGGTGTTACATCGTGGAGACCTTACCACGTGATAGTTTTTCAGTGAACCAGTTGTCAGTGTTCATCAACATGAGACGTGAGAATTCAGCAAATCAACCATTAGTGCTACACATGCTATGACAAGTTCATGTGAACCATTCACGAGAAAGGCACCTGGTAACGTTGTTAATAGACTAGTAAATATCAGTTTCACTCCCTTTTTTTATACATCTATGAGGAAGTTGACTGCACTATTTTAAAATACTTTAGAAAACTACTATGTTTAAGTGTTTTGTTTACTGAAAAATTCGATACTGGTCGTGTTATATTGAAAGCAATATAATGTTCGTATGTATTACTTGTCAGTTCATGAAGGTGGCATAGTAGTGCATCTAAATCTAGCTTATTGGGGGAAAGCCAATGATAATAAATGCTAAACAGTTTAAACTGTCAACAGTATTCAAGTTTGGATTACTGGTCATTGAAAACAAATCCAAAGAAAAACATTGTTGCGTAATAGGATATTTTATACTTAGCTGAGGAACACTAGTGTCTCCATCTTCACTAATAAGGCTTATTTTGAGAATTATTCCTAAGCTTTTAGTAGTGAATTTACGTTGTTTCAGAGGCCAAAGTGGAAAGACCTACTTTTATGTGTACAAATCTGTATTGATGTATCTTAGATGAGACGTTTAGCTGGTTAACCTAGGTATCCAGACTGTGAGTTGTTGTTTTGCATGGTGTCGCACTAGCTACTGGTCATCAGAATAAAGCATACTAATGCACAGCACTGCTTAGCAGTTTTTCCACTCCTGTTTTCCAACCTATAAACATTGAAAAGACTTCAGAATGTCGTTTGGAGTTTTATGAGGACAATGCAATCATCAATTGGCATAGCTTCCCGGGGTTAACTGTTTTCTCTCTGATTTCATTTCCTTTTTCTTTTCCTTAAATTTTAGTTTACTATACGGAAGTTTTATAAACAGATATTGTTCCTTAAAAGTGAATGAATTAACATAAGCCTCCAGTGCGAAAGGTGGAGCTAGCTGACTGTCAAGTATTTCAGTGCTTCAGGCGCAGACATAAATTCGCACAAGTCTTCGTTTGTTTCTCTAGTGAATATATTATTAATGCTGTGATGTGCAGTAAAAATACATTTAAACAGGTATATTATGTATTGCAGGGCTGTAGCACAGGGATCCATGCGTTTGATTTCGGCCGCTGGGTCATAGACTTAAATTCTGCATCACCTTTAAGAGTTTAAGCACTTATTGTTAACGTTAACTCCTTCCTCCCACCATTAGTATCACAACGTATTGTGTTGGTCGACGTGTTTCACTTTTGTCAAATATAAGATGCTTCGAGATTAGTCTCCTACTGCTGCTCCGAGTTTAAGGACAAAATGAAGTAAAATGCGTTAACCACCATTTGCTTGCTAAATTGCATCCATCAAAGCCGTTGACTACTGATGAAATCTCAGCTGATATATAAATGGCCTATTCGGAAATTGCTAAACTAACCTATCTCATTTACCGGTAAGATATCTGATCACGTATTTAAGGTCAAATAAGCTGATCCACAATCCACTCTGTCCTGTTATGCGACTGAGAAATGGTCACTGTGAAAGGATATGAAGAGATAACTAGTTTTTGACCATAAGTATCTCAGCATTGGTCACATATGGAGGAATCGGGGTGTAAGCAATGTTGAAGCTAGGTGAAGAGCACCATATAAAGAACTCCATCCAGTCGATAAGCTAGTGAACCTTCACTAACTTAAGTTGCTGGGACATGTATTGCCCATGCAAGGGAACACCTCTTGGATATTCAGTGTTAGTCGGAATAGGATTCAGTTGGGAAAAGGCTGTGGCTAAACCAAGACGTGCCGCTGGTCGGTGAAGTCTTTGATTGATGGTCTAAGCCGTGGTAGGAGGTGGAGACTGTTCGACTATGGTCCTCGAGTTAATGAGAATCAGTAGTTGGAGACCTTTACTGAAACAGATTAACATTGGTGGCGATGAGATATGCCCCCCAACATTAGCAGAAGTCTAGAAAGCGGTAGGTAACCTGAAGCGATGAAGGGCGGCAGGACCAAATGGACCAACTCCTGAGGTATACAAGGATGGCGGTAAGGTGCTTTAGTTAGGTTAACGGAAGTGTCAACCAGCATATGGGAATCAAATACGATTCCCTCTGACTAATCAAAATCACTGATTATCCTCTTGTGATAACCACAGAGGAATCACCCTGACGAACATAGTTTCCAAGATCCTAGGTTCCATAATTCTTCGACGCCTGAGTGCAGCTCGGGAACAGCGAGCCATGGAAAAACAACCTGGCTTTAGACCCAGCCGCGGGTGTATTATTATTATTATTATTATTAGTCCCTTCGGTTCCTAATGGAACATAGGGCTTCAGCAGCACGTCTCCAATGCGCTCTATTTTCTGAAATATTTTGAACCTGGCTCCACGACAGCCCAGAAGCTCTCATTTCCTCCTCGCACGATCTCCTCCATGTCACCCTCGGACTCCCAACTAGTCGCTTCCCGTAGGGTTCCACTCAAGGGCCCCAATCGGCCTTCTCAGTGTATGCTCAATCCATCCCCACTTCCTTCTGCATATTTGTTGAGCGATAGGTTCTTGGTTGGTTCGTTCCCAGAGTTCGTTGTTGCTTATTTTCTCTGGCCATCTGATCTTCAGTAGTGAACGTAAGCAGTTGTTGATGAATGTCTGTAGTTTGTTGGAAATCCGTTTCGTAACGTGCCAAGTCTCTGAACCATACAGAAGCACTGATTTGACGTTGGTGTTGAAAATCCGCATCTTGTTCCACATGCTGAGTGCAGAAGATCTCCACATTGGTTTCAGGCTAATGAACGCATGTCTTGCTTTTCTGATTCTGACTTTGACATCCTCGACTGTGCCGCCACCTGTAGTTGAAACAGTGCTGCCTAGATAGATGAAGGAGGTTACTCCCTTTAGGATTCTCCCGTTGATGGTGATTAGAGTTTGTTGTTGTTGTTGATGGTGGTGGGGTATCTTCATCACCCCTGTCTTCTCCATATTCACTTGAAGTCCCGTCTTCGCTGCCTCTTCTACCAACCTGTTAGTTTTCGCCTGTAGATCTTCAAGTTTGTGTGACATCAGACACAAATCATCGGCGAAATCCAAGTCTTCTAGGTTCTTTTCTGCGGTCTGGCCAGCGTATCCCCCTCTTCTCGATCCTCACCGTTCGCTGTATGATCCAGTCGACCACAATCAGGAATATCATGCGGGATAGTAGGCAACCTTGTTTCACTCCTGTCTTCACTTCAAAAGCGCCAATGAGCTATGTAGCACTTAAATTATTGATAAATTTCTCCCGATGACTACAGAATTTAGTTTTGCTTAAACTGCTTTTTCTCGCTGCCTGTTCTCTATTTAGTTTGTTTCAATCGGAATTCGAAACCAAGATTTGGCTGTGAAATATGCCGAAAAAGATTTCGAACTAATATTCAGTACACCCGTCATGTCTACTATGCGCATTCACAACGTACTTTTTTGTGTACAGAAAAAAGTGAGTTTCTTGCATTGTGAATGAGTTCATTTCTGTTGTTGTTTCATACAGGCGGTTAATTCATTACAAATACACCTAGATTTATATATATATATATATATATATATATATATATATATATATATATATATATATATCCCATAACCTGTCTGGTGATCTTGACCGGCTCAGTAATATCCATGTGTCGGGCTGCGTTCAGTAGTCGCAGCTACTCTTCGATGGCATTCGGGACACTTTCGGTGAACTGTGCAGCCAGAAACTGTTCCTGGGGGTTTCCATCCGAGGTGAGAAGTGCTCGTCGAAGTAGTTTTGTCAAGTGCACAGTTGGTCCCAGTGGGTGTTCGTGTATTCCAGGTCTCGTGCTCTGGACCTGCTGCATTACCCGCCGCCTGTCCGGTGGGCTGTGGAACTACACATCCAAGCGTTTATTATTGATGTATTGTACAGTAGGCATCAAGTATTGTACACTTTCCACTTAGACAGTCATTTGCACTATGTGTTCCATTCCCTCTTTTACTTTTATCTTGATTTGCTCTTAATGTGCCCACTCTATCTCTTGCTTTTCTGTGTGTGTAATCTTTTCCCATTGTTGGTAATTGCCTATGATTTCTGCCTCCCTCTCAACATATACTACTTATATCCATTGTTATCAGCAGCGCTTTACTTCAGGTATACCCCTAACTTGAATGGTACACATGTGTAACACGCTGATACAATAAAATTACAAACAAAGTTATGTGTTCAGAAGTAAAATTCCAAACTCTAAATATAAGGCGTAATCTTTAGTAACCGATGTCACGCAAAATGTCTCAAAACTCATTTCATTGTTCGGAACCTGGGATTTAAGTGGGTTGCGAAAGCAAAGGAAAGCTGTTAAACTGTGATAAAGGTAGTTACTGCTGGAAGTGAATAGATGTACAAATGATAGTACACCGCGGAAAATATGCAGTGTAAAGGGAAGGCATGCGACTGAGAGTGTAGTGGAAAAATGCACATTTATTAGATAAATTATCTGTGATGGCAGGATATGGAACTGAGATGCAGAAAATTACTGAGTGAAGAAATCAGAGAAACTGGATGGGAATAAATCTTAAATATCAGAAGTGGAAGCAGACGGATTTCCTCATTAGGATTCTGAGTACGCCAATAATAATTATTTTGTTCTATGAAAAGTCAGTTTTGAAATTTTTGGGTAATTCATGCATTTGAAGGAGTCTTCATCATGGACAGACAGACATTGTATAGCTGGCCAGTGAAAATCTGTGAGCACTGGACAGAATTTTAATTGCGTGTAGTTGGATTAAGAGGAACTAATTATCTTCAGAGATAACTATGGAGAACTGTTTGCTCTACCAAACTTAGTGTTTCTCCTGGAATGATTAATAACTGCCTCTTTTGTAGTTTCGACAACAACAATAACAACACACTGGAGTCGTTTGCGTTGGATGTTTGTAGTCTATCTGCTCAACCTATTTTTGCCCTCGGTCCTACTCATCTGCAAGGTGTATCTATAACGGACATTGCCTGAATGATCGCAGACTTTTTGGTTGACTTTTACGAGCATCAAAGACCAGATAGTTACATCAGCTGTCAACTCATTTAATTTGTGTAGACTTGAGTTCATGTGAACAGAAGCTAGCTACCGTCAATTATTCACTGGTCACATTTTAATGCCATTCTTTGCGTTCTGTTGTGTAAATACATCTTCCAAGTTGATTTTAGGACTTCAAAGCAATAGATTTGAAGGGAGAATTGATATTTTGCTTCATTTTATATGGTGAAAATGTGAGTGCTTAGGCGAAACTAATTAGTGCGTACTGATAACATCATCATACTTTACAACAATTTGCGTGTAGAGTGAAGTGAAACTTTGGATCAATATGCTGTTTAGACATGTGAATTTAAGCCAAGTAAACTGACTTCACTAAGTTGCACAAGAGGTATATTTGTGCACTTCATTGTAATCTCCAGACAATTGGTGGTGCTTGATCGTCGAGTTTATCATCATCCTTCAAAGACATTAGTTTGCTTCCTGACCGTTCATATAGACTTAGTATGAAATAAAACTGAAGCGGTGAACTATGTGTTAATTTTTTTAAGTTTATAAGTCTCAAATGTTTTTCAAGATAATCAACTGTTGCGTCTTCATGTCGTTGCACAAGCAAGTATTATCCCGTCGTTGATTGTTCAGAATTGATCGATCTCTATTGGCATATAGGCTCCTGTGTGGATGCCTCGATGTTGCCTGTGCCTCAATTAAGTATAGTAATGATGGATAGTGGCTGGCAGTGGGATTCAGGATGCGCGTTTCGCCCTATTTGGAACTCGTCGGTTGGATGAGCCTGTTTCCTAGTGAGCTTCGTTTTCTCCGCTAGGACTCGCCCTTTTCTGTGTTTGCTGATCAGTGTTTCACTGAAAAGCTAATCTGATCCAGTAGCTGTAGAGCCTTTGTAAACATGAAGCATAAGTCAAAACTGAAAAAAACGATTCTCATTCATTATTCACACATATGCATCTTCATTAATTTTACATAACATTGATCAGTCATATAATGGGATCAGTGATTGTACTCAACAATGAATGATATAAATGACAGTGATGAGAAATGTACTGGCAAAAACTGAGTGAACAATGTAGCACTGAAAGATCAGATTTGAGAGTGAAATGCTGAGACCTTCGACTTAGTTTTCCGAATAGCTACGAGTAAGTGTGGTCCATGAGGGGAAGGAAGACTGGGATGATGCATCATTTAGCTAATCTGGATAACTGTGATAAAATGTTTACGTCCCAATGATGGTTAAGATGCCAGTTTGAAATTTTTCGGTAATTCATGTATTTGAAGGAGTCTTCATCATGGACAGACAGACATTGTATAGCTGGCCAGTGAAAATCTGTGAGCACTGGACAGAATTTTAATTGCAGTGTGGAAATTCTGAGAAACGTTCACCCATAACCTGATGTTGAACTGATCCCAGGATTATTAGATCTCAGGGTAGGCACGTTGCCAGCTAGTCGTGGTGTCGGAATTTGGTGGCTCATGCTCTCGGGATTCTTGGTTATATTTACCGTTAAGCATTGGAGAATAGCGTACATACATACGTACACACATACATACTAACATACATACATGCATACTAGGTTGAGGAAATGAGGATGGTTCAGATGTTTGACTGTTGTTGCCTTCGTAGCATTGACTGTGTCATGGTGTCACCGCGTCAGTAATGTAGAGTATTCAGTGTAGAGTTTTAGGGAGGAGAGAAAGTCTGTTGATGGAGTTGTAAACCTTCATCGGCCCACGTGTTACACATACCTAGTCACTATCTGTCTGGGAAAATGTTGGTTGAAGTGAAATCAGACTGGAAAGTGTTAAAGGTAGTGACCAGACGAAGACATGGAATGAGTCCGTGAAGTGTCTGACTTTTGATGTTAGCCGTGTAGGGGAGTGTGTATACTTGGTGGTTGACGTTATCTTTGGCGTGACAAGAGAAACCGGTAATTGGAGAGTGTACGTGATATAGTTGAGAATCGATCTTAATGCTGCATATGTAAGGATACAATATTCACGTTTTAATCGTCATCTTGGATTTCAGTATTTACTCATTCCTTGCTCTATCTTGATGACTTTGTAACACTTTTGACTGGTTTCTACTTTATTTGTTTTTGGTTCACCTTAGTGGGTTGTTGATTGATGTGGTGGTATGAGATATCCAATCGGAACTGCTATGTAGTAATACTAGGCTTGCTTTTGATTTTTTCTGTACGTTTGTCTTGCAGTGGGATGCTATCTACATGTTGCAGCTTTCGCATAGATGTTGATCCTTAGATGCACATTAACGTATGGTGGTTTGGTACAAATTAATAAGTATATAAATTGTATGTACCACTATTGGTTTCTGTTTGACGCCCATCAGGCATTTAGTTGCATTTTCCAGTTAACTGCAAGAAAACTCTCTAAATACATTTCCAGAGATATGAATAAAAACGTATTTTGCCTTTTGTAAATACAAGATGATGTGAACCAGTACAAAATTAGCTGGGGTTTTAGTTGTTTGGAATAGACATGAGTATAGACGCTCAACATGATCATGTGTCTTCATTCATGCCGGACAAGTGTACATTAGATTATCTGTTATTTATCGTTCACTGTTGACATCTAATCAGAGCGCTTATGGGTGTTTGGTGCGTCGCATTTTCGAAGCAGTTTAATCATCATTATGAACTACTAACTCTTATGGATTGTTTGGATAGTAAATTGTTGCTCGATTCCTACACACCTTTTGGTAGTAGCCTGATTTCGACCAATTTTGCTATTTATCGACTTCAGTTTAATAGTACAAACCATGAACAAGTGGATTACTTATGTACTGACTCAAATATTTAAGGATAACCAGGACTGTTTTTATTGGTGGGTTGTGTGATCGATATTTGGAACTACATAGAGCTAATACATTAAAGTTAATAGTTCACTGTAGCATATATAGCAACCTAGTATAGTCAGTGTTTCTGTTGAAAATCCATGAAATATCTCTTGTAGGATTTTCATATTTATTCCATACACTCGGTCGAGACTAAAAATACCAATCGTTGGAACCAATCCTAGTTGTTTTAAGTCGATGTGATCTTTTTTAAGTGTCGATCCGTGAGTTTGGTTCTGTGCACTGTCAATATTAAGTATAGAGAACACTGTTATATAATCTTAAATTTGAATACTTATGTCATCCATCATCCTTTTGCATTCTAAAGTTTTGGTTGACTCGTTGCATGTGGTGAGAACTGCTTCATCAAAATTTAGCCACCTAATTTCAGTTATCACACTAGACACTTAAGTTCTCAGAATATTCATCGGCTTTCAACACTCCAATATATACATAAAGTTCATGAAGTTATTTTAAATTATGAAATCACTCAAAATTGGTATCATATCTCACCTGTTTTGCCGTCAGAATATTCATTCACATAATACTGGATCTCTTTTTGGTTCTATTTTTTAAAAGATTGTTATCACAGATTAACATATCAAGTTTTTCATCGTTATTGTTTTCTTATTATTACTCGTATCTGTCAAAGTGGTCATTTTATGTATAGCAATTTACGTCAGGGAGATTTCGTAACGTAAAAAGTGACGTGAATAAGGTATGCTTTCTGTATTTTCAGCCTCTTGCTCTCAAAGACTGTTCTAACTTAGCTAAAGGAAGGATGGAAGAAGGATTTCACAAATCCAGGTCAAGCAAGACATGAAAAGAAACTGCTGTTTCTAACTGTTACTCTGATCATGGAACGAAATGTAAACTAATAAGATTGGTTTCACAGTTGATGAAAGATGTCAGATTAGTAGATCGGATTGTTTCTCATGACGCGACTGTACTGTACAGAAACATTTTCCCTTTGATTGTTAACATTCGAGAGATCTCTCCCTACCCCTTCTTAATCTGTACCTTATTCCTCTTAGTATTCTCCAGCTAGTGAGATATTTCGAAATGCAACATATTTTTCTCGAAACCTTAGTTAGTCCTTTTGGAAAAATTGGTCAAAACTGGGAAGAAAAAGCACTCCATTGCACTTTAGTAAAGTTATATCATTAAGGACTCAGTAAACCATCTCATCTTAATAATAATATACAAATGTATGTGACAAATGCATTGCATTTGTGTCTGGCGATAATTCTCTACGTTTTGTTGATAAAACTTCTCCCAGATTTGTTAATGCTGTCGACAGTGCATTTGAAAGGGAATTTTTTAGTTAGATGTGAGGTAAAAAATGTGAAAGCATCTCTTCTCACCATTTTGAAATAAAACATTTCTAAAATTCCTCTTTAGGAAACGTCATGAGTTAATTCAATCAGATTATGAAACTGTAGATGTCACTACGTCCTACGAACTTGAAAGTGTAACCGTCTAATCAAACATTGGATTCCACTCTACAATTTTTTTCATGTTAATGCAGTAAGCAATGAACCACACGTATTTTGTCAGGACTGGTGATACTTGGTTGCCCAAACCTCGGTATGTGAACCTGGATTCGAATCCTTGACCCATCACTTGGAAATCTAGTACCTAGACCGATAAGACACAACTCCACTTCAACAACTGAATAACAAACCAGTTCTTCCCAGTTATTTGCTTAAAGATGGGTTTCTCGAAGTGTTTATGTGGAGCTATAACTACTGGAGGGTCGACCAAGTCGAATATGAAGACAATTACTTACCTAGAGCGTTTAGTGATGGTCATGCTGTTTCATATATTGATGAAGTTTTAATGCAGGACGGAATAATTGCTATAAAGTAGTTAAATGGTAACATCCTGAGTTTGAATCCACTTCACGTTTTTCTCGCGCACCGGCAAGAAGCCATAAACTAGGACGAAACTAGAACAGCTCTTCAGCTGTTGTTGATCTGTGTTGAATACTTTAATGGATTGTGTGCTAACTGTTCAATTGAGTATTCTGGGAAGTTATCATCCTAAGAACTGAACAGTTAACGAGGAGTTGACTTTTTCCCAAAGTGCAATCACTGGTTTGCGCGTAAGCTTTTTTTCTCGCCTCTCGAATTCTGTTACTGACTAAATACAAACAAATAGAAAACATTTATTTCCAGTTTATTATATACTTCAAAGTGTCAGATTTCGTGCAAATATCAATTTCCATAGATTACTAATATCTTCTTTAAAATTTTAGACTGTGGTCGAGCATTCTTGTCCAACTCACATCTTATCACTCATATGACAACTCATACTTCTGACAGACCCTACCCTTGTCCAGTCCAAGGGTGTTCATATCAAGCTCGTACAGCCGGTCGACTTGCCCAACATAAAATTATTCACGGTCAAGGTATGTGGATATAATTTTACTATTTTATAAATGTTTTTCGTTCTATTATATTTACATTTTGTGTCCTTATTCGTAAATGAACTACCTAAAAGTTCAGATTATGCTTCGTAACGGTGGATACGAAGGGGAATTCGGACAATAAAAAATCTCAAGTTATTTATATCAATGTAGCAGAAAACTAACTGAGGAGGGCTTATTCAGCAAACAGATGATTCAGCTTTCACTTTTACATTTTTCTGCTTACGGGACGTGATGTAAATTTGATTTAACACTTTACAACTCTTTAGGGGAGACATTTAACTTCTGTCGCTCAAGAATAGTTTGTCTCCTACGAGAATTAACAAACACAACGGGTTTTTCGTCAGTTAAATTTAGTCGAAGTTGTTATATTTCATCAAATCAGAGCTTCATTTAAAAGAGGCATATTGATTGAAGGAAGTCGTTCATATTATGTGCGTAACACTGAATGAAGTATTAGGCACACTCATCCATACAAAATGATATTGATTAGCATAACGTTTAGCTCGACAGTTGTCCAGAAATTTCTTATACACCCTGATTTCACAGTTGCGGAAACTTTGAAATTCCATGGTGAACATTTTAGTGGAAAAGATAGTTTTATTCCAATAATCTGGAAACCTGAAAATTCTGTCCAGTGGGTGACTTTTGAGTAGTAGTGTTAATTTATAGTGTTACTTAGTGTGGGAACACCATTGTTCATCAAGAGGAAGGTATATCCAGCTCACGAGTCCCAAACAGGACGAGACGCACATCGTGGATTCCACCACTGGCCACCATTCAGCACTAATAACACTATTAACTCTTCGGTTTTGAAAGTTTTAGTTGTTTTATCACCAGTACTTATGCTTTTATTGACCCTCTTCCTAACATACGCTTCTGAGGTTAAAATGCATGTTCATTGCATAAAATAATGACAGTCTGGTTTACCTGAGCATAAGGGAACAGTTTGAATCCTAATACACTTAGTAGAAAGGAATGCCTAATATTCCAACCAAACTGTACAGTATTTCTAAAATAACACACAGGAATAACTGATATACATATACCGACAAATAAACTGAATTTCCCACTCATATTGATTTTCTCTCACGTATTCACATATGCACACACATTAACATCTGCTTCTTGAATTCATGGACTAATAACTAAGAGAGACTTGCGTAAGCTGCTTCGATTTTGTGACTCTTACTGATGTTGCTGTAGAAAGCAAATCAAGTGTTTCTTATCTTGGGTTGAGTTTTTCTTCTGATCTTTTTTGGTCGTCTTACATCTTGTTGATCTCCAAGGAAATCTTTCGTTCAGAGCATTACATGAAGAAGCTGGAAATGTATGGTATATCTCAACCCCTACTTAAAAAAATTTATTTTACCTATTCTTCTTTCCTGGCCTGCTAAAAAAGTACAATGTATTGCATAGGTCGTTGAGAACTATCAGTAGAGTAAATACCTCTAATCCAACTAATCAACAATGCAGGCAACCATCTAGAATTCTTTTATCTGATATTGGGCATCCACTTTATTCAAAGCTCTCTCCTAATACCTACACCTATGGGGGACAAGAAGAATTATATTTTACTCTGTGTTCGTACGGCTAAATATAGGAATTCGACTATGCTTCGCTGAGCACGCACGTTATGTGAGGAAAAAAGTGTTAAAACAGAGGTCACTTATCAACTTAGTAATGATAAATAGTCAGCCTTTCTAATATTTTAATTCGTAATTTTCCTCGTTAATAATATTATTCACGTAATGATGTAGCCTGCCTGGTAGCTAACAGTGAAATCTAGGACTCTTGCTCCAGATGTACTTGCACCCCAGTGAGTGATGTCGTTCCCACTGAAGCTCTAATCCAGTACCCATCGCTTCAAATGCCAAATCGTTATCCACTGGGGCACGAAAGCCACCTCTTGGGCAGCGGGTATCAATTGTTGTTTTATTAAGCTTGTAATCTCCTGTTACTATACTGGGTAGAATCGCCTGACGTTTTTTGGCAGACGGGCTCTAATACGGAGGCCTTGATACTGCCCGATTACTTACTGTATTGAAATCTGCTTTACATAGTTTAAATTGCTACAATTAACACTATTCAGAATGTTGTAAAGGAGTATTTTTTGTTGTTGTGGTAGTACACGCTGAAAATTCCAAATTGCATCAAAATTGTTTGGAATAAGGTGATTATTATTAGCATTATTATCGTTATTACTACTATTACTATCAGTAATAATAACAGTAATATTATGATCCTTGTTATTAATGACGATAACCTTTAGTCCCATCTTGTTCACATGTATGGACAAATTGATCTAATTGGTTTCCACTTACTACATAAATATGCAATAACTTGTACAGGTTTTATTCTTTGAAGAATTGGCTTGTATAAAATCATAAAACTTTAAAAATTCAACTACTCAATTAATTGGGATTTGAGATATATATTTCCTGTAAAAAGGCACCTGTTTAGTGCTCATCTTGTTCATCTGTATGAGGACAATTTTTTGATTCTTAAGTTTACAAATACATAACTTATTTACTGTAATTCCTAGATACTGTAATAAAATCCTTGAATGAACAGTTGTATACTTTCTAAACTCCTTTCAGAATTTAATAATTTTCTCTAATTCTTTTATGTCTAATGATGGTATACTACTGAATACCTTTGTTATCAGTAAGTCACCAGTCGGTTAATTTTACTCGTGGTTTCATAGCTGACTATCGGAGAAACGAATATGAAAGAAGCACGATTTGATGAAATCATAAACTTCAGTACCACTCGTCGACTGGATATTTTGCATACTTGGTTATATATACCGTTAAGCAATGCAGAATAACGTACATACACACATATTAAATCCTGCTTTTTTCACATTCGTTGCTTGTTTTAAATTTGTGTGGGGAAACAAATGTTTTCAATGTCAGAGAATTTTGTTTAATGTGACACTATCTTTTTTATAAACTGGAGTAAATGTAGGTAGTTTACGTAAATACGTACAATACTGATCAGAGGAGCGTTTTACCTGCGTACGTCTTGAAATTCTAATAATTCTAATATACAGACTAAGACATTTTTATTACTTTATGCTTACACATCATATTAAAAGTCCAGCTTTGGTTCACCATAATGTACCGCATTCTTATAGACAACTTGAATCCTTTGTCTTAAGGGCAACTTATATGAATCCATCGTGTTGATGATATGCTTGTTAGTGTGATATCAAGTTAACGGAAAGTAATTTTCAATATGTCGTACAGATATCCTTAGTGTTAACCAGGCTTTTCTTGTTTCGCGGACACAATGGTGCATAATTTTTATTTGTCGCAAGAAGAAGCAAACTATGGACGATACCGTGGTAATGTAGTTTGCAAGTGTCAATTACCTAAGGGATACAATTTTTTAGTTTAATCTTTTGGTTGTACTGAAAATTAAGTCAGCCTAACCAAATTCTCTAGCAGTAGTATCTCAGACAAACGTAATTCTTATAGTGTTGGTAAAATGAAGTCACGTTTCTACAAGGATCCGGTTCAAATATGAGTTCAATGCATATGATTTCGAACTATGTTGGTCTTTTTCTCCACTTAGTGTTTGCGCTTTGAGTAAAAAAAAATACACTTATTCTCTTAAAATACTATTTTTATTCATCAATCTATACTCATTTTGATAAGCTCAGGTTTTGCTTATGTGTACGAAAGCAAATAACTAAGTATGATTTCTCTTTACTTCTACTGCAGGTAATATGGTTAGCTTTATGGACCTAGTTCAAGTCCTCGAGGCGTCGATCGGCCTTCACGAACTCACGCCATTTATGACGCCACCGTCGTATTCGATTGTCTACCAAGGGTTGAGGTTAGTGAGCTGCGGTTCACTGTGCTCTACTCTAAAGGATATGAAACACGCCAATTGAAAGGGTTAACGAAATGAGGATGCTTCACGTGTTCTACCATGGTTACTGTCGTAGCAATGGCTGTATGTCCTAGTGTCATAGTGTTAGTAGTTTAGGAATCATTTATAAAGTTTTAGGGAGGAGAGAAAGTCTGTTGATGGAGTTGTAAACCTTCATCGGCCCACGTGTTACACATACCTAGTCACTATCTGTCTGGAAAATGTTGGTTGAAGTGAAATCAGACTGGAAAGTGTTAAAGGTAGTGACCAGACGAAGACATGGAATGAGTCCGTGAAGTGTCTGACTTTTGATGTTAGCCGTGTAGGGGAGTGTGTATACTTGGTGGTTGACGTTATCTTTGGCGTGACAAGAGAAACCGGTAATTGGAGAGTGTACGTGATATAGTTGAGAATCGATCTTAATGCTGCATATGTAAGGATACAATATTCACGTTTTAATCGTCATCTTGATTTCAGTATTTACTCATTCCTTGCTCTATCTTGATGACTTTGTAACACTTTTGACTGGTTTCTACTTTATTTGTTTTTGGTTCACCTTAGTGGGTTGTTGATTGATGTGGTGGTATGAGATGTGCAACTTGGACTGGTAGGCAGTAATGCCAAGTCTTATATTGAAAGCATCCATCTAACGAAGCTCATCTAATTTGTGTGTAGTCCAGCGATTGCTGACTACGACCTCGTAAGGGCGATTTTACCGAAGTACGTTTTGTTATTATTTGGAGGACTTGTATATGCTGTGGGCGCTAACGATGCACAGAGATCGACTGTCAACCACGATAATTCAACAAATTTCTAGTTGACTTCCGACCTGACTAATTAATGGAGAATACACGATGGACGTGTAGAAGCGTGTATCAGGGTCGAAGGACCGAAACTCCAAACAAAGGAAATGCAGCTAATATATAAGTAGTTCACTGTTTAAAGTAATAATATTGATTGGCTGATCCAGCGTCTATCTGTCTAACTGTAGACGTGTGAACAAAGTATATTTTGATTGGTCTCTCTCCAGACTTGGCTTTTCTCTCTATCCCCATATGAAGATCAGTAGCAATGTGTTATGCCAAACTAGGGCCTCACAACGCTTTTACACACAATGTTTACTTAATGTTCCATTCTGAGGTGCACAAACGTTTACAAAATTCTGCATTTTCCTAAATGATATCTTCTGTCTGTTCGACTCTAACATAGCAAAACACAAATAGGCATAATGGATTAATTATTAAAGTTGATTCTCTCCAACTCTTAATTTTCATTTGGTCCAATCTTCCCTTTTTCATACCTATGTTAACTGGATTGCTTTTGTCTCTTTTTTACAATTCTGAAAACAAGTTGTTCATAACCATTTAAGGATATTATTTTTAGCTACTTTTTGCACGAAGTAATTGGCGCTAAATTAAACCGATTGTGACGATGCTTCTGCTTAAAAGCTGATTACTTACAAAGTCTGTATCTTTAACATTGTCATATAAGTCACTTTCGGGCGTACACTGAGGCATATCAATCTTCAAACTTCCGAGCACCACGCATCATGGTTGAGTAAAGGATGAATTAGAACAATAAAGAGTTCTAGTATTACTTTGTACACCTCTTCCCCTCTTGTTTCTATAAATATTCATTTTTCTCTATTACTTAACTATTTATGACTAAACACTCGTCAAAAGTTGTTAGTTCTCGTAGTATTAACGTTTAGTAAGTTGGTTTAATGAAAGGGTGATTTCTTTTCAAACTTCGATTTCGCGTGATTCATTAATGTCATGGTAAAACATACAAAAGAGAGACGTGAAGTTACTACTGGTGTTCGTAGAATGCCTGAGATTTTGTTGAGATTTCTTAAGAAATAAATTGTTACTAACTTTCAGTCGCAGAATTATTTATTATTATTATTTGTCCCTTGGGTTCCTAGTGGAACATAGGGCTTCAGAGACACGTCTCCATTTCACTCTCTCCTCTACAGTCTTTCCAAACTCACTCCACCACTGTCCACAACCTATCATTTCTTCCTCACACAATCCTCCTCCGTGTCACCCTCACCTCGGACGCCCAACTCGTCGTTTCCCTTTTGAGTTCCACTCGAAGACCTGACCTGACGCGTGATGTCCCTGAATGGTCTTCTCAGTGTATGCCCAATCCAATCCATCTCCATTTTCCTGTACTGCATATTTATTGGGTGGCGACGGCTGTTGATGTATGTCTGTAGTTTGTTGGAAATGCTTTTCGTAACGCACCATGTCTCTGAACCATCACACTGAAGCACTGGCTTGACTAAATTATTGTTAAATATCCGGATCTTGTTCACGCTTTATGCTAAGTGCAGTGGAGGGCAGTATTTCTCCACACTGATTTCAGAATAATGAAGGTCTGTCTTGCTTTCCAATCCTGGCTTTGACGTCCTCATCTGTGCCGCTGCCTGTAGTTGAAACAATGCTGCTTAGGTAGGTGAAGGAGACAACTTCCTTTAGATTTCTCCCGTTAGTAGTGATTCGTGTTTGTTGTTGTTGTTGGTGGTTGGGTTTCTTCATCGCCTCTGTCTTCTCTACATTCATTTGAAGTCCCGTTTTCGCTGCCTCGCCTCTTCCGCCAACTTGTTAGTTTTCGCCTGTAGTTCTCCGAGTTTGTGCGACAAGACATTAGACATAAATTGTCGTCGGCGAAATTCAAATTTTCTAGGGTCTTTACATCGGTCTAACAGCGTATGCCTGTCTTCTCACTCTTCATGGTTTCTTGGATGATCCAGTCCACCACGATCAGGAAGATCATGGGTGATAGTAGGCAGCCTTGTCTTACTCCTGTCTCCACTTCAAAGGCATCGTTGAGGTTTCCATTGTGGATCACTTGACATGCAGCATTACATAGCATATAGCTGTTTAATGAAGTTGATAAAGGTTTGTGTCATTAAAGCCGTAGTGTTGAAGCAGCTGCCTGCCACATTACTTCTCGGTCGACGCTGTCGAAGAAAATTTTTTTCAAAATCGCTGAAGTTGAGGTTGAGTTGAGTTGACTGCCATTCTATGCTGTGTTCTGTGATGATGCTTAGCTTTGCAATTTGATCCGCACATGATTTGTTTTTCCTGAAGCCAGTCAACCTTTTCCGGTCGTAACTTTAAATCCAGAGCATTTTTCAGTCTCTGTAGGATGACGTGGCCTGATATTTTTCTTGGGGGTTGACAGGAGCATGATTCCGTGTCAGTTCCTGCAAAGACTTAGGTCTCCCTTCTTTGGGAGTTTGACAAGGTAACCCTTCTTCCAATCAATCGCCAGGTACCTTTCCTTCCTTCTTTCCTTCCAAACCTTCTGCAATAGCGGTGTGAATATATCCGCTGTTGTCCTTGCGTCTGTTTTCAGTGCTTCTGAAAGAATCCCATCTGGTTCTACTGCATTCCCAGATTTCAGCAACTTTATGGACTTCTGGTTTTGTCGGAGGGTTTATGTTCACTGATAGCTCTGTGGCTGGACTGCTGGTGGTATTTCTGGACGAGTTACAGGTGGTGGTGGTCGATTCAAGAGTTTTTTGAAGTGGTCAGCCCATCGTTTCCTTTGTGTCTCCTCTTTGATGGTAACTAAGTTTCCTTGACTATGTTTCATTGGCTTCCCAGATGCTTGCCTGGTTATTTGATATAATGTTGTCAGGTCTCTACTACCTGCAGCATGTTCTGCATCAGTTGCAAGTGTGTCGTAGAAGTGTCTTTCGTCTTTGCACGCACTCCTCTTATTTATCAAGTATAGTGTTTTATAGGTTGTGTTCAGTTCCTCTTTTCGTTGTTCATCACTTCACTGCACTGCGCTGGTTCATCTTCTGCTTCACCATCTTTTTCCTTCTCTATCAGCTCCCATATGTCCGTCGAGATTCATTCATTCTTTTGTTTCTTCTTCCTTCCTAATATGGTTATGCAGGTTTCCTTCCACGTCGCTTCCATAGAGTTCCAGGGTTCTTCCACGCAGATTTCCTTGGGGATGTTGCCCAATGTCTCCCACTTTTTCCTGATGGCTGACGTGAAGGTGTGCTATGTAGTTTCGTCCTTCAGTTCACTTTCTGTTCTGGGTGTTCAACTTGAACTTGAACTGTGGTTCAAGTGGAACCAGCTTCTTCTTCGAAGGCTTTCAACTTGATTTTGAAGGTAGGTTGCTTGCATTAGATAGTGGTGTGAACCTACATCTGCTGCTCTTCTTCATCTCATCTTGTGTCCAGTAGGCTGCGTCTCCACTTTCTTCACACTGAGATGAAGTCGATGTGATTTTAAGTGTGTCCTGTTGTCTGGTGAAATCAAATCGATGTCGCCACCTTTTGAATATGCTTGTGTTTGTACACACTGCCTCACCTCGAATCACCAAATCGTTGAACGCACAGAAATCTGCAAACAGTTCTCCGTTCTCATTCTTCATTTCACCGAGTGCTTCTCAATCCATGATGAGTTCTCTTCCTGTGTTGTCCACTCCTCGTTTGGCATTCATGTCACCATTAGAAATTTGGATATCGCCAACTGAGGTCTTGTCCAGTGTTGATTGCAGTTGTCTGTGGAATTCCTCCTTCTTCTCTTCATCTGCTTGATTATTTGTAGGTGCGTAGTGTAGTGTAGTGTGGTGTAGCGTAGAGTAGCATTGTGATTGTGATTGTGAATTTCCTCCCTTTTAAGTTGACTCTTGCTGTCATGATGCTGATGCTGGAGGAGATTGGTTGCCAGTGCTTGGAGCCTTTGATGCTGTTGAGGACATGATGATAGCCACTGGGAAACTCAGTGTGCTCGTGGTTGTTGTGTCGTCTGGGTGACAATATCGGAGTAGATTATTGACTTCTCTCTGAATGATAGTTTGAAGAGTCGACTTCCATTCCATCTGCAGATTCCTAGCACTTCTATTCTCTGCCATATCTTCTCATCTCGTTTGCAATCTGGACCGCCTTGCTAGCTCCTAACACTATGAGGACATTTTATATCCCCATGTTTACTTTTGCTTTCATCGAGAGAAGACACATTGGCCAATTGACTTCCCGAAGGCTTTCACCAACTGGTGTCACTTCGTCTCCCTGATTTCAGCGAAGAGTAAGTTTGCTTTTATTTTTTTTGTATTTCCTGTGTGCTTTGACATTCACCCAGCGATTGAATTGATTTTCCGGTGTAGGGCCCCCTATCCCTATGCCCAACCTTCCCTGTTTACCGGGGCTTAGGACCGGCTAGTAAACTAATGAATTGGTTAACTAGGCGAGGTTCGGAATTATTTAGTTGTATCGATAATTATTACTTTTAAAGTTTATGTATCCACTCGATGCAAGTACACTCTTCAGTGTTAAGTTGTGTTACTAAAAGTAGTAAATGCTAGGAAGTGTAAGGAAATTGCATATACACTCCGATTGACTTCTTTTCATTGTCACACTTTTTGAAATCCCCAGAAGTCGCGTGCATTTTAAAGGATATTTTGGATCTCTTAATCTCATCACCTTGCCGCAGGTGATTGTGATGTTGGTTATGTATCAGTTTGTTGATATCAATTCATGAATAACCGAATTCCTAAAAAATATCAATAATAGTTTGGTATAGTTTTACTCGGTCAGGTTCTCATCAGTGGTCTATAAATTTGAATCACAATTTATATAATTGTGGTAAGAATTTTACTCAGTTCAATCCAAGGAGGAGAATGTAATCGGTAGGAAAAGGATAGACAACCATGACCTCTTAGAAAGTTCCAAACGAACTTCCTTTAAAATTTGACTCTGTACAGTTTTGTGTTTTATAGCCTAAGTAACTCATTACAGACACTATGAGGTGTTTATTGCATCTGATGATTGGTGACTTTAATCCCCTGATTACCGGTATTATCATTTCACTACTTCACATGAAGTTATAGTTCAATTCAATTGCTGACTTTCTTGGTTTGATTACTTTTTCCAGGTCGTCGTTTTTCTTGCGATTATTGTGACTACAGCGCTACCACTTCTTCTAATCTTCGACGTCATGCCCGTATCCACGCTGGAGCCAGACCATATTTATGTCCTCATTGTCCTCATCGTACCAGCGAGCTAGATGCTCTTAAAAAGCACGTATTGGACTCTGGGAGACATCCGGGTTTACCTCTGTATGTATGCCCGTGGTGCAGGTCGGAATCGAGCAAAGTTTGCGTTGGTTTTAACGCTTCAAGTCTCGCATGGAGACATTTACTAAGTGAGCACTCGAGTGAGATTATGAAACCGCAAACGTTGAGTCGAAAGGATCGATTATCTGAGAAGTCTCTTTCTGAGGTAAGGGTCTCTATATATTCTCTCGTTTTTACCAGAATATTGCATTGCATTTCTCAGTACTTTCTCAGCTGTGTTTGGGTAAAATAAACACGTTTCGCTGAACCGTAGGGTTCTATGATCTTCAGGCTCTTACGAAGAATGTTGGTCACTGTCTGTGAATGAATGTCATGTGGTACGTAGTTAGATATTCTAGGAATCACTTTTTGTGGTAGTAATTACCCCAAAGTGAATTGAGCAGGACTGTTAGGAAATGTTGAACATATCTATCCACTGATTCAGTCAGTCAATATCAAAATGGTACCTGGCAATACCACATAGTGGTCCAAGTTGACAGACTTCAAATCAGCAAATCAAGGTACTTCAATACATCGTACCTATCATAGATCTAGTATACTGGAGACTACCACAAATTTTTTCAGATGCAAATAGTGTTGACCCTCTGTTTACTTTGGTTCCACCCTTGATTGCAATCTGTAAAGTGCCTAAAGGCTATGATTGTAGTCTTGAGACCAGCTGACTGAAAATCAGTCACAATAGCGCAAACACATCTAAGACTTATTTTTGTTAAAGTCATGAAACAAACTAACTAGGGTGATGGGAGAGAGTACTGAAGATAAATTGGATGTAGAAGAGTAAATGCATACCGGACCATTTGCATAATTTTGATCGCTGTCATCAGAGATATCCGGTGATTGACTCATAACATTTCAAGTGGCCAGGTCTCTGTATGACCCACACCAATAGCCGGCAGCTTTGTGAATCGATTCCATATTTCGGTCTAGGCATTCTTAGCCATCTCCTACCTCAGTTAGTTCTCAGTCAACATTTTATTTTAGGATAGACGGTGACTGTTTGCGTTACAAATGCTACATCCACGAATATTGGTACAAGTTAACGACCCTATCGACTATCCTACAATGTAGTAAAAAGTACTCAGCGATAGCGCAGTATATTTAATTTTTTCAAGGTTTGTCACTAGTGTCACAGATAGCGTTGGTTCATAAACACCTAACATGCTTTTTAATTTACATCAACATCCCACCAGTGACAAGCCCATGAGGACTGATGGATCTTTCTGAATAAGTGAAGTTGTCAACACTTCACTTCGTTTTCTTAAGTTGAGTAGTCCTCAGTCACTAACTTTCATTTCTCAGGTGGAAGACGGCGCAAAGTATATGAAACAGTTTATTTTTACTGTTTTCATCTAACAACACTATGTTGTTTGCGTACTCAAGGTTGACTGAAGGTTACCATAATCAAGTACTATCATTGGATTTATTTTAAGACGGCCAATAGTTCTACCTAGTTGCCTGAACCTCAGTAGATTGGTACAATATCAATTAATCATCCGCTGGTCTAATGTTGATCGCTTGAGTCAAACTGGCCTTCAAGCCATGTGTCGAATACCTTTGTTGACACCTGAAAATCATCTTGTTCCCCTGGTTTTGTTGTTTTCGAGTTTCAGGTGCATATATAAAGGTAACATACACCCTAAAATCATAGATACTAGGTTAGTGTATGATCTTGTGGTTATCAGAAGAGGATTTCTCTTTTGCTGGTACGTATGGTCAGCGCTTAGATCAGTTCACCTACGACTTGCATACGCTAGCTATCTAGAAATGTAATGAGCAGTCCTTAATCGTAATCTTTTAAGACTTCTGGAGGAAGATCGTCTAGCCCTACGTCTCATTTGAGGTTTAGATCAACCTTCTCAACTAAAACATTTGCCTCTATATAGCTCTCTTTATGAGCTCTTAGAAATCTGTTTAGTCACATAATACAGGTGATTGTAAACTAAGATTGTGTTAAGAGTAACACCAGCTCTCCCCACCAGTAAGCTCATGAAAACTAACCACTGAGCATTCAGACCTTTTTGAGTTGAATTCACTAAATTGATCAAGTGATGTTAATTGAAAAACAGATCTTGTCTTGTATGCGTACTTCAGAAACACAACATACATCAATATTCTGGAATATGCATGTTCAGAGAAATGCATCTGTTAAAGAACCATATCACTGGTATGCAAAGTTATGAACTAAAGTGGAATATAAAGCTATTAAGTAAGTTTTATCCTCACCTTTTCAGAGTTGAAACACAGTAATCGGTAGCAGTGGCCCTCAAGTAGGACATCGCATTGCGATTGTACCTCCATTCAACAAGCAGTATTACTTCTTAGCTTATCTTGTCTGACCTTCCTGGCATGATGGAAACCTAAGGAGTGATTTTTCAGCCAGCATAGCTCCCTAGGGTTATCGCGGAACATAAGCATTACCACTTTTTTTTTAGGAAAGTAGCTACTCATTTGATTCAAATTTTGAATATTTTGATGTTTTTCCTCTCCTCACTTTTCAAAAACTGTGCATTCGTCTGAATGTTAGGTTGTCTTGTCATTCTAGTATGATCGTAGGAAATTGACTTATGATTGTATCTTTTCTTAACTATCTTGGATATACCTACCTAGATATAGATATCCTAGATATATACCTGTCTTTGGTGAGGCTGATAAGTAAGTATGGGAAGTGACTTAAAATTCTAGAATCTTTTGTGTCTTTGGCTACCATTGCAAAATTTTATATTTTCTCACCATTGAAAGTATTTTGACACCTAGTACGTACATATAGTTATAGCTTTTTGTTGTACACTTTCATTGCAGCGTGACGTCACTCGTCTCTTGGGTATTTACTGTCCAGAAATTGACTCAACTCAACCACCAGAAAATGTAGCTGTTAAACAACCATCTATCATCAGCCGCCGTCGAAATCAAAAGTTAGAAACTCTTGACAACACAGCTCCACCCTCCAGTGAAAATGAAATATCGAATGCACAAACTAATGAATCAGATACAACAAATGTCTTAAGTTCTGCTGAAGAAGCTGTAATTACAAGTACGTCTTAAAAATTCCTTTTTAAGTTTTGTCGGTTTATTTTAGTTGGCGGCTTTTAGGTAACTTGTCGCTAAAGTATACAGGATTGATGTTTCTTGCAAACCCGAAACTTCTTAGAAGTGTACACTATCCATTCTGTATGAAATTTACATCAGGATCTGTGGCTTTGTAATTTAGACACTCGGCTTTCAACCGATGGGTCGTAAGTTAGGAATACCTCTCACTGGGTTTCGGCATGCACGTTGCATCACTAGCTTTGATACTATACATACGTGAATTTCTCATTAAAATCGAAAACAAATTCATTTAGTAACACTACAACTTATCAGGTTATTCTTGTTGTTCTAATGGTTGATTTTTTGAGTTCTCAAATATTCGTTCAGTAAACAGTAGTTTCTATTGCCTTTTTAACTGGTTTTATCTTGTGATGAAAATGGTCATTAAATCAAATTCTAACATATATTCCCCCAAATCACTCTTCTCGTCTGTAGTAAATTGAGAACCCTTTATTTTAGAGGTAACTGAACGATACTTGTAATACGACGACAATCAAATTGGCGTATATCTGTATCGTAAAAAGGATTATGTATTGTGTAGAAAAGCTGTTTGCTTTTCATGTATGAGTGTTATTTGGATTTCGAAATTACATGTGAGTACTGTTGGTGGCTACTTAAACAACTTACTAAAGAAAATCGCAAAAGGTTCACAGTAAAAATGTATATAGTCGTGATGTGCCAGCTTACAGAGATTATCACATTTTAATTGTGGAAGTTTATTTTATTTTCGCTAGAAAAGCAACTGATGCGCAACACTAGGAGAAATAGCTTTAGCTAACAAGATAAAATACAGTTGATAGAAAAGTTGTGAAACAATGCGTTAACTAACCTCCAAGTGAAAACAGTATCCTACACGTATGGATCAGAAGATACTAATCTGTCTCGCTAATGCCTCCTTTATGTTTTCGCATCGTGCAGTGGGGAGGCATTCGCTACACACCGTTCATTTAAACAGAGAGAAAAATGTAAGCCAAACAATCCATTATTTTGATGTAATCATTTCTGATGTTAAAGATTGAAAATGCAACCTTTTTGTTTTGCGATCACGACAACTCCTGAAGTGATTTAGTAAGTGCTATGTTCCGGACATTAATGTGTAGAGCTGCGTGAGCGTCTTTTTCATTAAGGCTTCATAAATGACTCATATATTTCTTAACAGCATAGTAATTTCATTATTCTGTTTCACCAATTCCTTTTTTGTCTTAAGGTTCTGCAGTGCATTCAAATTTTGAGAAAAATTCCAGTCATGATGACATGTCAGTCTACAATCTAATCCAAATTGGTTCTGGAGCAATTTGGTCACCTAATACAATACAATATACTGTACATAACTTATGAAATTAAATTTGAATAGATATCTTCTGTAATTACTTGAGTGGTTCTTGTTACCAAAGTCAGAAATAAGATGTATTATCAGAAGACGGTTTTTTGCATTACAATTTGTCAATGTCACAAGAATTCATCCATATCCCAAAATTATTTCTTAATTGTTCTGGTGATAATTTCATCAGTCTTTCCCTTCCATGTCAAATGGAATCGTACTGGCTTTTATTTGGTGCTTGATTCGAAGAACTAAATTTATTTGTCCAATTAAAGCTGCTTTCAAAAGTAACCTAAATTGTTCTCGATAGATTCTGTGTAGTTTTATGTAAAGGTGTAGACGATATATAGCTAATGAAGATAGCCATATTGATATGAGGATATATAAACTTAAAACTATCCATGGAGTTAATCTAATTTTCCTTGCCATGCCCAGTAACTTTCATGAACTTGTCCTACTGCTCTTGTACCTATCTCCTTTTCCATGGTACCGACTACTACTTGTTCGAATTCTCTCCATATATTTAGGAAGTATCCAATTATTAGACGAGTTATAGTTCCTCCTTCTAGGTGACATTCCTGCACTGATGAAGCTCCCATGTTGTCGGTTGTAAAACCTTCAGGACATGAGAGGCAGCCTGCACTTGATGGGTAATCTGTTTCGCCCAGGTAGTAACCTTTAGGACATAGATGACAACCATCGAATGCATATGGAGTTCGTGGAGCGTGACCTGGTGGACAAGGGTGACATACTGGTGAAAATTTCGTTAGTTGATAGACTGACAAACTTACTATTGATATTGGATTTTGATATATGCTATTATTCTCAAAGTGACTTAGCGACTTCAACACAGGTGGGGGTTGATATGTCTGACTTCCAGGTGGGCATATTGTACGTATACGTGTAGCAATGTCATGTATGGTCAAATTGTCTTTCATCACTCCTGTTGTTATTTGATTATCCATTTCTGCCTTCAGAACAGCATGAGTGTAGCGCAAGTACCTGCCTGTAGGATTGGACAAAAAGAAAAGAGGCTGTCTGAACAACTCAATGAGAATTGTTAATTCTGTGTATGTATTATTTTGAGGCATAAATGGCAGTGGGTCAGTAGGTTTTGTCAGCCTGATAAGTGGCATAACCTGGACTATTACATCCTGACACGGACTTTGCTTATATTGACTCGTATTGAATTTGGAATTGCACCAGTGCTTTACGTTGTTCAAAGTATGTGTAAGGTGTTTCTCTGTTAGTATTCCATTAGAACGTGATTTAAATCCGTAGCTCCATAGTATTCTAGGCGGAGTGTAAACTCGAAAAGCGAACTGTACTTGCTTAACAATTCTATTACTTCGAGGAAAAACCCATTTGTCTTAAATCCAGTCACTGATTGCGACCTTATAGCTGCACATGACACTGTTTCCATTTCATGCATAGACAGAAGGTGTTTGTTTCCTGCAGTCGATTCTCTGTATTTAGGCTCTAAATTTGTTTTGATACCTTGTATGCCTTCATTCTTAGGTGCATTTTGTGTTACATGTATTTCACTAACTCCAGTCAAGGGCATGTACATCGTCAAAACCTCTCAACATGAACCACTTCTCCTCCTCTGTTGAACCATACTGTTATGGTGTTAGCTAAACCCTCTTCCTTCAGGTTTTCGTTTGTTTGCACCCACACACTCATATTTTTAGTTTCTCGAATTTGTTTCAGCCAACAGGGTAAGTATAAATGTTTTCCCGGTGGTATCCATACAGTGTGTGTAATGACTTGCTCCGCAATGAAAAATCCGTTATATAGTAAAATATTAAGTAAGCAAATCAGTGGTAGTCCCTTCATAATTCTGTTGAATAAAGCTAGAACAAGAAGAGTTGTCGAATACAGAGTCATATAGTGCATAACTATGTTCTTTTACTGGTAACTTATCGAATTCGTTTGAAATGCAACCGATTTTTAAAATCAATAATTCGCGTAAATACCAAAATAATGTACCTATTAGTTGGTTCATTTACCATCGGTTTCAGATTTTCTCCATGATAATTCTTATACGCTAGTGGTGTAATTATTTAAGAATGAGATTTATTTCCTCAAAGATATAGGATTCAAACACAATCAGTGTCTATTCGTTTGAAGTAAATGACGTTGACCACATAGCGCCATACATATCCACCAGTAGTATACTTGCACTTGAGCAAATTCGCTATACCTAACTTCAATTCATCCACTGTGCTAAGTTTATGTAATGAGCTTCGACCCATTTGCATTATTTAACAATCTGCAATACTATTTGACTGCTCAAACCTCAGTAAATAATGATGAACAAGAAACTATGAGTCACTGGTTGTAAGTTGATCTTCTTGATGAAAGTGCAACAGTACCACTGCTGCATCTAAACCAATTAAAGGAAATGTATGTAAGACACTGGTTATTTTATGACTTATGAATTTTAATTGTTTGGCATCTTCCGAGCTTTTAGGCTTGTTCTTGGACGCTTCATCCTCAGACTAGGTGACTTCATCAGCACCTGCTTCATAAAGAAGTGAAGCATTTTCATTCTGCTTTAATGTTTAATAAAAATATTTGTCGACCTCAAGCTTTATTGGCTTGTGGATAGGAATGATCTTTCTCTCATTTTTAATCAGAGGTTGACCTGTTGTTTCCATTTGACCTATGCTATTAGTTTGCTTGGCTGATGATTCCCAGTTGGTTGATCTTTTTGGCAGTCTGTAAATTGGGTACACGTGTCTGTTACGGATCAAATTTTGAATGAAAACAGTAACAAACCAACGTATCACAAGAAGAATTGTATGCATGCGCTGTTCGCACCTGCCAAGATTCATTGCAGCACTCAACAACTACGGAAGTTTGAATTGTAAACCCCTTAATAGTGTGTTCAAAGCCAATAATCCATTTTGTTAAGAAACGCCTATCAACAAAGCACGCATCAAGACAATTATCTCAACCTACTAAATGAATCACTTAGCCATACGTTAAAAATGTCTGTGAAGCTATCAACCAGTGACTTCATCCATTCGATATTAGCTTTGCACGTAAACCAACCAAACCCTGCAGAGGATCTTATGCAAGCTGTAGGATCTATTATTCTAAGAAGACAAAACGAATGTAACCTATAAAATCAGTTGCGAAAACTCAACATCACTATATTGACCAATTCAGTGTTTGAATAACCCAAATAGTATCAACTATCAGTTAAACAACATGAACACAACCACAACTTCGATTGGAATGATATGGAACTGCTATAAAACACAAGCTCCAAGCATGGCATTCCGATCAAATGGCAATCGACAGGCACTTTTACATTGATCTAATATATAGAGTACTAAGAAGGAATCAAGCAACTGGGAGTTACCCAAGCAAACCAGTAACCAGACTCTAGATCAACAGCATTCGCCAAATGGAAACAATAGTTATAAAGACCAACATTTGATCTAAGAAAGGATGAAAGATTACTCCTGTCCACAAGCCAATAACGCTTGAGGTCGAAAAATATTCTTACTAGGCATTCATACAGATTGGGAATGTTTCACTTCTTTATGAAACGAATGTCGATAAAGTCGCGTGGTCTGGGGATGAAGCGTCTAAGGACTAACCTCAAAAATTGGAAGACATCAAATATCATCCTCATCCTAAGCTTCAGTCTTTTTCTTCACTTGTATTTATAAATAGATTCTGAGGCAGAATTTAATGAAAACGACTGTCACTGGAGTTTTCAACTTTTGTGATTACTATTGATGTATTGTATTCCGTATGACCATTGGTATGAAAATAATGTTAGGTTAAAGTGTCTCACAGTATCTGCATTATGCTTCTATTCCACTCATTTCTATCAAGAATATTGTTATAGACCGGACATCCAATGGAGACTAGTCCCAAAGTACGATCTTACTGGTCGATAAAGACACATTGACTACCAAGAGAACATCCTTAAAAATAGGTTAGTGAATTTATGTGCAACCGGTTCTATAGCCTTACATTTTAAAATCAAGATTAGATCCCTAGTTTACTGTCAATTGCAGTAAGTAGTGCGAGTCACATGACTTCCTTTCCTTATTTCTGAAGATTGATACACTAGTAATAAAAAAAACTCGGATGAAATGTTACCCATTGACCGAAATCAGATTTATTTGCAGGTGGTTATATTGGATATAGGGAGTTGGTGCACCTTGTTTTGTCCTTCTTTTCATTTGTTCTGTCTAGCACTTAGGCATAAAGTTTTACCCTATCTTTCAATGTGTCTCGTAGGATTGTTAGAGCTTTAGCTAATTCATCACTTCATGAGATTTTCTGATGTTTTTTTTTATTTGACCTTACTAAATTTACTGTGAATAGAGTCATTTTATTAAATACTGTCTGCGCTTTCATATTTTAACAAATAATCTGAAGTGAAATAAAAATCTGGCCGGGAGTCGGGTGCGGTAGCTCAATCGATAGAGCACGAGGTAGGCAATTTTGTGGTCTGTGGTTTGATTCCTGCTGCGGCCTAGATTTTCATTTCACCTTTAATCATAACTGAGTATCAATAAAACTCTACCAAACCGCGGTTATCTCAGATATTCAAACTGAATATTAATTGAAGAGGTAACGTTGTAAATTTAACTCCATATTATTTTTAATAGCGAATTGCCTTTTTGAACTAGTTTGTGCATCCTACTGGCTTGTATTTAGTGTATTCTGACCCTACGGTATTTTGTGTACACACGTGTCATTAGGTTTTAAGCAAATGTGAACACTAAACGAAACTCAAATACAAGATTGAATATTCTCTGTCTTACCCATCGAGTTATGTGATACTGATGTTTCTTTATGTGTAAATTTTCTCTTTTGCGGTACACGTTAACCAAAGCAGTCGTTTAGAATGAAACACCCACCAGGGAGTCACTGTAGGCAATAAGGATAAATATAACTGCTTGAAAATTTGTCCATGCAGATAACTTTTTGCTTCCTCTGTGTAGATCGCTGTAATCACCTGATTAGTAATTTTTCTGTATTATCTCATTTTTTCAAGTTCATTGGGATTTTGTCAAGTGAATATTCTTAAGTATACGTCCCCTTATGTTGAACAGTCGTTTTCTATCTGCTTTTCGGTCTGATTTCTATAGCAACCAGCAGAGGGTAAGCTAATGTAGCGAAAATTACCACCATAGAACGGTAAATTGAGAAACTAAATCTCATATTTTGACTCTACTTCCCTACCACTTCATATTGCTATTCTTCTCCTCATATATATTCATACAATCACCATTGACCTTGCTTTTTGTCGGATCTCCAAGTTTTCCAAGCACTGTAACAGGAGTGCCGCTATCACTTAGTGTTTAACTGTGATCATAGAAGCTTTCAATAGCTTAGCATTCAAATGTACATTTTTTGTCAATGGTGAGTGGATGCTCCTTTCAGACAAATAGTCGAAATCATTGTAGAACCTCATACACAGGTGCACCGGTGCAGGTTGTTACATTTCACAGTAGTATACAAAGAACAAGTTGATAGGAAAGACTGATATCGCAGTAGGCAAAGGTATATAAGAAGAAAGGAAATATTACGTTGGGGAAAATTCAGGTTAATGCACATTATTCAGGCTGTGGAAGATGTCAAAGAGTAAACATGTCTGCGTCATGGTGAGCGATTTTCAACCATTCCAACAAGATTCCTCTACCGTTGGTTCCTGTGATATCAGAACTCCAGGGAAGCAGTCTACACCTCCCTATACAGCTCAGAGCAAAAGTCAGGGGATATCACGGACTGGTGACACGTCTTGATCTGGCTACCCTGTACCTTCTTACAAACCCTAGAATGACCCATCGAAGTAGGGGGTGGTTCAGCGTGTGCTGTACATGCCCAAACGACTTCAGTAGTTGAAGTTTCACAACTTCATTGACTGACTTGTTTTCCTTTGGTCCCCTCTAGTGGTATTTGGATTGAGGGTATGTATAGGAAATATATGTTGGCTAATATGCGTGTTTCAATGCAGTTTATATGTACCTTGTTGTTGCTCTCGTGTGTTTATACAGGGTCTGATTTCCTTTACTTTCTGCTTGAGATTGAGTGTGTACATATTTCCAATTAGTAATTTAGTTCTGATGACTATAGTAGTCTATAGAAGGGTTTGTTAAGGATTCCGTATATTTGATTATTCCTTAATTCAGACGCAGATGGATACTGTAAAAAGCGTAGTTGGTTATAATTTATTACAATACAGAAGCATTTAATTGATAGGAACGGATGTTAAAGAAAAACGTTAACTTCTGTAGGGAAATATGGTGTCTGTGATTGTCACTTGAAACGTTATTGAGTGTATTATTTACCTACTGAATGTCAGATTCTATTTTAGTGCATTAATCGCATGTTTTCATTACCCTTTATGTTAACGTATTCACTTCTTAATATCACTGTGTTTCTGACCGATTTGTTTTAGGGAAAGTTTATCGCGATAAGGCACCTTGTACCATTTATGTTCTCCTTTCACGTTAAGACATTTTCACTCTAGCTAATTGTCCCTGGCTCAGATATGTCTCTTTTTCTGCCTAAATTGAAATCTCCTTCCTTGTTATTCTCCTGTTGGTATGTTATTGAGTACCGAAACACCACTATGTTGCTTTTTATTTTAAATATTTCTTGTAACTCTGCGAAGCGGATGAATACAGCTATGGTTACGTACTGTCGCTATTCTCTCGATAACATTTCGATATGAATAAATCGTAATGATTAAAAAGCAAAGTGAAACTAGTAGAGACTACATATATTTGAATTTCAACGTTTCCTTTTTTCATAGTGTCTAATTAAGTACATCGTTATCGTGACAGCTTGGCTTATAAGTGGAGATTTAGATATGTAAAACTGCTTAAACGTTCTTAATTAAATACCATAATAATTGATGAGTTTTATGTGACAAATTGTCACGAAAATCAGTTTTCTTAAGTAGTTTGGTTCACTAACATTGGCAGCCACATTCATCAACTGAACTCGGCAGAACAGTGAAATGAATTGCGTAATGTTATTCGAAATAGTTGTCTGTTGATGATAACTGAATCTCGTAAAAAGGGCGTTACTATAGTCACCAGTTAAGTGTTATTTCAACGGGTCTAGCAGACAACTTTAGAGACTGCAAAGACAGCATTATAAATTTTGAATCTAATTAATATTTCTTTCTAAATGTTGTATTTGAAGTCTACCGCAGTTTAAACAAGTTTTGTGATATGTACACTGTTTTACTCCGATACGACTGATGATATTCTACGGGTCGAAATCAACCATACTTCTGCTTCTCATTGTGTTTTGCTCATGCTGCGTTCTGTCTGCGTCAATTGTCAGCTGGTTAGACCGGAAACTACTTGAGAATCGATCTGCGTTCCGATTCTACAACGATTCAAGCAGTGTGGTTATGTTCACTTGTTCAAGTATCATTTGAATTCCCCTTACTAGATCTATGGTTATTGGAACAAAACGATTTAGTGAAGTAACTTATTTACACTAGGCTAATTCGTTTATTTTTATTTACTGTACAACTTATTTTGACTTTTCGTAATACATTCTGGTTTTCCTTGAGATTGATATTGGCCGTTCCTAACTCCATTTCCTTCGGTCCACTACCCGCATAGGTGAGGTATGCTTGAGATTCTCCTTTTCCTTCTGGAGACTTTTTGTCAACTGACTCATACTCGCAGCAGAAAGAGGAATCTAATCCATTCTTTATCTTCAAGAATCAAAAGAATCTGCACCAGCGATACTATTGACGAAGAATTAGATAAACTACGGAAGATTCTCATGCAAAATGGATATCCATCCAGATTTGTCGATAAGAACTTGAAAGTAAATCAGGATACCGAGCGAGTACTTACAGTTCCTAAGAAGACCTTGTTTATGAACGTTGTTTTCAAAGGCAATACGGCAGCAGAGATCCTGAAGAATCGGCTGTCCAGATCTCTGAAGAAGACATTCTTCTCTGCAAAACTGCGGATCAGCTTCTCTAGTCAACAACTCATTCCGGAGTGCGTTAAGGACAAGTTACCACTTTGGGCCACCTCGATGTGTGTCTACAAATTTACTTGCTCCTGTGGAGCTAGTTATATAGGCCGCACAAAGCGCACGATTTCCAAACGTATCTCGGAGCACTATCCCGCATGGTTGTCGAGGGGAGAATGTAAATCAACTAACAGTTCAATTCTTGAATATTTGGTCAACTCTGGATACAAAGCTAGACCAGAATCTTCCTTCAATATCATTTATCGTGTCAGATGGAATTGTTCAAAAGGAGTACGCCTTCGACAGTTGTGCACAGCGGAGGCACTGGCGATTCATCAATTCAAGCCTGATCTCTGCGTGCAAAAGAAGTATGTTCAATCTCTCATCTTACCATGGTCTTAACACTTTCATTTTTTCGATTTCATTATAATTAATTAGTTTATTATTATCACCTTCATTATGACCCTTGTCTCATTCTTCACCTTCTCTACACCTATCTTTCAAGTGGACACTCAATATTTGCGTTTCTCATCTACCAACAATTTTCACCTTGTCAAACTCCTCGCCTTCCTCGATATTTCTACTGCCTTAGAGTATTACGCAACTACTTTGCATTCTTGATTCGGTTTTTCGTAGCACTTGGTTAGTGATGTAATTATACTCTATTGTTTTATAATGGACCGTTATATGTTTATGATATATATAAATACGATTGTACAGCTTTAGAAAATGATATCGTCGAAAAAGAAAATTTTCTTCGCTGAATTATCTCTTCTCTATAAACTCGGTTTGTATTGTTCCAGCATAAAGATCGTTTATTTGCATTGCTTAGCTTTGTGAAGAACTGCACTTTTCCAGTTCATTAATGATCTTTTCTTGTTGGTGTCCATATGTCGATGTACCTATGAATGTCTTATTCACCAATGTATACGGAGTGTTTGTAATTGATAAATTTGCATAAAACCACTACTTTATAACTTGTTTCATTCTATATGATAATTTTAGAGTATAAATATGGATTTTTGTGAATGCTAATCGTTTGCTTTGCTTTGAGGTTTGTTCTTGAATGTTTGATCCTAGGCTAACTGACTTCATTAGCGTTACTTCATAAGTAAGTGAATCATAGATATAACGCTTATACTGCAGTTCGTTTTCAGTGAAACTGTTTTGCGCTTCCGTATTCTCAAGAATAACCGTACTCAACCACAATAGAAAGTAGGTGAAAAAATATTGTATCTGTACATTCACAGTATATTGGCTTTCAATAGATAAGCTGACGTGGATTTGGAAAGAAAAGAAATTTCACTGATCGTATTGCAGTAACAATTGCGAAACCTGAGAATATTTTAACTGACAGGCTACTAAATTTATCACATGACCTTGTGTCATCCAATACCACCACACCGTCATTTTGCTCATCAGTCAAAAAACACGTTTTTCGATTTTGACTGTATTATGCCGAATAGCTAATCTTTGTACTATACTGTTACTCCATATTTCTAGTTGCTCTGAAACTGAGATTATCATCTCTCAAGTTTAATGCTACTAGTTCATTTTACTTACCATGATTTTCACATTCAGGTACATTTCATTAAGATAGATATCTACTCAAAGGTTAGTAGTTGTATTGAAAGAGCTTCCAAAGAAACTATGCCATGCAGAATACTCCGTTTACTGTTTATTTTGCTCATACAAGTCGAGTTAGACAGTTTTAAGTATTAGGTTCAATATTTCATTACTCGACAAACCAAGTGAATTGTAATCACCGGTTATGTTATTTCGGTTCATATATCCTGAGTCCTCATAAATTCAATGCGACGAATATAACTTTGACCGGTACGTAACTTAACCTGTAGTTGTAGGAATACAATGCATAGAAGTTTTGTTGGTTGGTTATGTATGCTCGTAAAAGCATGAAAATGTTTCAATAGTTAGTCACTAAGATATTATTCATCTCTCCTTCACGAATGAAATATATTGCTTAGATATTTGTGTGAGCCATCCTAACTGTTTATCTCAATAAATGCAGGTTAAACAGAAAGAAAAAGCACGGTAGCTAAAATAGGTACGTAGAAAAGGGCCAGACGGAGACGCAGGAAGGAATGTTTATTATTGATGTATTGTACAGTAGGCATCAAGTATTGTACACTTTCCACTTAGACAGTCATTTGCACTATGTGTTCCATTCCCTCTTTTACTTTTATCTTGATTTGCTCTTAATGTGCCCACTCTATCTCTTGCTTTTCTGTGTGTGTAATCTTTTTCCATTGTTGGTAATTGCCTATGATTTCTACCGCCCTCTACACCAGTCGCCTCTCACGTCAAAGTTTCGGGCTTGCAACCGTGTTGATCGTCTTGGTGCAATCTTCTCTTGGTCTTCATGCAAAATTTCTTTTTCTTACCGTCTCCATTGTTGAAGTAGGCTGGCGTTTCCCCTTTTCTTTTTGCCCTTTTTTTGCTGGTATAAACTGAACCATATCTCTCGGTAACCATTTATGGTCCTTCCATATTCGGGAGCGGTTTTCTTCTAACATATTCATCTCCTCCTTTTCTATATTCCACTCGATCTCCGACCTCAAACAGCTTCCATTTATCTTCTTCTCTCTGTTAGGATTTTCCAGCCTCAGCTTTCTGTTTGTGTTCCACGTTTCTGATTGCTTGTTTCCGCTCCTTTCTTAATCTAGTCATGTTCGACGGCTGTTATTGGGGCTGGGTCTCACTGTATATTGGCAGTCGAGGTTTCCTGCCATACATTAACTGGAACGACGACTTCTTGGTTGTTCCTTGTACAGAGGCACGATGTGCTGATACTATTAGTGGCAGTTCTATCTCCTATTTCTCTCCTTTTGAAGTCAGCTACTCGTTAAGTGTTACGTTATTCCGTTCTGTCAACGCGTTAGTCTGTAGGTGGTACGGCTACGTTCTTATCCTCCTCATATCGAGCTACTCCAAACAGGATTTGAATTCATCACTCTTAAAACAAGGACCTTGGTCGGTCAATATCATCTTCGGCACACCGTGATCCGAGAAAATATGCCGCATCACAGCTGTGGTCACTGTCTTCTCTCGTTGATCCGGAATCCCGACAGCATCTACTCATGATGTAGCATGCTCCGTCATCACCAACAGGTATTGGTTGCCAATAGATGTCTGCGGGAATAATCCCATTACATCCAAAGACCACAGATCATCAACTGCTGCTACTGGAATCAACTGAATTGGTTGTCGTATATACCGGTCACCTTTCATCAAATGACAATGTGGACAGCCCAGAACTTGTTTGGCAACATCTCTCATACACGGGCAGTATGCACTTTGTCTTAGAATGTCGACTGTCTGTAATACACCTGTATGAGCTAACTGGTGGCATTTTTATATCATTTTGTCGCGTAGACATTTCGGAATCACCGCCAGCCAGCTCCCGTCGTTTTCTCGTCAAGTCAGCATTCCATAAGTATTTACCCATAGGCGTTCTTGCTGCGTCAACTACGTTCTCCACTTTTCATTTCCCACTAACTCGTTTGTCTCCGTTCCTTCATTTATGGCTTTTATCACTTCTTTAAGTGTAGGGTCTGACTTCTGAAGGTGAATAAGCCTTAATGGGTCATGTTCTACTGTATGTACACCGTATGCTATTCCAGGTAGTCCATTTTCTTCGTCTTATCTCGATTAGAAGTCTGCCAACAATTTTCCTTTCCATGCTACGTGACCATTTGTGAAATCGTACTCTTGCAGTCACAACATCCAACGTGATACATTTTTGTGGGGTATCTCGCTATCTTTAGCCACTCTAGAGTTTTATGATCAGTTTCTGTATGGAATCGTTAACCGAGAAGTTACGGCCTCCATTTTTCAAGCGCCCAAACTATCACCAGACATTCCTTTTCAACTGTAGAACATTTATGTTCTGCAGGTGTCAGGACACGGATTCCATACTTCACTACTCCTTTAAAAAGTCGCAAAACTGTGACTATTTTATAATAACTCATCGGCGGATGAATGGCCTTTCATGTGTTGATAATTATAAAGCTATCTCCTGGTCATTTCATTTGGTCAAACGTTTTTTGTGCCTCCTCTATCCACGTAAATTTGGGTTACCAAATAGCTCATATACAGGTGCTACTATGTCGTTGACATCCTCGACTGTGCCGCCACCTGTAGTTGAAACAGTGCTGCCTAGATAGATGAAGGAGGTTACTCCCTTTAGGATTCTCCCGTTGATGGTGATTAGAGTTTGTTGTTGTTGTTGATGGTGGTGGGGTATCTTCATCACCCCTGTCTTCTCCATATTCACTTGAAGTCCCGTCTTCGCTGCCTCTTCTACCAACCTGTTAGTTTTCGCCTGTAGATCTTCAAGTTTGTGTGACATCAGACACAAATCATCGGCGAAATCCAAGTCTTCTAGGTTCTTTTCTGCGGTCTGGCCAGCGTATCCCCCTCTTCTCGATCCTCACCGTTCGCTGTATGATCCAGTCGACCACAATCAGGAATATCATGCGGGATAGTAGGCAACCTTGTTTCACTCCTGTCTTCACTTCAAAAGCGCCAATGAGCTATGTAGCACTTAAATTATTGATAAATTTCTCCCGATGACTACAGAATTTAGTTTTGCTTAAACTGCTTTTTCTCGCTGCCTGTTCTCTATTTAGTTTGTTTCAATCGGAATTCGAAACCAAGATTTGGCTGTGAAATATGCCGAAAAAGATTTCGAACTAATATTCAGTACACCCGTCATGTCTACTATGCGCATTCACAACGTACTTTTTTGTGTACAGAAAAAAGTGAGTTTCTTGCATTGTGAATGAGTTCATTTCTGTTGTTGTTTCATACAGGCGGTTAATTCATTACAAATACACCTAGATTTATATATATATATATATATATATATATATATATATATATATATATATCCCATAACCTGTCTGGTGATCTTGACCGGCTCAGTAATATCCATGTGTCGGGCTGCGTTCAGTAGTCGCAGCTACTCTTCGATGGCATTCGGGACACTTTCGGTGAACTGTGCAGCCAGAAACTGTTCCTGGGGGTTTCCATCCGAGGTGAGAAGTGCTCGTCGAAGTAGTTTTGTCAAGTGCACAGTTGGTCCCAGTGGGTGTTCGTGTATTCCAGGTCTCGTGCTCTGGACCTGCTGCATTACCCGCCGCCTGTCCGGTGGGCTGTGGAACTACACATCCAAGCGTTTATTATTGATGTATTGTACAGTAGGCATCAAGTATTGTACACTTTCCACTTAGACAGTCATTTGCACTATGTGTTCCATTCCCTCTTTTACTTTTATCTTGATTTGCTCTTAATGTGCCCACTCTATCTCTTGCTTTTCTGTGTGTGTAATCTTTTCCCATTGTTGGTAATTGCCTATGATTTCTGCCTCCCTCTCAACATATACTACTTATATCCATTGTTATCAGCAGCGCTTTACTTCAGGTATACCCCTAACTTGAATGGTACACATGTGTAACACGCTGATACAATAAAATTACAAACAAAGTTATGTGTTCAGAAGTAAAATTCCAAACTCTAAATATAAGGCGTAATCTTTAGTAACCGATGTCACGCAAAATGTCTCAAAACTCATTTCATTGTTCGGAACCTGGGATTTAAGTGGGTTGCGAAAGCAAAGGAAAGCTGTTAAACTGTGATAAAGGTAGTTACTGCTGGAAGTGAATAGATGTACAAATGATAGTACACCGCGGAAAATATGCAGTGTAAAGGGAAGGCATGCGACTGAGAGTGTAGTGGAAAAATGCACATTTATTAGATAAATTATCTGTGATGGCAGGATATGGAACTGAGATGCAGAAAATTACTGAGTGAAGAAATCAGAGAAACTGGATGGGAATAAATCTTAAATATCAGAAGTGGAAGCAGACGGATTTCCTCATTAGGATTCTGAGTACGCCAATAATAATTATTTTGATCTATGAAAAGTCATATAAATAATGCGTGTAGTTGAATTAAGAGGAACTAATTATCTTCAGAGATAACTATGGAGAACTGTTTGCTCTACCAACTTAGTGTTTCTCCTGGAATGATTAATAACTGCCTCTTTTGTAGTTTCGACAACAACAATAACAACACACTGGAGTCGTTTGCGTTGGATGTTTGTAGTCTATCTGCTCAACCTATTTTTGCCCTCGGTCCTACTCATCTGCAAGGTGTATCTATAACGGACATTGCCTGAATGATCGCAGACTTTTTGGTTGACTTTTACGAGCATCAAAGACCAGATAGTTACATCAGCTGTCAACTCATTTAATTTGTGTAGACTTGAGTTCATGTGAACAGAAGCTAGCTACCGTCAATTATTCACTGGTCACATTTTAATGCCATTCTTTGCGTTCTGTTGTGTAAATACATCTTCCAAGTTGATTTTAGGACTTCAAAGCAATAGATTTGAAGGGAGAATTGATATTTTGCTTCATTTTATATGGTGAAAATGTGAGTGCTTAGGCGAAACTAATTAGTGCGTACTGATAGCATCATCATACTTTACAACAATTTGCGTGTAGAGTGAAGTGAAACTTTGGATCAATATGCTGTTTAGACATGTGAATTTAAGCCAAGTAAACTGACTTCACTAAGTTGCACAAGAGGTATATTTGTGCACTTCATTGTAATCTCCAGACAATTGGTGGTGCTTGATCGTCGAGTTTATCATCATCCTTCAAAGACATTAGTTTGCTTCCTGACCGTTCATATAGACTTAGTATGAAATAAAACTGAAGCGGTGAACTATGTGTTAATTTTTTTAAGTTTATAAGTCTCAAATGTTTTTCAAGATAATCAACTGTTGCGTCTTCATGTCGTTGCACAAGCAAGTATTATCCCGTCGTTGATTGTTCAGAATTGATCGATCTCTATTGGCATATAGGCTCCTGTGTGGATGCCTCGATGTTGCCTGTGCCTCAATTAAGTATAGTAATGATGGATAGTGGCTGGCAGTGGGATTCAGGATGCGCGTTTCGCCCTATTTGGAACTCGTCGGTTGGATGAGCCTGTTTCCTAGTGAGCTTCGTTTTCTCCGCTAGGACTCGCCCTTTTCTGTGTTTGCTGATCAGTGTTTCACTGAAAAGCTAATCTGATCCAGTAGCTGTAGAGCCTTTGTAAACATGAAGCATAAGTCAAAACTGAAAAAAACGATTCTCATTCATTATTCACACATATGCATCTTCATTAATTTTACATAACATTGATCAGTCATATAATGGGATCAGTGATTGTACTCAACAATGAATGATATAAATGACAGTGATGAGAAATGTACTGGCAAAAACTGAGTGAACAATGTAGCACTGAAAGATCAGATTTGAGAGTGAAATGCTGAGACCTTCGACTTAGTTTTCCGAATAGCTGGTCACTGGTCACATTTTAATGCCATTCTTTGCGTTCTGGTTATTTCACTGGAACCACAAATGCCTCACGCTCTCAAGTGCCAAAAGGGTCTTCTGCACCTGACGTGAGATTTGCCCGGTTTTCTCGAGTTTGTTGTTGGCGAGCTCCAGTAAGGTGTCAGACAGTTATAGGTCCTAGGATCTTGGTTACAACACCAACCAGACTACATCCCTTATGTAGGTTTAAAAACTTGGGCTCTGTGGTAGAATTTAATTCTATATTAGAATTGTTTATTTTTTTGTAACACACAGTGACCTAGTATTATTTACTTGATGTCGTTTTGAGCATAAATTATTGCTCATAATCATATCAATGTAATCACACTACTTTAGACATTCAATTTTCATACCAAATGTCTTAAGTAGTGTGACTATATTGACATGATTATGAGAAATAATTTGTGCTCGAAACGTCATCAAGTAAATATTACCAGATCACTGTGTGTTAAAAATCAAATAGACAAATCTAATATAGTATATCCCTTATGGTTGTCACGGAAGGATACTCTCCCTTATTATAGACTGGGATGATAGGTGAAATAGACCAGCATTGTGGGATTTCGTCTGATTTCCAAACACTATCTAGTAACTCAGTCAACCTAGTCAGCAGTCTCCTACTTCCGTACTTGAGAACTTATAGTGGAAAGCTGTTAGTTCCCGCTGTTTTTCATCGTTTCAGGTACCATACAGCTTTTTCAACTGCAAGGAAGATCGGTGGATTGATATCTACTTCCTATTCGGGTTCAAGCTGAATATTGATCAATTGAAGCGTTGTTGTTGGTCAGTTGGACAGCGCTTCAAAGTATTACGTCTAAAGTTCGAGCCATCTGCGCTGCATGACCATCAGTGTCCCATCAATTTTTTCACCAGCTATCGTTTGCTTCTTGCCGGTATCTTTATAAGCCTTAATAGTTGCCAAGTGTTACCGAACGCTGATTCCTTCTCAATATCTCTCTCTGTCGCCACCTACCACTGCTCGCAGTGTACGTGAATACTCCTATTTCATTTACGTTTAAATTGCTTTCGCTCTTCACCGTGGTCAGAGCCAGCAAGAATCCGTCTTATCGCATCAATCAGTTCCGGTGACGTGGAAATTCAACGACGTTTGCTGACTAACTTCCAGGTGTATGTGACTAAATGTATTTACCATTGTTTCCACAGCGAACTCAGTATCACTCCAGGTTTCTTCAGGATGAGCATTGTTATCACGCTGAGATAAATGGTTACCTAAGTTCAAATAATCACTTTTACATTTTATTCTTCATGTTGATGCACCTTCTAACTAAAATCATACTTCAATTAAATGATTCATCCACTAATTGAAGATCATCAGCTTTGTTTCAGATGCACAGTATCATTCAATGTTCACTATTTTGTGTTTCTTCATTCAGCTACCCCTTTTTCTAACTTTATAATAAAACTAAAGTTATAAATGCTTTATATCTTGTCTCACATAAGAATTCCTTAACCAGCTGTATTCAAGCAGTGGACATCCATTATCATCCGGTTACTATTAGCCACCGACTAAATCCATTAGCCTGGAAATAATGAATTTGTTAGACATCATTCACTTCCTTTTTATATTTGAGTTAATTTTTTCTATAGTTTCCTGCTTATATGATCCTTCGTCATCTTTTCTACTGACATCATGCATGTTTTATCATATCAGAGTGTAAAGACGAATACATTTTGATTTTATTACGTCAGATTCAGGATAATCGCACAAAGCCTTTAGGCATCCTCAACTGTGGTTACAAAGCACTCAGACAGCACTTTCCCATCGCAGTGGTTGGATAGAAAACTACATAGCGTTCTTCGGTCGCATGAAGATATAATATTTATCTGGAATGAATAAGTGATAGATAGTTGGATTCCGTTTCAAACCTAAAGACAGTTACAAGATATCACAATGGCGGTTACTACCTGGTGGGCTGATTCTTCTTCATTTTGTTTTAGTCATAATTTTGATGGCCACCATATGCGCGTGTCGATGCTTTCCAGATTTTTCTGTATCTAAGCCGTATCAGCACAAAGACTTAGTGCAGTTGCTTATTCTTTTCTGTTCATTGTAGTAGTACATTTGCTAGCAGTAATTATCAGCATGACCATCTAAGATAGCTACTGATTGGCAGAATCACACTACTAATACTAGCTGATGACTGGAGGTGAAATGGAAATATGGATCACAAGATTCTAACCAGTGGCCTCCGGATTACAAGCCTGGTGCTCTTTCTACTGGGCTGAGACGTAGCTGCTGACCAGTTCTTAATTTCACTTCAATCATCAAGGGTTTCGTCTGGTTGTTATGTGAATTCAACATACGCAACTGTTTGTTCACACTTGCTACCCAGTCGAGTTTTCTCGTCTTAATCGAAATCAAGCTGAATTACAGAGGAGCAGCGTCATATTGATAATCAGTGTGACCATCTGAGACAGACTCACACTATTCATATAATATATGTTTGTTTCATTCATCAAACAGTGGTATTTCTAAATGCTTTTTAACTGTGATGTAATTAACTTAACAAAATCTCATCCTTTTATTGCTAAGTTAGAGAGGAGAAAGCTTGAAAATTTTTCATAATTTTGTTTAATCCGCTGTAGTTTCGATATCATCTAACTTGTCTATGGGATATCGCAGATAGTTTTTTCCCATTGTCTTGGACGACTAAACCATCTTTCATGCTTGTGGGTGGCAGTCGAGAAGTAAATATTTAGCACTAGGATTTCTAGTGAATATGTTTATAAATACTTACCGGAAGTGTATTGCTAGGGGTAAGTATTTATATGCTTGGATTCATATCGCTTACTTTCAACTATTAAGCAGCAAGTATAGAGTACCAATGTCAAATTCTGGGGGCTAGTATTCCTATTCCGCAACTTATTTGGCAGGTTTCAAATTGCACTGGTCGAACTAGTGTCAAGTGATTCATCCCTAACCAAGTATTGTCTTTGAAGAGATATAAACCAATGTCCGCAATTTTGTTGACCTGTTTATTGAGATGCAAGTAGATTAACCGAAATTGTCAACAGTTAAGTGATGAGCAGTAGTGTTTCACCTGTATAAAGTAATGTTAAACAACCTGATTTCAACTGTCTCACAAGTGAGAAGTTATTAGATTCAGATACAACCTACTAGTCACTCGCTTGAGTTAGTCAATTATTATTCCACTTAGTGGTCTGATTGTCGGTGCTATTCCGAATAAATACTCACCAGACTGTTGCATTTACCACCTAAACAAAGTTTAACTGACTCAGACTCACGCATTCAATAATTAATCTTTATTTATTGCTAAAAAGGCCTTAAATCAATTATATCAACTTGAAGATTTATTTACAAAGCAGTTCCACTTTGTCGCTTGAGGCTATCGAATTTGTCGTTTTTCAGTCATACATTTTCAATGAATATGTTTCTCAGATACCTCAAGGCTAAATTTTTTGTTCTGGTCGAACTTTTTCGATGTAGAAATAGTTGTTGAGAGGTTTATAGGAGCCACATTTCGTCGCGAAACTGAGCTTTGAATAAGCCAACTTAAATTGCGATAGCTACCTAGGGAACCAAAACGTATTGCATGACAAGCTACTTGATTAATGACAGCTGTTTCAGTTATGAATCACGTCTGAGAAACTAACATGTATTAGATAGGTGGACGGCAAATAAAACATTCCATGATTTTTGTTTGTAGCATTCAGAGATCAATAACTGTATCAGAGTTGCTACAAAATATGACTGTTTCACTTGCTCATTCTAATTTCGCCGAAAATTCCCCCCAATTTCTCCTTTAACAGGTAAGTTATGGTGAAATTCCGCCTTATTTGATTCGTTAGAGGCATCGCACAGTGGGACAGTACTATTTACCGGATCACCTTTTAGACACAATTATTCACTGTGGTCACATCAGTATACCTCCATAACTTTGAGACTCGGTTTACGTAGTTCCAATTTTCTCGCCTCCTTTGTGATATAGGGAGTAAGATTTTTCAAATATCTGGAACAGGTGCTGAGTTATTTCTGTTGTATGTATTGGGTGCTGGTTGGATGAACAAAGATTCGGTTATCAATGTCTTCCATGACCCCCTAGATTAGTTTTAGGGGCTTTAATTGTCTCACATTCTATTGTGTAGTACATCCTAGTAAGATAAGGGATACAGAATAAAGCGTGGGCATAACTTTGCATCCAATAACATTCAAACACACAACAGGACGCGACAGGGTGAAAGTCCCTAAAACTAATCTAGGGGGTCATGGAAGACATTGATAACCGAATCTTTGTTCATCCAACCAGCACCCAATACATACAACAGAAATAACTCAGCACCTGTTCCAGATATTTGAAAAATCTTACTCCCTATATCACAAAGGAGGCGAGAAAATTGGAACTACGTAAACCGAGTCTCAAAGTTATGGAGGTATACTGATGTGACCACAGTGAATAATTGTGTCTAAAAGGTGATCCGGTAAATAGTACTATTCCACTGTGTGATATATTTGATGAAGCAACTAACGTGGAATTTCATTACATTACAGTGTCCGAGTTTTACTGTTACAGCAAAGGCATAATGAGTTTCATTTGAAAATCAATATGATAAAAACTAGGTTGAAATGTTTAATCTTAGTTATTCCTAATATGTAAACTTATGTTTTAGAGGTTGTTAACTGTTCATACATTGACTTATTTAATCAAGGAAAATAACATGAATGAACTCATATTGGTCCGATTGCAGTTAAAATGAAGACTATTCTAACTCACTGATTAGTATTGCTACTCGTAAACTATTTCAAAATAGTGTTTTCAGATGTTTAGAAAATCTTGTGCAAATTTTAAAACTTTAGCAGTCTTAGCTTTTACATTTGCATGCATTCATCTTGATTAATAATGAATAATTTTGCAAGAGACTGAGAAAATATATTTGATCATTGATTAATCCTTCGTAGCAAACCATTAAAAATTACTTGACTAAAATGGAGCTACTTTGCAGCAAGTACACGAACAATTCTATCATACCATCAGGATGTCTAAAAGCACCTAAACCAGTCTTCAAACGAAAGAATGTGGTATTCTTTTTCGATCTCGAAGTACCATATTCATTATTTCTAATAGCAACTGTAAGTTATCCAGATATCTGAGCACATCGAAAGCTGAAGTAAGTAGAAATGTATGACACCTAAAGCTGAAGAATGTGTGTACACTCCTGATATTTTTTCTCTGATACCTTCAAAATGTATCACTAGTGTTTGATTGGAACAGTAAGAGAGCAGTTGGATTGTGAGAGACAGAATACACCAAGCGCAGCAGTTGAAATTTCGAATGCTCAACAATTATGGTAATTAGGTAAAATATCATGCACACTGAGTGTCGTTAACTTGTAAGTGAAAACTTGAGACAGAATTTGGACGAAGAAAACCTTGTGGTTGTCGAATCAAGAAGCACGATCTGCCAAAAAGGTTCATTACTAATGGCCTTAACTGTCTATGCAATACAACTTAACTGGTTTTAATTTGTTAGTTAGTTAAAGAAAGTTGTCGAGGATGGTGCGCTTTTATCATTTCTATTTTTATACTTATTCTTAGCTGTAAATCGACCCCTCAAACGTTCTATTCTGCACCTTTATCAACTCAGTTTTGATGTACTGATATAAAAGGAAACATCTTGGTCTAAAACATAGCTGAATAAGTTTTCTAAGCCATTACTATGAAGCTTGCATGTATACATCGATAGTGAGTTCACGTGTCTGTGTGAAATATCCATCACCCAATAACAAAATAGCAGGCCCAGTTACCATCCAGAATGTCAGAAACTCGGCAACTGTTTGTTGTTTACCTTATTTAGAAACCTCTTGAATCACTTTGGAAAGATATTAAAGATGATGGGCTGTAAATGCATCCAGTCTTGTGATTACAAGGAAAATGTCCGGCCTAATAAAACAAAACATCAAAATTAGAGTCATTGTGACTATTCAGTATAAAACATAAACAAAAGTTTCGTGGTTATTTTGCAGCTCACATTGTAGTAAGTGTTTTATAAAAGCGTAACGAACATTGAGGTCAGAGGAATTCAAATGTTTAACTTCTGCATCCGTACTATGATTTTAGTATGTCTCAAGTAGAATAAACTTAAAGGTCAAAAATAATTATAAAATGCTAATGATTTGATTCAAATATTCTCCACTAATCGTCTTGATAGATAGGATCAGGTTCAGTCGACCTTGATGCCTCTCAGCCTTGTCAGCACACTATGGAATTATTTTCAATGACCAGAATATGCCATAAGTTCTAGAGCCCTATCGTCGTTAAGGTATGGTGGTCTATTTATGTACACACGTTTTCTTAGCAATCGAAACAAAAGGGTATGCTGACTTGGTTGAAAGAAAGGAACTTTTCCAGTTTCGTCACGTAGTTCTAAAATGAGCTTAGTTCTTAGACATTAAATTCTCTTTACGCCGTGAATCTTCAATGCAGTAATAACTTCAAAGAAACTAATTTGCATCGCACACGAATTTATCAGTTAATTTTATGAGTAATTTCAAACAATCGAGAGCGGTGCGATCACCTTTAGCAAATATTTTCCTAACTAAGATCAAAAAGTTTTCATGAAATACATTTAGTCGAAACTTCGCATTTTATCGTAGATACAAGGACAGTACGTCCAACCCCTGTGAAAGCGCCTGTCATAATTCCAGTCAGTTCACCGAATTCAATGAAACACGATCTATAAAATTCACCTATGAGAAGACATAACAGAACAAGATAGCCTTTTTTGGATGCTCTCTTTTCAACAAGACCATATGGAACCCTGAACGATAACTTTTAAGGAAAGCAAATGGAAGGTACAGTATGCACACTTCAACAACTTCATATCCAGTGTAAACGAAATCTAGTCTAGACGCCCAATTACAGAGTAACAGTTATAAGTTCGGAAGATCAGATCAGTGAAAAGTTGAAGATCTTACTCAACACTCTAAATGAAAATGGTTACCCTGTCAATTTCATACACAAAAGCATTACGAAAGCGAAAAAGAAATGTACCTTAACTCAGAACGAGAAAAGGGGGTGCCATATGAGATTTTGATTTAGAAGTCATGAAGATTCACACAAAGAACATTTAATACGAGAAAATTACTGCCAGTGTTTTCTATACGTGCAGTTGTTTTACCAAGGCTGAGAGATCAAATAGTTAGGCCGACTGCTTCTTGTTTTGTTTATCAATTCGACTGCTCCTGTACAGCCAGTCATGTTTGACGATGTTCCCATTGCTCGTAAACATCTCCCAGTTTGGCTGAATAAAGGTGGATAGCTACATGCTAGCGCACTTAGTTCAAATAGACAATAACATTTATATGACTCAGACATATTCTGTTATACATATTGTATCCTCGTTAATGCACCAGAAGTTATTAGTTACCAAATACTTCAAATAAGAGGAGCTGTAGGCATTTGACTTAGACGGCATGAATTGTGTGTACAAAGACATAGGTGCAACTATTACTACATATACTTTGGACAACTTTAGGACTGACTTCTCTCTGAAGTAGTTAAATTTAGCCATCTGGTACTATAACAGAAATATGATCATCTACAAAATTGATTATTTTGGAGGGTATTTATGGTAGGTTCATATAAAAATCTCAACTTTGCCTACACACATCTATTCTTTGAATAAGCAATATGAATGTGTAATTTTGAAGCTTAAGAAAGGACGTACTTAAAAAAGTATTCTTAGTTCATAAAGATCTATTTTGAACTTCAGTATCATTCGAGAGATTGAAACAGCGAAACCTATTAGAAATACGTGCGACATTACAGTAATAAGGCATATAACTGACTTTGAAATTTATATTTAAGGAGTTATAAGATAAAGCTATTTATATAATTTGGTAAACGTTATAGCTCTCTGAATCTGCACAACTATCGAAAAACTATTATAAATATACTCTGCTTATGAAAACTAAAGGATGGAACATTTTATTCTGAAGGAAATATTACTGACCTTACACATTAGCGATATCTTTGATAATAATTCTCAGCAAACCTTGCACATGGTTTGTCCAGGCATTCCGCTAATGTGCCATGACACAATTGGCTACAGCCGGATTCAGCACTAAAGACTCTTCTACATCGGTCATCACATGCAAGAAATCGTAGTAAGCATTCATTTTTACAGTTTCCTCCAACCATAATTCTTTTATTCATCGCCATGTTGACACAGAAGAATAAAAGAAGAATCACCTGAAGCTTTGAATGAAAAAGCAAAATGTAACAGCAGTAAGTGGTTAAAAAACATTCACACTAACAATGTTTTACTTAATACTGAATAGTGTATTTAAATAAGCCAAACTATATAATCAGGGTGAGCTAATTATATACAAGCCTTAATAACATTCACTTTGCATTAGATGATGTCGTTTTTTAGGCATAAAAGTAATTACTTCAAACTTTCACTTGATGTGTTATTTAAACAAATGAAGAAGTGATATTTTCTTAAGTCCCATTGACGTGATACACTAGTGTTTCTTATAAAAATCCAGTAGGTAGAAAAATCATTGCTAACGCGCCTGATTACGCTACACACTGAAGCTATTGTACTGTTGCATTTGCAAAATAGGCATATCTTACCGTTCAGTAGACGCTTTGCAGCTTCGTAACTTTTTCAAATATTCAAAAGCACGTAATGTTATTTACAAAGTTTTTCTTGTAAAAACTAGACCACAATATGTGTTTCTCATGAATAGAGTACAAACCGTAAGTAATAAAAAAATTAATGATACAAATTTTTAAAAAGAATTTCTACTTAACCTCTTATTTCATAAAGTTTATTAGATGCCTTAGAATATGAACAGAATAGTTTTTTCTTAATGAAACAAAATATCTCTCCTCAACGCTTTTTATCGTAGATAAACTGTAATACAGCTTATAATAACCTCGCGGTAATTATATTCATCAATGATTAGGGAATGTAAACTTATTACTTACACCTGTCTCTGTCAGTCATTGCTAACATGAGAACTAGTATTACTGGGTAACGGTTCAAGTTGCAACTCCTCACATCAATATATCAAAGTACGAAGCACTGAGATGTAAGAGGAAAAAAATAAGAAAAGTAGATAAAAGTTGAAGAAAGTTACAGGAGGAGGAAAGAATAGGACAAGGCCACAGAACATTAGTGGATGCATCAGCTTCATAGCTGTTGATTCTGAGGTATATTGACTGGTCTGGAACCACCAATTTTGAGCATCACGAAAATCCCGTTGGGAAAGTCAATATTTTCAGCACTACTCGGACAAACAGTCAAAGGCCTCATGAATTGGTATTACATTTTAGTCTGATCACCTATGACCTTTACTAGCTTATAACCTTAAACCAATCGATTGCATAGGTGATGACTAAGCGCGAGTAACATGTTCCAGCCATCTGAGTCAATCGAGGTGTATGTTTTCATGAATTCGTTTACTTCTTTCGCTGTGAGTTTTCACTTTAAATCAAAAATACAAATATAGTGGTTCCACAACTCATGGGAAATACTAAAGGCACAGCAGCGATCAAACATTTGGAGCCTACTTGAATAATATTTCATCCATTTGATTTGGTCGTATATAAGTACAAGTCTTGGCATTCGAAAAGCTTTATTTTGCAATTTTTCAGCCCAATGAGGATATCAAGAGACATTATATAACTTGCAATATGGAAGACTGTGCAGCTATAAGGGTATTGGATTCATAGGTATTGTCAGATTCTGTACGTAATCCCCTCCCTATATTTTTTTCATTTATTTCCATCCAGCCCTTTCTCTTAGGATTAAAATTAAGATAACACTGTTCACATGTGATGATACAGGTCTGCAGACATGCGAGCTGTCAAAAGTGCAAATAAAACTGGATGCTGCAATAAAGGAATATCAAAATTTGAATTTGTCATCTTCAATGTAGATAGCGAATCAATAATGTTCCTTAAATTTAACTTTCATGAAATTCAGTAGAAGCTTGAGTATTTGACCTGTACCTACAGTCAAATTGTAATCACATGTGTAATATGTTCTTCTGAGCCTCAAAATTCTACTAGTGTCTCAGTGTCTTGTCACTTATTTGAGTCCAAAATAAACTCACGACTGATGGCGAAACAATATGGATTCAAAAGTTTCACATCGAAGTAATGAAGTGTTATTAAATCATACTGTGTCAGTGAGAATAGGTTAGTTTCTTCCAAAATAATTTCTTCTAATTCCTTCTACCTCTCACCTTAACCTCTCCTGGCTAACTAGTTCACTAGTTACTAGCCGTCCTAAGCCCGGGTACACACGGAAGGTTGGGCATATGTCTATCAACCCTACACCGTAAAATAAATACAACCGCTACAAAAACTTCAAAACACAAACAAAATACAAAAGATAAAAACAAAATTATTCCTAGCTGGAATCGGGGAGACGAAATGACGCCGGTGGGTGAAAGCCTTCGAGAAGCCGATTGGCCGATGTGTCTTCTCTTCTCTCAATGAAAGCGAAAGTAAACGAGGGGACATGGAATGTCCGCACTATCTTTGAACACAGCAAGGCTGCTCAGATTGCAAACGAGATGAGAAGGTATAGCATTGAAGTATTAGGAATCTGCGAGGAATCTGCAGATGGAATGGAAGTCGACTCTCCAAACTGTCAATTGGAGAGGAGTCAATAATCTACTCCGATATTGTCACCCAGACGACACGACAACCACGAGCACACTGAGTTTTCGAGTGGCTATCATGATGTCCCCCTCCCAACAGCATCGAAGTCTCTCTCTCATGCAGTGGGAACTAATCTCCTCAAGCATCAGCATCATGACAGCAAGATACAACTCAAAAGGAAGGAAAGTCACAATCGTACAATGCTACACTATGCACCTACAAATAATCAAGCAGATGAAGAGAAGAAGGAGGAATTCTATAGACGACTGCAATCAACACTGGACAAGACCCCATCCCAGTTGGCGACATCAAAATTCTAATGGGTGGGAGACATGAATGTCAAACTGGGAGTGGACTATACAGGAAGGGAAGCACTCGATGAAATGAACGAGAATGGAGAATTGTTTGCAGATTTCTGTGCATTCAAAGATTTGGTGATTGTAGGCACTGTGTTCAAGCACAAGGATATCCACAAAGCGATATGGATTTAGTTTCACCAGAAACCAGGACACACTAAAAATCAGACCTATTTCATCTCAAAATCAAGAAGGTAGAGACATAGCCTACTGGACACAAGATGAGATGAAGAAGAGCAGCACATGTAGGTTCACACCACTCACACCATCATCTAGTGCAAGGAACCTACCTTCAAAATCAAGTTGAAATCCTTCGAAGAAGAAGCTGGTTCCACTTGGACCACAGTTCAAGTTCAAGTTGAACACTCAGAACAGACAGTGAACTGAAGGACGAAACTACAAGGGACATCCTCACAGCAGCCATCAAGACGAAATGGGAGATATCGAGCAACATCTGTGAAGAAACCTGTGTGGATGAGCACTGGAACTCTTTGAAAGCTATGTGGAAATGAACCTGCATAGCCGTATTAGGAATGAAGAAGAAAGAAGATAAGAAATGGAATGGAATGGATCTCGACGGACACATGGAAGCTGATAGTGGAGGGAGAGGAGGGAGTATGTTGAAGCAGAAGATAAATCATTGCAGTGCAAGGATGACCAACTTGAAGGAGGACTGAGCACAACGTATAAAACACTCACTACACTGGACACAGAAGTGAAGAAGAGTGCACGCAAAGACAAAAGACACTTCCTCGACACGTTGGCAAGTGAAGCAGAACAGACTGCAGGTAGGTGAGACAGAGACCTGGAAACATTGTATCAAATAACCAGATTACTATCTGGGAGGGAAGAGATCAACACAGGTGGAACCGATAAAAGATGATGAAGGAAATCTAATTGTCGAAGACAAGAAACAAAGAAACGATGTGCTGACCACTTCCAAAAACTCTTGAATCGACCACCACCATGACCACCTGCAACTCGTCCATAAATACCACCTGCAGCTCAGCCACAGAACTACTACCAGTGAACACAGACCCTCAACAAAAGCAGAAGTCCTGAATGCCATAAAGCTAATGAAATGTGGGAAAGCTGTAGGGCCAGACAGAATTCCACGAGAAGCACTGAGAGCAGACACATAGACAACAGTGGACATGCTGACACGACTACTGCAGAAGATCTGGAAAGAGGGCAGGAAATGTACCTGGAGATTGGAAGAATGGCTACCATGTCGAACTCCCGAAGAAGGGTGACGTAAATCTTTGCAAGAACTGGTGAGGAATCACGCTCCTGCTCAACCAAAGCAAGCAAAATATTATTCCGCATCATCCTGGAGAGACTAAAGGATGTGCTGGATTCAAAACTACGACCGGAACAGGCTGGCTGGCTAGCTGGCTGGATTCAGGAAGTACAAATCATGTGGGGACCATATTACAAAGCTACTCCACACATCATCATAGAACAGAGTATAGAATGGCAGTCAACTGGATCTTAACCTCAACTTCATCGACTTTGAGAAGTACTTCCTTTGACAGCGTCGACCGAGAAGTAATTTGGCAGTTGCTAGAACACTACGGAGTGCCACAAACCTTTACCAACCACATTCAACAACTGCATGAAGACTCCATATGCCAAGTAATTCACAATGGGAAGCTCAGTGATGCCTTCAAAGTGAAGACAGGTTGGCAGGTAAGTCAAGGCTGCTGCCTACTATCACCCATGATATTCCTGATTGTGGTGAACCGGAGTGGATCATGCAACAAACAGTGAGGAGCGAGAAGAGGGGGATACGCTGGCTGGACCGATGAGAAGACCCTAGGAGAAGATTTGGATTTCGCCGATGACTTGTGTCTAATGTCACACAAACTTGAAGATCTGCAGGCGAAAACTGACAAGTCGGCAGGAGAGGTGAGGCAGCGAAGACCGGCACTTCAGGTGAACGTAGAGAAGACAGAGGTGATGAAGATACCCAACCAACAACAACAACCAACAACAACAACAACAAGCTACAATCAGCATCAACGGGAGAAACTGAAAGGAAGTAGCCTCTTTCACCTATCTAGACAGCACTGTTTCAACTACGGGTGGCGGCACAGATGAGGACGTCAAAGCCAGCCGGTTTTGGAAACACAGCAAGACAGGCGTCCATTAACCTGAAACCAGTGTGAAGATCTTCCACACTCAGCATGTGGAACAAGATGCAGATTTTCAACACCAACGTCAAGTCAATGCTGCTGTATGGTTCAGGAACTTGGTGCGTTACGAAACGGATTTCCAACAAACTACAGTTATTCATCAACAGCTGACTATGCTGGCTCGTTACTGAAGCTCGGATGGTCAGAAATAATAAGCAACAAGGAACTCTGACTGGACAACGAATCGACTAAGAACCTATCATTCAACAAATATGCAGAGGAATAAAGTGGAGATGGATTGGATTTGGCATACACTGAGAAGACCGATTGGGGACATCACGTGCCAGACCAGGTTCTCGAGTGGAACTCAGATGGAAAGCGACGAGTTAGACGTTTGAGGTGAGGGTGATGTTGTGGAGATCGTGTGAGGAAGAAATGAAAAGTTGTGAGCAGTGGTGGAGTTAGGTTGGAAGACTGGAGAATAGAGTGCACTGGAGACGTGCTACTGAAGCCTTATGTTCCACTAGGAACCCAAGGGACAAATAATACTATGATTACAACATTTCACCTTCAATTCACGTTTTATATAAACCTTTCGATGGGCGCAATATCAAGTCAGCTAGTTGTTTTCCGTTTTTAACTATTACATGTTGCGAAATTTAAGTGAAAAGCTCTTTAGGTAATCTTTATGCGGTTTGTAGTTGGTAGTAAATTTGTTGATGAACATGGCCTAACATTTGACCATTATTGACCACCTCAGTGGTCAGTATCTTTCATTAGGAAAATCACAATATTGTCATTCCCTCAGTAGATACCTACTACTTGACTACAACCAGGTAGTTTCAACGTTAAAGCTTCACAGACTTATGTTTTTCATGTACTTTTCTGGTGCTTTCACCAGAATAATAACAAATAAGTCACTTCGAAAGCTGTGTAGTACTGAAAATACCAAAAGCAATCTTTTTTCAGTAGTATTTACACTTGCCTTCCAATTTTGACTCAATAAACATGCTTCAATTTCTCATATTTAATATGTTAACTATTACGATTGAATATTAGAATTCCCACAACTACAACGTAAGGCAATGCACGGCTTGTAAATATAATACGTATGGAGAAGTGATACAGCAAAAAACACTAATGAACATACCTTCATTGATGTATTACTGCAAACGTGAAGTATTTAGTGATAATTTTACGCCCCTCAATTTATACTACTGTGTGTATGAGTTTGTTGGTATGTTTGTGCATAGAGATACGTGGTAACTTTCGGAATACATACTATTAGGTTGGAAATAACGGAAGTGAACAGTAATTTAAGCAGAGGATGTATATTTGAAGGAAAATGCATTATTTTTTGTCAGTTAAAATAATCAACAATTTTATTACGATAAATACAGTAGTTCCGCTACATTTCCACTCAGTGTATTCGTCTGTAGGCTATCATGTGCAATTTTAGCATCATCAGAATAGAAACAATTATAATTCAAAGTGTCAGTAACTCTAATTATACAACGAGTGTTAATGCATAATTTGCACTGAATATTTTGAAATACGATGTGAACTAACCATAGTTTTAAGAATGTTTGGAAATCAGCCAATATTCCAGTTTAAAAGTGGTAATCAACTTTTGATTCTGAGGTCCCTCTTATCACAAAAGTGTATCATTTTGAGGATTACTTAAATCGCTGTGACACTGGGTGATTTTATTTAGAAACCTCGCAACCCTATACAAGCAAGGTCTGTGAAGGTTGGAATGTAGGATCATCAGTTCTTGCAGCGAGCAAATCCTCATTCTGACTTTGATTTGAAGTCAAATGGCGGACAACTTTTACACTTCTTTCATTAGTTTTTGAAAAATATCACTCCGTAATGTTAGTTACTTTGCAATTAAACAACTATTACGAACCATCAATTAAATGAACATCCAGCGCTAATTAGCAGCTCACCTCAAGATGGAATTCTCCAAGTTTTAGCGAATTGTGTCAAATGAGTTGACACAAGTAACTCTGGATAACGGTTGCACTATATCACAGACTGATAGAAGAAGGGAAATGTGCATCACTAGATTGCAGTCCATTGGATGAGTAGTGACACATTAGATTTTAAGTACGATGGCTGTGTGCTGAATGCTCACAATGTATAGAGTGCGCTATGTTGAGAGATTTCAAACTGGGACGAATTAATTTTTCAAGGGTAACAATTTTCCTCTGATCCACCATCTCATATCAACTCACGGTAAAAATCAGTTTGAAATCAATTAATCCCTGAAAATTGTTAACTGAATGAATTTTTTATGAAAAAGGATTGAAGAATATCTGAATTACTGACAAACACCTGGTTGTAAATATTATGCATTTTATTCCGTGAATTAGTATCTATGCTGAATACATGAACTTCTAGACAAGGTGCACTCTACACAAATGATAAACTCAATTAACTAGAAAGAACATTTTATTTTTGAGCAGTTGTAAGTCACCCACTAATGCTTCTAAAATCTTATTTAGATAAGACAGAACTAATTCCATAACTTAGTTTAATGCTAAGTGATTAGTGTAAAACTGTGGTCCAGTGAGAAATCGTGTCAGAAAACCAGCCTGGTACAGATACAGACTAGTGAAATGGATCCCACCAGTTAAATTTTTAGTCATAATTTGTATTTTCTTAGTTATCTCCAAATAATCCACTGAAAGAGAGAACAAGGGAAGCACTAGAAAATCAAACTACAGGTGAGTCATTTTAATATTCTGTAAAAGCGTATGTTTTACGAGAAATAATCTATCTATTTAGCAGTTTCACAAATTCTCATTCGATGCATTGCTGTTATTAGCTCTGAAAACGACTGTTATGCTCAGCGACTGAAGAACAGTTTAGACCTGGTATCTGGTTAGTAACTGAAGGGTTCATGTCCTTTCACCGGATGATTCGTTTAAAAACTGTCACTCGAAATTCTGTTGTGATTCTTTGTGTAAAGTTTCAATAATATCCAACTCCGTATTTTATCTACATTGATACTTTTAATCAGAGGATCGATTTCAGAACTGAATATCTTCAGTTCATGAATTTGTCACAAATGAAGAAAATGGAAATATTGTCGTTCGTTATAACATATATAAATATATATATGTTATAACGAACTACAATATTTCCATATCAAATGATGATACGTTTTCTAAAGTACCACTTTATAGTTTTTCTAAAAGATGCTGCTGAAAGAAATTGTATTTAGTAGAGTCACTGTTTTCAACGATTTCATTCTCAAGCTGTACAGCTACAGAAAAAGATTGTTTCATAAACGGCTTCAAGTGAAATCCCGTCTTCGTCTTAAATCGGGATTGAAAAAATACGTAAGGTATGATGCTGTAATGCGATGGATCGTCAAGCCGAAGGTGGTAGTAAGTTCCTAAGTTGACTGATATAACATGTTTGAAGAAGTTGGTAGATGTTTTGAGAAATCATAATCTCAAGTGTTTAGGAATGTGATGTGTGAGACATATGTCTGGGACGGTGGAAGGAAAGATTCTTTGGCTGAAGTATTTTTATAGATGAAATACATTATAAATCATAAGACTGAAAAGACTAACTTCGAATGCAAATTTCAAGCTTCGAAATATGATTTTCCATATTTCACAAATTTTAGACACGTTTCAAATATACACCTTTCATAGGATTTCCTTGGACACTCTAGGTGAGATTGCACCTGTTTTCATCATTCGCTGGTTGATGAAAATCAGCGAAATGTTGTAAGATGAAGCTACTAAATGCTATATTCTCTCCCTTGTGAAACCACACATGTATATGTTCTGTATATTGCATTTAAGAAGCGAACGCTATGCATGGTTAAAATACGCCAGTCCACAGGAGGAGGTGAATAGATAAGTGCACATGAAGGAATCCGGCTTAGTCTTTACACATAATTAAAGCATTGGGTAGAAAGAAAAAGTAAGTCTGGGTGTGAGAGCATTCATCATGATTTCCTTTTGTTTTTGTCAATGAGTATTTTTGAATTATGCGTCCATGAAGAGAAGTTTTGCAGGAACTGGAGAAGTAAAGTGACTGGCTGGTTTCAGTTTAATTAATCTTAGAACAAAATGCTCAAGATGCGGGCTTTCAGTCAGAACATTTTAAGAAAGCTTGATTCATATTCCGAAGTATCATGAATTCACACACTGTAGATTCTAGAACATAGGAAGGAATCACGTTTCACTTCTTCTCTAACTGTACCCAAATATAAAAATTCTTAAGTTGTCTATACCTTGAGCATTTCCCATAGATAGACCTTCCTGGGTGTACATACAAGAAAAATTTTCGAAAATCGAATTTCTTCTCTTTCATAAATTTGATAGCTGGTTGACAGTTGTCATTTGGATAAAGAATAATTTTCCGGTTATCTACACCACTGAAGATAGTGAAGATGTCTCTTACAAATTTCATATTGAATGATCATTCTGTTGGTGTGTCTTTCCAATCTTGTACATGAAGAAGTCTGTAAGTTAAGAAGCTGATAGTGAACTCATAGTCATTTCATCTTTCTGCATCTCAATAACTGCTTATTCAGATGGTGCATGGACACGCTAACGTTTAACTTACTGAGTCAATAGATTTAAAAATGTAAAACGCTATCTCAGTCGATGGGACTGTTGCAAGTAGCGGGATTGCATTCCACGGGAACATAATCTTGACTGAGCAGTTGAAACAATTCAGTATATCAACAAGGCTCTGTGATTTAATTAAGAATTATGTGTCTGAAATGAAATAAGACTGAAGTAAAGATACTAACAGAATGAAGCGTTGATCATGTAGAAGCAGTGTGAAGTTGGCCAAAGACTTATTTATGTTAATACAATGGCTGTCGTGGATTAATGTTTCGAAGTCACATGAGCAAATCTATCTGTTGTGCCTATTTCGAAAACAATATGGACTATACTTTTTCTCTAGTAAATCAGAGCATCCGATTCATTATTGGTGCGTCAAAGGTCACTTAAAATTCTCTGAAAGACAGCAACGTTTTGTGTTTCTAACCTTCACACTTTAGTTCTACGTTCTGACTATCAGAGTCAGTTCATTCACGTTTGGAAACTTATACCCATCAATGTTTGGTCTTGCATATGTTCGGTATGTGACATTATTGAAGAGCATCAAGTTATGGGGCGGGGTGAGTGTCGACTGCTTCATGGTCTTCAGCGCTTCCTTATTTAGAGGTGCTCTATTATAAAAGCATCTTAACTATTGATTCCACATAAAGCAGCAAAAGAATGTGGGAGATTTTCACGTATTCAACATCAGTTTAGTCAACCAGTATATAGTTTGCATGGTCGCTATTTGCGAAATGTCGAAACCCTATCCTTCTCATCAGTATGCACTAATGCTGATGAAAATGATGCGAAACCATTCAGTACTCTTACTAGATGTGAAGAACCACTAGCCATACGGCCATCAGTCAGGTGAACGTAAGTGCGAATGGGGTTGTTCACCAAAAAATACTACTTTTGAATCCTCTTAAGAAAAAAATGTTTGATTCGGTTCATAAACATCATCATAATTTAATATTTCATAAGTCAGTAAATATACTGCTTGTGAAATCAAGAAGTGAGGAATCCTTTTATTGTATTAGATATGACATCCTGTAGTTGGAAAATGTATGCTTCTTTAATCTTATGGAAGTTTTACTCATTACAGTCACGTAAATGACTGAAATATTATTACTATTATACTGTAATTACTGTTTGTGTAGTAATCAATAGGCTTATTCATTTGTATTCACTGCTGTTTATAATTTCTTTTGATATACTTGGTCGAATTACTCGGTCTATGCTGTCAGGTGAGCTTCTATATGGATGCCTCAATTCTCTCTTAATATTCAATGTTTTATTTTTTGATGCTTGTAGTTTCTTACTGACATGCTGGATCGATTTTCTTTCATGCTTCACTGGCTTGAAGGGTAACCTTTTAGCATTGAAAGCAAAGCATCCTGGACGTAAGTCTCAGTTGGAACACGAAAACTGTTCAGGGTAAAAGTACATTCAGTTGACGAGTCCCTAATAGGGTGAAATCGGCTTATCGGATTCCACTGCTACTCACCAAGTAATCAGCTACACTGCTTGTTGTGGTTAAATGTTTGTCAGACGTTTTTTTAGGCAGAATGGTGGACAACAAAGTTAATTCTGATTGTCTGCTGATATGATGCCCCCATCAAACTTGTCGGTTTAACTGTGCTTCTAAACAAAATGAACATACACATATTTTATTGCTCCGTTTTTACAAGATGATTAAGTTAGTAGTGAAATTCATATGAGGTTAAATAAATAAACGCATCACATGTATAGTAGCCCATGATTGCTTTTCATCTGCTAATGGGATAGCGGTTTGAAAAACCTGACTGAAAAACTGGATGATGGTTTGCATCAAAGTCCGTTCCTTCCGCAAGGTTCGATTCATCGATCCAAAAATCTATTTGATAATACCAACTCTGTATGTGTTCATGAGACGTGACACCTGTTAACCTCTACGAAAACATAGGCAATGGAAGTGACTCAATAGGTAATTATATCACCATTTTACCATGAATAAATATTTTATTTAAAAATCCTAACCTAGGTGAGTGAACAAGTGACCTTAGGTACCAACGATATTTTGTACTTTAACTCCTGCCTAAAAAATTCACAACAAACTGTAGTTAGACGGTGTGATAAACAACAGTAAACTCTGTAAACATGATGTAGGCAGGCACCATAAAATTTTAGCATCAAGAATTATTACGGATGGCGACCAACTACATCATAACAGTATTTTGGGCTACATTTTGCCGTCATAAATATGTTTCCACAGCTGCTTGCTTTCAAACCACTGAAATGGAAAGGTGAAGTCATGGTTATACTTGCGATTCAGTTTTGAGAATTCAACTAGTGACTGACTGAAGCTATAGAATGTTTTCAAGTACACCAACATATTTTATCGTGGCACTTCAAGTAAGTACTTCTGCTTAAAATATATCTGGTACTTTGGTATTACCATAATAGTTTCATTTGGAAGATTGAATGGGAACTATGTGACTGGAAGCTGTCTGTCACTTCAAGCGGCAATTATATTACTTCGACAGTGCCTCATCTGCTCTCCTTGAGAACAGCGTTCCAGCTGCTTTCGACCACAATCTTACCAATGTGAGAAGAAAACAGTGAAACTTTATTGTTTGAGGTATTTTACAAACGAAGCAACGTCTTATTACTATTATTATTATTACTAGTTTTCAGCAGGATTACTCGAATAGTCATTTAGGTGCGATCCTTGATAAAAATCACAGGCAGTTGTTCATTTACTGATGCTTACTAGATGTAGATGTCATGCTTTTATGAGTAGTTTGTTTAAAAATAAATGTCAATTTACTAACTGGCAGCTTGTTCGTAACGGAAAGATTATGCCTTATCATTTAATTGATACATTTTTGGATAATGACTGCAGAATAATTTTAAAAGCCAGAATATTATAGCGCTATCTCTATTGAGATTATAAAATGACAACTGTTAGCTAAATTTGTCGTGAATATTTTACATGGGGACTGGCGATGAATGACTGAGAGGTACTGGTTACGTGACCAACATTGAGGCTTTTTAAAGACCAGCTGATGGGATTTAAACTACAGTCAGCATCCGTAGCAAGACGAATCTATTTATTGCTATATAAGAAAATAAAACCACTCATTATGCTCTGGATATTCTTCACATTTCAGAGAGTCAGTAGCGGGAAAGTGTGCATTAACATTTACATTACTTTTGTTATTTTGTGAAATATGAAATTCAAATGAAAATCCATGAGCGTTTAGCTGCAAGAACCAGATTCTTCATTTGATTCTTTATAGTGACAATGAAATAATAAAACTTACATCAACATGACAGTAAGAATAAAATGACACTTTTCTATAGCCCCAATTTAAATAGTGGAAATAAATCTACTTTTCTTCCACACGTCAAAAAAGCACAAGCATATGTGAACACTCAAGTCATTTTATTGTCTGCTTCATTTAACATCGACTACTCACTTGGTTATTACACTGCACTTTTGATACTGTATTAGGCTGAAATCTTAGTTAAAAGAACCAACACAGTCTATATTCTGACGTTTTTTGTTATACTTGTTAATACAATTAAGCGCAAGGCAAACCTTCATAACACAAATAGATGGTAAGTTTGGTTTATTAGCATGCCACAGAAGAATTGTACTTTAACTGATGGAGAGCGAAACACAGAAACCCTTAATGTCAAGGATTATTCATTCATAGAATTCGGTTTCAAAATGACCAGCTACCTTACATTTTAAAAGAACACTGGAATAACTTCTGGTACTGGAGCATAAATACCGCAGTTCAAATATGTAGCTACAACTTAATTTCATTTAGAATACAGTTTAAACTACAATATAATAATTATCCGCTTTATATCTGATGAATGCATACCAAGCTTTCTAAAAACTGTTAATTACAACAACTTCTGTGTTCTAAGCTACAAAAGCTGGTGGACTAGGATTGTTTCTTATTTCAGCAATCTCTCAGAAATTCGAAGAAAATAAGTCAGACCGTGAGAATAATAAAATAACTATATATTTGACACAAAAAGAGTAAAATATTGGTTTCTGTGTTGTGCATCCATTAACAATGATGCATTTGAAAACATATAAACATAATACACCAAGATATCATTACAAATGCTTGAAAGGTAAATACTATACAGTAGTAATATATCTCATAGTAAAAATGATAGTTAGTTCAAGGTATGAAAAATTGTTCCTTAGGAATCATGGAACGTGCCATAGTTTTCCATCGTCTTCTCCGTTTATTCTCCACCAAATTCATTCTATGGTTGACTGCATTTGTCAGGGAAATAGATAGCCGGTTTGTTGAGAAATGATTTCTGTTATTGCACAAGTGTTCATCAGATGAGGATGATGACAGTATCTGAGGATACATTTCGGCTGAAGTTGAAGGATTACAATTTTTTCCATTTACAATTTCATTACTAGGCATTTGTTCAGACCACAATTCGGAAAAGTATTCTTCAACCTCTTCAAAACTTAACTCTGGTAACAATGATGTTGTCGATTGTGTCTGACTGTTAAAATCAGTTTTGTACTTTAGCCTCAAATCTAAAATAGACGAAACAAAATAAGTGGAAGATATTTATTAGACTAATGTCCATTCAAAATTAAGCATGCTGAAACAGTTGTTTGAGTCATTAAAAAACTGTTTGATTTACGCTCGTATGGTTCATATCAGCAGTTAGACTGAATCAAGGAAAAGCAAAATATTTTATTGTTTATTATCTTGTTTTTGTTTTCAACTGCTTGCATGCATGGGAGGTAGAATGAACAACATGGAAACGGGAACTCGTAGACTTGAGTCGCATAGTTTTAGATACATAAAAATCCATTTAGCAGAAATACACGCAGCAGAAAAAGCAGAAATAAAAACAGCCTCACTTATTAGTTGGCAACCTGAAGTCACTATTAGTCTGACTAAATGGCCTTTTAGCAAGCACATATAAAGCTACTACGTTCTTTTTACAGCATCAGATGGGGATGGTCCTGTAACTTATGTCAGTAGCAGACAGAGGTCTCAACATTAAACCTATAAAATACCCAACTAGCTGTAATGTCCATAACTCAACTGTAGTCATTCCATTTTGTTCAGGAGACGAAACATCTGTTTCACTTCCTACTAGCATATAATCTTTCCTTTTGTGACATGTATTGGATAGGAACTATCATAATAAATTTATCAAAGTTAAACCACTGGTCTTAAGCAACTTAATGAGTCTTTCGCAAAGAACAAGTACAATATTATTTGATAACACACCGAACAGCTCTTAAAATGCAACTCATAGTGAGAGTGAATTACATGGGAATTTCAAAATAATGTAAAGGTTAAAAGCAAAATAAACATTCAGATGATAGTTGTTGTGGATGTGTTTGAATAAACTGGAAAAAGATTCAGCGCTGAATCTGAACACGCTAGGCTTATGTCTAAATATATTTCTATAATAGTTTAGAACGCTGTTACAAATGTTAAAAACCTCATGGTATCTTTATTCCATTACGTTATCACTGAAGAGAAACAGAATTTTGCTAAGCTTTGGAACACATTAGGATCTGGTTCCATTAATCCTAGTGTGTATCAACAGCTCTGCAACATACAGTTTTTCTTCAGCTTTTACAAATAGGATAGATAATGAAACTTCATAATACTTACCGACTCGCACCATTTGAGATAAATGAGACCAATTATTTTAGTGAACTTCAAATGTTGACTGAATGATCGATGGCTGCTCATGAATAATTTATTAGAAAATCTGTTTTACATATTTTAATTTGATTGGTCGAATCCAATCTACTTTTTTTTACAAACCTAGAATATTTATGCTAGGAATTCACAATAATGTTGCTGATATTGATGACAGTTTCTTTTCCGTGATGGTTATATCGGTAGGGTCAGACTGTGTCGTGAGTCATCATGCTTTCTTTTGATTACTGAATAGGTCAGCGGTAAATACAAGTCGAACTCGGTGTCACGTGCCACAATATCTTACTGCTATCCAATCAACAGGTAGCTTATTAAAAGTGACTGGACGTGAGCAGTACGTTTATGAAAGCTTAGAAGAAAGAAAACATGTGAAAAAGTAAGTCATTTAAAACTTATAAAATAAGGGTTATAAAGTTCAAAAGGTGAACTTTACCTAATTTACTAGAAAACTTAAGACCTCAGTAATATCACTTGACAAGAAAGCCTAACTACCAAAGTAACTTGCTGAAAACATGCATTACACGAAAGACTCGTGAGAAGATTTGCTGTAAATTCGAATTCAAAATTAGTCGTGATACGCACAACATACTCTCACTTGGCTAACTTGATTCGTCCTATTTAAAAAAATACTATAGCAAGAACTCACTGAATTATTTCGCTTGTTTTGTTCTGTAACGATAAATAAAAGGGACAAATATGGAGCAGGTGACTGGCGAGAAAATTCCGTTAAACAGTGAAGTAATCTGGTGAATCATTTACAATAAGGAGACGTTTGGCAGTAGGTTCGTTTTAGATTGTCTCTATAGTGTTGCACCGTTTGCATCTTACATGTACTGCTGTTAAATCTTTTAAATCCTGAGGTCGAGCATCCATGCGGAGGAGAGTATTCGTTTTGTTGCGTCAAAAATAGGAAATAGGTGAATGTTCACTTTTCTTGGCATTCATTTGGACACAATTTAAAGTCAAAATGTTTCTTTGTATGATCTTCATGTTTTCTTCCGTCTGTTAACACGACTGCTTATATGTAAGGATGAATGAAAGCTGTTAGTCTTCATAGAAGTAAATATAAGGAAGCAGAAAAAGTTGAAAGTTTCTTAGCCATGAACTTTCTGTATGACATGACTGAAGTATTGAATTCATCATCATATCTGGTAGTCTACTGGTAGAAAATCCCGTTAACACAGTACTTTTTAGTTTCGAAAGTTTCTTAGCTTGGATACAATTAGGTATAGAGAAGTTGACTTACCACTTGATGTACCACTGCGTCAGTTTCTATGTACATCATTTCCCTCGATTGAATAAACGTCTGTAGCTTGGTGATTTTACAGTTGAAAGATAAAATAAATCTTCAGTAAACCATAACCTCATATTTTCCAGTGACTAAATAATTTATTTGTACAATATTTCAGGTCACGGACAGGTTATAGATCTGAATAGAAGAGATGAATTGACATTGTTTTACGCCCACCTACCATGAAATTCTCTTAATAGAATGTCTTGCAAACTTATGAATTTACCGGGAATCCTAATAAGTTCAGTAAGGGGTGATTATAAGACGTCATTAGGACGGAGTATGAGCACAGATATGTAAAGCACAGGTGGGGATTTCCATTTCCCTGTATAAACAAGCTATTATGCAGCTAAAATTATAATCTGGTCATCTGCCGCATAGGTAAACATTTGACTGGATATCTATTTGGATTTAAAATGTGGTTTTTCAAATACTAAAATCTTGCTTTTCTGGTAATATTACGTAGCGTAGATAATAGACTTTTTTTGATGTTTATCAGAAAAAAATTATTAAAATCATCTGAATGACTATTTCTTAATAGAGGAATGAGTCTGAATCACTCATCACTACTGCATAAGATGTTAGTGATATACTAGTGGAGCTGCAGTTTCAGTCCACCTAAATGAATAGACTGTTCTCATCAGAAGGAACTAGTTCATAAGAAACACTCTGCAATATGGTTTTTTGAAATATTCTTAGGAATGAAAAGATAATTTCAATATGCTCCTAGACACAAACTAGTTGTTCGGAGTGCAAAAAGTAGGAGGTATTTTACTTTCAAGGTATCAGCTGAAGAGACTTTGCTTCTAATCAGTTTTACATGTCCATAAAGAAGTCTTAACGCTACAGGAAGCCAAAATAACTGAAGTACAATTTAAAGGTGTAAGTCACTAGAAAAAGCCCATTGTTGATGACTGGTGTAAAACAGTTTTGCCAGTAACTGGTAGAAACAATTGGCAGTTACATTAAACGTGCTGAAATTAGTAATCACGTTGTAAAGGTGTATATGTGTGCAGAGTGTAGTTTTCCTAGAAATTGATAATAGTTTCGAAAATGAGGGTTTACTTTTTTTAAGAAAAGAAGCTGAATTAACTGTTTTTTTTACCAGTTCTGGATTCCACATTCACCTCTTTTCTATTTCTTTCCCATTCCATAAATTCCCAAATTTATAATAAAACCCACCTATGACCTGTTGTTTGCATCACCTGTATACTAATTAGAACTAGTTTAACTGTTCAGAAAATATACTAGCTTTATCTGATTTTCATCTCAGCAGCTAACAAGTAGTATCATATGATGATCTAGTGCGAATATAAGCTGCAGTGTAATAAAGATAATTATCAAAAGCTTAATGTATTTTAACACGTGTTACTAGTTAATTTCACTGCACAAGTTATTTAGGTGAAGGTCGAGTGTAAACGTTCATAATAAATTTTCGAGGCATTCGATGTTGCAAAATACTAAGTCTATAAAAGACTGCTGGTCAGATAAATTTAGTCACAGATTAGTAATAATTGCACACGAATCTAATATAAAATTATATAACAGTATTGCTTTTTAGCAATAAGTATTCAGAATATGTGCGGGAAAGATGTGATGCATTTCAACAGTGCGAAGAAGGATTGTCGTTCAAAATATTTCTGAAGTCGAGAAAATATCATTATGCTACTTCAGGCTTCAGTTAGACATAGAAGAAAGCTAATCAGCGATTTATCTTTCCTCATTCTGCGTAAATATAACCCGAGTAAATTTTAAATTACTCTAAACTTCGGACATGCCTTCTAAAAAAGAGAAAAAAACTGATACTGAGAAACTTAAATCACTCAAAAAATGGTTCATATGATAGCATGTTATCCCTAAAATCATTCATTTTTCAACTACAGATTCAGAGAATCAATCGCAACCTCACTGTGGATAGAGATAAATGCCGCTATCAGATCACGAAATATGACACCTGTCGACTGCCTGTAGGTATAAACGCGCTCCGGCTTTGCTTTCTATATTTTTCAAATCAGTTAGAACTGTTCCCTCTCATTGGTTCTCGTCTGAAAAGTATGTATTTACTTAAAACATGGTTGAGACTTAACTTCGCCTGGATAACTAGTTCACTAGTTACTAGCCGGTCCTAAGCCCGGGTACACACGGAAGGTTGGGCATATGTCTATCAACCCTACACCGTAAAATAAATACAACCGCTACAAAAACTTCAAAACACAAACAAAATACAAAAGATAAAAACAAAATTATTCCTAGCTGGAATCGGGGAGACGAAATGACGCCGGTGGGTGAAAGCCTTCGAGAAGCCGATTGGCCGATGTGTCTTCTCTTCTCTCAATGAAAGCGAAAGTAAACGAGGGGACATGGAATGTCCGCACTATCTTTGAACACAGCAAGGCTGCTCAGATTGCAAACGAGATGAGAAGGTATAGCATTGAAGTATTAGGAATCTGCGAGGAATCTGCAGATGGAATGGAAGTCGACTCTCCAAACTGTCAATTGGAGAGGAGTCAATAATCTACTCCGATATTGTCACCCAGACGACACGACAACCACGAGCACACTGAGTTTTCGAGTGGCTATCATGATGTCCCCCTCCCAACAGCATCGAAGTCTCTCTCTCATGCAGTGGGAACTAATCTCCTCAAGCATCAGCATCATGACAGCAAGATACAACTCAAAAGGAAGGAAAGTCACAATCGTACAATGCTACACTATGCACCTACAAATAATCAAGCAGATGAAGAGAAGAAGGAGGAATTCTATAGACGACTGCAATCAACACTGGACAAGACCCCATCCCAGTTGGCGACATCAAAATTCTAATGGGTGGGAGACATGAATGTCAAACTGGGAGTGGACTATACAGGAAGGGAAGCACTCGATGAAATGAACGAGAATGGAGAATTGTTTGCAGATTTCTGTGCATTCAAAGATTTGGTGATTGTAGGCACTGTGTTCAAGCACAAGGATATCCACAAAGCGATATGGATTTAGTTTCACCAGAAACCAGGACACACTAAAAATCAGACCTATTTCATCTCAAAATCAAGAAGGTAGAGACATAGCCTACTGGACACAAGATGAGATGAAGAAGAGCAGCACATGTAGGTTCACACCACTCACACCATCATCTAGTGCAAGGAACCTACCTTCAAAATCAAGTTGAAATCCTTCGAAGAAGAAGCTGGTTCCACTTGGACCACAGTTCAAGTTCAAGTTGAACACTCAGAACAGACAGTGAACTGAAGGACGAAACTACAAGGGACATCCTCACAGCAGCCATCAAGACGAAATGGGAGATATCGAGCAACATCTGTGAAGAAACCTGTGTGGATGAGCACTGGAACTCTTTGAAAGCTATGTGGAAATGAACCTGCATAGCCGTATTAGGAATGAAGAAGAAAGAAGATAAGAAATGGAATGGAATGGATCTCGACGGACACATGGAAGCTGATAGTGGAGGGAGAGGAGGGAGTATGTTGAAGCAGAAGATAAATCATTGCAGTGCAAGGATGACCAACTTGAAGGAGGACTGAGCACAACGTATAAAACACTCACTACACTGGACACAGAAGTGAAGAAGAGTGCACGCAAAGACAAAAGACACTTCCTCGACACGTTGGCAAGTGAAGCAGAACAGACTGCAGGTAGGTGAGACAGAGACCTGGAAACATTGTATCAAATAACCAGATTACTATCTGGGAGGGAAGAGATCAACACAGGTGGAACCGATAAAAGATGATGAAGGAAATCTAATTGTCGAAGACAAGAAACAAAGAAACGATGTGCTGACCACTTCCAAAAACTCTTGAATCGACCACCACCATGACCACCTGCAACTCGTCCATAAATACCACCTGCAGCTCAGCCACAGAACTACTACCAGTGAACACAGACCCTCAACAAAAGCAGAAGTCCTGAATGCCATAAAGCTAATGAAATGTGGGAAAGCTGTAGGGCCAGACAGAATTCCACGAGAAGCACTGAGAGCAGACACATAGACAACAGTGGACATGCTGACACGACTACTGCAGAAGATCTGGAAAGAGGGCAGGAAATGTACCTGGAGATTGGAAGAATGGTTACCATGTCGAACTCCCGAAGAAGGGTGACGTAAATCTTTGCAAGAACTGGTGAGGAATCACGCTCCTGCTCAACCAAAGCAAGCAAAATATTATTCCGCATCATCCTGGAGAGACTAAAGGATGTGCTGGATTCAAAACTACGACCGGAACAGGCTGGCTGGCTAGCTGGCTGGATTCAGGAAGTACAAATCATGTGGGGACCATATTACAAAGCTACTCCACACATCATCATAGAACAGAGTATAGAATGGCAGTCAACTGGATCTTAACCTCAACTTCATCGACTTTGAGAAGTACTTCCTTTGACAGCGTCGACCGAGAAGTAATTTGGCAGTTGCTAGAACACTACGGAGTGCCACAAACCTTTACCAACCACATTCAACAACTGCATGAAGACTCCATATGCCAAGTAATTCACAATGGGAAGCTCAGTGATGCCTTCAAAGTGAAGACAGGTTGGCAGGTAAGTCAAGGCTGCTGCCTACTATCACCCATGATATTCCTGATTGTGGTGAACCGGAGTGGATCATGCAACAAACAGTGAGGAGCGAGAAGAGGGGGATACGCTGGCTGGACCGATGAGAAGACCCTAGGAGAAGATTTGGATTTCGCCGATGACTTGTGTCTAATGTCACACAAACTTGAAGATCTGCAGGCGAAAACTGACAAGTCGGCAGGAGAGGTGAGGCAGCGAAGACCGGCACTTCAGGTGAACGTAGAGAAGACAGAGGTGATGAAGATACCCAACCAACAACAACAACCAACAACAACAACAACAAGCTACAATCAGCATCAACGGGAGAAACTGAAAGGAAGTAGCCTCTTTCACCTATCTAGACAGCACTGTTTCAACTACGGGTGGCGGCACAGATGAGGACGTCAAAGCCAGCCGGTTTTGGAAACACAGCAAGACAGGCGTCCATTAACCTGAAACCAGTGTGAAGATCTTCCACACTCAGCATGTGGAACAAGATGCAGATTTTCAACACCAACGTCAAGTCAATGCTGCTGTATGGTTCAGGAACTTGGTGCGTTACGAAACGGATTTCCAACAAACTACAGTTATTCATCAACAGCTGACTATGCTGGCTCGTTACTGAAGCTCGGATGGTCAGAAATAATAAGCAACAAGGAACTCTGACTGGACAACGAATCGACTAAGAACCTATCATTCAACAAATATGCAGAGGAATAAAGTGGAGATGGATTGGATTTGGCATACACTGAGAAGACCGATTGGGGACATCACGTGCCAGACCAGGTTCTCGAGTGGAACTCAGATGGAAAGCGACGAGTTAGACGTTTGAGGTGAGGGTGATGTTGTGGAGATCGTGTGAGGAAGAAATGAAAAGTTGTGAGCAGTGGTGGAGTTAGGTTGGAAGACTGGAGAATAGAGTGCACTGGAGACGTGCTACTGACGCCTTATGTTCCACTAGGAACTTAAGGGACTAATAATATACAGTAATGAATAAATTTTCCTTACCTTTATTACAAGAAGATTTTTCTACTTAAATATAGAGTTGGATTCTCCACGAAACTGACCTATCTGGTGGAACTATGTCTGATTTCTAAGCACTATTTACTACTTCCGTCAACTCAGTCAGCAATTTCCTAACCCGTTCTTGATATTTTCTGGTAGCGACTTAGTATTAACACTGGTTTCCATCGTTTAGGTGCAACACAGCTTTCCCAACTTTAAGGAGAGTTGGAGGACTGACATTCACGTCCTGTTCGGGTTCAGGCTGAATTTTGGTGAACTGAAGCGTTGCTTTTGTTCAGTTGGACAGTTTTTCAGGGTTTTGTCCCCAACATTTTAGCCGTCTGTGCTGCATAGCTATCAGGGTCATATCAATTTTTTAATGGTTTCACCAGCTGTCGTTTGCTTCTTTCCGGTATCTTAATAAGCTTAAATACTCTTTCTTTAAACTAAAGGCAGTAGATATAAAATATGCAGACATACACGGAAATAACTGCCTTTTAAAATTAAAACAAAACGTAGGTTTTGTTCAGACAAATGAGGCTGAAATTCATATCAAAATAACTTTCATTACGAGTTGATAATAGTTAGGGACTAATTGAGAACTCAACAGCAACAAGCAGTTGTTTCTTCTTATCAGGGTAACAAGGGGAGAGTAATGAAAATAATTAGATTGGGCAATACGATGAAGTAGTAACAGATTGGTAAAAGGTAAACTAGAGTTAAAGGAGTTGAATTATATTCACTGTTGGGAAAGTCAAAGAAGTCATTAGTGCTGCATAAAAGCAGAAGAAACTAATGTAAGAAAAAATTTATTACCCTAGTGATAAGTGAATGATCACCATCTTAATGTGAGCACATCAGTCAGACTTTCTAGTGATGACACCTTCAGCAAACCTTAATAAACTAGAACTACGCTGTTCATTGATTTTTCTAACCACATACTTAGTGTTAATGAGACCAGTCATTCTTTCTTGGGTCATATTTTTGCTTCCTAGTATGAACTTCTCCACAGAATACTACGTTTAGGGGTCAAGTGAATGAACATCAGATCTCACGACAAGTACCTAGGCAGTTACTTGTTGAAAATCCAGTGGTACACACATTTTTGACTTCTGTCAGTTAGCCAGCGTTGACTGGATTGCTGCTCAGTGCTCATTAATGACTTGCTTTGAACTGAACTTCTCGAAATTCAAATAAAACCCATGACCCTATAAGACAGTCAAGTAGCGTCTAAAGAAAAACAATGTGTTTAAGTAACAAGCGCACTATGTGCTCAATGAACGAAAGTAGAAGAATGTTTACTCCCAGTTTCCATTTCTTTTTGCTGATTGGTAACAGGCTCACCGCGAGAACTGATGGTCCTGGGTTTTAGAACGCGAGTGCGCACTCTTATCGAGGCTACAACTAAAATAAATAATTATTTGTTGCTACTAGGCTTTCAGCAGTTCCCCAGGTACGAGAAATTTTCACCACAGAACAGATGTTCAGTGCTGTCTAATTTTTCATTGGTTTCTAGCTGATATTAGATGTGATACATTTTCACACACCTCAGTAATAAAGTGATTTCTACACACTGCCCAGAAATCTATCTTTAGCCTCTGCAAGAGAATAACTAACGTCACCAATGAAGCTCTTAAATGATTGTAAATTTAGGTATCACTAGCTATTTCTAAAAAATTTCAAACAAAGAATAAGAGCTACGGAAGTGATTGAGTGAGGAACGTAGGAAGTTCACGACTGCGCAACTATCAATAAACTCATTGCATGTAGATGGAGTTTCTTGGAAAATTATAAACCCTGATTTCATGTCCTTGTTACATTGTGAGTTTGAGTGATATGGAGTCCAGTTACTGCAAATGCAAAATAGTTGCCGTTTAAAGAGTCTACATTTGCGAGTTTAAATTTGAACTGTTTGCATTAGTTACTACCAGAGACTAAATCTATAACACTGAACTGTTTGAACTGTAAGCTCAAACGATAACACTTAAAACAGCAAAAAACTTTAAAAATTCTTCCAGTAATTATGAATAGTTTTACTGACTAAAATATTTTTGTAGAAACTTACAAACTGTAAAAATTTTCTATTATTTTGGCGTTTTTATGAAAAGAAGTAATTCACGTGAATTCTGTTAAAGAGGTCATTTAACTCCGACTACTTTATTAGGTCAAGAAAGGTCAAAGGTAGCCGTTGGGGTAGGTAATAACACAAGAAACAGTTATCGACAAATCTAATTGATGAATAATTAACTTCATTTCATTATCACTTAGATACTTTACAATATACAATTTACCGACTTATATTGAATATATTTTCACATTGCTAGTATTTTACATTTATGTGAAATCAGAATAATATCCATTTAGGTCATGTAACCTTTATAGTTGTAAAAGCTTGCAGATAAGTGTGGATAATGCTTATCAAGTTGTCATTTGGTTGAAAATAGAATGGAACTTCTATGAATGTAACGAAATGTAACTGAGAAACTGCATTTCAATTATCCGAAATTATCAACCATAAAATCCAGCGACAATTTGTTTAAAATGAATAGATTAGAGACTATCAACAGATTTGGTGGTGGTTTCTTATCAGAGGAAGTCTAACAACTCCTAGTGGTCAGAAAGTGTGAAAGCCATAAGAAGAATATTTGAAATTCCTTATCCAAGATATTTTCCAGAATATTGCAAAGAAATAAAAAAAATTATCAGATGAAAGTTCATGGTTGTCTAAACTTATAAAACTTACTGGTTGTTTTAGTAGAATTTATTTTCTTATTAGATCTGTTTATTGGATATACAGCGCACAGCTATGCAGTATTATTTACTTAATGAAGTTTCATATCAGTATGGTATGATATGATTATGAGCAATAATTTAGGCTGGAAACAACGCCAAATTAACAGTAATGTATCACTGATCTCTATATATCAAAAAAACTTACTGCTTGTGGTTTAGCCAGTTGTTCCAGTGCTTGAATCATAACGCTTGAAAGATATGAACTTTTGAGTGAAAGATTTAAATAGAACTGAAGCTTAAACACAAGTTGGAGCAAATGAGTGGTGCATGCCAGTTGTCAGTAGTTAATTAAGGAAGCTGCAAACTGGCTTCATACTTGTATATTCTATCTACAAGACCACGGCTTACTGACCACCATTTAAGTTTATATTTATTGGCTTTTCACACGTTGCGTCACTACGTGAGCTTACAATTCAAAATATGAAACAACAAACAATGAAGCTAGAAAAGAAGCGAATTCGCTTTACTATCCACGTCCCAGCCAAATGTTTAAAGCATACAGCATTTACATATCATACCGACATCAGTGGTTGTTTTGCTACATTTCATAGTGAAAAAATTAGTATATAGTTAAGGAAAGTGCCAACCGACATAGTACATTGAAAGGAGGCATAATAATTCAAGCAAAATTACCGTCGCAGTTTACTTTCAGATTAAAACCAATTTTGAAATTTATTGCTCTCAATTATTAGGGGGCAATTGTGCTTACAATAGTTTCTGGCACCTAATAAAGCACCTGTTAATAACCTATTTTGATCCATCTTGTTCTGAAGTTGTCCCAATCCTTTGAAGTCAACTAGTTTTATGGAAACATATCCCTACTCTAGCATTGTAAAAAAAAATTCCTTTATAAACTTTTCGGCCGTAAACGCTAATGTGCACCACAAATGTCAATTTGTTTATTTTATAAAACAACTATGTCAGTGGTATAGTGATTCATTTTTCATAACTTCGGAGCATTTCTTGATCAGTGACCTGACTGGTTAAGGTTATTTAGGCTAATCCGAGATATACTGCACTTTTTATTATTGATGTAAAATAATCGCTAAGACTTACTGGCGACTGAGGTAAACCGTTAGGTTGGGGAAAGATGACAAAATTCATATATGTTACGAATATGCATCACCTAAGGCGAACAACTGTAATTTGAAAGAAATAAGAGTCCGATGATTAGTGGACAGAATATATTTAATAAATAAATATTCATTTTACTCTATCACAGCCCTTAACATTCTTTATATATGCAGAATACTACACGATTCTTTCAATTCGCTTGTGAAACTACAAGAATATGTACCTGTTTCATTGAAGTGATAGAGCCTCGATCAACAGAGATTCTTTTCACGTCGAAGAATCCAAATAAATATGGTGATTTACTTTCCTTTTACTACGATATCTACTGTTCATCACAAAATCTGTTTAGTTAGACAGTTTATAGAATGTCACATCAGTTTAGTGGCTCTTTGGATCACTATGATATGCTACTGCAAACTGAAAAACATATTCAGAGCTGCATTTGAGCTTTATTCTGGTGTTCACCAACGTTTCTTTTATTAATTGCTAAATGCTATGAAGTAGACATGTAGGACTCACCACAATGATGTTGCAAAACGCTACCAGTGATGCAGTCGACAAATATCATTATGGAGACTTCCAATGTACATAAATGAGAATGTGCGACAATCACTTAATTGAAACTTTGCCTGTAATGTGTGTGCTGCGCATTAAAGCAAACAAATACAATACACTACTCATTGTACGTATAGCAGAATAATATCCGAAGTTTCCTAACTATAACATTTTTTTAACGATCGATCTAAGTCTGAAACATTCATCTCATTGCTTTCTGTTGTACAACTTAAGAGCTATAACTGTAGAAGACAAGCATTTAATTACACAACTCGTAATAGCAAACAAAAAGGGGAGGTCACGACTTTAACATTGTTTACGAAATCCTCATGATCTTGGTGCAAAAACTAAAATTATCACCAGCTAGTGAATTCAAATCAAAGATATTCATTGATCCTCGTGATTTCCGTTGACTATCATGCGTGACCGAACTGATTAGCTTCTGTTTTTATGCGTCCCCCTTGAAGAATTGGGTGCTTGGTTGAAGTCTCATTCGAAGCACAATCAGCCACTGGGATGGAAATACATTCATCTGACGAGTCTCAAATAAGAACAAAAGCGCACATTAGATTCTACTACTATTTACTATCAAAGTTACTGACGTGCTTAAGCATCACAAGTCAACGAAACTGAATGTCATGAATGTAAATGTTTGCTTATAAATGCATATGATTCAAAGAATAGCACAAAATAGCCAAAAACATTCCATTAGGCCTCAGTAAACAGTTATCTTATTTAATTTGTTAAAGCTCTTTTTCACTACCTACAAGGCTGAAGTACAGTGAGATGAACAGAGGAAGTACTGACTCGTATATCATCTTGATGGTTTCAGTTTTGATAACAATCACAACATTCCGACTAGTATCCAATTTAATTTGATGATATGATCAGATGGCCGTGTGAAATAAATCCTAGAATGTTTGTGATGGCAGGTTAGTGTCTTGTGCAGAGATTTAATGAGAAGTACTTTTTTAGTTATTAATAAGGCGGAATGTCAATGTGATTTCAAATGTTGACAACAAACAATTAAATCAAGTAAAATAATATATGTTAATATTTTTTAAAAACAGGTTGGTAGAAATTTGACATCCTCAGAACTTCATGCACCTTAGGAACAGAGGAACATACCCATGGGGTCTCTAGTGAAGACAATGAAACGGTTCCAGAAAAGACAAGTTTTTCTCGACAAAGTCATTTACCCAGTTACACATTCCTTAACGTACGTAATGCAAAGGGTTGAGCATCCGTGAATGGAATTACCCAACTTCATTTCACTATTCACTGTGTTTTCGTCCCTGACCGGCAGCCATTTTCAAATGTTTAACACTTTCTATTATATATACTCATAAATGTACAGCTTGATAAAAGACTTCATCTAAAAAACTTATTCCATACCTAGACTGTATTTCCATCTGCAACAGTTTTGCTTTCTATATTTTTCAAATCAGTTAGAACTGTTCCCTCTCATTGGTTCTCGTCTGAAAAGTATGTATTTACTTAAAACATGGTTGAGACTTAACTTCGCCTGGATAACTAGTTCACTAGTTACTAGCCGGTCCTAAGCCCGGGTACACACGGAAGGTTGGGCATATGTCTATCAACCCTACACCGTAAAATAAATACAACCGCTACAAAAACTTCAAAACACAAACAAAATACAAAAGATAAAAACAAAATTATTCCTAGCTGGAATCGGGGAGACGAAATGACGCCGGTGGGTGAAAGCCTTCGAGAAGCCGATTGGCCGATGTGTCTTCTCTTCTCTCAATGAAAGCGAAAGTAAACGAGGGGACATGGAATGTCCGCACTATCTTTGAACACAGCAAGGCTGCTCAGATTGCAAACGAGATGAGAAGGTATAGCATTGAAGTATTAGGAATCTGCGAGGAATCTGCAGATGGAATGGAAGTCGACTCTCCAAACTGTCAATTGGAGAGGAGTCAATAATCTACTCCGATATTGTCACCCAGACGACACGACAACCACGAGCACACTGAGTTTTCGAGTGGCTATCATGATGTCCCCCTCCCAACAGCATCGAAGTCTCTCTCTCATGCAGTGGGAACTAATCTCCTCAAGCATCAGCATCATGACAGCAAGATACAACTCAAAAGGAAGGAAAGTCACAATCGTACAATGCTACACTATGCACCTACAAATAATCAAGCAGATGAAGAGAAGAAGGAGGAATTCTATAGACGACTGCAATCAACACTGGACAAGACCCCATCCCAGTTGGCGACATCAAAATTCTAATGGGTGGGAGACATGAATGTCAAACTGGGAGTGGACTATACAGGAAGGGAAGCACTCGATGAAATGAACGAGAATGGAGAATTGTTTGCAGATTTCTGTGCATTCAAAGATTTGGTGATTGTAGGCACTGTGTTCAAGCACAAGGATATCCACAAAGCGATATGGATTTAGTTTCACCAGAAACCAGGACACACTAAAAATCAGACCTATTTCATCTCAAAATCAAGAAGGTAGAGACATAGCCTACTGGACACAAGATGAGATGAAGAAGAGCAGCACATGTAGGTTCACACCACTCACACCATCATCTAGTGCAAGGAACCTACCTTCAAAATCAAGTTGAAATCCTTCGAAGAAGAAGCTGGTTCCACTTGGACCACAGTTCAAGTTCAAGTTGAACACTCAGAACAGACAGTGAACTGAAGGACGAAACTACAAGGGACATCCTCACAGCAGCCATCAAGACGAAATGGGAGATATCGAGCAACATCTGTGAAGAAACCTGTGTGGATGAGCACTGGAACTCTTTGAAAGCTATGTGGAAATGAACCTGCATAGCCGTATTAGGAATGAAGAAGAAAGAAGATAAGAAATGGAATGGAATGGATCTCGACGGACACATGGAAGCTGATAGTGGAGGGAGAGGAGGGAGTATGTTGAAGCAGAAGATAAATCATTGCAGTGCAAGGATGACCAACTTGAAGGAGGACTGAGCACAACGTATAAAACACTCACAACACTGGACACAGAAGTGAAGAAGAGTGCACGCAAAGACAAAAGACACTTCCTCGACACGATGTTTTGGAGATCGTGTGAGGAAGAAGTGAAAAGTTGTGAGCAGTGGTGGAGTCAGGTTGGAAGACTGGAGAAGAGAGTGCACTGGAGACGTGCTACTGAAGCCTTATGTTCCACTAGGAACGCAAGGGGCAAATAGTAATTATGAAATAATTTCTGTTGCTGTTCAGCTTGCCGCGATCAAGGAGGCTCCCTTAGTTTCTACCAATCTGCTTCAATAATCGATTAGAAATCCAGTTCTTTCTTGTGAATCTTTTGGGGCCCACTGTTGATATCCTTGGCTTTATATGAACAAACTCCCATTCAGGTGACTAGAACATTCAGCATTTTCCAGTCGGTTGAGCCCATGTGACTTTAACATCAGTGTTTTTGAATACTTTACTTCCTATCTCTTCTACCTTTCAAGTTTCCGTTGTGATAACATTTGGAAAAATGCGATGCGAGGTGAAATATTAATATCACTGAAATTGACGTAGTTACCAGTCACTTAAGCAATTCCAGTTCACCACTGATATAGATTTGGAAGAACAATCACCAGAATGACAGGTATCATGTTATAAGAAAGTCCTTATAAAGTAAGTATGCACCTAGTTTCAGCCCTTTTTGTCGAAAGGGGTTTGTCGAAGAGGGTTTCTATAGTCTCCTTTTCACTGCAATGAGTGTTGACTTTGATATTTACAGGGTGAAGTTAGACCACATTTGGATAGCCCAGTTTTTCAGAACGTTTTAATAAAACTGAAGCAAAAGCGGAAGTGCATTAAAGTACAAATAAATAGGAAGTTTTAACTCATCGGTGTCTAATTTTTCATCAAGAGACAAGATTAAAATGCACGTTTTCAGAAGGTTTTCTGTCATCTGCGAGTGCTTCCGTGTTGATCGGTTCAAAAACTTAGTTCTGATTGGAAACATTTTCCTCAATGATATGTAGGTATTATTCCACAAAATATTAGTACTTTCTAAAGTAGAATGCTCTTTTGTAAACATGCTGTTTTTGAGAGGGTGCAACTAAAAAAACTGTTCACATGTACTATATTGTCTTTAAACTTGTGACGAATTAGTTGCGTCATCATGTGACTGCCATCTAAAGAAAGAATCAACCAAACTTTGCCAGTCATGTGCGTTTGTACCGCGTCTTTTGATTACAGGGTCATTAGTTTATTTTCGCTCAGAAATTAAAGCAGAGATTCACAAAAATTAACATAGATTCATTGTATGAATTTTTCGGAAGTAATACAATAATCACTCATTAGATAAGCTTAATAATTCCATCAACATCCTGGTGAAATGTCTCAAAAGCACATTCTCTGACTTGGCTGGCTAAATTATCATCGACAATATTAGTGACATATATGAAACATATGTGCAGTACGTTGACTGAATTCAAGTAATTCGGGCAGAATTCAAATCACTAAATAAATGCTTTTCAAGCATGACTGTAAACCCAACTTTGGTATAATGTTAGCTATCGCGTTTATGAAGCTTAGTTAATAATTGGTTATCCGAAATGGATCTTAACGTTTTACTGAAACAGATGTGTATAATAACATCTGAAATCAAAGGTTTTCGCAAGTCACCCATTTCGTGATGAGGGATAACACTATGGATTCCTATGGTAAAGAAAATATTCTGACCGCACAATATTATTTGTTTGTAGCACAGTTAGGATCAAGACTGAAAGCATGAGAGGTGGAAGACACTTTCTGCTGACTGATATGGGCACTTCTTGACCAGTCACTAGTTCTCTCAAGTAGCAAGCAAGAATTAGGGTGGTTAGAACAATTCGGCTCTCTGAGTTTAATCAATCCAGATTCACTTCTGAAAAGCATGGCTCCAGACGAGTGATACGATCTTCTGGTATCTAGAATAATTCAATCTGGTTAACAAGCACCAGCGATCGATATGGGTGGTCTAGGACTACTCATACCAGTTGGTAGTATGTTTCATACAGTTCTACTGAGAAACATCAAGTCTGAAATTCTCAGTTGCAAACGCTCAGTGACATCCAGTCTTTTTAACTTCAGACCTTGCGGTGAGTTCACATATGAGTACAATGTTGGCATAGCTAGTGTAGTCATTTCTTTACTTTCTTTACTTTTACAAACAATTTCAACAGTATACGTATATTTTGGGAATCGACGACGCACAACTCGTATAATGATGCTGGATACTATGCATTAATTTTTAATGCACTATTCAGATAAATTTATGAAGTTAGTTAACCTAAATTCAGTATTAAATTTGGTCATGTCCTCATTTGCATGAGCTTTTAACTTTTTTAACTGCAAGAAAACAAGTTAGAATTTTTTTGGCACAAGAGGAATGAAGTCAAAATTAAGATGAACAATCACACGATGTCGTAATTATTTACCTTCTTAAGTAAGAGGAAACGACTGAAAATAAATAAAGTTTAATGTATTTTCTTAATGTCGGCCTTTTCAATTAGTTTTCAACATGCTGATGAAACTAACATACACTTATTACACAACTATCCGTGACTGGTTTTCATCTGATACCTTAATTCCAGTTCCAAGCGGAACTGGAGGTATTCTATTTTAAACGAATGTTTATAGGAAATTCAATTATATCAAAGCACATATACTGGTTAGATTCGCTTTTCTTGATATTAGAGTCGATGGCAATATAATCTGCTTAATTTTCAAATATTTTTCTTTGTTTAAAGTCGTAATATTTCTGCTGACTTCTTCGTTGTCTTTTGACATAACCCAACCTTTTAATCTCTCTCATTTACTCGATCTACTCACCGAATTAACCCCACTGGTAGACGTTTTTATTGTTTCTCTTTCGGCCACTGTGACCTCATGATAAATCGCTGAACAATTCACTCTATTTCTTATTTAGAGACATGTGTTGGCTAGTGACAATTTTTAAAACCATTCTCGACCTTGATATTGTTTTGAACGTTTTATTTTGTAGTTTGACTCATATATTCCTGATGCAACCATGGTTATTCCAATGAAAGTTAACGTGATTAAAAATACAACCGACATAGTGTGCTGCAGTATGTATAAGGGAGTAATACTGTAGGGTTCTTCAAAAGTTTTAAACAGTGGCCTATTTTAAGAGAATGAAATTATATCAAAAAGCTTCAGTAATGTGTATTAGGAATAAAATAAATGATAAGCTATGCATGATACGCAGATGAGCAAAAAACAACCTTTTCAACTCGTGAAAAACAATTCCTTGAATCATGCTAAAGGATTAAATATATGTAGTATAACAATAACTGGATTGTTTCGATGATTAATACATTCTTCACGGGTAATTATCGTCAAACAATATGGTAAGGCTTTTTGATAATTTTTCATTTTTACGCAACATATCTGTCGTTTTCTATTACTTATATTAATTTCCAGATGGTAAAATAATAGTTAATAAGCTACACCCTGAACAAGTGAATTTCACTTCAACATCTGCAACATCTTAAGGAATTATTTCAAAATATCGTGGCAGAATACAAAACTACATGTTCTTCTGGATCTTTACAACAGCCGAGTACAGGAGAACAGATTGGCAACAATTTGACAATCTGCTAGTTCAAAATTATCTGCAAATTGAAAAAAATCATATACTAAGCTGTAGTTTGTTTTTTCTCGATCTGATATGCGCAAGTGGCCTGTTCCATCACTTCTAATCTTTAACCTCCTTTCGTTCATTTTTTACACTCATCCTACAGACATTTTGTCATCTTACGCAACTGGTTATCTGAAATTCCACATTTCATCAAACATTTGTCATATTTTGATCACTTCCCGGTAGTCTTACAGCGGCCGTAACTTTTCGAGTATTTAATAAAGTCCCACAAATTATTGACACTGTCAAACTTCATATAAGCACACAGAAAGGACAAAAGCTTGTGCACATGGTTTCAAAAATGTAGGCATTAAGTAGTTACTTCTCAGCTGAGCTTTGTTTTGTAGTCACAAGACCGCCTAGCTGTTGAGAATGAAAACTACAGGGGATAAATTAAAAGTATTTAAACTTATAGTAAGGTATATGGTCAAGATACAAAGTTAGTTGAATTGAAATTATTCTTCATTGGAGTCTATCCTACAAAACATTTGATGATGACAGTTTTGAATCAATTTGTTCTATGTATCCAGGATTTAACTAAACCAAGTTACTTAGTATCCAATTGGTCAAATGCAAATCACAGAAGCAAAGTTTCAAATCCCAAACAAATCCTAATGATTTATGAGTAGAGAGTTTAGTCCGAATTTTTTTAGACAGTATTTTCAAAGGAGATTTCCTTGTAGCATGCCATATTTCTTAACACAGTATTCATACTTATTTCCAATAGAATCGAAATATACTCATCTCTCAGGAAGTGCCTGTTTGTCCCTAGATTTGGCTGAACAATCATTGTATTCGATTCCTAGTGTGAACAACAATAGTCCTCTATAGTGTATTTAAAATCCACAGAAATTTGTGTAATTTACAATTCGTTGCACTGGACAACCAAGATACTCGATCAACTATTACATTGTTATGAAAACGAAAAAGATAATCGTATAATTATAAGTTTGTGTACATAACCCTAAAAATAGATTTGTATTGCAATTGAGTAGTGGTACTCCTTAAATATCCACAACTTTGTATTGTTACCTTGCAAATATTTGAGGATACTAGCTACATTCACTGTAGGAAGCTAGTGCAACGTTCTAACAACCTAACCCCAAAATTTAGAACGAAACTAAGTACATATGCTAGTGAGTGATATGTGGTTACTAAAATTTGTTAATGCTTCGTTTAAAGCAGCTGATGTAATCTAAATCATATAAATATTTAGAACCTAGATTTTCTGAATTTTGAATTGTAGCTGATTCCAAAAACTCAAAGAATGATCAGAATACGAAAAATTCGCTGACATATATTTATTTCTTTTTGGATGAGGGATAAACAGATTTTCAACCATGTCTTCAAATTCAGTTATGTTTCCTATTTCGTAAACAAGGAGTTAGTGTTTAAAAATATTCATAATCTCTTATAAATAAAGTGAAGTAGAAAAATTAGATATCAAACTGGTCTTAGTTAAATCATGCATCTCTCTCCAGACTATGAACTCAGTAAATCCGTACCCTGACAAATATTGATTCGAATTAAATACGCAACAAATTACCGCATCAGCACAAACCGGTTAGTGTATCTGTGGACATACTGCACCAATAAAAAAATTCGAGGGTAATAAATTCAGAAATTTTATTGAAATATTCATCACATTTATCACATGAAATAACTATTCTTTTACAGTCAGGAATCGAAGATTAGTCGTGCATTTGGTGCTCTTCGTATGTATCGACGTGCTCGCTCACTTTGCATACAGTACGGATGCATTCTGCAACATTCTCTTGACACCTTTTCTCACATGCGTTACGAGATTTGCAGCCATTCTTGCAACGAACTCCTTCTTCCCAACAATTTACACTACACCTGACTCGACCAGGTTTCGCCTCAGCATATAATGCTAAGTCTACCAACAGTAGAACCAAGGCTAAATAAAGCTATACGGGAATTAAAGGAAAGAGTTACGGTGTTTTTAGAACTGTTATTTCTCAGTAAAGGCATGAGTACTCAGCAGTCAAAATTAAAAGGATTCCAAGTGAAAATGAGATGTCCTTACCTTCATATTGCAGAATAATTCTCTAAATGAAAAATGCTACAAAGTTCGAAGCTTTATATACTAAATTTGAATGTTTATTTCAGTCATTATAATTGCGTCGGTTGACATGACAGAAAGAAATCCAGAAATTTAATTTTGATTACTTTCATCCGGTGTTCATTATCCTCTTATTTTCAAAATTCATTATTTGTGGTTCACATTATTAGGGGATGAAGTATGTTCAGAAACTCTTGCCAAATGCAATGTCAATCATTCAGTGGTAGGATTTCTAATCAGTTTTTAAACATGCTTTAGCCTATAGCTTTAATATGTTCATTGAAATGAATTTCATCGAAAACGGACTGATTTTGTCACCCGTCTTGGTCTAATTCATAAAAATCTCTTATCCTTAACTTTTAATCAGAAATGATTGTTTGCCACTTTTACTGTAGATAGACAAACGAATGTGAAAAGCTACGACGAAACACGAAACCATTTGAAATGTGCCTGGAAATTAGTTACTTCAGGAGATTATTTTCCGTTTGCAGTGATCAGATTTGACATTCTGTTCAACAGATTCACCAGTTTAGCTTCCGAATAATTTTTCACTTCTGAAGTTTACACATACTTGATAGTGTACACTCTACTTTTGCACAATACTTTCCGATGAGGATATTTTTATTTCGTGAAAAAAGCCTTTTTAACTGACATAAAGAGAAGCTCTAGTTTGAATCAGCTAACATACATAAAGGTTCCTTTCTATGCATTTGTTTAATCTGAATGTTCTTCAATCGTGAAATAAAAATTCACTCCAGTCTGCGTACGATTTGTAGTATCCAAATTTGAGGCCAGTTTTCTCTTATCACATATTATCTGTTTTTGATCCCTGCTAAACAACATTTCATTAGGAAAGCCTGCTGACAAAGACGTGTGATTGCAGACATTTATGAATGGTCTGGTTTTTCTGTTTCATTCCAGAAACTTCTTCGACCAGTTATTTACGTTTGCAGATGTTTCCAACATGCCGTTCTCGTCGGCTTTGTGCACAAGTGCACAAAAGAGGTTTTCTTACCTGAATGCGTCTTTGCAAGGCACTTCAAAATTTTTACTAAATTCTCTTATTATGACTCACTATACTGAACTTGCTGTAAAATAAGATGACCTGCAGTTTTCAATTGTCTATCTTTCTCTCAGTTTCTTATTCTAACTATCCAGTTTTTCAAAGCCATCCTAGATGTAGTTATAATACTTTTACTAGGATAGTTGTTAATCGTTCTTATCAATGCCTATTCTAAACAGAAATAGTGTGCATATAACGAATACCGAAAATCTTACAGAAAGCAGAAGTTTGTCTGCTTGCATAGCTGTAGTCTGTGTCTAATATTATTGCATTTATTTTGTTTAAAATGTTGTACAGTGACTGGGAAATCCTAACAAATAGGTCCTTCAACTCAGAAAGTGCTGCATCATAAAAATACCACTTCATGCTACCCATACCTCTTACACTTGATAATAATTTGCAAAAATGGAGTACATTTTCCAAATGTTTGGTCAACAAAACTCATTTGAATAAAATCAAACATATAGTTTTGAAAATTATTTGAACATTCACTTAGCACTCAACTTTTCCATTCTTCATAATATACTTACAGTGACATATAGATGTTTTTTGAGCGTTGTTCACTTTCTAAGCTACATTTTAACGCAGTATATAGGTTCATCAACAAATTTTAACGGGATGTACAAAATAATTGCATACATAAAATATATTTCTCAAATCCCAATGAAGTAGAAAAATAAATTTCTGACGTTTCGCTACTTCATGGAAATGGTCAAATTTTGATCCTGAAGTTAATAAAATAGTTGTATACAGTTATAAGTTTAAACTAATGACTTTTTTGATATAAATGAATAATAAACAATTCTGTGCAAACTTTTTCTCCACTATATAATTAGGGCTAAAACTAAAATGAAGTTTGCAATGAATAAGCCTATCAACTTGAACGTATCACGAAAACAACTTGAGGGACATAAGATTCATCTGTTTTTAATTACCTGCTGAAAGATGGTTTGATACAAATGTAAACATTTTTGACACTGAGTCTGTTATAGTTACTCAGCTTCAATAAATCAAAGAAGTAAGAAGTGATGCTTTGAGGAAGAGAATCACACTCCATATACTTATAAAAATAGTGGTCATTATAAACAACAAGCAACTTTCTCAACCGGAAAACAGTGACAGTAATTGTATACTAGTATTGAGAGGCGTGAAACGCATGACCAAAACACTATTAATCATGAGAGAGTATTTTGTAAGTTAGGTAGTAAAAAAATCAGATCTACATCCTTAGATGACCTGATAAGATGTGACCAAAGTTAGGAGAGAAAGGTAGATTGCACAAATTCTTTCTGAAATTAGATTCTGCTAATTCAGATTGATTCAAAAAAGAGAGGTAATCGTAATCGTAAAGCATGCCAAAGTGTAAATGTGGTATTTCTCATAAACATCACAGCTCCATCAATCTAACTAGATTTTCAGTATCTTGAGGAAAATGCAAAAGCTAACTACGTATAGGTCTTGCATGACCTTGCTTATCCATGAAAAGCGATGTTTATGAATCCACGAACAATCCACAATAAATTATAAGGATTCATTTGAAAACACCAAATTTGCTTTCATTTTACGGTGTAAATGAATGAATGGTCTAAAAAACAAAGGGAACGCAAAAAGCAAATTGAAATAAAAAAATTCCTATTAATGGAAAATCGTGGTCACACATCACGCGAATGACACTGAAAGAACTTATACTGGCCTAGGCAAAGGGTGGGTAAAACTAGGAGTACGCTAAAAAAATAGAAGGAAGTGAAATAAAAGTGGATCATGCTGTGAAAGTAGAACCATTTAATACTTTATTGATAGACAGATTATTACCTGCTATGACCACATAGATTTAGTGTTACTTGACAACAGTAGTAGCTAAGGTGAAGTATCGTAAACTTTAACAGGATTTATGTAAGTTCTTTACTTATTCCACAGGAGTTAAACAACTTTTTATGAAGCTTATTCTGAAGGGTTTCCTTCAATTTTTTAAACTAGGTACTTCTCCCAGATCTCATGTTGGCGTCTAATCAAAAACACTGGAAAAATTCAGGGAAAAGTTTTCTATTTAATATTGTTAAATGTTCGGGACAATTCAGACTTATAAAGACTATATTATTTCACCTACATGAATTTAAATGATGGACGCCACTTTCTACAAATACATACATACATGTAAATAGATTACCGTGGTAGCTGAACGTCTAGACGAATTTTGTATTTCTGCATTTCTTTTCAGCTGCCACTATTTTTGAACAAATGAAACTGAATCTCTGCTTCCAGTGGAAGTCAGTTCCATGTTATTCTCATGTATTTTCCGAAAATTCATCTTACTATATCATGAACAAATATTTTATTAATGGCCTCTCTGAAGTTTTTTTAATCATTGGTTTTGATGACTTTATTCTGGTTTACTTTTGCTTCACTCTTAATCTATGGAAGTTGATAAAAGATGTTAGATATTTTTCACATTTCTTATTATGTTTATTTTATGCTTTTAGCAAGTTGATGAGAATCATCTTAACACTATAAAAGTATCAACCATTACTCTGCCTATGTTTAGATTCTATTTCATCGCTTTCATTTTTCTTTTTCTATTCATTCATGGTTGGTAGAACAAACGGTTTTGATTATTACTGAATGTTTTAAAAAGAAAAGGTGGATCTACCGTAAAATTGCTTGATGTATTGAGAAAAAAGTCGCTGATAGAAGGATTGTGCCCAGTATCCTCAACAGGTAACCGAGTTACATATACCCAAGTTCACACAGAAAAGACAGCTGAGGAATGATCAGCAATTTTTCATGCAATACCAAACTTCAGGCATATTCATTACGGTTTTAAAATAAATCCATGGTTTTTATGGCTTGCTTAATATTATACGATCTTTTGTACAGCTATTAGGGTAAAACTGACTAGGTGAACTGAAGCAGAGTTTGCTGCTTAGGAGTCATCTTTAATCATCAGTGCTGAATCTGATGTTTTTAAAATGCTGATTATTAAAAAACAGGTTATTAAAAGGTGACTGGCAGTTGATGGCTACAGGGAAAGAAAGCCAAAAGAAATCTCAGACCAAATTTATGGTATGCACAAATATTTTATAAATCAAGTTGGTAAAATGAAGATAATGAAACTCCTTCTGGAGTGAACTGTTCTAATTCTTCAAACGTTGCGCCTGTAAGGCTTCTACCACACACTGGCTGCGAGTTGCCCCATATTTCTAAACATTAAGCTCCACTTTGTCGAACACTATTAACCCAAAAGACTTTTGATTTCCACTCAAGATCGCTAAATGATATAAATCTAGACGACACGCTTGCTGAGGAGCCTTCAAAAATTGAATATGAAGACATTGTCTGGTTGTCTGAAACTTTTATTTATGAAATAATTACAGAAAAAATTCGGAACGATGATCACTTAATACTGCCAGTAGACCATAGTCGTTTCATAATTAGCTGTTTGTGCTTGTCAGACAGCTATAATAAAAGACCAAACAATTAAAACTTATGAACTGGTAGGCGTTTGTACATGTTTTTGCTAAATAGAAAGTCCATTCCGTATGACTAGATTTCGACGATGCTCTGAGTTCCATAGAATGACGGGATACATCAGTTTATCCTCAGAATCATCAAACCTTATTTTCTTTTCTTTCTTTACTACGCAAAATTAGTAGAATGTCTTTTGTCAAATGAGGCACTTTTTTCAGATTACCGATTATTATATGACTAAGATCATTTGACAAATATAAGTATAAAGTAGAGATACCCGAAAATAGCTTGAGTGTGAAGTTAACGCCCATAGTCGGTTTACTTGCATCTGAACAGAAACGTTCCAAGTGATTCAATTTTTCTGAAAGCTCTCTTGCAAAATATATGTCACCTTCTTGACGATCCTAACACAATTTAGAACGTTGAGCGGCAATGGTTTTCAGTCATTCAGTCCAACATATTCAGTAAATGATTGACTTCTTATTGAATGAAAGCAACTAATTTATCTTTACCACCAGTTATTGTTGTTATATCTTCCTGACTGTTGTAGCTGTCTTGTGTATTTTGTCCAGTCGAATATAATGAAATAAACGTATTGATGCAGATTTGTATATTTCTCCATGGGAGAGTGCATATGAGTGTTTCTGGGAAGGAATGTAAACATTGAAAATTCATGTACTAACCAAAAGTACTTCTTATATCAGTATTTGTATGGTTTTAAAAAATTTCTGTTGAAAAACAAGCTGTTCTGTCATTCTTAAAAACTTGCTTAATTACACTAATAAGATTTGTAGCTTCTGCAATTTAATATTGATAACAGCTAAGTATTTTAAACCAACTTGATTTGAGCAAATTTTCAGGCCGTACTACAAATTAAATGAAAATGAAGCTATTTACTACCGAGATTGGGATCAACTATCTCACTCTTCTTTTCTGTTGTCATCTTTTCTTATTTTCTTAATTCTCATATTTTTCCTCTAACCCTTTGGTGTAATATAAATTGAGTTCACAATTAAAAGCTATGCAACTGCTTGCCGAGTGCTGGGAACATCGGACTTTCAGAAGCATTACTCGATTAAGACATACTACAGAACCTTAGCTGTCAGAAGCCATTGATAATACTCTTCATACAAATCACAAAGAAATTAGTGAAGTGGTCTGTAAAACAGTCTGACATTATACTACTTGCTAACATTTCTTAAATCAAAAGCTTCTGAGTTTTCAATAGTCAGTTATCTGTGAAACCAACACCAATTCCTTACCAGCTTGTTTCTTATGATGGCTGCTTCACCTAGCTAAAGTAGGTGCAAACACAAAATAGGCTGTTGTTATGCTCTGCAATTTTCATTCATCGTGAAAATCGTTACCATCTGTGGAAAGTGGGTAGATGTGATCTGATTAATAAAAAATCATCATTTAATCTTTGTAAGTTCTTTGTTTTGCATACAAGTATCCTTAGCTTTTTTCTAAGAAGGCCTGATACACACTACACTACTCAATTGTCCTATCAAAAATATCTTTTTGTACGGCAGACCTCCAACGACTATGTCATCAAAATAGAAGCTTATAACTCCTATACCGAGGTACAGTGCATTCAAAACAATTCACCATAAACATTTAGAACTCGCGTTTGCAATTAAAAAGATCTATCTTAAACAACCGGAATACGTTCGCTTTACGGGATGTTCCTTGACGTTAAAACTATGAGTCTAAAGTGTTGGCAGTGGTTCTCTTTGACACCGCTTTCACATTTCCCAGCGTGTCTAACTTGATTCAATATCCAACTCAGGTGTTGAAAATCAGCATCTTAGCTATAATTATTTTAAAATATCATGTGCAATTTGTTTACTTATGGAACAGCAATTAAGTAAATGTAATTAATTTATTGCGGACCGGATGTTAAAAATTAAAACCAGTACAAGTCATATGTTGTAGAAAATTATCTTTTTACTACATACAGTTTTCGAATTGTATTATCACTAGTTTATTGTAAAATTACTATTTTGCCAGTTTGGTTGGTAATTTCACTATGTGCAAAACTTAGATATTTATTACTCAATCTAACTCCTACCAAAAGGCATTGTGGCATCTATTCTTCGTCACTGACGTATGTATCAGAGAGATTCAATTAGTGAGGAGCCTCCTTAATTCAAATAATCTTAAGATAATCGTCATTTCATTCATCTACCTTCCTTAATAAAATTATCTGTTGAAAGTATACCAAGTCATCAATCACTAGCCATGACTCTAGTGCGTTTTTTCGTTTACTTTAGTTTCATTACGAATGGTGTTTTGCTAGAAACTACGATAAATACTGTCTCGTCCGTAAAAAGAACACTTTTGTAGTAGTTAGTGACAAGAAACGATGCCGAAGGTAATTTTAACCAAAAGTTATTTTCTAACAGAATTCTGTTTTAGTCATATCTTTGGGCTAGTTCTGCGTTTATTGAACAACTTTCACTACCAGTCGCTGTTCTATAAAGTGGGCCCAGGGGACTGATTCATTGTAAGATAAATCTCTTTGCTAGTTTATACCAACTAAGGAGTCGTCGTGATTGTCAGTTAAATTGTAATAAGTTATTATAACTATCGATAACTGAACTTTACATTGTGATTGCAAGTTCAAAATGAATCTGATATGTGGAAAACACCCCATGAAGAAGTCTTTTTCCCTATCACTCAATATCAAGTAGAGAAAATTTAAAGACTTGATTAGTGAAGTTAAGCGTAAAAATAAGATATTGAATAATTCATATTATGTAGAAATTCAGAAAGTTCTTTGTGAATAACGCTTACGTTCAGGAGTATTCTTGATAACATTTGCATTTTCAGTCTGCGACATTTTTAGGATTTATTCCTGGTGTCCAGTGCAATACGTTTTTATCTCGTTACGTATACTGTTTTTTAAGTTATCAAACTGGTAAAACAAGAAACTTTCGAACGTCTCTGATATGGCCTTTTTGAATAGTTTGCCGAAAAGATTTAATCGGTTTTTTATCAAGATCATGTGATTTCCCGAATTACATTCTAAGTAGTCACAAAGGATGATGTGTGGAAGTAATTTAACTAAATAAAGCAAGGTTGTTAGTATTCAGTTAATGCTTTGTTAGTTAAAATGCTGTTTATTTTTTCCTATGAAACCAGCTAGAAATAGTCCACATTTAGGAAATTAATATATCACTAACTTTGAGAGATAAAAAAGACTAGCACCTAAAGAATAGTGCTTTTTTGATATCAGGTGATCTTATGTGTCAACATGAAAGATGAAATTAACTTAAATTCGCTCGACTGTAAAGGCAGCTTTCTAAATAATGTTCATTTCAGGGTAAGATTCTTGAAAAAACGACCTAGTAAATTCATTTATGACAAATTGAGCTGTATATTTTCGAATTTTGTGCAAATGAGGTTTTGGAAGTTTTCGTTTCTTGACGAGTTACTTGTTTTAAGTCCAAGTAACGATCTTCATCTACTAAATGATGTGTAACTATCCTTAAAATATATGATAATATCAACCTTTGTGAAGCTGATACTGAGAAATTGCAAATATATTCACTAATCTTGGGTTACTCTTATCGATTCCATGAAAAAATATTAGCAGAGGGAACGTTATTAGGCAATATAACTGTCAGCTTGTTTTCAGGCATATGATTTCGTCGTTAGATTGTATTTATAAATTTTAAATACGTTCCCAGTTTAAAAACTCGAAGTTATTTGAGAAACACCTGTTTTTTGACTTAGTCTTAATATCACAAATAATTTGTTGAGGCAAAAAGAAAAACTTAGACAACGGAATTCATAGCAACGGCAGCCACAGTTATGAATTTGAGGTTAGTTGGAGAAACAGAGGTGGAATAAAAACAAAAAGTGTTTCCTAAAGATTTGTAAATTGATTATTTGGTGCACATAACTTAAAAGACGTGAAAACATGGTAGAGTTAACAAGCAAGAATTTCAGTCTCCAAACAGAATACACATATGAATGTGCACCTTTAGAATGAATTAGGTGAAGAATTCTTGCAGCGGAGTTTCTTGTTTTTGGTGTCAAAATCACTTTTCGAAAACCGTTGGAAATAAGTGCTTATATTGACAAAGCTCTAGCTGACTGCATCAATGAATGCAATTGGTAACCTTTAATCTGTGACGAGTTGAAGGATGTAGTCTATTATCTCCATATGCATGATTTACGCTATAGTATTATTTCACAACTGTGTAGAAATACAAAAATATTCACAAGGCGACATAGATTTCACCAGACATCAGACTCACTAAAAATCAGATCGACTTCAACTCAATCTCAAAAAGGTAGAGACGCAGCCGACTGGACACAAGATGAGATGAAGAAGAGCAGCACATGTAGGTTCACACCACTCACACCATCATCTAGTGCAAGGAACCTACCTTCAAAATCAAGTTGAAATCCTTCGAAGAAGAAGCTGGTTCCACTTGGACCACAGTTCAAGTTCAAGTTGAACACTCAGAACAGACAGTGAACTGAAGGACGAAACTACAAGGGACATCCTCACAGCAGCCATCAAGACGAAATGGGAGATATCGAGCAACATCTGTGAAGAAACCTGTGTGGATGAGCACTGGAACTCTTTGAAAGCTATGTGGAAATGAACCTGCATAGCCGTATTAGGAATGAAGAAGAAAGAAGATAAGAAATGGAATGGAATGGATCTCGACGGACACATGGAAGCTGATAGAGCAGGAAGTCATACAAACTTCAAGATCCGCAGGCGAAAACTGACAAGTCGGCAGGAGAGGTGAGGCAGCGAAGACCAGCACTTCAAGTGAACGTAGAGAAGACAGAGGTGATGAAGATACCCAACCAACAACAACAACCAACAACAACAACAACAAGCTACAATCAGCATCAACGGGAGAAACTGAAAGGAAGTAGCCTCTTTCACCTATCTAGACAGCACTGTTTCAACTACGGGTGGCGGCACAGATGAGGACGTCAAAGCCAGCCGGTTTTGGAAACACAGCAAGACAGGCGTCCATTAACCTGAAACCAGTGTGAAGATCTTCCACACTCAGCATGTGGAACAAGATGCAGATTTTCAACACCAACGTCAAGTCAATGCTGCTGTATGGTTCAGGAACTTGGTGTGTTTCGAAACGGATTTCCAACAAACTACAGTTATTCATCAACAGCTGACTATGCTGGCTCGTTACTGAAGCTCGGATGGTCAGAAATAATAAGCAACAAAGAACTCTGACTGGACAACGAATCGACTAAGAACCTATCACTCAACAAATATGCAGAGGAATAAAGATGAGATAGGTTGGGCATGCACTGAGAAGACCGACTGTGGATATCACGCGCCAGCCCGTCGAGGAGAATCTAAAGGGGAAACGACGAGTTGAGCATCCGAGGAGAGGATGACGTGAAAGAAATCATGTGAAGAATAAATGACAGCTTCTGGGCAGTGGTGTAGCCAGGTTCAAAAGACTGCAGAGAACAGAGTGCACTGGAGACGTGCTACTGAATCCTCATGTTGCACTAGGATCCCAAGGGAAAAATAATAATAATTATTATTATTTCATAACTTCTCTTGTGGTTATTTGTTCTAGGTCATGAATAGCGTCCTAATTTTGGCACATATGGGTAGATAATATAGCTCTTGCTCGTTTATAACAGTGCAGAATCGTTGTCTTTGCAAGCTTTCGGCATTTGTTTGAACTTTTTTAACAATTCTTTAGTTATAACAAAAGTACTTGGAGATACTCTTGTAATTTCATTCTCCACATTAAATTGGATGCTGTATTTCCAATTCAATGCAACATTCTCATTTCAAAAAGATAGTTCATTGACTTCATGGTAGTATGCTACCATGTATTTGAAAGCAATCAACTACCATGCACATACGTCTATTTGATGTCACTACGGGATGATTACTAATCGTTATAAGGTCATTAGTTCGTTTCTGTTACTAACGTCGTTTTTTAGCTTTTTCGTTATAGGCAGAAATTATTTATAATAAGACCCAAAATAATTGACTTTGTCGTGCAAAATATTCTGCGTCTACCTCTCATTCAACCCTCAAAGATGAAGTACTGTTAGTCAATGAATTCTAATAACGCACAGCACAATTTAATTCTTATATCCTTTTAGATTCATGAACAGAACATATCTGAAGCTGCAAGGGAACTTATGGCTTTCATTTGATTTAAATTAGGGGAATTGGGGACTCAAAAGTTGGACTTTGACATCCTGATAAGACAGAACAAGTTCAATGAAAATAAAGAGTATGGACTTGAAATTAGTACAAGTATTTCATTTGTGACAGAAAGCAGGCAAACTAAGTCCGCAGCCTCTTATCAAACGGGTGTCATCTGTCGCATTCAGTATATCGATCCAGAGTGTCATCACTTATGATAAAATATGCTACTTTATATTTAAGCTCGCTGAATGACTTATTTGATAAGTAATCTAAAAAATGTGTAAACCTTTTAATAAATATTATCTCTTCCTTCTTGTTATTACAATCGCCATCTCCCCTTTTTTGTCGCTCGGATATTTTTCGTAAATATGTTTCATACCTTTAAAGTAAGTTTGGAATCTTTATCCAGAGTTACTCATCCGTTGTCTAGAAGTCTGTTGACAGATTATATATCAATTAGATTTGAAGTGGTAAGCTGTCTGTCATTGTTCTTCCTTCCACATATAAGTAAGGATTACTTTGTACGATATTTATTTGCTTTCCCCTTTATCAGAACCTTCTGGTATGTATAGATAAAACTATAATGACAGCAGTTCTGTTATGTTATTATCTATTGAATTAAGGTGACGTCAAAATAAATGTCAATCAGCATTTTAACTTACTGACGAAAAGTATCTCAAATTAATGTGTGTTGATATCTCCTTTGTTGTGAGAATAATTAAGCGTACAAGAAAGGTAATGCAAGTTTCCAAGTTGACCTTCGGTTACTTCAGAATGTATTCTTATGCAAAATATATTTGAATAATATAATAATAATTTAAATCATCAACGTACATTGTAAAGCTGATGATCCCTATAAATTGAGTAGAAAACAAAATTGAAAGAGCGTTTAGAATTTCTACTTTTGACACCCCTTATTACATCTGTTTACAACCAAGAAACCTCAATCACCATTGTTTTTAAGTAATGGATAAAACTGCTTGTAAATCAACTGCAGTCTTTCCATGCAGACTCTTGATAAATCTTTCTTGGTCCTTCTCAGATTTTCCTAAAAAACTAAAGCTCAAACATCACTAAATTTGGAAATAAATAATTTTTGATGATGGGGGGTATATTTGGAATTAGATTAGGCAACAATATACAACTATAAGTTCAAATTTGAAATTCGCCATAGCAGGTTCCTCTCACTGCAGATTTGTTTGCTCTCTTCAGTATCTGATTCAGTCATAATGATATATCTTTCTGACATCGGGTCATAGCACAAATTTCACTGATCTAGACCAAAATGAATTCAATTTTCTTTACGGTAGCCGCCGCTTTCGCCGAATCACTTCGCTCTGGTTTTCATAATAACTTAATTTGTATTTCTTAACTGAATGTGATAAAAATTTAATTTACCGAACTATTTCAATGAAGATAAAATTCAGTACTCCAAGCTAAAAACGAAGATATGGGTTCAGGTTTTACTCTTATAATCTTGAATAGTATTTCGTCAATGCTTTGGTACTTGTTATACAAACTAATATGAAAAAAATGACATTAGATACAGATTGTATTTGTGTAAGTCACAGCGGGTTTGAAATCAATTAATTCCAACGTTTCGCAAGGAAGTCTGGTCCGAGCTTCTTCAGGGAAATAATCAAAATTAAAGTATCAACGATATACAAATAAATCCATACTGTGCGATCAAATCTCGATCATAGTTTATATACATAGGAAAGAAATTCGTCGATATATGGGTTAACCAGCAAAATCAAACGAGATGTGAGGAAATAAAGTTTCATAAAGAAGTGATAATTCAGCAAAGAAAATTTTCTTTTTCGACGATATCATTTTCTAAAGCTGTACAATCGTATTTATATATATCATAAATATATAACATAATTAGAAGACGTAGATTATCTGAAAAATGTGATTTATTAGCGCTATACATTTCGAACAATCTGATCACACATTTACTTGTTAAGACATTTTATATATATATATATATATATATATATATATATATATATATATATATATATATATATATATATATATATATATATATAAGAAATGCGTTTACACCGCGTTACCATACAGAGGAGAATCAAATAGCATAATATTAAGACGAAGGTTAAGGTCTGCTGTTAGCAAAACGTACTATGCAGCTAAGCGTATCATAGTTGAGAAGACCAAACACCTGCCGCTATCTAGACCTCAACGCTGTATAAACGATTGTGTCACATCCCACTGCGTTTATAAATTTACATATGTGTGTGTACAAACATACATAGGGAGGACGAATCGTGATATGCACTTGAGGGTATGGGAACATGTTCCAAAGTGACTTAGAAAGTAGCTGGATTCACAAACATTGATAAGCGCAGATGGCAGACAACCATCATCATCCATTGTGAAACATATCATTAGTAAGAGTCACAGAATTGATATCAAGATAGCCTTTACAATTTTGTACAGAAACTGTCAGGGGCGTATATTTAAGTTTGTTGAGGCGCTAGCCATAAATAAATCTAATCCCACATTAGGTATGCAAAAACAGTTTGTCCTTACATTAAGCCTACCTTGGTAATGCTTATTTTATCGTATTACCAAGATTGTCTTCAAGTCTTATCTTTTATTCCTCTCATTATCCTTCTTATTATTGAATTCCTTTATGTCATATGTGTCCTTAACAATTGCCTTAACAAGTTAATGTGTGATCAGATTGTTCGAAATGTATAGCGCTAATACATCACATTTTTCAGATAATCTACGTCTTCTAATTACATTATCCAAATTCATAAAAGGGACTAATTGTTTCAAAATATATAACAGTCTATTATGACACAATGGGGTATAATAACGTCATTAACCTAGTGCTAAAAAACCGGAATCAAGAATGCAAAGTAGTTGCATAATAATCTAAGACAGTAGAAATATTAAGGAAGGCAAGAAGTTTGACAAGGTGGAAATTGCTAGTAGATGAGAAACGCAAATATTGAATGTCCAATTGATAGATAGGTGTAAAGAAGGTGAAGAATGAGACAAGGGTCATAATGAAGGTGATAATAATAAACTAATTAATTATAATGAAATCGAAAAAATGAAAGTGTTAAGACCATGGTAAGATGAGAGATTGAACATACTTCTTTTGCACGCAGAGATCAGGCTTGAATTGATGAATCGCCAGTGCCTTCGCTGTGCACAACTATCGAAGGCGTACTCCTTTTGAACTATTCCATCTGACATGATAAATGACACTGAAGGAGGCTTCTGGCCTAGCTTTATGTCCAGAGTTGACCAAATGTTCAAGAATTTAACTGTCGATTGATAAAGTTTCTATAGCTGATGAAAGTCCGTAAAGTGAAATAGGCTCATTTTGTTTCGCGAATATCTTGGTTCTTACTTCATTCAAATTTATAAAGGTAACTTAATGTATAACATTTCTGAAAAACGCCTTCCTCCTCAAACTATAAATTCGATGAGCTAGGTAGTGACTGTACACCACAGAATGGCTAGACAGTTTACAAAAGTCAGATTAACTAAGAGCTGATTGTAAAGAAATTGCTCCCAAGATCATATTTTTAACGCTGCTCGACCAATGGAACTTTCCTCTTGTCAGAAGAATTCACGTTGGATAGCCGAATCATATCTGAAAACGTCGAATTGGGAAATTCCCACATTGGAACCTCAGATATCTATGTTTGATAGCCTTCTCGATGACCTGAATATTGTTTGTCACATAAAGTTTATTAATTGCATTAGCCATCTACAGTTGAAGACATCTAAAAGCTGTAAAAACCAATTCGCAAAATCCATAGTAACAGAGGAAGTATTTTAGGAATTTCCTGAAAATCCAGAAATATCTATGTACATTGTTCCCAATATCACAATAAATAAAGTGAAAAGTGAAGCTCTATCTCTGGAATTTAAATTTCGTGTCATATGTGAATTGACATGGAAACGCAGTTTGAAAACTTATACTACCAACTTCATAATTCAAAGGCAATAAATGAAAACAGAGCCAGGTGGTTTAAATCTAAGCCGGTCAGTATTGCCAATCAGTCTTACATGTCCTCATAGCAACAGTCAAAAATCCCAACTAAGGAGTACATGTTGACCCTGAAAAAGACTCACAAGAAAAACGAAATCAAAATAACTGGAGTTGGTTGGGGATCTTGTGTCATCATAATGAATAAAGACGAATACTTGCATGAAATGTTGGTGATTTTAGGTGATTTGTCAAGATTTGAAGTTGATAGACTCCAAATGAATACGACACTTTCAGTGAAAAACAGAGTAAGCAAGAACCACAGGGAACTTTTGAAGAGCCATTTGATTGATGGTGCAATCTGTAATGACCTTAAACCAAGAGGTTAAAGATTATCCTTCATGCACAACCTTCTGAAAATCCATGAGTCAAGTGTTCCTATGAGACCTATTTTGTCCATGATAAATTCGCGTTGTCATAATTTGATTCGTTGGGTAGCATAGAAATTGGAACCTTCAGAAAACGGTTCACAAATAACAGCTTGAAGAAGACATACTGTCTCTTTCAGGAACGGCGTCAATTGTATGTCTCGATAGGCTCATGGTATCATTTAGTGTTTCCTCATTATTTACTAAAATACCAGTGGATCAAACGATAGAAACGACTTGTCAACAGTCTTACCTACTCCTACTCCCGAAAACAGAACTCAAGTGGTTACTGCTCCTCTGTGCTGAGGGTTTTCAGTTCCAGTTTAATAACGAAATGTACTGACACACTGATGGAGTAGCTATAGGTTCATCATTAGGACCTATCCAGCTGATATACCTAGGGTTCGTCTTGAACAAATGTGCCCGAACTCAAGGCAAAAACATATTACCATAGGTATGTCGATGATACTTTCATTATTTGTGATGATATAAATCATGCGTCAAAACTGTCCGCTACCTTCAGCCACACTCATTCAAATATGAAATTTACAATGGAATACGAAAATAAGGACAGACTCAACTTTTTAGATCTAAGTATAAGACAGAGATGTAATAGTGTAGTTAGGAAAATCATCGATGGGAGGACGTGTGGATTGGTGAATACCTTCACCACAATAGTTTCTGTCCTGTCAGCTATAAACGTGGTTTAGTCAGGATGCTTTTAACCGCAATAAAAACACGATACTCAAAAGACAAACAAAAGAACTCGGTATCACAGAGAAAGGTGGTACATAGGCTCGATATCGGAAGAAATTCATCATAAGGCAATGAAAAGAATCTATTGAGAGACCTAAACATATGACTATTGAGGAGAAACCTGTTTTCCTTCGTCTAGCATCCAAGGGCAATGAGGTACCTGAGAGAAAAGACAGAAGGATAAAAGCTGCACCGAGAAGGAGTTTCCTTGTTGGCAGATTGATCTCAGTTAACGATTCAGTATGCTGAATAATGCAGTCAGAATTGGATAAATGCCCAGGTCACGTCACCTTTAACTATGCATATCGCTTTAACTGGGTTTGTGGAAGCCAGTAAATAGAAAGATTTGAAAAGAGACGAGCTTATCCCTAAAAATTCGTACCTGAAAGGTAGCAAGGCCTTTACTGGTGCGATCACCAAGCCTCACAATAGAAAGTGAATATAACAACGAATTTCACTTTCTTAGACCTTAGCCTACAACGCTATGCAAATGAATGGATACATAGACACATTCATCGTAATAACACGTGGAGGGGGTTTATCTAAACGTTTATTCAGTAAGTTAACAATGTCTGGCAAAAACCCCTTGTTTTTTCATCTTATTTTTCAATTAATCCCAGAAACCGCTCTCATTTTCCGAGCAGCATTCATCTTATTACTCAATATAATGAAAAACTGGTGACGTTCGATCACACTCACGTAATCATGATGTCAGTTTTATCAATTCTAGAATAACACTGGGTAAGACCTCCTCCCATACATATTTAGTTTGGCTATCTTATTTAGAACGTTCATTCTATCACCGCATAAATAATTACCCTTTGAGAAGCCTTAACAAATTCATCGACGTTTATCAACCTTAATCTTTTTTTGCCTTTCATCTCAATAGAAGCATTCCTGTCGATTTATAAAGGTACATTGTGTCATCACAAACACTATATTTTGCAGGTTTCAAAGCATCGAAAAAGAATCCACGAAATACATGCATGCTTATTTTTTCTGCAATTGTTCTCTCTACTTTATTCATATTCGTGAAAAGAAAGAATTGCGTGGAGAAATAGTGATACCTGATTTGCAGATAGCTCACAATAAAAGTAGCTGGAAATAGTTCTGAATGATGTGTACAGTTTTCTAGATGACGGTCGTTACCAGCTGTGGGCATAGCCTAACTGGCGTAACTTATCCGCTAGACAACCCTTTCAATTATTTGCACTGATCTGACTTTTTCCAATAGCTTGCAGACGGAACAACATATGAGAAAATTCCAGATTTGATGGACAGAATCATGTTGTTAATATGAATGGACGTGATTCATTTTTGGCTGGTTTAAAAAGTATCCAAATTTGTAAACACCAACTTCTCAACGCAGAGGTGAGAAACTCATACAAGACACTACGTGAAGACCAACAAGAGTGAAGAGTATGTGAGTGTCATGAATTTATGAACTCCGTATTATCGAGACCTTTTCTCGCCTAATCTGTCAACTGAATCAAATTAAGTATCAAATGAATTACCGATGAATACCACTATTTCGCCTAATATGAAGCCATGTGAACATGTCACACTTCGCATCGATTCTACTTATTGTGGTTTAAACCATGATTACCTAAGTGATGCTCACAATTTCCCAGACTTTTCATAACTAATTACTAAGCTCAAGCACAAAAACGTTCATTGGTCTGCAACTGAAACCCGCTATTCGATTGGTGGGTACGAAAAAGTAAGTACGAGCGATGCAACCTAACACGACAACACACCAACTGATCAGGGTGCGTGAGTGTGCGCTCCTGGACTAGCGCGTCAATCAAAATAATGAGGGTCAACACTGTTGTTGAAATTCATCCAAATGTAGGCTGTCGATTGGAGGGAAGTCTTTGCCCCCACAGAGTATTCAAACCCCAGGTGATTTCATCGAGGTCCTAGGAGTACATAACCCAGAATCAAACAATCAGTGGTTTCACCGCAAGCAAAGCCCTCCCGATAGGTTCACTTCAGTGGCAAATAATTCCACACAATCAATGGCTTAGGGTTTGATGAGGTTTGACGTGGTACTGACCTTCAGAGCGTAACGGAAAAGTGATCTGAAAATTCCTCCTGATAACCCCAGTTGATAGTACTGACATTTATTCGAATATTTTTGCCCTCGTTATGGATGGTGTACCTTTTACTCTAGCCAGTGTAATGTTATTTGGTTGTTTGACTGTCTTCTTTGGCTTTGCACTCAGTATTTGCCTTTGTACGATGGAGACTTATCATGAATGTTTCACTTTCCTATTATGTGACGCTGGACTGTTGACAAGATGACGTTGTTTTACTGCACGCGACGTTTTGTTTTGGTTCAACTTACGGTTGTACTGTGATTTAACTGTTTATCTCTTGGCTGTTGACTGGAAAGGTTCATTTGTTGATTTGATTCTGGTAGACGGAGTTCTGATCCCTTTTGTCAGGAATATTCTTGCTGACTGTCAGGTAATTAACAAGTGTATTTGTTTAAACAGTTTTTGCCGTATAGTTTGTATTTGCACCCGAGAAGGTTTGGAGAACGGCACCATTAAGGTATTTTTGTAATTTTGATGTAACTTATTGTTGCTTTGGCAGTAACGCAGATTTTGTTACTAATCTACCACTGAGTGACTGGAAACCGTGTTTTGATATTTTGATCCAACCTTTGACTGTGCTCCACTCCAGAGGTTCAGAAGCTATACAGTAGAACGCAGAAAATAGTCAGCTTCGCGTTAGTTGACACCACCTAGTTACTTCCCGTGTTCAGGCCAAGAGTATTGGATCTTGGCTGCTACAGAAAGTTCTAATGGATTCCCTGGGCTGATGGCACAAGGTCGAGCGTCCACGCCATTTGGATCGTCGTCGTGTTACGTTGAGTTGCTCCTACACAATTCTTGAATAATAGGGACTGACCTTCAAGTATGTCAAGTTAGCGTAAGTTAAATTCCTAAACAAGTGGGCTCCTCCCCTTCTCGTTCTTGTGCGTGTCTGCTTGAGTATTGATGACTTGTTTTCTGACATCATAACCCATTGCACCCATGTGCGACCTGACTTCCAAACTTATCCACTGCCAGTGAACCCTATCCAGCTTGTGCCGTACTGGACAGAGAATGCGGAAACATGGTTTCTACACGCCGAAGCTGACTTTCGAGGACAGGTTCTCGCGGACACATATTCTCCATTTCTTGTTGTCATATGATCATTGCCAAGGAATTAAACAGACACGCTATAGTGTTTATGTTCAACCCGTAATTAAATGGCCCCCATACACTGCTCAAACCAGCACTTCGGGAGAAAATTGACTCCATAAGTAGTCAGCACTTGGATGTGTTGCTACCTGCCATCGGGCTGAGGAACGATTCAGGTACTATTGTGCTCACACACATGCAAAAAGTTATTGGTCAGAGAACATTTGATGACGGTCCTTTCTGTGGATTTTTAATTTCAAGCCTACAACAGCCGAAGCAACCCGTGCTGGTGAAACTTCTACAAGTTATCATCGATAGCCTGCGGTCTCCACCTACAAAAAACTGGGGATCGCTAATAGATGCTTCTCCAGTGTTTATTTCACCGAAAACCTAAGGGTTGTGACTCAGAAATGAAAGATCTATACAGCTCCGTTATGAAATCGGAAACCGGCAGAAGTCATTGAGTTTCCACAATGACTGCGTGCGGCCGGGCAACTGCCCTGTTAGCACCCGTTAACGGCAACCGCGGCGGGTTGAAAAAGCAGTTCGGTGTGCATCACTGACGTGAAAACGAACTTCCGCCACCTTGACGACAGCGACGCAAAAGTTTTGCATATTTATGTTATCACGACCAAACGTCACCATGAAGCGTCTTTCAATCCGCAAAGGTTTAACGTCAAAGGACTCGTAACCTCTGGAAAAAAGTGCGCCCACCTCGGCTTATTTTGTATAAGCCCATCTACTGGACTTTCCCTATAGCTGGCGTTTCCCTGCCCATCAATGGCAAAAATTTGCCAAACCATTACGACTTACTCATAGATCCCTATTAATGTAGACTGACAGATAACAACTCGAAATTATCAACTGACGTGACTACTCAACTAAACTGAGGTTTGCTATGGTTAGAGCGAAACAAGAATTCGACTTTTCCTTTAAGACATCCACAGGGGGTTAACCGGGAGCGAAAAAACTGAGACACGCTCAGCCACGAGTAATCAGGAATATTGTGCATCGCATAACATCCACAGGTCCATGTGTGACGTTCGTAGCACGCCATCTGGCACCTGTTCAGCTCACAACCAAGAAAAGCAGGTTCGACGAACGAAGAAAAGGTTTCTCACTCCTATTAAAAAGGCAACTTGATGAGAAGGGATAGAGAAGTTATTACATATTCTCGTAAATCAAACGGTTAGTTATGTTTCTACGTATTCTGATAGCCCAACAGTTCAGACCGTACGCGTTTTTCCTGTTGGTCAATATCACAGTGCATGTGGTTAGCTGGTGGGGTCGTTGAGAAATTCGGAATCGCTTACTCTACCAACTTGCTATTGTGAATCATAAGGTGACCGCTTTTCGGCACTGAGAAATAATTG
>OX104134.1:55638257-55716592 GCA_944470555.2 Heterobilharzia americana
GCGTAAAGCCTTCTATATTGCATGTTTACTGAAATATTGAAATGATAAGTCCAAATCAAAACATATAACATATGAAAATGTAGGTACGTAACTAAATTCTATCTTAGTGTATGAATTACATTGCCATTATCTATTTCATATGTGGATTGTTGGGTGACCACATTTCCTAGCTAAAATGATTTCCCCTTTATCAATGTGTAAAATCCGCTAGTCAGTTTTCATGAGCTAGTGTGTCTGAAATCAATTTGCTGTAGTTATGACTATAAATCAAGCCTATGTAAAAAAATCTCACGCGGAAATTCTGAAAGTGATTTTGTTTTGAAAGTTTGAGAGATCAAAGAATAAAATAATGAAAAATTGTCATCGTTTTCTTCAGTCTTCTGTGGATACAAGAAAGTCCAAGGTTTATCTCAAAATGTAGGCTTTCAAATTTTTTAGCTAGAAAAGTTGTCACTAAGTTATCAACAGAAGCTCAACTATGGGACCGTAAATCAGTATAACTTCGGAATCTAAGTAAAGTAATGGTTGCTCGTCACTCGATGAAAGTATCTTATTTTGACTTTGAGTACTTACAAAATCTGCTTAATGTACATTATCTGCTTATTATTATCGCAGAGTTTGTGAATTATAGTAAATTGGCTACATATATCATTGTTTCAAGCCATTTTATGTTGTCGCCAAATGCTTCCGAGTTAACTTCAGTTATAAGTAATGTAACTGTTTTTAAATTTGAAGCTTAATATAGGGAGCATCATATTTGGATTAATATTTTACTTTTAAATTTGAAAAAGTGCTAAGAAAAAGTTAAAACTACCGTTAGTTTTCTGGCAGTTATGAGGAACGGAAAACAGTGTTAGCTACATAACCGGTTTAAAAGCAGATTTTCACACTGCTCACTGAACAAATCTGAAAGCATATCTGTTAGTAGAGTTCATTATTTCTCAGTCCTATATGTTTCAGGTTAAATCTCAATAGGTATGTGCATACTCAACTTTATAAAATGTTCAGATATTGCTAAAGTGGTATTTTAAGGTCACTTATTCTTTAGCAGCTGAAATAAAACCAGAATAGATCATATCTTTTGTTTCATTAAAATATGCTTAAAATATGAAGGCAACTGATTTACATGATACAAATCATTAGAGTTAATGAAAGAACTCAGTAAAATAATGACTATTTAATCTAATAAAATTTGAATTTTCTGAACATTTTGTGGACTGTCATTTCTTGACAAATGTAGCTTTTGTTATCACAACCAGCATGAATTTCAAGTTTAAGATATTATGTGAGCATTAAGACTGAGTATAAACTTCATCCATTTACGCTATACGTGCTTATCGGCAAATATAATAACCCTTCAGGTGTATACTACGCAGAATGTTAACCTAAGCCCAACCATAAGTTGAGATCAACATAAATTCAATTAGTGTGAGGTAAAGGGATACGTAATAACAGTAATAGAAAATGCGATATGTTTTCTTCCTTCATCTTCATAAGACATGTCTGATGTTTGTGAAAATGCCCATTTTAAGATAGATTTGGAAGTGACCAATCTTTTCACGGAAATGTACTACGACACGCCAATACAATCACCAACAATATTTCTTTCCTCGAATTTTGTATTTATCCTGACTTTTAAACGACTAGAAAAGTTGTGGGTAACTTTAGGTACAAAATGAGTTAGAGGCTTTGTTCAACATTGTATACTGAAGTCTGGAAAGATCAAATAACAAAGTAACACATATTCGAATGCTGTGTCAACTATCTTACCAAGTATCTATGTAAATTGCGTCTAGATTTACATGAAACTAAATAAATTATTCCAAAGATTAGCAGGTAAAAAGGCTTGCGCGAATTACTTGTGTTGATACCTCTTTCTAGTTTTTAATGAAACGGCTGTGTTGATTTTTTAAATTTATATTTTTGTAAACTTGACTCTTTCTTTCAATGATACTCTTCTGTTTAAGTGACTTGTACTGTACCATTTTTATATATTGTATACAAAATCGGTTTTGCCCATCAGAATTTCTTGAATCTAATAAGTAGATTTTTCAGGCAGACATGAAATTCCAGATAACAGACCGATTAAAACCAGTTTTGGTTGGAAATTTTTGTCACATATTCTGCTTCTCCTAACTATGTCTCAAACAGAAGTGACACAGAACTGTCCAAACATGGCTGCAGAAAGCAACTTTTTGTTCTACCTTGCATTTAAATCTTGGTTGGAGTCCTAACACAACGACTTCACTGAAACAAATTTTCTTGATTCCAAAATCATTTTGATTTATCTGTGTCTCAGAGTAGTCTAAGAACAGTGGATTGTATGGAAAGGTGTTTTGGTAGGACTGGTGATATGATGCACAAATTAAGCTTGCATAGTTATTTACTAATTCCTTATAGAATGCTTAACCATCAAAATATGCTAATCTTTTTAAGAAGTCGCGCTGAAACTCATGATATAAAGAATTGAAGCATCACTTTTCCAGACGATGAACTTATCGGTTTGAGTTATCTCTGCAAAATACTTTATATGCATCTAATAACAGATTTACTTATACTATAACCGGAACTCATAATTCCTTCTAATTCAATCATTGAAGTTAGCGGAATGAATTGGTTTTAAGTTGATATTCACCACTGCTTGACAACATTTGGGTAACCATTGAAAACCTGGAAGATAGGATAGCTGTTTCGCCCTAGAACAATACTTATCAGCCGTGAGCAACCATGAACTCTGTCAGGGATCGAAATAAAGACCTTCAGATCTCACGGCTAGCCCGTTGCCACTGAACCACTGGGTCGGAATTCAATGGTTTATATTTCCCTACTTCTGTCAGTTCGTGAAACAGTTCTACCTCCATCCAAAGTCGTTGCTGAGTATAAGTCCTCATGTTCAACTTGGTTTGCTTCGTCAGCTACGATTTTTCATTACACATTCAGAAACTAACCACTGGGAAACAATGGGTGGGAATTTAATTTAGAAAGTTTGTCTGGATTTATGGAGAAATCATGATGGTGAAAATTTAATTTCTCTGAGATTCTGCTCAGTACTATCAAAGTTCTATTTAGTAAAGACTTGTTCAATAACCAAAGAAATGGAAACCACAGTAACTGAATCTGAACGAAAAGTTGAGTGACCTTAGGGAATCTTCAAAAAAGCAGTCATTCTTCCCAAACATCGTGCTAAGAATGCGTGAAGCGTTTACGGTAATCACTGAGAGACTGCTGCATTATCAGCACGCATAAAAACTCTATTAATGGATTTGGGTCTGAATCTGAATAAACTTCCAAATTTTTCTTCTCTAATTTTTCATCGAAATTTAACTGATAGACAGATACGAAACCTTCAAATTTTACTACAGTTACGGGACTATTATATACGCTGTTCTGAGCTATTAGCCTTCTTAATTCATTATAAGACTAGGAAGCTTCTAAATTGTACCACAACATTGTTTGGAATAAATTGATCATCAGTATCATTATTACTGGTTAACCTATCGTTTTTGGATTAGATCACTTCCTCATAAATGAACGCCAGTATTCATCTATGAATGTCAGGGATATTGCTGTCTACACATACTCAGTAGTTTGCATTTTTGTACACCATAATGTAATTTGCTCCACATACACATCCACTTCACTAGAAGTACTTCGAGTATCCAGTTTACTGGATAAGTATGCATTTAGCTATCATGTTTACACTGAATATATTTCATTCAGTGCATTTATTTCGAAGTAAAGCATTAATTTGAACAATCTTATTTTGAGCAGTGGGACTGACTGTTTTTTTTCTACGCAAAAGTTTTTACTTCTAACCCATCATGAGTAACTCACTCAACCTATTAGGTTAAGTGAAAATAATGAAGAAATAAAAAAGCAGAAAAGCAAGCTTTTCCTCCCATAAAAGGTGATTAAGGAGTATTTCGGTTGTTGGGAAAGAGTGGTAACATTACTCGTCAAAGGGTAGACTGTCCGGGAATATTCAATGTAGCCAGTTAGGAAGCCCATGATATTGGTGTATTACGAAATAGTAAAGGGATGATGTCATGGTTGGTTTTCACGGGGAAAGCGTATATCTGTGAGTCTATGTGTAATTTATTTTCAGCAAAACAGCTCTTACACAGAAGTAACTTCCTTAAAAATTGACCTGATTTTGAAGGTACATAACACAACTGCTTGATAAGTTTCCAAGATAATATTCCAGTTAAAATTTGTAGAAATAATTCAGTTTAATAATGTGCTTTTGAACGAAGCCTAACAGAATTCAGACTACCTGAGTTTCTGGTTGGAGTGAATTTATTGATTGTCCTAAGATTTGATCTCAACCAATTCTTGGTTAGCAACATCGTTAGACGTGCTTATTATTAACAGCCATGTATACTAATTGAAAACGTAAAACCTGCTCACAATTGCCTTTTGGGGGCCTTATTCTCATTTCCAGTAGATTAAGCACAAATGCTTTAAGTGGAATGTGTAGTTTGATAAGGTTAAATTTCAATTCCCATACCATAACCTAGAGAAGTTTGCCACCTCAGAGAACATGAGAATAAGGATAAAGCCCTTAACAAGAAAAGCTGATTTTGGAGGTTTTATTAGTATTAGGTCCTTACATAATTCCTGGATGTTAGCCATTTTTCTAGGACGCTGAATAGCGTTTTCAGAACATAACCAATATTAAACTGATGAGTAATAAGCGTAAAATCTGCTTAGATTGTCTCATTCAAGAATAAATATAGAACTAAGTAAATATTTTAATCTTGGTACACAGATGATTTATCAACTTTCCAGGAGTAAACATTGCTTAGAAAAATATCTTTATCTTCACGTGGCTTAACATTTTTATTCATTATTATCTGGATAAAAACTGATGCGTTATAAACAAAGAACTAGTGTGCCACCTATTTTTAGGTTGCGTATCTTTAATTTTAGCACCGAGATACGGAAAAATTCTAGGATGCTATTCATCTTATATTCAAATAAATAAGTTGTTTTGTACTAGTTAGTCAAATACTCATTCTCTTAATTATACACTCATCAAATGATACCGCTTATCAATATTACATTCTATACAGTCCTATAATCATGTGGAGACTTTTTCAGGGAGGTCATCAAACTGAATATAAATGAATGAGATAAAATGTAAGCACTAGTAGTGTTCTTTAGATAGATAAACAATCTAAACGATTCAGAGCTTCGCATGACTTTAAAAGCAAACAACCAACCTAGTGCTTTGGTCTACAATACTGACTACAGTTATTGAATCATTGTTGAAAATAATCAGTTGCTTCGAAACAACTTTTTCTTCATCACTAAGATATCTAAGAGTAGGATACTGTTGGCTTTTTCCATCTTAGTGTTAACAGAAACTGAAGGGAAGTTGTTCCTAATTTTGTCCAATACATTCATCCCAGAATTCTCATTTTCTTCAGTTATTAGTTTATCTTCGAAATAGCTTCAAACAAATTGTTATTCAGTCATTATATCAATCAGATATCCATTCCCTGATTTTTCTAATAATATCAGCTAGGATTGAGACAGTTATTGACTCTGAATAAAATTTTTGAGGGGGTTTTGGAGATTTGGAAATGTTTCAAGTTGTTATTCATCGAAGACTGACATCAGTTGGAGGAACAAAGGAAACCTCCCAGGTTTCCTTTGTTCCTCCAACTGATGTCAGTCTTCGATGAATAACAACTTGAAACATTTCTGAATAAAATGTTGATAGGTTGTTGACTTGTTGAAAAGCTGTTAACATTCATCGTACATCCCCAGGAAACAGTTTTCAAGAAAATACAGAATTTACAAATTGTTTACTTCGGTCTGTTGATTCATTGAACATATATCAGGGAATAAGGTGATGCGTCTAAAAAAATTATGAACTCTCCACTTACCGGCATTCAAACTATTTCTCTTATCGTCAACTGAAAACCATGTTTCATCCACTGGTTAATACTCTTCTTGTTTGACAATTACATGGAATGTATGAAGGACTTCTCAAAATGTTATTTTGAATTACTTTTACATGTGACATGTTAGTTTCGATCAGATGCTTACTAAAAATAAGCATTTTCCCACTGGATTCATTGTTTTCTAAAACTTAATGTACATCACTAACCCAAGTTTTTATATTTTTTTGAAAAAAACAAGGAATGTCCACTTTCACCCGCAGAAAACCAAACAAGTAATGAAAGTTCTGTTTCACTATTGTTTTATTAACTCATTATTGATGAGCCCACCTAAATGATAAGCTAGGATCATAACAATGATACATTCTAACCTTAAGTTAATAAACCTATACATTTTTGAAAAAAAGCCACCGTCAACGTAACCACTCACTGCATTTATTATTCGTGAGTGTTGTTTCGAGAAACGTTTGCGAGCAGGTATTATCAGCTGATATCTGTTAAAATTTCGGTTAGTCTAATGGAAACCAGCTGAGAAGCAAACATTCAGACTAGTAGATGACTTTTTCACTTTCGGTCTGAACAGCCGTCAGAGGTTGTCCAATGTACCTTTGCTGAAAGAAGACCTTCTATCTGTTCTCAAGAAATACATATCATTTCTGAAATCTTGCATGTTTTATATAATGAAAGAAAATAATTCATGTAGGTGCATTAAGATGTTTTTGATTATCCTAATAACTAACGGGCAGATATTAAAATATTAGCTAAAAACCCATTCAGAAAAAAATCCACTCGTGCGAACTATAGTAGGATACTGGATAAAATGTTTAAGATTCAGCTGGGGATATTATTTCACATTTTATATCTAATGGGTTTGAGCGAACAATTTTATTATTGCTCACATTTTTTTGATCAGTTAGGATTCCAACCTCCAATAAAAACAAACTGCAACAACAGTACAAGACAGCAGGTAAGTGTTTCACCTCAGGCTATAAACACCATTTTACTATTTGTACCTGAAACTGAGTATAAACAGCAGATTACTTGTAGAAAAATGAAAATGGTTTTTATCGAAATATTGTTATAGCTGTGAAATGAATAATACGATGAGACCATCAAGCCAGTTGAAAGAACTAAGCGTTTTTAGCTATATAATAGTCAGGCGAAATTCTCGTATGCAGAACTGTTTCTGAACAAATTTATTGTATTCAGTATTTATAGTATAATTCAGTTGATTTCATCAACATTTCATAGATTAGGGTTAGTGAGTTGGAAACTAAACTAGAACTGTTTTCCGTAGTATCTTTCGGTTTTCATTGAAAATTTGTCTTCGAAGTAGTGTAAAATGATGACCAAACAAAAAGGTTTCAGCTGAGAATTAAGCTTACAACGGCTCATCCTGAAAGTAGTAGTAATGGTTTCACAAAAGTCCGTGTATCCTGCAAAATATGTAAAATTAGTATCTAACGCAGTAGTTAATCAGTCGACAGTTCTACTTTCTTTCTCTTTGTCTACCACTTTTTTTATGCTCAGGTTTATACTAAACGCTCCTATGCTATAATAGAGTTACTGATAGCTAGTATTTAGTTGAATTAGATCCTTAATTAATAATGAAAATAACTTAGTCATGAAGATTTCATCAAGTACTTTCAATGTTACGCTGACGTACTCTTTAATAAAATATACTTGGACAAAGGAAGCTATTGTTCTTGCATCAGAGTGTAACTGGCAACAAGGAACCATTAAATCCTTATTTAATGAAATAAAAGTGTGAAATCTAGCCAGCTGAAATCAATACTCTTAACTTTGTTCTTTGCCAATATTTCAGGTTGCTTTTTATCGTACTTATCCTAATAAATCATTCATATTTTTATTGTATTTAAGTACAAAATCTAGACTTCATCTTTATTGATCATTGTGACTAATTAAAGTATATGAAATGTGGTTTGCCGTTGTGTACTCACTAACCTACTCATAAGTACTCTCACATGAAAATGCAGGTAGACAAAGAAACAAAGATGCATGCGCGTATAACCAAGTAAATAACATCTACGTAATTACATCAATCAATAATAACGATGCTAAGAGCTACAAATAACCGACTCGCAAAAAATCTACACGTGAATCATGTGAATATATGCAGTGTCAGTATACACACACGAAGTTCCCTCATATTTGTCTGTCAGTATTCTCATGCAATTGAAAGAAGCACACAGTGTTGAAGGAATTTGTGATTTTATTGGCAAAGAATACAAGTTTGAATATTGCTTCATTTTTTAAGCATTTAACAAAAACCACAATATAGACAATAATTATTTCACTTTGGTCTTAGGTCACGAAATGACCAGGTTTTATGATTCAGACTGAGGGGCACGACATGTAAACTTACATAGATCTGTTCACTGATGTTTTTGGTATCAGTGAATTCTTAAGGTACAGAAAAGTACATAAAGAAATTTCATAGGATGAATATCTGCACAAAAACTTTTCGAATAAATTTTCGCTCATTTCTTTTTCAGTTTTATTGGACCAATAATTTAAGATAAATATCATCCGCACAGTTTGATCTTTGGTGCATATTACTTTATAAAACTGTCTCCTGGTTATGATTATTTTCTCATTTTATAATCATACACAAAAAGCGCATTGTTCGTGTAGATGGTTCTATAAATTCAATGAAAATTTCACTATTGACCAACATTTGTTTTAAGCCTATTCAATAGTATCGGATTTCTAATCATTTGCTGTCAAGCAGATTTGTCAGAAATTCGACTCTTTTAAAGTTTGTTCAGTCATCTTTCTAAGTTTTTCTCTTAGTGCTTGCCTTACTGTACTTATACAGAGAAGTGCTACTTATTTATGCTTTAAAGTAACCAATATAAGTCTCAGCATGATAATAGGAACTTGTGATTGAGAGATTGCTAATAAAAACTTTTAAAAACCATCTGACTGGAATTCAGATTTTATAGCATTAATTTAGTTATTAATTTTACCAGGGGAGTATTAGAGTGACCATTTCATGCAGTTTTTAAATATGAATCGTGTGCAAGCAGTCTGTTGGAGTAAAATACTGAACATGTTGTTACTGTTTGATGAAATGATTGTCTGTCTAAATGTAACTCAGCGAAAAAACACTGAAACCTTAGCGACCTGTTTCTATTGTATAACTGAAGGGAAATAAAGTGTAATATGATTTTCCAAGAAACGTCAAGTAAGATTCTATATTATCCAAATTTACATAATTCATTTAGTGAAATTCGTGGTTTTTGTTCTCCATGTAATATAAGAATTATAATTATTTACAAAATGTGGTGTTAATGTTGTGTATACGCTAAAAGTTAGTCAGTCATTCGACGTCAACAAATGTTCTAGGATGACTACATGATGCAGTAAGTTACCACACATCACATTAGCATATCAAGGTGCAAAAGCACTTTGATGGATATAAACAATGGATAAAGTAATCAAAAGTAGAAGTCCCAAAAAGAAGAGGAAGCGATAAGACAGCAGGAAATTTCTGTATGGTCACTAGGACAAATAAAATTTGTGGATGGTACTGAGGTACTAAGATCGATTCTAAGCCATGTGATTTAAAGTCTCTGACCACCGATCTTGTCGTAATTATTAAAACGCAGTTGATAGATTATCGACCCCTGTACGTATAAATTAGCAAACCGAATTTAACATCGGCCATGCGATCTGCTAGTGTTTATATAGACTAGAAACTTAATCCACCGAAATATAATTTATCTCTATCTGGCATAGTGAATCAGCGAAAATCAATATAGATTCCAATACTAGAGCTGCGATATACTTTCAGATCACCTACCTTTGCTGTAACATTAAATATTGTCCTGAGCTCTACTATAGAAGTTAAACCACTAAACTGTGGTAAAAGTTTGTGAAATAAATTAATGTGCTCACTGTACTGAAAATTTTAGGACTCAAGTATCCTTCAGTGTTTATTCAAAAATAAGCTAGTTGTCGAAACTGTCTTGCCGATTTTCATAAACTGTGTTTATTTGGGTGCTTATGTTAACATCTAACTAAAATTAAAATTAAAAGTGATGCCCATAAGCATGCTTTCTCTAAAACTTCCAAAACGTAGGAGCCCAATGTAATCAGTTGAGAGAGATTTTCCGGCGGTTTCGGAACAATAACTAAGGCGACAAATCGAGACTGAATTAGTTTTCCAAAGTGCTTGTTATTAGTCTATTCAACACTGATTTGTTCTCGATATCATGATCTTGAAAATTATATGCGGTGGTGCTGTTATGTTGTTTATCACTACGAGTGTTGGTGTGCTGAAAAATTTACCAGGAATTTCATAAAATAGATGGTTATCTCCAGAAACTAAATGGAATATAACAATAATAAAGGATGATGGACCAATTCCTAAGGTAATGCAATATTAGGCCGAATTGAGGAAGCAATGAAACTGATTTTCATACGATAATGGTAAGAAAAATGCAAAATGTAATCATGAACTTAGTCTTTACATTACTCAGAAACCTTTCCGTTATCTATTGACTTCTGATGTAGCGTTTTTAAACGCGAATCGATATTGCTATTTAAAGGAGAAAATGGCAAGGTATCACCTCTTTGCGGTGCGGCGTTACCATCAGTCTCTAAAGTTGAAATGAACAAGTATCTTTTTAGCGACTTCAACACACATATTACGCGTTTCTAATTAGTAGATTGGTGCTCACTAATGTATACACGGCCCATCCATTTACATTTAACATGAGGGTGCTAAGACTCACGTAGTAAAGAACCTAATGCCAAGTTTTTAAATCGGCAAATACTATCACAGTGAAATACATGTTGCTTTGAGATGTTACATTTTTTATATCTAGATCCACAGTTCCATGAGCAACTAGTGCTTGCATAGTCCTTCAAGTATATTTCCAGCTTTTTTAAACAGCTCCAATCTATCTAAATTATGGACCCGCTCCATAGAAAGAGCTGGTTAGAAATATCTATCGGATTTCGCTTAGTTTCACTGAAAATAGCGACTGTTCCAGTCACTCAGTTTTGTTTTATTAAAATTTCTTTCTCGATTAAGATAATCGGACAAATTCTTTTTTCGTTTCGAAGAGAAGATATTCAGCTGTTATCAGTTAGTAAATATTTTTTTATTTGAATTACTTGCTGGATTTTGTGATTTTATCTGAAATACAAGTATTTTAAGTATCGAACAGAAATAGTCTATCAAACTTATAACAGAAGAAAATAGTGACACGCTGCAAAAAGAACGATAGCACATGGGTTCAAGAAATCAATAGATTCATCATGGTATTTTCTCTTTTGTCATCTTTAAGGTCTCAGGTATGTATCTATATAGAGTGTATTGCAGTCTGGCTATAATGTAGACTTCTATGGATATTCTATATTAGAGAATGAAAAGCTTCGTACTTGTACCTGAACTTCTTTCGATAGATGAATGATCCTGAAAGAAAACTTTGACAATGCTTCATCAGTTTTAACTGACTACATAAGTTGAAAGATTAAGTATCATTGTTATCTGTTATTCGTGAGTTATTATTTCATTTTAAACCTTAGATTAAAATTCGTGCTTTAGATAAAAGATATGGAGTGACTTGTAACATTCCTTATCACCAAACAATTACACCGTCGTAATTCCTGGCACCTCATATATTACTTGCATAATAATTCAGTTCACCAAGTTAATATTTATCCCTGTATCTCTGAGTTCTTTCCTCTAACAATAATTACAGGGTGTTGCCAAAAGCTATGAAATGATCTATTACACGTATCCTAGTTCTGCACCTATTATTTTGTCACTTACTTTTTAAATGGCTGGATTTGACAGCTGGCATACCGAAGAAAACAAGTCTTCATTCCTTTTGAACTTTGCAGAAGAAAAATATTTGTTCAAGCCTGTGTATTTACTTTTAGTTAAAAAAGAATTTGAGCACGTCCACATTTTTTAAATTCAGATTATGAACACAATTTTGCTTCACTAAGTACCTTTTGTTAAATACTTGAATGAATATGATCCAATGTTAGTTTATTTAGAGCACTAACCAGTACGTTTTTTACACGAAGAACTCATTATTTCGTATACATTTTTACTTTAGCTGGTGGATCAGATCCAGACTTGGGCTTTTTGAAATCCATTCAAGAAATATCAGGCTACCTGATCATCATGCATTCGAATGTCAATCGCATCCCTTTGTCAAATTTACGTGTAATAAGAGCAAACAATGGGGGTTACAAGATACATGATGAGCTAGATTCAGCAGCAATGATTATCCGTAAAAATTACAAAGATGGGGAAACTTTGAAGCATGTGGACTTGCGTAATTTGAAATGTAAGTAACTTTTATTTGTGTATTGAAACTCGTGACTTACCTTGAAAACCTTTAACTTAAAATGACTATCAAAAATTAATGGCAAATAGCTCATAGATCAATCTTGTATTCATAACACAATTACTAATAGAAAAGTAATGCTTTTACTGTCTGAAAACTTCGGTTAATAAAAAGACTAAGATGTAGTTTCAGTATTTCACTCAGTCATCTGTAGAATTCCCATCTGATGATTTGATATTAACTTGAAAGCATAATCTTGGCACTATGAGAGAATATAACTTCACCGTAGTTCCTTTATAGTGTATGTCATGAGACAAAACTATTATTTACTGGATAATATTTCAAGTAGGACTCATTACTCACGTTCATTTCAAAGTGATTATACAACTCCTTGGACTGATTTTAATACTTCTACTATTTTGTTTTTGATCTTACTGACTATAAAAGTTTTTGTATATCTAAAATCAATGCTCCGCTGCAAATGCTAAGAATATAAGCGTCGAACAACAATTCACCGGTTGGCCTGCCTCATTGAATTGAATGATTCTTCGGGAATTACTCCATTCTAACCTGTTGTGTAGTTATATATTATCACATGCATAAGAGTGGCTGATTTCTTCTCCAGAGTACTCATTTTACTGAGATATTTCATTCTGAACTTGGTTTGGTTCATGACTTATTAATCCTGCTGGGGTTATTAGTTGTTTGCAATTGACCAAAACATATGAACTCATTTAGAAAAGAATTTATCCAGCGTACTACATCAGCTGTCGACCTTCTTCTTAAACTTACTCCTTTTACCATAAAGAATGAAGAGGAATTCCAGCAAACATCTGTTTCCTGTGACATTCTCAAGTTACACATTAGCGTTTATATATATATATATATATATATATATATATATATTACATTCACCTGGTAGCAGAAAAGGTAATATTTCCAAAAGCAAGTTAACAAACTTCATTTTTGATTAGAAATCTAGATATTCAAAACATAAACTACTTGATGTGAAAATAAAAATCCACTGAAAGCCGAAACAAAAACAAGTAACTAAGTTGCATGATATAGTATGGCCTGAAAGAACTGAGTGCAGATAAACAATGGAGGATTGGATTATTAAGTTGGGAGAATATGCCATAAGAAAAGGAAGCGTAATAATTTAGCAGGAGCAAGAGGACAAAGGCATTTGAAAATGGCAAAATCTCTCAACGAGTTAAGTCTGTCGTAATTCTAATGACTAATCAAAAGTCTTTCATATAGAGAGTTGAGGAGTAAGAATATAATTTGCCGTTGCTCCTGCAGTCTGAATTTTTATTTATTTCGTCAAAGTTCCATGCACTGTGTGGTTGGCACTGAAGTTAGATAACAGGTCTACCTGGCGCGCGGGATCGGTCAAATCTTCTGCAATTCGACCACCGGAGAATCTTCTTTCGCCACTGTATATCCAAGATGGTAAAAGTTCGATTCTGTGTTTAGAAAGCTGACACTGAGTATGGCCCAAAATACCCTGCTGCAGAAAAGCAGGTACACTAATAAGTACACATACTCTTCTATCTAAACAACCTAATGCTTGGTTTTTAAATTGTATTCACTTGTTTTAGGTGTATTATGTAATGCAACTTGGTTACCTGTTCTTATATTCTGCCTCCAACCTTACTAGTCTAATTCCTCGCTGTTAAACTGCACCTAATTCTTTCAGGCCATACTATATCATGCAACTTAGTTACTTGTTTTTGTTTCGGCTTTCAGTGGATTTTTATTTTCACATCAAGTAGTTTATGTTTTGAATATCTAGATTTCTAATCAAAAATGAAGTTTGTTAACTTGCTTTTGGAAATATTACCTTTTCTGCTACCAGGTGAATGTAATATATGTATATATATATATATATATATATATATATATATATATATATATATATATATATATAACCTTGGTATAAATGTGAGTAGTGAATTCTAGTTGAAATATAATCTGGTAAATAATACTGTCTTACTGTATGGTACGCAGACAGAGAATAACAGTTATGGTTCGATGTTTTTACACAATAACTTTACATACTGCACATTTTTCACGTTACCTTTATTACTGTAGCCATACAGTTTTGACGAAATCTTCATAGGTTACCTTTTTAAATGACATACAAACCAGGACGAAGATTAATAATTGTGGTAATTTCTGATATGGGAATATATGAGTTTAAAAAAGTGATTTACCGTATTATCTATGACATTCCTTTACCTATTTTTTCTCAAATTTTATTGCAAGTTACTCTGAATTTACTACAAAATCAACCACTTAATCCTTCTTTTAGAATTCTTTACTTCTCACATTCTTCCTGCCCTATAATCTGCTTGTTGGATTGTGTTTTTTAATGTGAGACTGTGCATAAAAGTCTCAGTTTGTCGTATTGGTCTTCAGTAGAAACAATATTCCAGATCTTATTTATAATGTGAGTTTTGCATTTAAAACATTGATTTCTGTTTGCTGTCTTCACAGTACTACAAATGCATCATATATAATTTGACCAATACAATGGCATTTGACTTTCGTAAAGATTGTCCAGTGTTATGCAAGTAACAGTGGGGAACAGGAAAAGATGCTTTTATAACATCTTTTATCCATATGCACTAGTAAAACGTTGACTGAAATCATTATTTGTATGACCAAACCTTAATGCAAGCCTTGTAAGGAGGCCTTTATAATTAGTATATATAAATGTTTCTCTTTTATGTCATTCTCATGCATGATTGAGTTTGAAGACAATTAAATCTTAGGGAGAACCTAATGAATGACCTTACTTACGAATTTAAAGATGTACTTCTCTTTATTTTTATTTCATTTTGTCACTCCTTTCACGCAACTACTATATTCACATTCAACTTTTATTTATTCACCGCCTTCAACCCCCAATATCACACAGCCTTATTTTCTTTTTTATTCTTCAGTGTTTGATCTACTTTGTCCGTCTGTCTATCTGAACATCTTTTTACACTGTCGTGTCATTATGAACATTCGTATTAACCTTTTTACACTCCATATTCTTTGTTGTCTCTAACCCACAAATTACCTTGACTGGTTGATATTTTGCAAATATGTTGAAGGTTATGTATATTAGAGTGAAGCCTGATGAGATCTAATTGAAAACAATATTGTTCGCTTACACGTCTTGTTATAAAATCTCATACCACCAATAAAACACACAAATTTGTTACAGTAAGTAAAAAACCTAAGCTTTTGACTACAATGTATATATTTCGCATATCTGAGCTGTTTTCTTTGCTCTGATATGATATGGTCAGGGTCACCAAGTTGTGCCTTAAACATCATCTAGTAAAACGTTTTGTATCACAATGTTCTGGATGAAGTTAATAAGTCTGATTTAGATTTTCATTTGAAGTCTCCTCCTCACAAAATCGTCATTTACAAAAATTACTTTTGTAAATTGTGATGTTAAAGAACATAATCTTTCACTGGTTTTTGGAATGTGGGTTTCAGTTAACTCTTGTATAGAAATAGGGAATTTTCGGGCGATGTAAACTCAACAAATTATGATGAGTGAATGATATTGAGTTACAGATAGACTTTCTAGAAATCCGCGTATTTATGTCTATATATTCGCATACACAAAACAATGGGTCGCTGTAATTCATTACCAAATTAACTGGTTTTTGCATTGATCATATGACATAGCTTCCAACTATTTTATGGTTGCAAATATCCATTTTTCTACCAATCCAGTAAGTGATTTTTTATCAGAAATATTGGTAACAAAACACTAGTGCCTAAACGTTTTACACAATTACTTTTCTATCGACTGACTCGACTGGAATATGTTTGCCATGAAATCTTAAGATTTCAAATCTGAATTATTACAGTGAGCGATAACAATGATAGATATCATTGCATCCACGTACTACATTCATTTTAAACTTTCAGTTCTCATAGTGACATAGAAAAATCCTATTTTCTCATCTCCTTCAGGAGGAGAACACGGGTCAAATAATCCAAACTGTACACTAGCTCACACCTTTAATAATGATTTTTAAAATGAACTTCAAATCCCAGGAAAAGAAATAAATGGACATATGAGAGTACATATGATTAACTGAAGATAAGCGACATTTAAGGAAATCCAGGTTGTGCTTACTAACATGTTCTATCAGCAGTTAATAAAATATTATGGACCAATATTTGCTCAGCTTTTTATTTCCACATTACACTTTCGATCACTGCAGAATTGATCTGGTTATTTATTTATTTATTTTCTCAACAGAACTGAATATTTGGCTTTTTTTTACTTCAGTAACCCATATTGTGGGTTTCGATTGAAAAGTTAATTTTCGAAGTCCCTTATAACCTGGCATTTTCATTTCAGGGTATAGGATTTACTTTCACTGCTCTCGAGCATATCTTATGTCACACCTTACAAAGAGAGTTCTAAATCCGTGGATCATAGGTGTATGCTGTTTCTGACAGACGTATATGCGTTCTAGGTTTCATGCGGTCTAACCTCAAAAGGTGCTGTGAGTCTGTAGGGTTCATCTGGGATGTTTACTGCGAGATCTTGAAGTTTTACCAGTCAAAGTAATGCATCACATTCCGGGTATAAAATCCACTTAAAAAGATCATATATAGTAGTTGTATCTGTGATTCCTAAACGAATGATTCAGAACACATCATAAAGTTCTTGACAAAAACTGATTTCTTATGCACCTCCTAAACAAGCATGAAATAGACTATGAATAATATGATAAAGAGTTCTATCGAATCTTCTCTGACCTACCACAAGAAAATGAACATGTAAGTGATAATGTAATTACTGGTTTCAATGTGGAAGAACGGAAACTTATTCAAGCAGACAGACACTGAGGTGGGGCTTTCAGAATGTCAGATACCCATTAGCATTAAACCACTGATACAAGCATGCGCGAAATGCCAAATTTTCCAGTGAGCACAAAATTGAAATGTAGTTGAAAATATAATCTGCTTCGACAACTACCAACCACAACCCAATGATGAGTACAAACTGATAAGTGTTTTTCATGAAGTATGCTCACAGAATTTCAGGGTTAAGTGTAGCACTGACCTGAGTTGATGGTGCTTCAAGCTGAATAACAAGATATTTGTTACTTCATAAAAGTAAAATGTTAAAATCGAACAGTTTTTAAGCGTATCTTTGAGAGTGGACTAAATGAATAACCAGAAGAAAAAGAAGCTACATAAGTAGAAATAGTCATTTTTGTCTTTATTATCTTGAAGAAGCTACCTTATAAAGCATAAGTAGACTTTAAGCGAGAGTCACGTAGTAGAATTGGAACTCTGGAGATTTTTGGAGGTAGTGGATGGCTGGGAAAAGAGGAGCGAAAGCCCCTCGAACACAAACTAAAGCGGAGTATGCAAGTAGTTCGGAGCACTGAAAATAAAAAAGATACAAAAAACAGTAACTGCAAGTAACACTAGGCAGTTTTAATACTTTTTAGAGAGATAAAAATTGAAACATTAAGTCTCAGTAAGATTGTTTCCTAGGGTGAGTAAATAGTTTATTCACAAGACAACTAGAGATATAAGCGCTTACAACTGTGACAATAATTTCAACTGACCTTTTGCAACACTTTGAACTGCACCTGATTACTCATATTTAGGGTCTGACAGAAAGAATTAAAAGTATTTGGATAACTATATAAAAATGTGACTTCGATAAAATGGTGAACGATATTTTATGTTCAAAACGTTATCTACTAAACATGACTTGATCACTGTACAATATATCTAATAAACAGATCAGAATGCAATTATTTGTGGAAATTAGCCTTAACAATATGCAACGTGAATAAACAGTTGTTCTAAAGGTTGACTTTAGGGAGAAGCAGTCAGTTTTCAAATGCAGTAGTGGTTAAATTCGCCAGATTTTTATCCACTAACAAATCTTAGAAACACGACATACATACCTAAGAGTAACAAGAACTAGATGCATTCAAAACATGAATATCTCACTTCAATCTACGAAACGAGTGATCTTATGGCAGTGTTTATCAAATGAGGGTTCACTAGGCGGATATATGATCTAATGAGCACTATGCAGTAATGTATTTTTGAGACTAATTGGGATTTCGATTTCGGAGTAGTATTCATCACGGACTGACATCAGTCGGGAAACCATTTCAAACCTAGGAGCACTGGAAAGCTATTTCATTCTAGTTTGACAATCGCGCAATATCGCGAATTGACAGAAGCTGGAAACTGTGAACCATTGAACTCTGACCCAGTGGCTGAGTGGTTAGTGCGTTATCCGTGAAACCTGCAGATGTCGGGTTCGATCCCTAGCCAAGTTGTGGGTGCGTACTGCTTGGGAGTCCCTTACTTGGACGAAACAGCTCTCCAGTGCTCCCAGGTTTTCAATTGTTCCACAACTGATGTCAGCTAGTGATAAATACTACCTCATAATTTATGATCTAATAGCCTGTTTATATCTCAGCTATCGTATCTGTGCCAGGGTCTATGGCGTACTGTATTATAAAGTTTTTGGACGAAAAGAATTTCTGTTACCTACACTGGGTCGAATTGTTCCATCTCTGTTGACAGATGAGCTCCTATGCTGATACCTCGATACTTTCTGGATAGTCATTATATTGTAGTCTATTTGATGGCTAATAGAAGAATCTAAGACAAGCGTTTAGCCCTATTTTTGCTCGTCAGCTGGTTGTACCTGGACCCCAGGTCGAGCGGTTTGACTCAGTGTAGCGTCGAAAAATTACAAGTGTCAGTAGAAATCAACTGATACCAACCGCACAAGTGGTGCTCTCGTGCCACAGTGGACTAGTGGATAACGCTTTAGCGCCAGAAGCTATGAGCTTTGGATTGGAGTCTTAGTTGAAACATCATTCGCTGAGTGCCTCCAACTGACTAGTCCGAAATCGGACGAAACGCACATCCTGAATTATACTGTCAGTCATCAAACAGACTACGATTTCTGCTACCAGTATTCGAGTTTTCAACATTTGCATTGATCACAAATTCAACGATGCAGTGCATAATTTCCATTTACAACTACATAGATACTGGTATCTTCTGTCAATAATTGCTTAAAATCTTGAAATCCTAATTTCATTTTTTTGGCTGCATGGTTTTCCTTATAAATTTCAGTGTCTCTGTTTTGCCATCCACTTTTTAACCCATTTGTAAATTTACGTCCACCTACTCATGTAACAAAAGGTAATTCGAACTGATGCGCAAATAAATTATGCTTTTTTCTGCTCAGTTATTCATCAGCTGTTTTTTCAGGCATCCTAAAGTAAACGGAGTATCACTTGAAAAGAATATATAAAAGTCCTAAAAATGTGTGGCGGTAGAACATAATACAGTAATCCAGCGAAGTGAATACACAGTTTATAACTGTGTTTGTGCCCTTCCAATTTTCAGAAAGTAATTAATGCAATATCTTCTGGCTTTGAGATACTGGCTATATTTTTTCATCCTATAGATAACTTTGAAGCAGGGAGTTTTCAAGATTGCATGGTCAGTGTAGACGAGGTGTTCAATTATTGTCCTTTCCACGAAATCACTACCACCTCTTCGCAAACATGTAGCTTAGTGTTATTCAGTTCTTTTAAACAGTACTTGTGTTGAACCATCAATATTATCAGCTCCAGACGAGAAGGCGAACAAGTATGCAGATGTGGAGGTGGTCAGAAGCGATACTTAGTACTTCAAATTCCATCTCAAACGGTAATTAGTGAACAATTAATGGGTTCATACGTTCCTGCGTTAGATTTAAGATAAAATATTTCTCAGAGATCCTCCACTGTATGTGACTTGTAACGCAACAAAGTTAAATATATGATGAATGAGTCAGCATAATTACCACTAGGCGGACACAAGTCGTTCCATCCAAAAACACCAAGAATCCGACAACGGCTGAAATCTATCGTAAATTTCTGGTTTCACTGATACTGATTTCTCAATATCCTTAAGAAGTTATAAATGGAAGATTTATTCGTCGTTCTGAAATTCTGTGACATAAATCCATCAAGATGTCAGCAAACTACACACATTTGTGCAATTCAAGCATTTTAACATTCAAACCCTATGATCTTGTTCCGTTATCCGACCAAATGTTCCAGTGTTCACCCTTTGACTGATAATGAACGCTAGCAAATCCCAAAATAATCCAGTCACAAGAGGGCTTACTGAGTTTCTGGGTCCCATGAGGAAAAACGCTCGTACATGATAAGTTTTAAATGAGTTAACTGGATAAAGTAGATTTATCTTACAAAATTATAACATCTCTCGATGTGGAATCTTTCTTCACTAATTTTCGCCTATGAAAGCTATTTGCTTTTCATGTAGTTGTAATCACAATAGCAGTCTAAATATTGAAATACCAACTGGATACTTTTAAGAGCTAATAATGAGATGCATCCTTAATGCCCAACTCACATCCAACGGCGCAAACTATGTGCAAAAAGGGGGAATTGCTATGAGATCCTTACTAGCCCTCAACCTAAAGATTTTGTCTCAAGCCTGTAAAATGACTGGATACGATTAGCAAAACAAAATGCCGATACATTTTTGTAAGCGATGAAAAATGACCTCTGATGAGAAAAGCGGACCGAAACTCTCGTTTCTTGACCTGGAATGGAGGAAAGAAGGCTCATGGAATATTGATGAGGTCAATTTTAAGAAAATCCGCATAAGATGGTTATCTGACAGGCTTATAAAGATGGGTGTCTATCAATTCAAAGAAACTTAGTTGTGCCTCTAGAAATGCATACTGAATGTAAATGAAGTCATGATGCCGTGTACGATTAAGCAAACATCCTTACAAAAATCCTGTTTGAAAATGTATAGCCACCTCATTTCTCAGAAAAAAACGAAGCTCAGTAGCAAGAATCGTTCTAGTTATGTCAAAGAAAATGTTGTGATTAAACCTTGAGTAAGAAGGTGTTGCATATACTGGCTTCCAAAACCAAACAACTTCAAACACATTACGAAGGACGTCCCATGCAAAAATATTAAGATTAGTTCTCTGTAGTTGCCCACTATTTCGCAACTGCCTGAAGGACTATGTATCACTTTTCATCACCTCCACATATGCATACCTGTTTGCCTTAAAGTACGGAGCAGTGATTTAATGAAAGATATAGTAACTGAACACCTCGTCTACACTGACTATCCAATCTTGACAACTTCCTGCCTCAAAGGTTTCTACAAAATGATGAGGAGGCTGTCAAAGGCTGCATCTGTTTCCCTCCTTCACATTACCGGAACTTTAGCCATCCACATAAAACAAACAGAACTCCGCATTTAAGAAACCTGTTGGACTTTTTCTTTTTTCATTATTATAGTCAGTAATATTTGAGAGCACTACTTTCTTTTATTGTGCTAACTACTTAGGTAACATCAACATTTACTTGTTTGTATACTTTATGATAATCATTGATTACTTGGCTTATCTTATCCTTTTGCAAAAATTACTGTCAAAAAATTGATCATTATCTTTAACTAGTAACAACTAATCGTGTTTGTAATCATGTCATGCACATAAAACACAACAAACTATTGTATAAAATTAGGCAATTTTACCCAGGAAAGTTGTGCATAGTGGCGATTGTGCAGCTCTGTGAATCAAATTTCTGAAGAGGGCCTCTTCTCTGAAATACTCTTCTTTTTGTTACATTTTTGATTGCAGATGTTTCGTACAAGAGAAAACTTTATTGTAAGCGCATCTTTTGGCCAATACTAGCCAGTACATTCCAAAGAATTATATGTCATCAGTTTGTGTCACAGCAATTATTTCAAGCGACCGATAGCTGCTACCTTGACGTGGTGGTCGGGCTTGCATATCACAATGACCCAACGAGCTATGCTGGTGGAACGCTTGTTCCCTCGAGGTCCTACCATACCAGAAAGGTCTGTTGGGTAGTGGTTAGACGAAAAGCAGTTACCGTTATAGTGTAAATTGCTACACTATGATGGGGGTCTGAGGGCGAAGTCGTACTGCTGCTAGCTGGATGGGGTGTGACAGCAGTAAGGTGTTTCCCTTGGATGACCAGCAGTGCCAAGCTGATGCTGCCTTCTCAGTGGAAGGGGGGGTTAGAAAAGGTCGGCCCCAAAAATAACACACTCCACCACGCCCCACGGTCTGCCGGGCCGGCGGTGTTGGTTCACTTGTCGTTTCCTTTCGATCACCCCCCAAAAAAACAAAAAATTCAAAATAATCATACTCAAAAGGCTGGGTGTGACAGGCCTCAAGCAGATGTCCGATGGGCTCTGCGGTCACACAAATCTCTTTCAGGTACCTTAAGAAGAAATAGCCTTCCACGGTGTGGGCAGCCGGGAAGTGTCAACCGCCCTCACAACTCTGTCAGCACCCAAGTTTCTTCTGACTGCTATCCTCCTCCTCCATCATTACCTTCTAATCTTCCTTCACGTCTCTTAATTAATGATGCTGCATCATCTTCAATTTCTCCTACCTCTGCAGCCTTCGACAACGATCTGAGTCCACAGAACAGCATCCCTGGTCTCCTTAAACCACGCTCCAAATTACATATTGGAGCCTTCAATGTCCGCACCCTCCGTCAAATTGGCCAACAGGCTTCGTTGGCAAAGACTCTAGCAACTCGGGCATGGATGTGTGCTGTGTTTGTGAGACACGCATACAGGACCCAAGTGTGGTTATTCACCTGACCTCTCCTGACCAATCTGGTGAATCTGCAAAATTCACCCTTCGAGTTTCTGGAGATTCGATAGCTGTAGGTATAGCATTAAGCACCAGGGCAGAAAACTCACTACTAGACTGGATCCCAGTTGATAGTCGCCTCTGCGCTATGAGGCTGAACGGCACAGTGAGAACTAAAAGGAATAGTGAGACTCGCCGTTGTCTCTTTGTAATCTCTGCTTACGCACCCACTGACTGTAGTTCGGATGAAGTGAAGGACGAGTTCTACCATAAACTGTCTAACCTCCTCTCGAAAGCCAAACGTTCGGACGTAGTGGTTGTTGCAGGTGACCTCAACGCACAGGTGGGTAGACTGAGTGAGGCAGAAAGGCACTTAGGTGGCACTTTCGGAATCCCAGCTGAACGTACAGATAACGGTGATCGCCTATTACAACTATGCTCAGATAACCGCCTATTTTTAGCCAGCACAAATTTCAGACATAAAGAAAGGCACTGTCTGACCTGGCGTCCACCGAGCTCGACTCAGCGATGGACACAGATAGACCACATTGCTATTAGTCATCGCTGGAGAGGATCGGTGGAAGACTGCCGCTCCTTCTGGAGTACGTGTTTGGACAGCGATCATGCGTTGGTCCGAGCACGTATATGCCTGCGTCTCAATGGACGTAGAAAAAATTTGGCAACAAAACCACTACGAGTTCTGCTGGACAACGAAAACACCAAAGCCGTGTTCAGTGAGAAGTTGGCTAGGCAGTTATCGGAACAAAAGACTGTCACTCATCCAGAAGAAGCTTGGTGCCATCTTCAGTCTACTGTAAAAGCAGCACTGGAGACTGTAGCCGACTCCAAGATAATGGCTAAAAAGAGCCAGTGGATATCAGCAGCTTCTTCCAAACTAATGGATGCACGTGAATGCATCCCTGCAGGCTCTGAGTACAATGAAGAGCGAGCGCAACTTAAAAATAAACTGACGAAAAGTCTGCGCAACGATCGTGAACAGTGGTGGGCAGCAAAGGCTAAAGAGATGGAAAAGGCAGCGGCGATCGGTAACAGTAGACAGTTATTTAGACTTATTAAGGAGACTGGGGGGAAATGGTCAACAACAGTTAGTGAGGTTATAGCGGAGAAGGACGGATCGGCGATTCACTCGCAGGGAAGGCGACTGGGACGATGGGCAGAACACTTTGAGGAACAGTTTAACTGGCCTCCAGCCACCATTGCGCTGCCCGCTATCCAGTCGGACCCTGAATGGGACATAGAGACAGGTCCCCCAACACTAGAAGAAGTTGAGAAAGCGGTAGGTAGCCTGAAACGGGGAAGGGCAGCAGGACCAGACGGACTACCTGCTGAGGTATACAAGAATGGTGGTAGAGTTCTCTTAGTCAGGCTAACGGAAGTGTTAGCCAGTATATGGGAATCAAATACGATCCCCTCCGACTGGTCTAAGTCACTGATCATCCCAGTCTTCAAGAAAGGCGAGAAGTCCTCTTGTGATAACCACAGAGGAATCAGCCTGACAAACATAGTGTCTAAGATCCTAAGTTCTATAATTCTCCGACGCCTGAGTGGAGCTCGGGAACAGCAAGCCCGAGAAAACCAGGCAGGCTTTAGACCTGGCCGTGGATGTATCGACCAAATATTCACACTGCGCCAGGTCCTGGAACATAGGCATGCTTACAGACGCCCGACAATAGCTGTATTTCTCGACCTGAAGGCGGCATTTGACTCCGTTGATCGAGAAGTCTTATGGCAGTGTCTGTCACTGAAAGGCGTGCCTAGTAAGTACATCACCTTATTGAAAGCTCTCTACTCGAACACTTGTGGGCATGTTAGAGCCTATGGTGAGTTGTCCAGGGAGCTATACTCATCAAGTGGTGTCCGTCAAGGATGCCCACTATCCCCATTCTTATTTAATTTTATCATAGATATTCTTATGGAGGTTTCCCTCTCGTCACCTAATTACAAAGACGTTGACCGGATCACAGGTGAATTTTCCTTAGATCTAGAATATGCAGATGACATAGTCCTGTTAGGTGAAGACGCTGACAAGATGCAGAGTCTTCTGAACACTTTGAGTGGGAATTTGAGAATGTTTGGGATGCGATTTTCACCACCCAAATGCAAATTTTTGCTCCAGGACTGGTCTTCAGCGGTACCGCGGTTAACAATAGAGAGTGAAGTGGTTGAGTGTGTTGACCACTTCACTTACCTGGGAAGTAGGATCAACTCCGGTGGGTTAGTTGCCGATGAGATTTCTGCACGGATACAAAAGGCTCGATTGGCTTTTGCCAATTTGCGCCACCTATGGCGCCGCCGTGATATTCGTTTGTCTATTAAGGGTCGCGTGTACTGCACAGCAGTCCGCTCTGTTCTACTGTATGGCTGTGAAACATGGCCATTGAAAGTGGAAGATACAAAAGGTTTCAGGTGTTTGACCACCGTTGCCTTCGTAGTATAGGACGTATTCCGTGGTGTCACCATGTGAGTAATGCAGAAGTTAGGTGTAGAGTTTTAGGGAGAAGAGGTAAGTCAGTCGACGAGGTTGTGAACCTTCATCGACTGAGATGGTTGGGACACGTACTACGTATGCCTAGTCACCGATTGCCTCGTCACACAATGTTGGCTGAGGTGGGTTCAGGCTGGAAAAAGGCCCGAGGTGGCCAGACTAAAACATGGCACCAATGTATGAAGTCTCTGACTGTTGGTTTAAGCCATGTAGGACGATGCAGACTAGGTGGTTGGGGTCCACGGGACAAGAGGAACCAGTGGTTGGAGACCCTAGGTGATATGGCTCAGAACCGAAGTCAGTGGCGCAGATGTATACACACATTATCCTCATCTTAACAACGCTATACCGAATCTCACTATTTTGTCACTCCTCTTTCCTTTCTTCTCGTACTTTATATTTCTTTTGACTGCATTCACTTATCTTCATCCTTCACCTCACTACCTTTTTACTTGATGTGCTGATATGAGGTGTGGCAACTCGGACCGTTACGCAGTAATGCCTGGTCCTATGTTGATAATGATGATGATGATGATACAGATAAGACAGTACCTAATCTACTATAAATTTTGATTATCCAATTCACATTTGAATTAAGTTGAATGACCCAGGTTACAAAATTTGCTTACAATATCGGCCATTATTGATGATAGGATTTTTGATTGTGTTGTTTATTAACACTAATGGCAACCGATTTCTGAGTCTCATACTAAACGAAGAATGAAATGGAATACATAAAAGTGAGTGGGCTTGCAGAATAATACTGACTAAATATGTATCTTTCTTCAAATGAATATGTCAGCTACATACGAAGATAAAGTATATAACTTCATTTTTGATACTAAGGTGAATACTCATAAAGTGCAACTAAGCGACATGTAAAAACGTGTTCTTCAATAGTTTTCATCCGGTTAACTTATTTATATCAACAAGTAGTCTGATAAATAAACACCGAAAGGTCATTCAGTTATCTAGTTTATTTCATGCGTTCACAATGTCCAGTCGAAGTCTTTATTAACGGCTAATGTACCGCATTAATTATTCCACACCATAAAAAGTTTGTACATACGCCCACTAGTTCCCATCAGGTAGATAACTATGATATCAATAGTGAATGGTCATTCTGATTGTATACGTCCGAGATTAGCCTAAATATACACTAAAAGAGAACTCAAAGACAAATACATAGATTCCTAGATTTCACAGCAACTTCATGAATATCTCAATACGCTAAAACGGTTTATAATCCAAAGTTTGCATTTTTAGAAATTATAACATTTCTGACTAAAAATATTCTCACGCATAATAATTGTAGCAGTGAAGTCCATAATAAGTTCATAAGAATTCTGCTGATAAATGTCGTACAGTTTTACCTGCATTCAGACTTTGCTGTTATCAGTATAACTGAATTTACTAATATGAGGCTTTATTTTCGAGGCGTAGATCTTGACCGGCTTCTGAGTAACAGTACTGAAGCCGATATGCCAGCAAAAACTAAGTATTTTGGTCTCTAGAGTAAAATTAATATTCATGAGCTTTGAATTTTAATACCCAGATTTGGCATTTCAAATCAGTACTAACTTCCGTTTTAGCTTAACTCCGTTGAATTGGAATGTACCTAACACATTCAATGAATATCAGTAAATTCTTGAATTTTGCTTACATTCTTAACCATTCCATGATGTCTCTAATGTTTGTCTGAACATTCTGCCATGTATCAAAACTAATTATGATAACAAGAATGCATTCATTTCTACCTTTTGAAGATCTGATTAGTCCTGATTTATGAATTCTCGAGGTTCTTACTTATTTATATATTATTTTATGCTTGATCTTCTTATGCTTTTCTGAACCTTGCCAGCATTAAGAGACACACCTTTGTATAAAGTCCCATTTTGATCCATAAGCTCTTATAAGAAATTTAGAAAATATAATTGGCAGTAAACTATTTCTTTTTCTCACTGGTATCTAGGTAGTGAATGCGAAAGTTTCATCTTCAGATAAATCACAGATAAAATGTCGATCTATATATAAAAACGATTTCGCTTGAACGAGAAGATCTCATCCTGAAAATACCGTCTTTATTAGGTGGAATAAGGTCACAGCATTCATATTTTTTTGTTAATTCCAAGGCTAACATTGGGTTAAGCGACTAACCGCATAGAAAGAATCTTGTTCTACAGGTTATACTAAACAATCTTATTTCCTACTATCTGGTGAACACTGCTACCTAACTTTTAGGATAATGCCTCCATGTATATCAAATTTGTAAAACAAACATGTACTGTTTGTTACATTCTTTTAAAAGTATGAACTAGGACATCTAAGTTTATTTAGAATAAACACTTCACAGCAGGCTATTTTTATAACTCAGTACATTGTAACCAGGGATAGTTTGTTTGATGAAATCAATGTCTTTTTGCATTATTAGCTTAAGAAAAATTCATCTCATTGTTTCTGACTTATGTTTGGCACAAAAACTTAACTCCTGTACCCCTGGAAAGATACTGTCAGATTTATTCATGAAAATCAAAGTAGATATGCTTCGATAATCACCCTTCATCTAAAGAAGTATACTTAGCTAATGAATACCGGACAGTTAACTCCCTATAGTGCTCTGTTGTTCACATTCTCTTCTCTGGCTTCAATCTGAATAAAACTTGCATTCAAATGTTATTCTTGTTATAAATAGTATTCATCATATGGTGATTTTCAAATTCTCATTTGTTTAAGGTCCCACCGCAGATATTTGAATACAGAATCATGATTTAATCGTGACAATGGACATCAAATCAAGAAGCTATAATAGACATCATGACAGATCCTGCTACTGTTTAGACCATAAGAATCGATAAGCTATTCGTATTCTAGATTAGTCTTTAATTTCCATGAAAAGTCAATTTGCAGATATTCAACTTTAGAATTCATAGCTTGTGTGTCCAATAAAGCTTATTTGTTGACGTTCTTATAGACTATCGGTCTTTTAACTTGAAAATAAACACGTCTTTGTTGAACATTAAGCGTATCAATCAAACAGCGAAACTAGATAATCATGTACATTTAGTGAAGCCAATTTACTCAAATACTGTAACTTAATACAACTTTATAATTTCCAGCAGTAATTTACAAAATCACTTTTCAACCTTATTTGAGTTTCTAGCTGGTATAATTACTGATAAAAATGGAGTTATAAACTTTACCCATATTCCACACGGATATTAAAAGCAAGAATATGTACCAAGGCTGTGGTATATCGCCACTAACAATTGAAATGCAGTAAATTTACTCGTACAGTGTGTGAATTTGCATGCATGAACAATCTAACAAACGATTGAAATCACTTACCTTTTCTTATATTGAAACTTTGTACCAAACCATTATTGTTATTGCACAGAGTGAAAAGTAATAACTTTTCTTTACTGTTAATCTAAATGCCAAGAGAGTTATTGTGTTTGCATTCATTGAGTAGAAAAAACATTTTATGAATCTGAACAATACGATAGAAATAAGTAATCGATAGAGACAGACATTGCGTAATCCGGCACTTGTTATAAAGCACCGAAACGGAGTTTAAAATAAAGTTTAGCATTTTTGGATTATAAACACAAAGTGTTTTTATGGATGCCAAAGAGCGTAAAACGACATTTTTTGTATTAATTAGACCAGTATTACTAAATTTAGTGATCATGATAAAATTTAAATCACTACCTAGCAACAGGCAGTCACTGAATAGTAAATAATTCAAATCATCAGTGAACATGGAATCGGTTCATAAACAGTGACTCTTGAAAGCCTCTTCAGTCCTAGATCTTACCTTCTCCAAGTTTTACATTCTAAAACTTTCACATCAATATTAAATGCATCATGCTTTTGATTACCAATGAAAGTAATATGCAGGTTCTGGTTATAAGTAAGTAAAAACCTTATTTTTTACTGAAAGCTATGCTAAAATTGTCAGTTTTCAATCTTTCCATTTTTGAAATATACAATGTTTCTGATAAAGATCTGAGTCATCATCGAGGCTATTTTCATATATCTGAGTTTCGGAATTCATTTAAGATGGATTAACTTGAAAACAGAATTGATTAAGAAGTAAAACTAGCGTGGGCAAGGTTGTCCTTACTATTTATGGGGATCAAGTCCAAGAATCTGGATTCCATGTCAAGCTTATCAATATTCATTCTGGCTGTAGAATCTGATGGTCAATATTTTCTCAATTAGGTTTCATACATGAAAACAAGTTTTATTGCTTTTCAAAGGACTATTTATCCATGCAGACGATATGTCATACATGAACACATAAAAGTTTCTGCTTCAAAAATGAAGTATGACAGAACTGATGTATTATTATTATTTGTCCTTTGAGTTCCTAGTGGAACAGAGGGCTTCAGTAGCACGTCACCATTTCACTCTCTTCTCTGCAGTCTCTTCAAACTGGTTCCACAACCCCACATAAGCCAGCTTTCATCCCTTCCACACACACGATCTCCTCCATGTCATCCACGGACGCCCAACTCGTCGTTTCCCATTCGGCTCCCACTCGAGGGACTGGCCTGACGCATGATGTCCCCAAATGGTCTACTCAGTCGATAACCAATCCAATCCAATCCAATCCGACTCATCTCCACCTTCTTCTGCATATTTGTTGGGTGACAGGTTGTTGGTTGGTTGGTTCGTTGCCAGCCATAGTGAGTTCCTTGTTGCTTATTCTTATTATCCTCGCCATCTAATTTGATCTGATCTCATCTGATCTGATCTGATGTGTTCCGATCTTCAGTATCGAGTGAGCGTAGGCGGAAGCTGTCGATGTATGGCTGCAGTTTGTTGGGAGTGCTTTTCGTAACACGCCAACTCTCTGAACCATCACATAGAAGCACTGACTTGCTTGACTGAATTAGTGTTGAAAATCCGGATGTTGCTCACGCTTCATGTTGAGTGCAGTGCAGTGCAGTGCAGTGCAGTGAAGTGCAGTGCAGTGCAGTTCAGTAGATCTCCACACTGATTACTTCAGTTTAATGAAGGCCTGTCTTGATGTCTTTCTGATCCTCCTTTTGACATCCTCGTTTGTGCCGCCTGTAATTGAAACGATGCTGGGTAGGCAGGTAGGTGAAAGAGACAACTTCCTTTAGGTTTGTCCTGTTAATGGTGACTGATGCTTGTTGTTGATGCTGTTGTTGGTTGGGTATCTTTATCTTCTCTGTCTTGTCTGCGTTCACCTGAACTCCTGTTTTCGTTGCCGTGCCTCTTCTATTAACTTGTTAGTTTTCGCCTGTAGATCTTCTAGTTTGTGTGACTAGACATTAGACATAAATGATCATCGGCGATATCCAAATCTTCTCCTAAGGTCTTTTCATCGGTCCAGCCAGTGTATCTCACTCTTCTCGCTCCTCAGAGTTTGTGGCATGATGAACTTGTGTCTTTTGTTCGATGATTACTGGATATCGGTAGTGATCTCGCAGGTAAATTTATTCATGTTCCTAAGAAGAGAAATAGTTCTCTTATGGTAACACGTCTCAACCTTGGGCCAATAGAATTTTTCACTTGACAGGTTTCCTCAGATTCCTCACTTTCAATTTGTTTTACTCTTTTGAACATATCTCTTAAACACATAGTGTACTCTCGTATATTTTTAAAGTGGTTTTAAAGTGCGAATTTTCGTACCAACAATAGAACAAAGAAAACGTTACAGTGGTAAGAAACGGGATAACAAAGGCACAGAAGTGAAGCACATTGCTATTCCTAGGGCATCTATATCAAACTGCCAACTTTTGTGCTGGTTAAATAAACTACCACCATCAAAATGACACTTGGTTTTCTATTTACTCATCAGTTCAGACCAGACTCTAATGCCCCACTAGGCCTTTGTTTCACATTATTGCTTGTGATACTATTATTCTTAACATTATTTAGATGAAATAACAATTTCTCTTAAAAATATTTCTGAGAGGAATGAATTCATTGAAATATTACATGCCGAGGACTTCACATTGCATCAAATGTACTGACTGGAATAAAGGAATTATTATTAGGTTGACGAATTCCCTGTCTTACTAGGCTCTGGTAATTCAATAGGTAGTAGGTGTTGGATAGGAGATACATGTTCACAACAACAAAGGAGGCCTAGTAAACTTGAGGTACTCTGGCAGTATTATATTTGAGCCATATTTAATGAAATAGTTTTCATAATTTTTGCTTGCAGAGATGCTTGAACAAATTATTTACACGTTTGGAAAGCGAAATGCTTTGAGAATTTCATATAATTTCTTATTTGCAGAGTTTAGGTGTTAACAGCTCTTTCATCTTTGCTGAACAGCTTTCTACAGTAACAGAAATGTCAGCTCTTTCTGACATTTTATAATTTGAAACGAACAATTGAAATTTTTTTATTCTACGGCATACTTATGGTTATATCAAATAGAGAACCTTTAGAATCTTGAATGTCATTTCAGCTTATTATCCCTGGGTATGTAAATCATGATATTAAATGCAACCAAACATTTTTCTCGACCGTTAGCTGCTACCTTGACGTGGTGGTCGGGCTTGCATATCACAATGACCCAACGAGCTATGCTGGTGGAACGCTTGTTCCCTCGAGGTCCTACCATACCAGAAAGGTCTGTTGGATAGTGGTTAGACGAAAAGCAGTTACCGTTATAGTGTAAATTGCTACACTATGATGGGGGTCTGAGGGCGAAGTCGTACTGCTGCTAGCTGGATGGGGTGTGACAGCAGTAAGGTGTTTCCCTTGGATGACCAGCAGTGCCAAGCTGATGCTGCCTTCTCAGTGGAAGGGGGGTTAGAAAAGGTCGGCCCCAAAAATAACACACTCCACCACGCCCCACGGTCTGCCGGGCCGGCGGTGTTGGTTCACTTGTCGTTTCCTTTCGACCACCCCCCCAAAATAACAAAAATTCAAAATAATAATACTCAAAAGGCTGGGTGTGACAGGCCTCAAGCAGATGTCCGATGGGCTCTGCGGTCACACAAATCTCTTTCAGGTACCTTAAGAAGAAATAGCCTTCCACGGTGTGGGCAGCCGGGAAGTGTCAACCGCCCTCACAACTCTGTCAGCACCCAAGTTTCTTCTGACTGCTATCCTCCTCCTCCATCATTACCTTCTAATCTTCCTTCACGTCTCTTAATTAATGATGCTGCATCATCTTCAATTTCTCCTACCTCTGCAGCCTTCGACAACGATCTGAGTCCACAGAACAGCATCCTGGTCTCCTTAAACCACGCTCCAAATTACATATTGGAGCCTTCAATGTCCGCACCCTCCGTCAAATTGGCCAACAGGCTTCGTTAGCAAAGACTCTAGCAACTCGGGCATGGATGTGTGCTGTGTTTGTGAGACACGCATACAGGACCCAAGTGTGGTTATTCACCTGACCTCTCCTGACCAATCTGGTGAATCCGCAAAATTCACCCTTCGAGTTTCTGGAGATTCGATAGCTGTAGGTATAGCATTAAGCACCAGGGCAGAAAACTCACTACTAGACTGGATCCCAGTTGATAGTCGCCTCTGCGCTATGAGGCTGAACGGCACAGTGAGAACTAAAAGGAATAGTGAGACTCGCCGTTGTCTCTTTGTAATCTCTGCTTACGCACCCACTGACTGCAGCTCGGATGAAGTGAAGGACGAGTTCTACCATAAACTGTCTAACCTCCTCTCGAAAGCCAAACGTTCGGACGTAGTGGTTGTTGCAGGTGACCTCAACGCACAGGTGGGTAGACTGAGTGAGGCAGAAAGGCACTTAGGTGGCACTTTCGGAATCCCAGCTGAACGTACAGATAACGGTGATCGCCTATTACAACTATGCTCAGATAACCGCCTATTTTTAGCCAGCACAAATTTCAGACATAAAGAAAGGCACTGTCTGACCTGGCGTCCACCGAGCTCGACTCAGCGATGGACACAGATAGACCACATTGCTATTAGTCATCGCTGGAGAGGATCGGTGGAAGACTGCCGCTCCTTCTGGAGTACGTGTTTGGACAGCGATCATGCGTTGGTCCGAGCACGTATATGCCTGCGTCTCAATGGACGTAGAAAAAATTTGGCAACAAAACCACTACGAGTTCTGCTGGACAACGAAAACACCAAAGCCGTGTTCAGTGAGAAGTTGGCTAGGCAGTTATCGGAACAAAAGACTGTCACTCATCCAGAAGAAGCTTGGTGCCATCTTCAGTCTACTGTAAAAGCAGCACTGGAGACTGTAGCCGACTCCAAGATAATGGCTAAAAAGAGCCAGTGGATATCAGCAGCTTCTTCCAAACTAATGGATGCACGTGAATGCATCCCTGCAGGCTCTGAGTACAATGAAGAGCGAGCGCAACTTAAAAATAAACTGACGAAAAGTCTGCGCAACGATCGTGAACAGTGGTGGGCAGCGAAGGCTAAAGAGATGGAAAAGGCAGCGGCGATCGGTAACAGTAGACAGTTATTTAGACTTATTAAGGAGACTGGGGGGAAATGGTCAACAACAGTTAGTGAGGTTATAGCGGAGAAGGACGGATCGGCGATTCACTCGCAGGGAAGGCGACTGGGACGATGGGCAGAACACTTTGAGGAACAGTTTAACTGGCCTCCAGCCACCATTGCGCTGCCCGCTATCCAGTCGGACCCTGAATGGGACATAGAGACAGGTCCCCCAACACTAGAAGAAGTTGAGAAAGCGGTAGGTAGCCTGAAACGGGGAAGGGCAGCAGGACCAGACGGACTACCTGCTGAGGTATACAAGAATGGTGGTAGAGTTCTCTTAGTCAGGCTAACGGAAGTGTTAGCCAGTATATGGGAATCAAATACGATCCCCTCCGACTGGTCTAAGTCACTGATCATCCCAGTCTTCAAGAAAGGCGAGAAGTCCTCTTGTGATAACCACAGAGGAATCAGCCTGACAAACATAGTGTCTAAGATCCTAAGTTCTATAATTCTCCGACGCCTGAGTGGAGCTCGGGAACAGCAAGCCCGAGAAAACCAGGCAGGCTTTAGACCTGGCCGTGGATGTATCGACCAAATATTCACACTGCGCCAGGTCCTGGAACATAGGCATGCTTACAGACGCCCGACAATAGCTGTATTTCTCGACCTGAAGGCGGCATTTGACTCCGTTGATCGAGAAGTCTTATGGCAGTGTCTGTCACTGAAAGGCGTGCCTAGTAAGTACATCACCTTATTGAAAGCTCTCTACTCGAACACTTGTGGGCATGTTAGAGCCTATGGTGAGTTGTCCAGGGAGCTATACTCATCAAGTGGTGTCCGTCAAGGATGCCCACTATCCCCATTCTTATTTAATTTTATCATAGATATTCTTATGGAGGTTTCCCTCTCGTCACCTAATTACAAAGACGTTGACCCGATCACAGGTGAATTTTCCTTAGATCTAGAATATGCAGATGACATAGTCCTGTTAGGTGAAGACGCTGACAAGATGCAGAGTCTTCTGAACACTTTGAGTGGGAATTTGAGAATGTTTGGGATGCGATTTTCACCACCCAAATGCAAATTTTTGCTCCAGGACTGGTCTTCAGCGGTACCGCGGTTAACAATAGAGAGTGAAGTGGTTGAGTGTGTTGACCACTTCACTTACCTGGGAAGTAGGATCAACTCCGGTGGGTTAGTTGCCGATGAGATTTCTGCACGGATACAAAAGGCTCGATTGGCTTTTGCCAATTTGCGCCACCTATGGCGCCGCCGTGATATTCGTTTGTCTATTAAGGGTCGCGTGTACTGCACAGCAGTCCGCTCTGTTCTACTGTATGGCTGTGAAACATGGCCATTGAAAGTGGAAGATACAAAAGGCTTCAGGTGTTTGACCACCGTTGCCTTCGTAGTATAGGACGTATTCCGTGGTGTCACCATGTGAGTAATGCAGAAGTTAGGTGTAGAGTTTTAGGGAGAAGAGGTAAGTCAGTCGACGAGGTTGTGAACCTTCATCGACTGAGATGGTTGGGACACGTACTACGTATGCCTAGTCACCGATTGCCTCGTCACACAATGTTGGCTGAGGTGGGTTCAGGCTGGAAAAAGGCCCGAGGTGGCCAGACTAAAACATGGCACCAATGTATGAAGTCTCTGACTGTTGGTTTAAGCCATGTAGGACGATGCAGACTAGGTGGTTGGGGTCCACGGGACAAGAGGAACCAGTGGTTGGAGACCCTAGGTGATATGGCTCAGAACCGAAGTCAGTGGCGCAGATGTATACACACATTATCCTCATCTTAACAACGCTATACCGAATCTCACTATTTTGTCACTCCTCTTTCCTTTCTTCTCGTACTTTATATTTCTTTTGACTGCATTCACTTATCTTCATCCTTCACCTCACTACCTTTTTACTTGATGTGCTGATATGAGGTGTGGCAACTCGGACCGTTACGCAGTAATGCCTGGTCCTAGGTTGATCTGGATGGATGGCATAAATGGAACGGTCTGTCGATTTTACCTACCCATATATGAAAACTCTGTCATTTTCTGGCTTTTAAAATAGTATAAGCGTCAATTTTCCATATTGGTATTTTTCGTAAGCATATATCAGTAGTTCTCTAGTCTAAGCCTGGTTTTCTTTGGTAAAGCTTTGTGTTTTAACACTTGATATGTACTTAACAGTTCTGGCTGCAGTTCCTTTTGAGTATTGTTCCAGTGATTGGAATTTGTATACATTTTCAGGAAACTGAATTTAACATTCCTGTTTTCCATACTTTTGTTCCTTGTTTTACGTTTTCATAAATCTTTGTTACAAAGATAGACATGTCTTCTTTAGAATAGTAACAGTGTATATAAGGTCAGTTAATTAAGCCAGAACTTCCAATATAGATGATTAGCTTCACTCTTGATATAATTACTTTTGCCCACGATGAAGAATTCATCGAACTCTTGGTAAAGGAGAAATGAAAAATTATTTTATGAGTACCTACTAATCAAGAAGTGGGAATGGTTTAGAGAGACTAAAATTTATCATTGGTTATATTATTTCGCCATATTGCATAATCCTTATCACAGTTACATAGATTCAACAATTTGATTTTTTTGGTCTCTGAATTTTTTAATATTCATTTCACAGTTGTTCATCCAACAGGAATCAATAACAGGATAAGTAAAGAATCATGTGTACTGTTGGCCACTTTCATCTCTCTCTCTTTCTCTCTCTCTCTATTTATATATATATATATATATATATATATATATATATATATATTCCTTCTCCTCCAGAGACGATTCTGGTAAACGTGTTGTTTACAAAGTTACATTGAGGTAAAGTGCGATGTAGGTATTTAAAGTCGAATGCAAATTAATGAGGCATCTGGTCATTTCTGAAAGCACTATTCCGATAGAGTTGGTTTTCAGTGTCATACACAAAGTAATGTCATTTAAAACAAAAGAAACTTATGGTTTTAAATTTTTGGCCATCAGACAACTCAGCACTGTAGTCAGAGGCTTTACTACGAAGCTGCTTAAAACAAAAAGAACTGCAGGAAATTGTGAGTTCACACAAAAAGTTGCAGAAGATACTTTCTTTTCAATGCTAACAGACGAAAAATACATATCCAGGTTTTGTTGAAATAACAAGTAACGTCTAATGCTGAACAAAGTGAGCAAAGTGTCACTTAGCCTTGTGCCAGACAGTTGTATTGGCTGCATCCTATCCTCAATGAATACAACATGATTTTAATTGTCTAATGGAGTTTTCGCTCATGAGCCTCCTTAGTTCTGTTGAACACTGCACACCGATTTATTTGTACACCTCATTAGATTAGTGAAGAAGATTCCTACTGTGACACTCATGGATGCGGATATGAATAAGTGAGAAAAATGGGTTTCTAGAAGATTCACCTTACCCTCTGGTATCAATATGAATAAGGGCAAGGTTTGCGGTTTTACATCCGCCAACCTCTTACTGACAAAAGCAGTGTGATCTCCTTCTAAAAATGTTATCAGGATTCGATTCATCGCATTAAGTAGACTGGAACATCTGACAAGATAATATATAGCTTTAACAAATATAGTTATTGAGTCCTGATTAATTTAACAGAGTAGTATAGAACTTTCTGAAAGAGTTGATCACGTTAAATTAAGCCTGTATCACATTTATACACAGCTTCTTCAATGGTATAATGTCTACATTTACCACCGTTGACGTAAATAAACTGATTTTTGTAACATTCAGTATAATGAAGTGACTCAATTCAGTGTATTACAGATAGAAAAATAGAACAATGCCTGATGCATCAAAATATAAAATTTGCATGACCTAAGTGAAAGGAAAGTAGTATATTCTGATGTCAATCTAATGTAGCGCTGAGAAAAGTTGTAATTATAACATTGGTGGCATTAGGAAAACATGATCACTGGGTAATAGTTCACTCAAGCATCCGTATACCACATTGGAGTTTTTTCTTCACCTACTATGAAGAGAAATTTTCCACACTTAAAGACAGGTTGATATGTAAACTTTCAGTCTGCATCATTGCAGGTTTCAGTATATCCATGTGTCAGTAATGCTTTCAATCAGTTTTCCTTTTTCATGTTGATTTGATGTGAATCAAAGCCAAACTTTGGATGAATGACTATTATCCAGTCCTACACTCAGTAAACTTGTTTACTTAACGAATTCAAAGTAAATTTTTATGAAGGTTTGACAAAAACTGACGTCAATGAACAAACTAAGCTAACATTTTTAATTTGCTTAGATGCGAAATAAACCTTCGCAAAGGTAAACCTGAGTAACTGTTCGTTTAGGATGATTTACGGGAAACTTAATCTCAAACAATGTTTAACAATGAGTTCCAAGCAGAAGAGCTAAAATAAGGATTAACACTCCACAAACGGCCAACATAATGCTGCCGGTTTATGCATGCTGCGATGAATACTAACAGCTGTGTCATCTTTAAGGCTGTACATGTGCTTATGAACTATTAGCTGGTATCGGGTCACTACAATAGCGGCATTCAAATAAAACGATTCTATTCTTTAAAACACTAAACCAGTCAGTATCAAGTGAACGTCAATCTTCAAAATGTTCTCTTCTCTCGAGTACTTCAATGTTTCAAAAATTCTTTTTGAGGAATGTAAATGTATCTGACAGTGAGATTTGACAATCTTCATTTGCTATCGTTGTAAAATAGCACCAATTGACCATGAATTTATGTGTAACATCTGGTCTGTTATCCAAGTTCTGAAAATAGGTAAACATATGCAGGTAAAACACAGTGATGCAATCAAGAGATATCAATATATACAAGATATTTTATGTGAATTAAACGCCCTAAAACCGTTGAAGTTCAATTCCAATTAGTCTCAAATTTACCTTCATTTTGTCATCTCTTTTATTTGACAGCTATTGTTCGTGGTAGTGTTTATATATACGATAACCCTGGACTCAAGTATTTACCCGACAGCATCTACTGGACTGAATTATTTGAAAGTATTGGAGAACAGAGCTTTTACAATCAAAAGTTGATTGAGACTAACAGTTACAGTGATAATAATGTATCTATCGACCTCCATTTGTATGAGCACAACCCACACGATAGTGAACCGCAACCACTGTCAACATCTGTTAAATCAAGTAAGACAATTTTGAAAAATATCAGAATACTGTTATCTTTGTCTACTGATTGTTCTTGACAGGTACATTATGGAATAGTTAGTCGTTAATTTTCTGCATTTTATCAAGCTAAGTAACTTTTCTTGTTAGTCAATAGCTAAGAATCAGAAGAGTGTGATAAACTTTGCCTATATCACTAATGTTTACTTTATGGTACTTCTGTTTGTGTTCATTCCCTTTGTTTATTTATTAAAGTAGTGTCATGTTTTGTAAATATAAGCCGGTTCACCTGATTTTGAGTTGCACTAGTTTAAAATGACTGAGAGTTTTAGTCAGTTATATATTAGATTGTTTATTTTGAATATCACACGGTGATGCAGTATTAATTTTCGGATAGCATTTGGAGAAAACTTTATTGCTCATATTCTTATGATATGATATGAATACGAGCAATAAATTCCTCTCGAAACGTCATCTAGTAAATAATACTGTGTCACTGTGTCCTATGTCAATCAAATAAGCAATCTAATGTGGAACTATGCTCAACTTCAGTGCCCAATTTTTACTCTTACATTAAGCTTAGTTGATTTCTAGTGAATTTCGCAACCAGTAGTTTTGAAAACCGATGAAGTCATGTTAGAAATCATCACAAACTCTAATAAGTCACATAATTTACTGGAATTGTTCATTTGTTATTCGCATATTTTAGAGCAACTTTTGTTGTTACTGTTCGTGATGGTTATGGAGCCTAAAAGAAATGAGTGACATAGACTGAATTCTATGGTACCATGAAAGAAAGAATTATAAAGTTAAAATAGATTTTTGAATATAATGATCAACTCTTGGGTGTTATTAGTATTTCAAGATGCTATGAGTTCCGAATGTATGTGTAATTACTGGCAGCTAATTTGCTAAAAATATTGCGGAAACCTGCGGGATTTGGTCGTGGTGTAAATATTTCTCTTAAATTCATTGATAGGGTATTTGTTCATTCCACACTACGAAGAATCTCTATGGATGTGGTTACTGAATCTTTATCAGATAACTTGCTTTTAAATTTTATAATCGTTTGCTAACCTGTTCACTGGCAACAAAATTATTTTAAATATAGTTAAATACTAGTGTTATTGCTTGTATAACACTGTCGTTGATTGGACCTGATTGATCAATCTCTGTTGGCATTTGGGCTCCTGTGTGGATGCCTCGATATTTTCTGTGTTTTAATTATGTATAGTAATGATGGGTAGTAGCTAGCAGTTGAATCCAGGATCGGCATTTCGTCCTATTTGGGACTCGTCAGGTAGATGTACCTGCCTCCCGGTGAGTGACGTTGTTCCCACCGCGATTCGAACTCGGCAGCGATCGCTTGAAACGCGAGAGCGTTATCCACTACACCACCAAGCCATGATAGCCACCTCTTGTGCTACGATCATAGTTTTAGTGTTGTTACTTGTATTACACTATCGTTGATCGGACCGAAATGAGCAGTCTCTGTTGACATCCCGGTGGGAACAACATCACTCACTGGGAGGCAGGTACATCTACCTGACGAGTCTCAAATAGGACGAAATGCCGATCCTGGATTCCATGCTAGCCACTACCCATCATTACTACATAGTTAAGTACTCTTAGGTTAAGAGGTTCATCATATGAAACATAAAAGTGGTAACCAGAAAATCGAGTCTACTTATAACACCTGACAAAGTCTGCTGTTTTTCATCCATCATAATTCAGACATGCAATAAAATATGGATTGATAGATATGATGAAGGACTGATAGTCTGACAAAAATATATTGAGAATTCTCGCTTTCTTGACAGTAGACTGGAATCGATATGTATTCCATAATTTTATCAGTGAAATTTCACCACTAACCATTCAATTATCTCAAAAACCGTCTAAAAAGTGAAACAAAAAGGGAAGAAAAACACCTAGGAAAGAAAATACATCCAAACGCACAATCTGGCGTGGTCAGTCTTATAGAACTGTTCATTCAGGAGAGCAGCTCAAAAACTAAATGTGGGGATTGGGACTTTTTCGGGAGCGGCAGTTCATAACAAGACAGAAAATGAATGAAACTAGTTATCGAGAAATAAAGGAGAAAATAATTTTGAAAAGAATGAATAATTAATTAGTTACAAGATGCAACATATGTTAGGTACGACCAAAAGTGTATACAACTGCATCACTGTAGTCGACTTTAAACAGTGTGACCGAAAGTCAACGAACATTGACTCTACTCCTACACTGATACTTGCTATCCTGCGATGAATAATATTTCAGCTGAAATAAGGGTGACATTGATTAGTTCCAGAACATTCCGTGATGACCCTTCTTATTGATTTTTCCCTTCGACTTGCATAACAATCCCAAATGCAACTCAATGATGGGATTACTAAGGCTGCTTTCAGGGAGGAATCTGCTTGACAGTTCTCTTAACAGTCCGCTCTCACTCACATAGAAGAATCTTGGTACCATCTTTAGCCCACTGCTTAAAAAGAATTAATGACCGTAACGTACCCTCACAAAGTGATTGAAAAGAGATACTGGATACCGGGAGCCTCCTCTCAATTATTTGATGCGGGCGGATGCAGTCCTTCATGGTCCAAGCACAATGAGGAATCGAGGTAACTGAAATGTAAACTAACAAATAGTCTGTGTCACGACCATGAAGAGTAGTGGGTAGTAAAATGTCCAAGAGATGAAAAAGTTAGCTCCAATGATTAGCAGTAGACAGTTATTTAAACTTAAGGTTGGTGATTAGTGGGACTATAGTGGAGAAGGATGCGTTCATGCTTCACTCCCAAGGAAAACTAACGAAATGATGAGGTGACTTCAAGGAAAAATTCAACCTACTGTTAGCCAGTATCTCTTGTTTCTCACTATTCAGTCAGATCTTGAATAAAACACTAAGTATGGACCTCCAACAGTTGTAGAATTCGAAAAAGTTTTAAGTAATCTGAGATGATGAATGTCATCAAGGCTAAAGGGACTGGTGTCAGAGATACTAAGGGACAGTGTCCATGCATTATTAATCGCGTTAACTGAAGTATTAGATACTGTATGTGAGTCATATACCATCCCCTCTGACTCGCTTCAGTTGCTGACCGTTGTAGTCTTTGAGACGGGAAATCAGCCCGACAACATACTGTCTAAGATTGTAGGTTCCAATATGATCAGACGTCTAAGCGGGGCTCGGGGATAGTAAACTCGAGAAAACCTGGCAGGCCTCAGTTCTTTTGGTGTTTATTGACCTGGTATTCAGTTCCCACCAGGTTGCGAAACACACTCAGAATTGTCGGCACCCCACACCAGATGTGTTGTACACACCATGTGTCGTGATGTAATCATGTCACTAACTTTGAAGTCTAGTGAAGAGTTTGAGAAAGAATTAGAAAGCCGGTTAACAAAGTTATGAACCTCCATAGACCCAAGTCGCAGGGACTTGCATTACCCATGCCTTGTCACATTCTGTTTTTTCTCACAATGTTAACTTATGTAGATCAGGACTGGACGAAGATTTGAGGTTGTCGGACTATAAGATGGTATCAGTCCGTGGAGCCTTTTACCATTGGAGTGAGCCATGCAAAGAAGTGTGAACATCCAGTCTGGGGTCTACTATGCAACCGGAGTAGATAGTTAGAGAAACCAGATGTTATGTCTGAAAGAAAATTATAACGGATGATATGTATGTATACGTTATTTCCATCTTAACTAAATTCTGTTTTTATGAAATTTTTCCACTTCTCACCACTTTCTTCCCTCTTCCTCTGTCCGGGTGCATTCGCACTTGATGTGTTGGTATGTGTGGTAACTCGAACCGTTGAGCAGTATTACTAAGTCCAGTGTTGGTATTGGCTGAGTGACTTTCCTTTTCTGCAAATATCACGTTCATGCGTGCAATTAAGTCTCTCTTCTTGGAAGTTATGAGTTTGTCAACCATTGGTGAAAAATTTCAGGATTTGCAGGCTTGCTTTCAGTTAAATACAATAATTCACTTGCATCTGCCTAGTGGTGTCTTCTATATAAGTGCCACTCTCATATTTACGATATGAGTAACCTAGGTTGCTTTTTTCTCACAAATTTAATGAGAATTATAAGCTCAGTCAGCCAATTATTACTATAGTTTACGCTGAAAAGCTACTTACATTTTTAACTTGCAAAACTGGTAGGACGTAACACTCTCATACGTGCAGTTCATGTTATGCAGCATGACACAGCGAGCCATTACAGAAACTTCCTCCTAAGTATGTTGAAGTTATTAACTAAAAAGGAAAGTAATGGGACAGACATTTTTACGTGCATTTATTTTAAGTTATAGGTTGGCAATATTGCCGATATGGGACTTCAAAAGTCACTCCATTCAAATCACATTAGTAAAGCAATGATACCATCATGGCGCAGTGACATATTCATTTTGTCTCTTCAGTATATCGTACGATACTCACTAAAAACTTCTCATGCTTCTTGGCATCAAATTTCATGTTAGATCCTTTGATAAAATGACACTTCATTCGCTACTCACTTCGTTCCAGTCTATGAAGTATTTAAGTCATAGGAAACTGAGTTCGTGACAGTTATAGATCAAAATGTGTGTAGTGATTACAAATTTCAGCACAGTATACTCCTCTGCATTTGTTATAGAATAGGTCATTTTTAGTTAACTGAATATAATAGGCCACAAACTGTAAAAAAAGAGATGACAGTAGTTTTAACCATAAAATTATGCCAGCTGAAAAACTGTTGGTGAACAGGTATTAGTAAGAAGATACGCCTTTCTTATTTATTACTGTAAAGTGCTCCATATCATCTACCTTACTCGGAACCTGAAGTGGAACCTTTAGATCCCAGGACAAGAATATGACAGTTTTCTCTCTAGGGAATTTGCTGACCCCGGTTTTTGTAGATTACATGAAAATACTTCTGAAGTTATTTTTAATACAACAGTTTGTAATTCATTTCATCATTACTGTCTATCATTCAGCTGACATGTAGAGACAAATGGTTTATCTACTAAATTCCATGCGATGACTGTGAAGTCAAGAACTTAGGTAAAACAAGGTGGATTGAGTCATTCAAGTCAGCGCAGCATATGAACCTATTTAAATGTAGAATGATAAACCTTACCTAAATAGCATCCTAGAAAAACTCACCTACTGCCTTCCATTCACTAACAATCATAAAAAGGAAGGGGACTAAGCCAAAGTCCTAAACTTTAATACGGTAGTAGGTCGAAGTCAGATGTTGATCACTAAATCTTTTTTTATCAAAGTAATACGGAAGAGATGCAGAAGCAGTTGCTCAGCAGAGATTTCAAATAACTGGAAAACTGTATTACTGTTAAGATCAAAGACTGGAAGATAATAAGCTGACATAAACCATACGGAGTAGTTTGATCACCCTGATAGGATTGTGAACAGTACTTTGTGCTCTAATCACTCAGAAATAATGCTGTATCTCAGAGTGCTAAGTCAAACAGCCACTTAATATACCATTACACTGCACTACAGTGCATAAATCCTACTCCTATGGTAATTCTTAACTTTTCAAACATTTTTCTCAACCTAGTCATCCCTGAATTTGCCATTTAGGAGTGAAGGAATTATAGATGAACAGGAATGATTAATCGTCATCCTCTTTTTGACACCCAGCGGTTATGAATGATATTTGTTTGAACCTGGAAAACTCTATATGCAAGTACTGCATAGTCAAGTTTATTTGATAAGATGTTTAAGTCATATCCATACTGAAAATTGTTGAACTTCCAGCCCAGTGTCTGCATTGAGAAAGAAAGATCAATAGAATTTGATCAGCAGTCAGGAATAGGCAACATGAAATTGGTTGCTCCACTGCTGCTAATCAGTCTAACTTTCTAGTTTCTATATCAAAAACTGTCGTACCATCTTGGATAAGTTCCTCATAGATTGACTTTCAGTTGACAATACCTAATAGTTTTTCATTACTCTTCTGATTACACTATCTGCTTTTCAAAGGTGAACGAAACTTTAGGTGAAAGATCATCTTTTGATTTTAAGTACAACACCTATACACTGATGATATTAATCGAAAATAATTGATTTGTTTCTGCGCAGTTCACCTTTAAACGCTTGAACAACTGCATTTCACAGAAGTCTGATTATTCTTAATGAGAATTGAAACACTGAGAATTAAAAATAAGTAATTATTATTCAAGCGAAAGTATAAGATAAACAACTGATAACATCCATGAAGATAGTGTTTTTTATTTTATGAGCAGGATATGACTTTTTTCATCACCACGGAAAAGAGTTGAGTCAATTTCAAACTAGTCCTCTATATATGATAATGGATCGAACTATTCTTTCATTTTAATACAACATATTCGAATTAACGATCTGATTACAACGATCTTTCGCTGTGCTTGAGTGCTTTTGATAGAAACTAGTAAAAATTCAGTTAATAAACTCTAAACGCTTTACATTCATTTTGGAACCCTGATTATATGTTGGCATGTGTGAAGTAGAGGACTGTTTTTATTTATCTGTCAACATTCCATGTAAATTTACAATGCATAACAAGGGTGACCACACAATACTTCAGCACAAAAAAAAACTAAAAAGGGAAAACCATCAGGTTTGTAAACAACAGTTCAGCAATCAGCTGCTTTTACCAAAACCTGAGGTACGAAATGTTGACAGTTAGAAAGAGTCAAAAGTGTGAGTTGTTAGGAAATATCAAGTCATGTAAGTTGTTTTGTAGGTCACATACTTCAAGTAGTTCTTTGATTAATTTGATCAAATCTCATTTCAAATGATGAACTTATACGTAAAACTAACGATGAATGGAACTAAAGCAATTGTCTCCCTCTGATCACTTTACACACCAGATTCAACTAAAGAATCATTCAGAAATAAAATAATGCTTAGCACTTTTCAAAATCAGAGGTAATTATCTGTACAGTATGGGTTACTTTCTTTTCGTAAAGTGAAAATTCAGCTTTCATGTTTTTTAGGAATAAAATCTCGGTGTAATCGACGAGAAATAATTTGAGGATCGTTATCTGTTTGCTTTCGGTTGTCTGAAACATTGTTTATTGGCCTTACACACTTTTGGTATCCGAATTTATACAGCTTATATGATGCTGTCTTCTGAACATATTTTACCGCATTTTAATTTGTCCTTATTTAAGCACGAGAAACAATTGAGCAAAACATCCAAGCAAAAATTCTGAAACCATTTGATATAGCGGTTTCAGCAAGTATCTGAGATCTAGCTAAAGATGGAAATTTAGAAATCCCTAGCATTTTCATAAAAAAATATGTTCACGGGGAAAGTACAAAACATTTCTATTAGTCGGTTACGCGAAACCTCAACCTCATCATTTTTTTGCTTTCATCATGTTTAACGTTTCATATTAATCAGTTGCCAATGCAACTGATGCTGATAACCTGAGTATGAGGTAGTGGATCAGAAAATAATGTTTGTAGTGTAATTCAAGCATGATGTTTATAACCGCACTCATTTACAACTTAAACGGATATATATTCAACTGAAAATTACAATTTCTGATATTCTACTTCATTTACATGTGTATATTTATGTACATATATGGTCTTGAATATCATCCGAAAAATTCAAAGACAACTTTTTATCAACATTATTGGCTGTAAAATTAATATTCTGTGCACTTGTAAGAATGTCGATAGTGTAATTAGAAGACACTCGATTTGTATCTAAATGGCTTCAAAAACAAATGGAGTGTGAAACCTTGATAAATACAAGTAGGATCCGACCCTCTTCACTTAAAGCTAAACATATTATAGAAACAGGTTACAAAGTTGATGTTCAAACATACTGAGATTTGCTGAAGCGATAGCCAAACATAAATTGAAATCACTTTTATGCGTACCAAAACATTTTTCCCTACACTACATCACTTTTTGGTCTAGTATAAATTGAATTGACAAGTAAATGTGTAGCCAGATTATTCGAAGTGTATCGCACAAATACATCACACTGTTCAAACAAACTTTGTCTTCTAATTACGTTAACGAAATTCATAGATGGGACTAACTGTTTCAAACTTGTAAGGATTGAAGAAATAGACCTAAACCACTTCTGTTGCCTAATGTTGACTTTACCATTCTCTTTCAGGTAACATTCATTCCCACATCCATTGGATTTCTAACCGCCATCATCAATTTACTATCTTTTTCAATCAGAAGTCATAGTCTAGTGAAATAGGATGAGATACAATAGAAGTCTTCGAAAATTAGAGAAATGTTTAACTGTTGATGGATAGGAAATTAAATCAACTGGAATTAAAAACTGACGCAGTTTCAGCTTACTGAAAGACTTTAAAAGCCACCTTAGCTATAGGTGAAATGGTCGAATAAACATTATTTTTTGAAAATCTGCTTTTCCAGCCGAAATAAAGAAAACTTCTGATTATTTAAGTATTTACTCTGTAAAAAAACAACCAGCCAATATACTCTGAAAATATCATCCAGTATAAAATACTGAAACTGTCAGTGTGGGGTGACCTTAGGTCTGCTCAAACAGTTTGCCAAATATGCAGCCAACACACACAGGGATTAGGACTAAGAACAAACGTGACTGAGGGCCCACAAATCATCCTTACCATCTTAAAAACTGTCAAAATTTCTTCTGTGATAAGGTCATTTTGTATTTTTCTCCAGCAACATCAATTACATTAATTATATACTTTAGAAATATTTCTAGCTATTTATAATTCAAGTTTCTTTTGACACATGTTTTTAACAATAAATCAGTTTTCCTACTGAATAAGTTGTAGTTGTTTTCTTATGTGCCAAACCTGGCGTTAATGTACCATCTATTAAAGACTATGATTTACTTTCAACTTTTTAAATTTGTTTGCTTATCAAAAACAAGTACAAATCTTTATACAAAGAATCAAAAGAATGTTATATGAATACTTCATATGAAGTGCTCATCTCCAAGCAAACAGTTAGTGCATGCTTTGTTTTCTACATTCTATCGTCTATGCTGTAGAAATCTAAGTACTTTTAGTCAGAAAAGCTACTTTTTACTTTAAGATATGCACACACGGAAACTACAATCCACACTGAACAAAAAGCCAATACAAGTAGACAAAATGATATAAATATGTATATCAACTCATGTTACCCAATCAAATCAGTGATACTAACACGAACTGTACTGTACTTTGCCGAAAACTCTTACCGAAAGATACTCAAAACATAGTGTTTCTCTTACTGAGATTTCTTTTGGACTCATTTCAGGATAATGCAACTACTCTGTTACATGATCAGTTTTCACAATCATTGTTTCTGTGATCTATGGTGTTCATTATATTGAAGGTTAGCTATTATGAAATAGAAGTCTGTCTTTGGATAAAATCAATATGTGGTCAAATTTTAGAATTTACCTATGTGAAAGTCTAACGTCCATTAGTTTACAAGTTCGCACTCATGGTTTCAGTACCAGCAGTTTTCCTAATTCCTGTGTCCAAAAATTTTGCTTTTTAAGCATTTTAGCTGTATAGTCCTGAACAGCAGTTACACTTGTCGAACATTGGGTAACTAGAGTTACATTCTCGAACCGAGTAGAATCAGGCAATGAGATAGATTCAGCAATGCTGGAGAATGAATATTCGAAACAAGTTAGTCTGGGTGAACCCTAAATACAATGAGTTATTCCAAATCTAAATAAGAAAAATCCCTGATGGTACTTTCATATTTGAATGGCATTTATTCATTTCGAGTTTCACCAACATCACCACACCTCTTATTTTGAAATGTCTTAGTTGCAGTAAATCAATACGTTTTACTATGGCAAATCGCCTAAGGATGACTACTGAAAATGAACAAGACAAGCAGTCAAAGTATCTATACTTGCCAACAATGGTTTACCCACTGGTGATATATAGTTTTTGAATCTCATTCGAACAAATTTGTAACCAATGCTGTTTCTTCACGCAAATGCCTCATAAGTGTAGTTCAGACCTGAGCATAACTATCTCATCTACAAATAAGCAACATTGTATTCATCCAAAACTTAAGAAATATGCAAATCATATATTTGAACATTCTTACTCGAAAAAACGATATCAATAGTTTTTTCAAGGATTTTATCAAAAACAAACTAATAGTTTTCAACCGTTATTACCATGGCTTAACTGGGTCCTGTTTTACTTTATTATATGACTAAATAAAATGAACTGAAACCCACATTTTGCGTTCACTGAAACTAACCACTTACAATAGAATAACGTAAGCCTGATCATACATTGTTGAATTACGGCTTACATATAACTGCCTGTTGTTTCAATATATTTTTCTTACAGTTACCCCTCACTGTCTATACTATTATATTTTCTGGCATCCTAACCAGATAAACTGTCGTGCTACTATCTATAAGTTTGAGTTATCGTAGATGAATGTGTATCTGCATATTTACATAGCTTCAGAATACTGATCCACGAAGCTATGAATCTAATTCTTTTTCGATGAAATAGGTATACCATTGAATTAAGTCATTGGAAATCGGTACAATTCTTTTTTTGATAGCCAATAAGCAAATATTGTTGGCCTATAGATAATCTGGAACACTAAGTAATAAAGATCTATTGATCATCTTCTTACTTTTGCAGTCCTAAGATAACACAGTACTAACGAATAGTTTGCTACTGTTTTTGAACACAAGGCAATCATTTTTTTTTCATTTTAATGTGAATAATAAAACGATTTCGACAGGTTTTTCAACTGTTCTTATTATTTGTGACAGGAAGTCATGTAAACTGAGCTGTTAGCGTCCCAATTACGATATTCTACAAATTAGGTTACAGTTACTGAGCATGAAAACCAAATTAATCTGGCTATAATTTGCATATTCAGTTATATCACTAGTTTGAATCATAATAGTGAAAATAATATTATTAACGGTAATCTGAAAGCCCATCTTTTTAAACAAAACTGGAAGTCTTGGTCTAAACCTTAAAACAATATAATAGGATACTCTGTTCAATTTTAAGCAACCATGGAGGCAATTATACATTTTACTTAAAGTAAGTGATGTCTAGTGCTTAGATCGCTTCATGCATCCTACTTAGTTACATGTTTTTGGTTTTCCTTGGACAAATAATTTGATTGATCTCACTGAGTAAATATCGACAAATAGAATGGGAACTTTGCCAATATCACTGTCTTCCAATTCATTCAAAAGCAATGTAGTTAACAAGCGAAAACTTCATTAGTATGTCTACTATAAGACCGGAAATATTGCAGGAAGGTAAAACTTAGCAGCATGAACAAACGATAGGATCTCAAAAAAGGAATCAACTTATATTTCTTACATTTGTGGATATCCCCGGAATCAGAGTAGTGATATAAAGTAAATCACATTGGAAATAATTAATTATCCCTTGTTTAGTTCACTAGATACCTAAATTCATTTCCATTTCTCATTGAAGATGCGAACTCATCAAAAGTTCGGTGAAATTCTTGTTGCAGTAAAATTTCCAAAGTGGCCCTTGGCTTCAGTCAATGGATTAACTCTTACTGAACGAAAACGGCCTCCACATAGATAAAATTTAGTTAGCCAGTCACATGACATATATTCGTTTTTCGTATCCATACTTTTCAGATATAATTTCATGCAAATGATAAACAAAAGGCGTACAACAATATGTTAAGATTTCATAACCTACAAAGTTTAAAATTTTTTATCTTTTATAGAACCCCGTACACTCTATCAGGAAACTTAGTTTCAGTTATATTTATTTTGTACTTTATGGAAAACGTAACAATGTAGTGTACTCACTGGTTTTTTCAACGCAAGTTGTTTTCATCATTATTCACTTTCTTAATTAGTAATCATTTTCAAATTGATTCTGTTAATGACATTTATTCGTTTCATTATTTGAAAGTTATTTGGTAAAGAAAAAATACTTGGCATGTGCGGCCTAATTATGCTTGGTAATTTAAAAGTACTTTCTTTTGGAAATATCCTGTATTCTGATTGCATGGTAGGAATACAAAATGAAGTCCTTATTTTCTATCAAAAGCATGTTTCACCTGCCTTTTGTTTGGAGCTGTATTTTTTAACAAATGCTTCAAATAATTTGAAAAAATGGTTTAGGCTATGATGACTTATTTAAGATAAGTATGGTACACACTTAGCTCTTCAATCATGTTATCATGTGATCATATCAGAATCACACGTTGAATTAATCTTGTTTGAGCATGTTATATTTACTGATGTGTTAGTGAGTTATGAAGTCGGCTGTTGGTTTCACTGAACTGTCTCTAATATAAATTGTAACTTAATACTACTTTCATTATTTTTAGGATGATTCTAAGAGTAATTTTAGCAACCACTAGAATAGTAAACTTAATTTCTGTATTTCAACTCATGAGGAGGTTAGTTTCTAAAATAATCGCCCGTTTCCCTAATTGCCAGCATACCTTTAACAGTAATTCATATTATGAAGTCCTTTATTGTGTTTTGGTGTCGAGACAAGTGTTATGACGTTTAGCATTTTGAATGAAGATTTGAGTTGAAAGAGGGATTGCAGAATTGAAATCACTGTATGAGGTCAGAATGCTGATTCAGTACATCTGTGGAAAAAAACTGAGACGACATAACCTTTCTCAGTAGCTAGGCAAGTTATCACGATGACCATTTTTGCTTCTACACATAAAAATATACGCAATATTCACTTCATAATTTCAGCATATATTCAAAAAATGCATTTTGTTTACCTTTTGAGTTCAAGTTTCAACTAATTAACATTCTCACCAAGGTTGTCGAAAATAACTCCAAAGGACAGAAATGCTTTATTTCAAGTAGATCACTTATAGCAGCACGTAAAGTTGAAATTGATGTGAACGTATTGGCGACAAAACCTCGCCTGGTTAACTAGTTCACTAGTTACTAGTCGGTCCTAAACCCGGGTAAACAGGGAAGGGCTAGTAACCCTACACCGTAAAACAATTCCAACCGCTGAAGAAACTTCAAAGCACAAACAAAATTATTCGTCGCTGGAATCGGAGAGGCGAAATGACGCCAGTTGGTGAAAGCCTTCAGGAAGCCAATTGGCCGATGTGTCTTCTCTCGATGAAAGCGAAAGTAAACGTGGGGACATGGAATGTCCGCACCATGTTTGAACCCAGCAAGGCAGCCCAGATTGCAAACGAGATAAAGAGGTATCACACTAAAGTGCTTGAAATTTGCGAAAGCAGATGGAATGGAAGTGGACTCTCCAAACTGTCAACTGGAGAATCAATAATCTACTCATGTCACGTGGCGCGTTACGAAAAGGATTTCCAACAAACTACAGACATTCATCAACAACTGCTTACGCTCACTACTGAAGACCAGATGACCAGAAAGAATAAGCAACAATGAACACTGGGAACGAACCAATCAAGAACCGATCGCTGAACGAATATGCATTGGAAGGAAGTGGAGATGGATTGGATTGGGCATACACTGAGAAGGCCGATTGGGGACATCTTGCGTCAGGCCCTCGAGTGGAACCCCGATGGGAAGCGACGAGTTGGGCGTCCGAGGGTGACATGGAGGAGATCATGCAAGGAAGAAATGAGAGCTTGTGGGCCATCGTTGAGCCAGGTTCAAAAGATTTAAGAGAACAGAGCGCATTGGAGAAGTGCTACTAAAGCCCTATGTTCCATTAGAAACCCAAGGGAAAAATAAAAATAATAATAATAATATTGGCGACAAAGTGATCAGACGGCAAAAGAGAAAGAATAAGAGAATGTTAGTCAGTGTGTTCAAAATTTGGAAGACGGTAAATGTTGTATACATCTGCATCACTGTGACCGATTTTCAGCTTGATTATCACAGGCATGCATCTGCTGATTCTTCCCATCTCCAGTACGTAGATAAAACGGTATGCATTTTCCTTCATTGCTCGGAAAACGACTGGAGGCCTCCTTAATAGATATCACGTTTATTTCTGGTCATGTGCAACTTTCTTCCAACTTAATTCTACTTCAGTCAACATGATAATTAAATATAGATGGTGACTTTACTTAAATAAAACTTGTCCAAGCCTCTGCATTCTCTGAAGATTCGCAGCCTTCGTCAATGATCAGCTTTCAATACATAACACTACAAACACACCGTGTGAAGAAGACTATTTCGGCAGATGCCTGGTTTCCTCTTATGTCTTTGAATGACCATCTCTCATGATCACGAAACAGAGAAGAGAATGACTGTTAATTGCTCGTATGAATGACTAGCGAAAACCTCTGCAACTTTCTCTGCATAGACAATGTTTCTCTATTGTGCACACATAATAATTGAATCAGACGTCTGGTAGTTTCAAAACGAAAGGCGTGACTAAAGGATAGAAGCTATAAGCCACATTGTGAAGAGCGGAGGTTTTGACCTGCTGGCCAGAGGATTCTAACTCAGTCTGGACGTGGATTTCGCCTTGACTGCTGCAACAATTCCAAAAATGTATAAATCGCTTTCGTTTCACATGGTATATGCAGTAGTTCTGTATAATAGTTTTGTGCAAGCATGCAGGCGAAACATCTCAAATATTGGTTGGCGATTGGTATAATGAAACACGTTTTCCAGTACTAGAATAAGCAGGAGACTGATTCATACTTGACCAAGTGTAAGTTCTTTTCAGATGGATGCATGAGGGATACAACATTAGTTAACTCGTTTCCGGAGAAAATTCTGATGAAACCAGCAGGTAAGGTGATGAAACGTTCAACAGGAAACTGCAAAGCTTAGAGAACCTCAAAACGTTGTTACCCTCATCCTCGGTTATCAATCTTCTACATTTTATCAGAAAGTTGATTTTAACAAAATGATTTTAGACAGCACATTTACAATTGTCCTAGACATTTGAAGTAACACACAAAATGTTTTCACTGGAGATAGAAAATGTTTGTAATCATTTTTAGCTCATTACCAACTATTTTCATGAAAGCTAAATGTGCTGTGTTTACCGCATGAGAATTGGTTTTACTTTTACCAAATTTTCCAACGCCTAATAAAGTTGCTTACATCTACTTATTCATCAGTAATTTTCTAATGGTTCTAATCTTCTTAATACTTAGCTATTTCCAGAACCAATAGATTTTTGCCCTTTTGAATATTTTTGTTTATTACTACGTAGTTAAAATACAATCAAATTATTTTCCTAAGATACAGTACGTATCAACCTAATATATTTAAAATAATTTAACTTTGCATTGAGTTGACCATTGATAACCTATGCATCAAACACGAAGATTAACTTAAGTAGACACAAGTTTTGACAGCAAAACTTCTAAGCGTCAACAAACAGACAGAATGAAAGGTATTCAGAAAAACTATGAATGTATTCCAGGCAATGCATATGCAATGCACTGTATGAAATAACCTGTTTAATTTATGAACCAGACTATGAGCCTTATTTGGAGTGTAAGGGCTTGTGATATTTCAAGGTTCCCTATTCTAAAGTAGGTGATGTGGTACTAGAATCATCGATTCATTGGCTAAAAACCAAGTGATTAAGTCAATGAGCCTCGTGTCTTTTAAATATGCAATGAATTGCTATAATTTACTTCAGCTCAGAGAGGAAGAAATAATTTTCTGAAAACTCCCTAGCTGATTCAATGTTACATCATTTCTGCTTCAGGAATCGATAATATTTTTGACTTAATTGGAAAATGGAATGAAAGTACTTTCTAATTAGCGTGCCAGTTAACACCCGCTGATAGGATTAACTCCGTTTGTACTTGAATACTTATATATTAACTGAACGTCCAAAGTGCCTAAAATTCTATGCAGTTTTGTGTGGTTTTATTGATTTCGCAACAACCTTCCACTAAAAAACCTAAGTTAATTAGATTTAGCACCATTCTTTTTAAATTTTATATTTATATATGTTTGAATTACTACTAAACTTTTTGTTGATCAAAGTTCTAACATTTTCTCGCAATTTTCACCTAATTTCTACTGAGTGTAAATTTTCAGTAGTCTGCACTACCTAATTATAATTGAAACTGCTACAGATAACATACGGCAAGTAATAATAATTGTTAGATTTTTCAAGGACGAATGTTAGGGAACGTTTTGAGACTGAATGAAACTAATATATTCTCACTAACAAAGGGCTGTGGCTTAGCGGTAATGATTGCTACTCTCTATGTGTGCATAGTCTGCTTAGGAAATTCAAATAAGTGTTGGGATCCATTTATATATTTTAAACCTAGTTAGAAGTAATGAAATATAACTATGCAAGATGCGCTGATTAGTCGGTTAACGTAGACAAACTGTTTGCCATGGACGTGGCCTTCAGATACTTAACTGTTTATGTTTTACTGAGAGACACCAAGTTCATAAACATTTAGTTGGACTGATACAGTAAATATGTTTATGCCTGAACTCACAAGTTGAAATAGGATCAATTTGAATATACACTAAATTTAATAGAACTTAGCCCTGTTAAATACACTGCCTAACTTGACCATGTTATTTATCAAGCTAAGTAAACTCCAGAAAATAGGAATTCACAAAAGATAGAAACATTTCAGGTTGTGAATAATAGAATAAATAAAGAAGCAGTGATGAATAGGATTTTGCAGAAGAAACTGAGTGGGCCTATCCATGAGATGTGACCGAGTCAAATTTATTGTATTCATGATAAATTATCACGGATTTTGAGTGTCATAAAACTTTAGAAATGATTTTAAAGGCATTACGTATTTTCAAAGCTAAAAATCAAACATATAGAACCTTTTCTTTACTGAACAGTACTAAACCTTGGCACAAATGCATGATTTTTGAAAATACGCAATTACATAGAAATTCTTGAGTTATTTGGCGTATCTAAGATCAATAAGCACTCGTTTTATCTGATTATTGTATGTTGATAGCTAACCAAAAATGTTTCGGCCTTGTGAGGCTTAAAATATTCATCTGGTTTACAATAACTCAAATCATAGTTTGACACAGCAGAACACTTCGTAACCACTTAAATAACTTGTGTATTCAACGCAAAATAACATCAGGCTGCAAGTGATTCTCAAGCTCCAGTGAAGTTACTTTTTTCAGTCACTTTACATAGAATTGAAAATTTTCGCATCATTTTGATTCAAACATTAGCTCAATTTCATGTACTAAAAACTTTAAATCGCCCCCAGTCATATGGGTGTTTGCTTTTTACCTGACAAATGTTTATTTATGCATTTTAAAACCAATCATTCACTGTCAACTGCGCCATAACAAGCAACTATATAATTATTTGGGTCGTTAATAAGCATTTGTTTAGTTGAGGAAGTCCAAAGGGTTGGCTCCAGGATACATATCTCATTGAAACCAAGAGTTTGAAAGAAATAGAGGTTGTTCACTGAGAAATGTTTCATGGTCATTTTGAAAATATAAAACCTTACTAGGAAGTTGAATTTCGAAAATTGTTTTCCTCCAGTGGCATCCCTCTACACTTCTGATGGACAGTGTATCTAATACCCTCTTGGCTCTTTACTAATCGACTGTTATTACTACTTGTGCTTTTTTACGTTGCACTGCATAATTCTGATTCATGTTTTCACCAAAAGTGAGTTGAATAAATATGAACTACACTGAGTTTCAACTTTATCGAGCCTATATGGCTCAGAATATCTAGATTTCATGCTGTTCACAGTTATCTGATTTTTTACAGATTATTCTTACTTACCATTGATTTGGCTTGATTTGGTCATTATGTGGCTTTGCTTACCTCCAAATCACAAAAAACGTAAAACAGAATAAGAGGAGAATAATGTGATTCAAGTTTTTAAAAGTCTATTTTGTTTCGGCTAGATTTTTGTTGAATTTAGGGGTTTATGGGGATTCAGAGATATTTTTTATTGTCACTTTGGTAGTCATACTTTGCAGGAACTTATTTTTGTTGTCTGAATTCGAAATCTTTGTGTGCATATTTATTTGCCTTACGTAAGGTTTGATATATATAGAGAACGAATTCACCTTACGTTTTCGGTGAACGTCAAAAGAGATTAAATGTAAGGGATATAAAGACAAACACAATCATATTACTTGTGCACTTCGCAACTTCAGTTGAACGAATGCATGGTGTTGCATGCCGTTACACCAGCGTTGATATTAAGATATATTAAAACAATACAAACTTAGTTTCTGAATGAAGACACTTAAAATTATGAGGTGTTACACAAAAATCTGATGAAGAATAACAATTGTAAATTTTAAGATATCTGTTTATTTTCCAGAAAAGCTAGTGTAAACTTTCAACAGCTACTTATACTCAGAATATCATCCAGTAATTTGCTACTAACTTTAACCTCTTCAGATCATCCAACTATGTACCCATAGCCAGAGAAGTAACATAACCAGTAAATGCCGACAGATATGTTTTCAAAAATTTGATCCAAAATGAATTATTAGGCGACTTCCTGCATGAGTTTGAATGACAGCGTCAAAGTAATATGTCTATGCAATCCAGTACAGAAGAAATATGTTGGCGATGGTCTTTTGCAGGTTAAGAGATTATCAACACTACGTAATACAGGGACACTTTGTCGGAAATCTCCGGTAATAATTGTAATAGTAAACCTATGCAATCAATTTCATGTTGGTTGCACTCCCGTGACCAATCAGTACATGTGAGCCAGTTCTACAGGAGGTCAGTCGCCGCCTGAATAGCTCAGTGGTAAAGTCGCTGACTACAACACTGGTTGACGCGGGTTCAAATCTCAGGCAGAACATCAATTCCATCGAGGTTGCAGATAAGCCTTGCTGACAAGTGCCAAAAAGCACGAAACCTAGGTCCAGGGCTTCCTGCCGATTGCCTGCAACCAACTAACAGCTTTGATTAATAATTTTGAATAAATTCCGTTAAAAGTGAATATAAGTTTTTGCTCATTAAACAAGATAAGCAGTTAATTATGACTTTACATGAGGAAAGTAGAGTGCAGGGTTCAATATTAATTTCTTCTTTTTGATATGCAGTGATACCCAGTGAAACAGTATAATTTAGTGAACAGCTTTTTCAGCACTTATAATCATATCTTAATTTAATACTTTTTAATTCTTCACTTACAAAACGCTCATTAAAATCATACTGTTTTTCACTAGCATGCTCAAAACTTTGTCCAAAGATAAACAATCAAACGTATTGTTGGGGTTCATCTTCACTACAGTGCCAGCATCGTGAGTCATTTTCTTGTTTATTTTGTGAACAATTTTTACAAAGTCAAGAGCATGTGGAGTGGGCGTTTATTGCTCATAAACACTGTGTAATAGTCATACATAATGCACCTTTATTTTAAAAAATGTCATGTTTTTAGAATCAAATTAGCTCATCAGCAAATCAAAAGCGTAAGTATGTAGGAAATTGATTCATTTTGGCTGATCACTGAAATTATCACACAGCAACAATCAACATTTTAATCTTGGAGATAACAGTCAATTAAAGAGCAGTCAAATATTCAAAGGAACTTAAATTTGCATCACTTAGAGGCATAGTCAGAGAGGTATAATTATATGACGGTGTAGGAGCATATGACGTCAGTCAAAGTGCACCATCATATTGAATCACGTTGATTGTCAGGTGAATGCAATCGGTGCTCAGGACTAGGTAGCATGATATCAGCTTATATCAAGTGGTTAATCACAAATCCACACTGATTGGAATGAGCAGATCGGCAGTTCAGGGTGACATTATTTGAAATGAAAATGATTGTTCGTCATAGTGACAGTAAAGGATTTTTCTTCTATCAAGAATTGACCGAATTCGCCGATGCAAAGTCCATAATAAATTACTGAAAGTTCACGCCTTAAAAGTAAATTATACATAAGACAAAACTTGAGTTATGTCGAACTTATTAAAAGAGGCTTGAGGGAGTTAATATAAATAAATTAGATTAGTATTGTGCATTCGCCTGTAGGGAATCTTTCAAAGATGTTAACATGCAACGAAAAATATCTACTACATTATCTTCACTAAAACGTTAACGCTTAGCATGCAAACGTTTGCAAAATGCATTAAAGGAAGTAAACTGTCTTTCAAAGCTTAAAATAACGTTTCTCATTTTGAAAACTTCAACATACGAGTTAGCACTCCTATATGTTTAATTTTGAACTATTCAAATGTTTGATAATTGCTTTTATCAGCATGAAATATTTGAAACGATATTCAGTTAAATCACAGCTTTATAACGATTTTATCTTCTTTTTACTAAGAATCAAAATGCCAAAATTTATTGTGTAATCGATGCCTAAAGAATGGGAGCTCATACGTATGTTGTCATGAACAGTGTCTTGGTGGGTGCACTGGTCCGTTGGCTTCACAATGCATGGTATGTTTTTCTTTCCTTTTACCATTCAACACTAGAAGTTGCTTTAAAAACCTTATTCTGTGACTATCAAAACAGGACCTTAAGATAATTAGACCTAAAAGTATTTTATTCTGTAGATAAGTAACAGTATGTTACTAAAGTATGATGATACCAACTGCCAACACTTATCTTGGTCCGATTCTTCGTATAAAAAACTGTACTCTGAATATTTTTCACTCTCATAAGTTAACATAAGCGCCAAAACTCAGTATTAAAAGGTGAATTTCTCAAGTAAATAGCTATCATTGTAATTTTTCGGAAATATTTCGGTTTTGTCCACCAGATGACAGTTGTATTCCTCATCAAGAAATATGTTTATTTGAGCTTTCTGAACGCTTAAAATACTAAGTTGACCGTTAGTTTAACGTTTTTGAGCGTCAATGATTTCAGTAAACTCTCTAACTACCTTAATCCGCAAATGATGTATATATTGTTCAGTCGGAAAAGAGCGGTGAGGACGGAAACGTTGCGATTTTGCAACATCAAAAAACTCTTGAAATGAAATCTATTCAACTAGGAACAGTTTTTCAAAAATTTGATAGTTTCAGGCCAAAATGCTTTTCATCTAATGACATAACTTTACTTGCGTAGGCATAAATTATGGAAATGTCAAGTTAGTATTTTTTGAGTATTATAAATATGCATATGTTAAGAGAGAATGACTTTATTTCTCAAATAACTTACCTTCGTTCTTTATATTTTAGTTTTAACTTAAAAAATCCACTGAATATGTATAAGAGTTTATTCCTTTTCCTTTTTCTATTTGAATCACAAAGACTGATCAATATTGTTTTTGCATGTTCATCCAACTAATCATTCTTAAACATAGACTATATTCCAGTCATTTTTGTTGTTGAAACAAGTAGTTGGTGATTGAAACAGTAAGTTATGAAACTTTAATCTAAGCCATGCAACAACAGAGTATACGATTTTGTCACGCTTGAAGTTACTTTTGAAACTTTGATCATTCCCACCATTCGGGCAACAAATAAGCGAAGAAATTTTGTCGAAGAGGGAAAAGCATGACCATGACAATACTCACTTTAGTTTTTGAAGTTGTAAATTTCTATTTCATTTTGAATTCATACATCCCAAAAAAACCATTGGAAGCTTTTTTTCATTTTACATCCGATTCATTTTTTTTAAAATATAAGTAATATCACGCTTTCATTCTCGTTACTGAAAAATAATGTGTCCTGAGGAGTAAGAGATACGTTGTGATTAAGTGCTTCATATCTGCTTTTGTTATTTGCCCAAAATCTTGTTGACTTCTGGAAACGAATTTTTGAAAAAGGCGACTAAATATGGAAATTCAACCATTCTTAGACATGATAATCTGATTGTGTGAATTCTTCTGTGCCAAACATCCAGTATCGCAGACTGCATTGTGGTTTACTATTTAGCGTATACTGACGTTTATAGATTCATCATAAATCTTCCTTACTTGAAGTATTTCGAAAAGGAATCACAATGACATGATTATGAGCAATCATCTGTTTAAATAATACTTTATTTCTGTGTACTGTGAATCAAATAAACAAATCTAATATGGGAGTACATTTGACCACAATGCCCAAGGTTAGGACTTATAAAAAGCAATTTGGTTTCGGACTCGACTTATTTATTTGACCGGGACTTTGAATGAATCGTCTCATCAACCTATAGCTGCCTCAAGCAGTCTCATCAATGAGGACTGTAACTACTTCGTTTTTAACTTAAGGGATAAATTGTTACCTGAACACTGATTTACTCACCACAGTACAAAACGCATTCAGAATCTTTCATACATTTTACCTTAACCATTGTTGGAAAAAAAAGCTGATCTTGTTGACACTCCACTTGTAATACTCAAATGCTACTGATTAGAAAACCTCTTCTAATAAGAAACTTTAGACTTATACAAAAATGAGGCAATCTTTACTACTTGTTACTACTATCTGAATAGCATACAAATTAGTCGGAACATTATTAAGGTGATTCAATTATTATATATTTATCACCTGACCTTAGACCCATCACAGTACTCAGCACTACATTTTGAAGCTGTGTAGACCGTAGTGAACGCTACAACTTTGCATTTTATAATTAACCAACTGGTAAATAATTTAACCGAAGAAAATACTACTTGCAAAATACTGGTTGTTAGAAATCTAGCTTGTTCACTTCAGTGAAGACAAATTTATGAAGCTGTATTTTGCTGTCAGCAGACTGAAATCAAATGTTTCATTCTTATCTAAATAAGGTTTTCTTGGTTATCACTGACTTGTCAAGTAGAGCTGATACACTGTCTTAATAAATGATGGACGTTAACGAAATGAACCAGTACTGAAAGACCGTACATAGATTGAATTTGCAAACGAGTTACTTTGAATTCGTTCATTTCAACTTGACAATCTTAACACTGATAAGATTCAAATCTTAAATCCGTAAGCCTTCACTTAAAAATTATTCCAATGCTAAGTGATTAATTATACATGCTTCCAATGGAGTGCAAAGAGTTCTTAATTATTCCATATTACATTTGTTTGTTTTTTTGATTCATAACACACAGTGATATAGTATTATTTGCTTGATGACGTTTCGAACAAATAATACCATATTACTGTGTGTTATCAATCAAAAAAAACAAATCTAATATGGGATTAAATCCTACCGCAGTGCCCAAGTTTTACACCTATATTAATTCTTAATCATATTTTCATATATTCCCAACTCAGAGAAATAAATTTACCAGGTGTATATTGAGATGAATAACAAGGTAATGGTAATAGAAATAGGGTCAATTAGGCGAACCAAACCAGGGAAGGAAAATAAAATATCAGATGGGTGATAACTAAAAGCAGGTAAGAAAAATTAAATATGGTCTCAATGTACACCTCGTTTTCTTATTATGTCTGCATAAGTATTATTGACTAACATCATGTTTTTCAGATAAACTACGTCTTCTAATTATTATTATTATTATTATTAGTCTTTTGGGTTCCTAGTGGAACATAGGGCTTCACTAGCACGTCTCCAGTGACCTCTGTTCTCTGAGATCTTATGAACCTGGTTCCATGACAGCCCACAACCTCTCATTTCCACCTCGCACGATCTCCTCCATGTCACCCTCGGACGTCCAACTCGTCGCTTCCCATGGGGATTCCACTCGAGGGCCTGACGCGTGATGCCCCCAGTCGGCCTTCTCAGTGTATGCCCAATCCATCTCCACTTCCTCCTGCATATTTGCTGCGTGATAGGTTCTTGGTTGGTTCGTTCCCAGAGTTCCTTGTTGCTTATTCTTTCTGGCCATCTGATCTTCAGTAACGAGCGTAAGCAGTTGTTGATGAATGTCTGTAGTTTATTGGAAATCCCTTTCGTGACGCGCCAAGTCTCTGAGCCATACAGAAGAACTGACTTGACGTCTTCTAATTACATTATCCAAATTCATAAAAGGGACTAGTTGTTGCATATTGTTGACTACGTTGTTTTCAGTGACGTAATCGACGCTCAATCAATTCAGTTCTCACCCCTGTGTCAACATTATCATCGTTATTATAGTTATTTTCCTACCTGAAATCCACTATTATTCAAAATCAATTAACCTATCCCCAACGCATTCAATGTTGAACATCCATTTCTACCTTTGCATTAACATTTGACCCGTAAAAACTGCTCATTTCTGTGTTGTTAGGCCTAAATCTGTCTCAGTCTACCTTTTTATATGCATGTTCTTTTCCATTGTTAAGTGGTAAATATAATCAAGTATGTAGAATATCCAGCTGATGAGTACCACTGAAATTTATGAACTAATGAAACCATGCTTTTTCACATTCGTTGCACATTCGTAGGAAGGAAAGGCACCTGCCGACCGTTGGGAGGAAGCGTTACCTTGTCAAACTTCCAGGAAAGGGAGACCTAAGTCTTCGCAATAAATGGCAAGGAATCATTCTGCTATCCATCCCAAGCAAAATATTATGCCGCATCATCCTGGAGAGACTAAAATATGCGTTGGATTCAAAATCACGACCGGAACAGGCTAGCTGGCTAGCTGGCTGAATTCAGGAAGTACAAATCATATGCGGATCAAATTGCAACGCTATGCATCATCATAGAACAGAGCATAGAATGGCAGTCAAATCTCTACCTCAACCTCATCGATTTTGTAAAGGACTTCTTTTGACAGCGTCGACCGGCAAGTAATGTGACAAGCAGTTACTTCGACACTGTGGTTTCAGTGCCACAAACCTTCATCAACCACACTCGACAACTATATGAAGACATCACACGCCAAAATAGCCTCAGTGGAAAGCTCAGTGAAGCCTTTAAAGTAAAGACAGGAGTAAGACAAGGCTGCCGCCAACTATGACCGATGATCCTTCAGATTATGATGGACAGGATAGTGAAGCAAACCGAAAGGGACGGAGAAGAGGGTCATACGCTGACTGGACCGATGAAAGGATCCTTGGTGAAGATTTGGATTTCCCGCTGATCATTTATGTCTAATGTCTAGTCACACAAACTAGAAGATCTACAGGCGAAAACTAACAAGTTAATAGAAGAGGCACGGCAACGAAAACAGGAGTTCAGGTGAACGTAGACAAGACAGAGAAGATAAAGATACCCAACCAACAACAGCATCAACAACAAGCACCAGTCACCATTAACGGACAAACCTAAAGGAAGTTGTCTCTTTCACCTACCTGCCTACCCAGCATCGTTTCAATTACAGGCGGCACAAACGAGGATGTCAAAAGGAGGATCAGAAAGACATCAAGACAGGCCTTCATTAAACTGAAGTAATCAGTGTGGAGATCTACTGAACTGCACTGCACTGCACTTCACTGCACTGCACTGCACTGCACTCAACATGAAGCGTGAGCAACATCCGGATTTTCAACACTAATTCAGTCAAGCAAGTCAGTGCTTCTATGTGATGGTTCAGAGAGTTGGCGTGTTACGAAAAGCACTCCCAACAAACTGCAGCCATACATCGACAGCTTCCGCCTACGCTCACTCGATACTGAAGATCGGAACACATCAGATCAGATCAGATGAGATCAGATCAAATTAGATGGCGAGGATAATAAGAATAAGCAACAAGGAACTCACTATGGCTGGCAACGAACCAACCAACCAACAACCTGTCACCCAACAAATATGCAGAAGAAGGTGAAGATGAGTCGGATTGGATTGGATTGGATTGGTTATCGACTGAGTAGACCATTTGGGGACATCATGCGTCAGGTCAGTCGCTCGAGTGGGAGCCGGATGGGAAACGACGAGTTGGGCGTCCGTGGATGACATGGAGGAGATCGTGTGTGTGGAAGGGATGAAAGCTGGCTTATGTGGGGTTGTGGAACCAGGTTGAAGAGACTGCAGAGAAGAGAGTGAAATGGTGACGTGCTACTGAAGCCCTCTGTTCCACTAGGAAATCAAGGGACAAATAATAATAAATTTATATATATATATATATATATATATATATATATATATATAGCACACAAAATTAGTCGAAACACTTTTAAGGTGGTTCAATTATTACGTATTTGTCACCTAACACTACATTTTGAAGCTGTGTGGACCATAGGAATGCTAGTAAGGAAAACTGTAACCGAGCACAGAAAAATAGTTACGTAACACCGTTTTAGACAATGGAAATAAGGTAAGAGGTAAAGAGTTGACAAGCTGAATACCATCTTTATATGTTAAATGTTAACTGGTTGAGTTTCCAATTGTTAGATTTAAAGAAGGTGAAGAAAGAAACAAGAGTCGTTATGAAGGTGACATTGATAAACCGACCAGATTTTCATCTAACCTTCAGCCGTTACCCAATAAAAATACTAGTCTGCCAAACTACGCCAGGCAGTCAAATGATAATTATAATGAAAGAAAAAGTATATGGGAGTGTCAAGCTCATGTTAACACAAGTGACTGGATATGTCTTCTGCATGCAGAGATCAGGCTTGAACAGGTGAATAGCCAGTGCTTCTTCTGTGCATAACTGTCAAAGGCGTACTCCTTTTGAACTCTTCCCCTTGACTCTGCAAATGACACTAAATGAGGACTTTGGTGGAGCTTTTTGTTTAGAGTTGACTAAATGTTCCATGAGTGGACTGGTAATTGCTTTACATTTTCCTGTGGACGACCATATGAAATAGTGCTCAAAAATACGTTTACAAAGTGTGCACTTAGTGTGGCCTTTATTCTGCATGGTTGTCGAAGGAAGAATGTAAATCAATTAACAGTTCGACTTGCTGTGAGAAATCTTACCGAAGTAAATATTTCACATTTTACTGCTACTACAGAAAAAAATAAGTGACTCTACGCGGTGCACTTACGTCGATTCTACACAACTTTCGTTTGATCTTTTATGTATTTATTTTAAATCGTCAAAATGCAGTCAGTCAACGATAAAGAAAAGGCTTCTAAATATTTAATGTAAATTTGCCTGCAAAAAAGTGACAAATTTTTTAACGAGAATCTTTCCTATTTTGATTTACAACACACTTTATTATGACTTACTAGGATACTACCATTGATAATTTCATAAAGTCATTAAAGTCATGAATGAAAATAATGCAACAGTCCGAAGTGCCAGAAGTGAAGAAAGTAGTGGTGAAAAAAGGATGGTGAATATATTGCGTAAAACGTTGAACAAAAGTAGTAAAGTACTGCACGTTTGCACCGAAGTTCAGATTTGATACAAATGTATAAGATAAGATAAGAGAGTTCTGACAAGAAATACAATAAAGAGTGCGATAGCTACAGCAATGTGACTAAAATAAGAGATCAGACTTTATTTATATTACTACTGGTTTAAACTTGTCCTAAGTTTCTCTACATGTTACATGTGGACAATTTAGAATACGAAATAAGTGGACTGCTCAGAAGAAAACAACAGGACTTCTTGGTCATGTTGTCGTCTGAAGATATAAAATATGCATTGTATTCCAAGATCCAAACGGCATACACTAATATTCTTTGGTAAAGCTTTCTGTAAAGTCATCTCAAAGTACTTTTCATATTAAAACTGATTTACAGGTTATTAAAATAATTGTTATTGGAAAGCTAACTGAAAGTATTCAATGAACCACATGACGGAATAACTACTGCATCATGACATGTCTAATACACCGAAAGAAAAATCATTCATATAAAGAGCTAAGTAATTAGATTGAAATGTTTGTTCGCAAATTAAAAAGACACTAGCCAGATGTATGAATGTGGAAACATGTAAAGCAAGGGAAGAAAATCAGCTATATGTAGCAACTGTTTAAGTAGAAGTGTACATCTTATATATAACACTAACAGAAGTTTAATGTCCAGCTGCGATTCTTCTACTTTATAATTTTATATTCGAAACAGCATTTACATAGTTGTTCGGATCAAAATACATAGATTAACTTTTGTTTATTCATAGTTGTTTGAATAAGGCTGAGTTCTACCTTTCGAGTACAAAAGCGTTAGATCAATCATAAAAAAACGTTTCACCTTACAATTCTAACCATTTGCTGTCATTCTCCACGTGTTTACTACCTTTTAATTACTGACAGATTACCTAACCCTTCATCCCTGTTTTGCATATTTTTTTGTGTGAGAGGTGGGTCATAGTGAATGCTAGTGCGGAAAACTGGAATCGAGCACAGAAAACAATTACGCAACACTGTTTTCGTGTGCCTAAACTGGAATTTATGTTGAAGTTGAATAACTCATAAAGAAACTTAAGATATTTAGAACTACTGTTAGACTTTTCAACGCAAAAAAAGAGATATCAGCAGATATTTTAAAGTATGCTTCAACTTTATGGTTTGTAGCTCAAAGTTCTGGAGGTTCATATTTCTAAAGTGAATACCAACTGACTACTTTCAAATAAAGAAAAGGCGAGATGGCGTGGAATAGCTAAGAAAATATGCTTTTTGCATACAGTATTTTAGAAGCTGGCTATAAGCATAACAGATGTCTACTTCGTAATTGCTTGCTTCTAAGAAAACCTTACTTCATAAAACCTTGTTAATCTTTTCCTCTAAGTTCCTGTAGTTATAAGTGATTTTTTTTCTTAAATTCTTTTCATATTTTACAGTGCAGAAAATGTCTTTTATAAAATTGTAAAATGACATAGTTTGAATACTTATTTATTTGAGCAGATCCAGTTGAACTGCATCAAATCAAATGATAATCTGATACCGTTGCATGTGAATGTGTGTAGTAAAATATGTGGTATTTATGGCACACTGTGGTGAATCATTATTCACCAACTTTTGAGTATAAAAGTGTAAATGGATATCCAGTTTTTCTGTAAGTACTTTTCACTTTCTGTGGTGTTCAGAATGTAAAGAATAAGAATTCCTAATATTATCTTTTTGTTATAAGTCAGTTAATCTCTTTTTTTGTCGCCAATTTATCACAGAGTTGCAAAAAATATTTTAATTCTGGAACGTGTGTTGCTCACTGTCCTGCTAGAACACTTATTCAGGGCGGGAAATTAATCGTAAATCCTGAATTCAAATACCGTTTAGGAAACTTGTGTTTGCCAGTCTGCCCTGGTAAGTTGAATTTAACGACTCAGTGTTGTCTACTAGAACCACTATCATTCTTACAAACTTATATAATTTCAGAAACACTGTTATCGTTGCTTTACCCATTGATTACGGTTTCTTTTTGATATTTCCTAATATGAAGTATCAAAGGGCATCTGATATTTTAGGAAAGTTGTGGACGGGGAAAACATTTGAAAGCAGCCACTAATCTAAACTTTTAAATCTTTATTTAACTTTTAGTCTGCAATAATTATCGCAGTTAGAAGCACATTAGATTTTGAAATAAACATCACTGCTAAACAACTTCGCTGAAAAAGAACTGTTTGACCTAACGCCAGTAGAATATAGCACTCTAAAAACTACTATTTATTCAGGTAGCCTAAATGTTTCTCTTCCATTTTAATCCCCAAAACGTTCTTGTCTATATTTTGAGTAAAGAAATGCAGTAAAATTATTGATCTGTATCGACAAAGGTTCCTTAAAAAAGTTACAACTACGACCTTTAACCTTATTTTCATATTAGCCCAATTTACTTTAGCTGTTTCTTTTAACCAAAAAATTGCTAGTCACCAACTGCTAGTAGTCTAGAGTTCAAAAACGACTTTGACGTAAATTTCTTGAAATTTTATTATTGCTTACTACGATGAAATTCTGAAAGCAGTACAGCGTAACACTTCAGCGTCAATACTAGGAGCTTAAAACAACCCAGCTACTTTAAGAGATTCCAGATTTTTAGTTCTCACTAGTAGTCATTTTTAGCATAGATGTTAACAGCTTTACTTTTTGAAATGACACAATGGCATACACGTCCCCAATTCAGACGAAAAATTTTATTTGATACTTTCTTTGACGTCTTAAAAATAAATATATCAAATCTTGGTTCATATCTGGGATGTAAAAAATATAATTTCAGTATAAAAAAATCAGCATAAAAACGACTACATATCCACCGTGAATGTTAATGCCATTTTCCGACTGTTTGACTCAGTCGACCTTCATACCAAAAGGAGTAGAAATGTGTTTTAAACAGCAAGGTAAAGTTCCTTTGAAGAGAAAAGGGTTGTTAATGGTTACGAGTGACCGTAGTCATTAGTAGCCCGTTTGCCTAATCCACTATCTAAATGCTTTATGAATATATTATATCTTCAAGAGAATTCAAAATTGAAGCATACTAAGTTTTTTTGTATCTCCCCCTCAGACTAGCGGCTTTCCCACTCAGGATCAGAGGTCTGGATATATTAGTTTCCTAATTTATAATTCATGATTTTGACAACAGCGTTCTGAATAAAATAAATTTGAATATTATCATCGCTTAAGGTAAGGTTTTCACCACACGTCAACAGTTACTGTTGAAAGATATTAAGTCGAGAAGAATCCCACTGACACATCGATGTCCATCAAATCTTAATATATCGGCCATTCTGATATTTGCTAATAAGTTGATTTTTCTGGTAAACAAAATGAAACTCTGCAGTGAAATAAAAATATTCATTATTCACTTAACTTTATCGCTTAGGTTATCTTGCCAATCGATAGCTGCTATCTAGACGTGGTGGTTGGGCTTGAATATCACAATAACTCAGATAAACATACCGACTACACAGCTTATTCCCTTGAGGATTTACCAAGCGAGCGACCTCTGCTGGATAGTGATTGGACAGAAATGAGTTACCGTTATAGTGTAAATTGCTACACTGTGATGAGAGTTGGAGGGTGGTCACATAAATATTTTTCTCTTTCAGGTGATTCAGTAGGAAATGGCCTTCTACGATGTGGGCAGCAAGGAAGTGTCAACTGCTCGTACACTTGCAGTAGTTTGCAAAATCTGATCAAATGTAACCTATATAGTTACCTCTGTCTCCTTCTTTGCCTTCACCTACTACAAGGCTTTAGTTGCCCATCATCTAGCCTCAACTTGATATGGTTGTAGCTGTCAGTACTCTAGCTTTCCTTGAAGTTGAGCAAGTTTTATTGAACCGAAAAAATGCAATATAGCAGGACCTGACAGTTTGTTTTCAAAGATGGAGGCAAGAAGTTGCTGGTTAGGCTGACGGAGGTACTAGGTAGTGTATGAGAGTCAGAAGTAGTGATCATCCCAGTCTATAATAAAGGAAGAGAAGTTAACTATGACAACCATAAGAGAATTAGTTTGAAGAATAATATGTCCAAGATCCTAGGATCCGTAGATATCCGACGCCTAATAGGAGCTCGAAAACGGCAAACTCGGGAGAACCAGACAGGTTTCAGACTTCCACGAGGGTGTATCAACCACAGTTCCAACCTCTGATGGGTTCTGGAACACAGGTGCGATTACTGGAAGTCAACGCTTGCATATTTCTTAATCTGAAGACGTTGTCATCTTATTCTATCGAGTGTGAGGTGTTTTGGAAGTGTCTGATTGTGAAAAGAGTATATAGCAAGGATATAGCGCTCATCAAAGTACTCCACTCGGACTCACGTCGTCGTATAAGGGCTTACGGAGAGTCATCATGTGGAATGACGACAACTAGCAGTGTTCACCAAGCATGCCCAGTAACACTGTTCCTAATTTACTTCGTTGTAGACGCTCTAATGGAAATGACCTTGGGAGCGTCTGACTTAACTGTGTTTGGTCTGGAGGTCATCTGGTCGACTTGGAGTATGCAGACGATACTTCCCTTTTACATGAAGACTCTAAAAAGGTGTAGTGTCTTGTGAGCGCGTTGAGCGGAAATCTGATTAGGTTTGGCATGCGTCTCGTAACTGTCAAACTTAAGGTGATGCTTCAGGACTGGTCTCCAGCTACTCCAAGAGTAATGACAAAGAGTGAAATGGTGGAATGCATCGACCTCTTTACTCACTGGGAGAGTTGAATTAGCTCGAACCAGCCGGTTGCTGAAGAAATTTCAGCTCGAATACAGAAGGTCTGTTTGGCATTTGCCAACTTGCTTTACCTGTAGTGCCAACTGATTAGAAATCCGACTATCCATCAAGGGACAAGGATACTGTGCTGCAGTATGTTCTGTCCTGTTATACGACTGCCAGACATGTCTGCTAAAAGTAGAAGACATGGAACGGTTTCAGGTTTTTGATTACAGGTTTTTTCGTAGCTTTGGTTGCGTTTTGTGGAATCACAGTGTGAGCAAGGTTGAGGTCAGGAGGAGGGTATTAGGCAAGGCAGGCAAGTCGACTGATGGGGCTGTCAAACTCCATAAGCTTGGCTTGCACATGTACTGTGTATCCCGAGTCTCTGTCTACCTTGAAGTGCCATACCAGGAGATGTCGGATTAGAATGGAAAAGTGTTCCGGGTGGTTAGACCAAAAAGTGGCACGGAACGATGAAGTCTCTGACTGTTGATCTGGACCGTGCAGGAAGATGCAGACTACCTGGCTAGAGTCTTCGAGATGATAGGAATTAAAGTTTGAGTGCTGACTTGATGGTATGGCTGAAAATAGGTGACAGTGACCCAGATGAATTCACTCTTTCACGTCTTTTTAAGCTTGAATATGCTCACTATTCAAATTGTTTATTCTCTCGCACAGCTCTACCTACTTTGATATAACCTCTTTCCATCCACTTGTTCTTGTCCCTCACTGTGCAGTGTGACAATTTGAACCAATACACTTGTGTGCGAGGTTCTACGTTGATTTCGTCCTGTATGTCTATCTGAGGTTATACTGATTCGGGTTAATGTGTCTTTAGAGTTTCCTCTGAGAAACATTTTTTATACAACATCGAATTTCGAAATTATTCAATTTTCAGCAGTTTTTACATTGACTAAAATGTTTTCCAGTCATTTTTATATTAACGAAACTCTACTTTGTACTAAACTTTCATGTTTTTTGTTCACCTTTTATTCCTGTTCTTTGTTCTTGGTTCAGAAGGACTTATGGTTGAAGGTGATGTATGCGTGACTCATTGCTCCAAAGGCAGTATGAGTACTGATGGACGTGTATGTATTCCGTGTCAAGACAAATGTCCAAAATGTTAGTCCATTACTTGTTTGCTATTTTTGTTTGGTTGAAATAAACCAAAATCTAGTTTTGATGATTTTGCTAAAAGTCTGATAAACAATGCTCTTGTTCTTTTGTTTATATTCCAATAATCTTACTTGTCATTACACACATCAAAAATTCGAAGGATGTTGGAACTTACCAACAGATGAAACAATAACTTAGCAAGTTAAATTCATAGTATTCATTCACTACGCAACTAATAATCTTCTTTGGAGATCTATTTTAGTATGTATCTAAAGAACTGAATCATCACTATACTGGTTAACACAAATTTCTCACCCAATCAAAGAGACTAATATCAACTTATATTCCATCGAGTTTTTCAAACGGCTTATCTATAGACGTCAATGTTATAATACGGAGGTAATCTCCGCTTGTTTTCAATGCTCATCCTTAAGATAGACCCAGAAAACCATGGAACGTCAAGCATATGCTCTATGTGTTACCAGCCCACTACTATCAGAAAGAAAAACTTGTCTGGAGGTTTCTGTTTTTAAGACTCCAGTACTGTATCATCACATCAAATCATACACAAACTGAGGGACTGCTGCCGTTCTTGTAGGTATTTCAAGTGTATTACTTTATTGAAGAAAGTAGTTTTCACTAGTTAATATCTACATATTAATTTGAAATGGACAATACATTGTGCCTTTAAAGAAATTACTACTGTTTTACTATCTGATTAAATGAGAAATAGAACATGAACACGATCGGAAAGACCATATCACTGTAACTGAAGATTATATTTTATATAGATATCAGAATTAAAATATTTTCCAGGTGGTTGAATTGTGATAGCAGTTGAAACTGCTTGTTTTACCAATACAGGGAAATGTAACTTGTTATTACCTTTGTTGTCCATAACATTATCTCTATTTCCTAGTTCTGTCAGTGTGAAGTAACTTACGTTTAACAGGCAGTTTACTACTTTGAATCCTACCTCCTCCTACCTAAGTAGATTTTCTCACCTACGAACAAAATGAAATAGTTATATTAAATATATCTTTGAATGCCAGTTTGCAATACCGTCTTTTAGCCTTCACTTTATATTTGTTTCTTGTTCGTCAAGCCTGCAGAATTATTGATCTAAAAACAAAAAATAGACGAAAAATGAGTAACTTAGATTTGAGAAATCTGAATAAGTTAATTAACTGCACGATACTGGAGGGTAATTTGATCTTAACAAAGGAGTCGTTCTATCCAAGGTTAGTTACATACCACTTCTCTGAGTTTCTTCTGTCTTTGTTAATTTCATTATATTTGGTTAGTTGTCTTACCTAAAACTAACCTACAGACAAATAAAACTGCCTGTTTTGTAGACAATTTTATGTTATTTAACACATCTAGCTAATTTCTTTTGTTACAGATATACCTATTAGCTTGATACGGCATTGAAAGAAATGCAATGCAATACTGTTTATTTTCATGATCACGTGAAGTGGTGTTTTCATTTTATTACCATCAGCAATAAGAAGAAGTATGCCACATATCTTATTCCGATTTGTTTAGGATAACAGCAAGCGTGAAATAGCAGTCTTAAAGTGCAGAGACTCCAAACTACATAGCAGAAAGAAAATGCTAGCAGTAATCTTTAGTCCTAAACATTTATTTGCTTTACTTATTCCGCTTTACAGCTGTTAGGTGTAAGATGGAACTAGAAGACTGATCTTTAATGACTTCTTGGAGAAAAATAGGGAAGAGAATGTTGAAATGCACTGATCTTAGCATGTTTCACGAGATATATTAGTCTTGAAGGGCAGGCTGATGATGAAATGCCAGCATAGACTAAAGACATCGGAGTCATCTTTGGTAAAGTGAGACTAAAAGCTACTTGTATAAGAATCAGAATGTTGTATGATTGTCTACTCCATTCGGTATAATGGTTACAAGAAAAGAGCACTGATATCGATAGACGTGATATATCAGGTATTTATCAATAGTCACTTTGTAGAATTAACAGTAAGTGGCAGAATTACAATGCAATCATTGGAGGACTTTTTCGAGTTTCAGGCGAGCTTCCGGATCGAATTGTTACAGGGAGAACTATAGACGCATTCAATATTTAATAAATCCTCAGACTCATCCCATGGTATATTGCTAATTTTTGAAGTCCCATTCTAGGTTATTTTAAGCCCAAAATTTAGCAGATACTTTGCAGTGAGCTTAAACAGTAGCTCTCACGACATTTATCTGCAAAGCATTTGCAAAATTTCTTTTCCAAGTAGTAAGATTTTAAAAAAACATAACCCAAGGAAATTTGAAAGGAAACTTTGGGAAAACCTTAAAAAATGTCATTCGCTTTGACCCGTTAAGTTATTTCAATAATAAAGCCTTATCCAAGTAGTGAACATAGAGTCGTTCTCATAAACTCCACTACTTCGTGAGACAAGCGTCTACATACACATGCAGTAACTATACGCCTTCTAAACTACCATAAATACAGGAAACGTATTTCACACTTACCACAAGAAATTAGGTTTGTTTTTAACAGAAATTTATGACAAACCATTTCACCAAGAATTTAAAGCTAGTGATCCCTACATTACATGCATATATTCTCGATTTACATATTTTAATTGCGTGGAAATAAATATCGATTAATTGATGCTTGCTCCAAAGTTAAGTGTTATCTGACTACGATATTTCAATCAAGTGCAAACAACTTCACGGACACTTTAACAACCTTACTAATACAATGATAGAGAGTTTATAAAAGTATGATTAAATCAGTCTGCAAAAATTAGATGTCCATTGTTTATGAGTTGGAAAAGCCATAAGTTAAGTATTTTCAGTTCTTTCTGCAAATAATTAAAAACACTCCGTGGTTTCAAATGGTCTACATTTAACAAATTAATCTGCTCTAAACCCCCTTAGTTTGTATTCTCGATAAGTGGGACGAATATTTCATCTGCAATTTCTGCTTAACACTACTATGTAAATATTTTTTTAAAAACAAAATTAAATATATTTCTCGATATAAACCACCGTCCCATGAAATTACTCAACAAATCAGCGTCATCGTTTAGTCCCAGATCACATCAGCTCATTAATTTAGAATTCAACAAGGTAGAGAAATAAGGGCAAAGAAAGCCATGAAAGCGAACCAGAAGGATGAAGCAGTTGTGAAATTTGATATAACATGTTTAAATTGATCATAAACATAAACATCGAGTGTGAACCATATCACCTTTATAATCCTCAACTATGACTACTTTTCTAGCACCGACCTAATGCGAAAAGATTTTATTTTACCAGACGCCTCCTATGAACAATCAAAAAATTCATGGACTTATGCCATTTTCTACTTTATCCAACTTCACAATTTTTCAACCCAAATCTACTTCATCTGACATTATACGATGAAGTAGACTTTCAATAAACTTGCCATCTGAATTGACGCAGGTTCACAACTTGATCAGTTAGCTCGTCAAATTAACCTAGCCTCTACCCATGATTTCCACATAAGTCACATGGTAACACGACAACACATGGCCTGTGCAACGAAGACGTTGGTTTTTGAACACCTACAGACTCTTCGGGTCCTACACATTTAATGGAGACTTTTCACTGCCATGTTATATAACACAGCTAACTAAAGTACAGTAAATGACGTGCCCAATAGGCTATCAGTTATCACAGTGCGACATATGGAGTATAATTTGATCGAAACCGAGACAAGCCTTTCGTATTGAGGACGAGAGATTTTCTGTCATTTATTCATTGGAGCTTGTCCTACTTCTCAAATAAGTGAACTGGTCAATGTGACCAACTACTTCACACCTTTTTGTCAAATGAAGAATCAGTGTGGACTAGTCTAGGACTAACTATCTTCATTTCAGTAGTGATCAACAATATCCTAACATTTTTAAATTTTCACCCAGGTTATACAGAATACTCTGCATTTTGTCAGGATCTTCACCTGACAAGACCGTGGCATTTGTTTTGACAAGGTCTTCTAATGCATATCTAGTGAATATTTCAATTTCTGCAATGTCCAGCGATGAGAAGAAAACCTCTTTTAGTACGTTTATGACAAAACGAAGTAAAAATTGAAAGAGAACAGAAATGCTTGATAGATTCCACTTGACAAGCACACCTCTTCCTAAGACATATACGGCTGTTCGGGTTCAGAGCCTTCAATATGGTCATCTAATTTTCTGGCATCTAACTCAGTATGAGACAATTCCATAAGATCTGTCGACCGATGGATGCAAAAGCCACCTTCAGTCGTTATTGGGCTGCTGTTAGTGTGTCTTCTCCTGGCATGGCTAAGGGCAAAGATCTGGTTGACACATATACGACTGAACTAGACACTTACCTGCTCTTCTCACGTTTACTGTCTCAGAGCTTCGCTTCGACGTCTAATGAATACAACTCAGAAATTTAAGACACTATATTAACTATGCAAATCAACTTATGGATTCCTTTCCCTCCTTAGAAGCTGGGAAACTCAGTGACGGAAGCCAGTAAAAGGGAATCATAGCTGACGCTAGGTAAAGGATTAGTTATCTTTTCGAATAATTTTCTACAATCGTAAAAAATCTTTCCACTTGTGCCAAATCTGGTTCTACTGCTTTATCTGTTTAACTTTTCCTACATTCTTTTCAAACTCTACAAAAGGTTGGAGTTTAGTGTCAGTCTTCAACCTACGACCCAGCTGGATTTTGGGCAAGTAAATACTAACTGTAGACCAGTCGAAAGATTTCTCAGTGCTCCACCTATCGTTTGATTAATTTTTACACTGCAAGTAAAATGCGAATCCATCCTTATCCCTCATTTTCACACTAACCTTCAACTTCTCTCCCCACTTGCCTTGATAACACGAAATAGCTGCCAAATTTTGGCTGTCACTGCTGCCTTCTTCATCTTTTGCCTTCACTAAGGCTCATCATTTGATGCAAAGTTCACAGACTGAATTATCCAAGTACAAGCTACGTCACTTGAGACGTCTCCGCCACTAAGAAATAGAGAAAGAAATGTATGTGATGAACATCTTTACTTTTATTTTTGATTCATCTTTTACGTGAACCTGACTTAATTGTGTGTAACATAGATCTTTGGTTGTTATACAGATGTACTATTCTTGTATCCCAATCACTGCTTAGTCCTGGTCTAAACTACTGCTGTGGCCTCATTCTGATGACTATATATGAATATTCTTTGGTTTAAAAATAAATCCTCTGAATATCAGGTCTGGTTTCAAAAATACAAACAAAACGCAGGAGTAGTGGAAATTTTACTCAATGAATTTAAGAAGATGGCGCAGACTGCTCGACTCTATCATAATATTTATCCCAAATGCCTACTTTTGGCAAGTTTCTCATATTTTCATGTTCCTGCAATCTAAGCTGAATATTTTAGGATGATTGATTGCACTGTAGAAATAGAAAGATGGAATAGACAGGAAGGATATTACAGGACAAATTAGTAAACAACAATGGTCACTATTTTGTTACTCCTCATGCTAACGACACCACGGAAACATAATGAATCGCAACCAATAACCTTTTTAATATTAAACCTTCTACAGTGAAAATTAAGACCGATACAGTTTCACTGAGAAAATCTTTGTATTGTATGCTCACAAATTGACTGACATTAAGAAACTTTAATTACGGCATGTACGATCCAAGTTACGAAACACTAGACAGCATTTTTCATCTTTGGTGACATTTTGCTAGCAAATACCCATTTAATGCTTATGGCACAAGGTAAAGAATGCACTTAGTTCATTTACCATCATTCATTCCAGCGTCGTTATAGAACAGCATTCCAGCATCAAACAGACTTCGACAGATACAAACCAGTGGTAAAAACACTCAAAAATTTAATAAAAGTATTCGAAAGATTTAGCATCTTTCTATGTCTTTAGCGCACAAGGAATAGAATCGTCAGAATTCAGAAACAAAGTCATTTCCCAAGTATTTCAACAACCTACGTGAAGAGGACAGCTTCATTATCTACTCCAGTGGCAAACATAGTCAGTCAAACCATATAAACAAAACTAACTGCAAGAATGAACGAAGTTGGTTAAGTTCAAGAAAATAGCCTCTGGCGAAAATACATTTCTTCGACTACATTTCTTTCACAGTCAGTAAGACATGAGATCTAGCTAATGGAGACTATGGTCGTAAACTGTGTCGAAATCAGAAAGTTCCCAGATTACTTTTCGATAAAGTTCCGTAATAGATGCAATACAAAGGCACCTATGAATTAGCAAATAAACTTGAAGGACTACCTACTGCGAACTCCAAAGTCAAAAGAAGAGAAAATGGAAATTTAAATACAGGTGTTCATGAGAAACAAACACATTCGAATAGATACTTGGATTTCACTTCGTCTCACCTCATATCTGTCAAGATTGACTTAGTAAAATGACTAGTAAATAACTAATTAATCAGTTTGACTAGTAAGTCAGAAATACACCGAAGAGATAGAAACAATGGAAAACATTTGTGAGGACTTATAAGAGAAGGAGCAATTATGTA